>JBBBDQ010000201.1:0-1247500 GCA_037127315.1 Ascarosepion bandense | reverse complement strand
TGCCATTATGAGAAATGCTTCAGGAGTTAATTTAAGAAAAAAGTAAAACTTTTCATCAGTTGGCACAAGAGCTAAAAATGTCCTTTATAATTATGAAAAGTTAATACATTTAGTTATGAACTTTGAAATGAATTGAAAATGTTAAAATTTATATATTAATAAGAATAAGAGATGACTGCTTTTCAAGGTTAATTTCTTTTATGTACATGTGCTATAGTCATTTTTTTTTTAAGTATAAAAATCATTTTTTTAACAGAAACAAGTTAGATATAAACAAGATAATACTTATATTTCTGAAGGAGTGTATTCTTTTTAAAAATTGGTAACAGCACAAAAAGCAGTGACAAAATTGAAACCCAGTACCTTCACCAATTCTTACACACACACACACATACACAGAAAAAAGAAAAGAAAAAGCATACTATGATGAGAAAAAAAATCTCCAGACTTGATGAAGACTAAATTTTATCCACAAAATCTTTATCACTAAGAGGAAAGATCAAAATATATCTTAAGTATTTCATTAAAAATCTTTTTCTTGTGTCAGTGGATGGACATTAGCATAGTAAATTTTAGCATTGTTTCTGTGGTGAACAACATATTAATTTACAAATTCTTGCAAAAATCAAATAATTGTCAGTTTTTAATGAAACTTTTAGGACTTATTCACAAATGGATAAAATTATTTTAGAAAGTTTTTTTTTTTAATTTTGGTAAAAACATTTTTTTTAACATGGGTTTAACCCTACTTAATTGTATGAAAATTCAAGAATTTTTTTTTTTTAAATCAGAACCAGTCTTACCAAAAATCTGCTCTGAATCATGAAATAAAAAAATGCAGTAAAACTAAGATGTTGTTTACTTAGAAAAGCTTTTAATTGCTTTGAAGGACAATATTGTCTTAAGAAAAAAATCTTTCAATGAAAAATGAGTTTTTACAAGATTTGTTTGCATTTTTTTTTTATTTAGAATTTTAATTAGAATAATTTATAAAACTTTTAAATAATTTAAAATTCAGTTTCAATGGTATAAGTGTTAGGGAATATTGTTATTAAGTAAAACTATATTTACTAATCATATATCGCAAACCTTTTTGCAACCGGACAACCCTAAGTATTTTTAAAAAGAATTTTGAATTGTTTTTGCAGGTCTATACACATGCCATCTTGTTTTTCTTTTTAGATACAGTTGATCATACACAACATTATCAGAAAATAAGAGCAATAATTATAGTAAATTTAAAACCAAAATACTTTAAAATGTATCAGGCAAACACTAGATTATCTTGAATTTTTAAGATTACTGTGTACTTAAATGGTACTCAAATTATACTCAATTATTTTTTTTACAGGTAAAGCCATCATAGAACAATAGATTAAAGTCTGTCATAAAGCTGTTAAAAAACTGTAAACATAAATAAACAACTACCACAATGTTAAAAATATGCATTTCTGCGATATTTTAAACTTAAATTAAAAAGCAGTTTCAAGTTAGATTAATTTTACTTGAAATCAGCTAATATTCCTCAAATAAAGTATATTTCATCTTTGGAAGATTTAAGAAAGAGATTTAAATTTTATAACAGTCTTCTAAATTCAAAAATTTTAGAAACTTTAAAATGAAAACTCCTTTTAATCAATTTAAATTAGTTTTGAAATACAGCATAGTATTTTCTTATTGGAAATATTAAATTTAATCTATTAGCTTGAAATTAAAATTGTAGGTTAAAGAAAGATTTTTCATTTTTAAAAAATTTAAATTTAAAATTTGTGGAGGTACCCCATTAAATCCATTTTCAAATGAACCAAATTTGAATTTTTTTTTTGTTTTTTTAAAAGGAGTTATATTCAAAAAGTTTATTTTAAAATAGTATGCTGGTTTACTTACCATTTCTCCAAGGATTTCTTTGGGAGGTTGACCTAATTCTTGCATCTTAGGAAAAGAAATAAAAATAAAAAAATACAGTGATAAAATAAAATTTCTAAACTTAAAGAGCAAGAACTTCATTTTAATTTAAAATGAAAATATTTGAAAATATTTTTATCTATTTATCAAAATATATGCAACTCATTTAACAATGCTAATTAAATGTTTGTGCATATGCATATTAGTTAAAAAAATGTAAACAAAACATGCTTGAAAAGCTTTTTCTACAAATTTAAAAATACATCCTCATCATTTTAAAATATACAAAAGAATTTTATGCTACAGCAATCAATAAATAAGAAAAGAATAAAATAATAAAATTATCAGTATAATCTTATTAAAATGTTTTAATGATGTCAGAGAAAGAAACAAAATACTGAACATTACAACTGTAAATGCATTTCTTACAATTTTGAAATTATGTCCTTTTTCATAAAAAAGAGGACTGTTATGCTTAAATATAAATATAGAATTATTCACTCTCACATACACAATTTTTAAAAGTCATCATTTTGTGGGATGTTACATTTTTTTTAATGGAACTATCTTACATTTTATCATTTCAGACATTAGACTTGGAAATGGCATAACATTTTTAAAAATGCCATTTTAGAAATGTATCAGGCAAAGCCCTCTTCGAAGAATATTGCCAAATCATTAAGTGACCAGAATATTAGATTGGAGGATTATCAAAAAATTCAATGAGACTGGGGATGTGAAGAACAGGCAAAGACAAGGTCATCCTCAACTGCCCAAATCCCAGAGCTAATCAAATCCACCAGAGGGAAGCTGAGAAAAAACCTAAAGAGGTATCTCAGAAGTCTTGCAAAAGAGGTGAAGGTGTCCATCAGAACCATGTCAGTCATCTTCCATAAAAGATTTTAAGATGTCTCCTTACAAATAACAAAAGAAACGGCAGTTATCTGCAAGCTCTGTGGAGAAATGACAAGCCATATGCCAAGTTTTTCTTTGAACACATTTGGGCAGGCATGCTTCCAAACCTTGTGTTTAGTGATGAGAAAAAATTTGACATTCAACAACATTTTAACAGCCAGAACAATTGGATTTGGTCTCAAACTGGAGAGTCTCAGACAGTTACTTGAAGACAAGGAACCGCTGTTATGACCACGTGGGCTACTGTCACTATGACAGGAAAAGGACCTCTGATTTTTATTGAAGAAGTGATTAAACTCAGCCGAGAAAATTATATGAAGGACATTCTTGAATCAGTCATTTCCTTGGATTAAAAAACATTTACAAACTGACATTTGTCAATCCAACAAGATTGAGCACTTTCTTATGGCACAAAAACAACTCAGTTTTGGGCCTCTGAAGGCAAAACTCTTGATAGAATGGAACAAAATCCCCCTAAGTGTTATCCACGCCCCATTTGTTATTCATCAAGCATCTTCAGCACATTATTTACACAAAAAAGGGTATATTGAATAGATAGTGTATAAAATAAGTTGAACATTTAGTTTCTGTTTATGCTTTGTAAAATATTCACAACTTGTTTTATTTCATAAAGATGGACCAAATACTTTGTAAATACTGAACACCCTGTTTGTGTGTGTATATATACCCACACCTGTATAGAGCCATGCTAGGTGTGACTGATATGATTTCCATAGCAAGTCAGCCTTTACAGGGTGGAGTTGCCAGCCCTACACCCAGCTGGTTTTGAATTCAGGGTTGTGCTTTTTCTCATCTGCTTTGTTATTTAACCCATAGCTGAAGAGAAATGAGATAGATTTATACCTTTTGCAAAGGGATTTGTGAAAAAGTGAATACAACAAACTCAGTAAGAATTTGAACACAGTATGGTGATTTCACTTTCTGCACCAATAACCACTACACTATATGTACATCCATTTGCACATTTATTTGTAAAATGAAAACCATTAACAGAATTACTATATTAGTTCAGAGCTAACTAGACAGTCACTTTTGCGTGTGTGTGTGTATATATATATATATATATATATATATACATACATACACACACAAAGGAAAATAAATATATATACAACAAGAATGTGTCTATTGTTTTATTTTGTGAATATATAAACAGATAAGTATCTAGTTTGTAGTTAGATTTCTGAGAAGAATGAAATTAGTTTTTGCCTTGTTTTTAGAGAAATGTGAAAGAATATTTTGTACTACTTAAATAAACTAATCTACTCATTAAAAAAAGCAAAGGAAAATCTTCCAACAAATAATTTTTGTAGATTAGCATCCTTTAGACCTTTCAAAATCTTCAACATTTGTCAGAATCAAAAAACATTGATTTTTTTTTTTTAAGCAATCTAGAAGGGGGTCCTGTTCATAATATAGATACAGTGTACAAATCAATCCCTGACTTTTACAGAGTTATCTGCACTTAATTTTTATTTACAATTGTTTTACTTTGAACATGTGTTTACATCTTTGATATTTGCATATTTTTTCATACTTTTGTTAATTAATATGGTACTACTTTAAAAATGTACACATATATTTGTTCTTTAATGACAAAAATCATTTTTGAAAAAAAAAAAAAAAAGGTGGGGAGATATTATTCCACCAAACAACTGGGTTTAAAATATTTTTATAAAATAAAACACATAAAAATGTATATCTATTTGTTTTATCTAAAACAGATTTTTTTTTTGTTTCCATATGCAGATATCAATGACATAAGCACAATTTCGAATTTGGAATTTGTAAACAAACAAAAAAGTTCCAATAACTTTGTGAAAAGCCATGGATTAATTTCACACTGTCTCAATATTATTAACAGGTCTCCTATTCTAAAATGATGACAAATCACTATTTTTTGATTTTTAAAGTGCTGTGCCATAAAAAAATGTTTAAAGAATGCTAGTCTAGAAATATTTCCAAAAGATCCCCCACCCACATTTTTTTTAAAGTAGAGAACTAGTCTACTTAAGTCTGTAGTATCAAATATTTTAATTAAATTTCTTCAAGTCTAGCAGACAATTCCTAAAAATAGTTACCAAAGTAGACAAAAGTAAACTGATACTTATATTAATTTTTTTTTTGTTTAAATAAAAGAAAACACTTACTTCCTGCATAAGTTCAAGTATTCTTTTAAATCTG
The DNA here is from genome assembly GCA_037127315.1 of Ascarosepion bandense. NCBI lineage: Eukaryota > Metazoa > Mollusca > Cephalopoda > Sepiida > Sepiidae > Ascarosepion > Ascarosepion bandense. The sequence continues at coordinate 1,242,475 of JBBBDQ010000201.1, read as the reverse complement.
TGGTTTTTAGTATCTTCACTGTCTGCTGTGGTCTCTTTTTCAAACTCTTGACAAATGGTTTTCATCAGGTTGTACTGTAGAGTGTAATTTTCAATCAATGCCTTTTCCGTTTTTCCTTCATTTTCTTCCAACCATTTAGGATACTTCAATAATAATTTTTAAAAATATTGTTATTTACCAGAATTAACAATTTTTAAAAAATGCTTATTTTGAGAAAATGACAATTATATGAAAGAGTTTGATAAAACAAAATTGAACATTTTTTTCAAAAAATCATTTAACCCCAAGCAAGGCAACAGAGTGACTTAGGTGCAAGGGGTTATGGAGTGAGAGAGAATATAAGCAAAGAAAAACATCATTAAGGAGATACAATAAATGAAATGACAGAAATTAAGGCAGAAGATAACAATCGACATTAATTGTCAAAAATTTAAATACAAACTTAACTGAAAATCAAGAAGTGCAATAGAAGAAATAGTATAGATAATATGGTTACATCTAGCTATTTCAACAGTAAAATGTTGAGCCCTTGCCACCAATCTAGTCAGTCAGTTAAGTGCCATACGTGAAACACGCTTCGGCGATCATGTCTCAAAAGAGACATGACTGACTGGGCAGAAGATTATCCCGCAGTAGGTTGCCATTGCTTTCTGCAGTAGACTGGTTGCCAGCCAAGGCTATAGAACCCAATCTGTCCTGTTATTTAACCCACAACTGGAAGGAAGAGACAGATTAATACCTTTCCCAAGGGTATTTGTGCATAAGTAAATGCAATGAATTCAACTGGAATTCGAACTCGAGTCCCTGATTTCTCGTTCCAAGTTGATATCCAATGCACCACAATGCACATCCTACCGTTTAAATATCAACATTGTAATCTTCTGTTTTCTTAAAACTTTTATTGTCCTCTCTCTCCTCTAACATCTTTTCAGTTTCTTTCACTTTCAGTAACCTTTGCATCTTAGTGGTCTTATTGCCTTGCTTGAAGAGAAAAGATTTAAAAAAAAAAAAAAAAAAAAAGAAAAAAAAAAAAAGAAAGAAAAAAAAAATGAACGCAGCAATAGAGTCCAGGTATTAGAACAAAGGTCTAAGGTTAATGAGATTTTCTCCAAACAATGCTTCGAAAATAAGGAAAAAGGCATGGCTAAAACAAAAGAAATATTCTTATTCTAAATTTGGCTTGATATATATATATATATATATATATATATATATAGTAAAGTTTTGTAATTTGCTTGAAGCATTGTGTAAAATAGTTATATGGGTTATGTCTTGAAGGCTGTCACAATGCGTTGAGTAAAATAAAAGAAGTGTTTTGGTATTACCTATTTATTAAATATTAATATTTCGAGATCAAAATCTCATCTTCAGAATGGCAGAGAAGCTTTTGTCTGTCCAAGTGTCTTCACAGACTTTCAAAGAACGTGAAGACACTTGGACAGACAAAAGCTTCTCTGCCATTCTGAAGATGAGATTTTGACCTCGAAATATTAATGTTTAATAAATAGGTAATGCCCAAACACTTCTTTACCTTCCTTTATTTTACTCAACGCATTGTGACAGTCTTCAAGACATAACCCATATAGACTATAGATTTTATATATATATATAGATTTTATATATATATATATATATATATAAAATGTGCTATAAGCATGAACATTTTAAAAAATACTCAAGAATGAAAGATACTAAGATTTACACACTAAGACAAAAAATAGAACATTATATCAAAGCTAAATGAATAATTAAGTCAAGAAAGAAAGAGCAAGTTAAAAGATAAGAAATGTTAATATATCAAATGTACAAAGAGATATTAGAAAAGAAGAAAATGAAAGTTACTAGAAGAGATGCTACCAATACTACGATGAGTTCATCGAATAGATACTTCTTCTATGTGCCCTGTCCCTTCAGGACGTAGACGATCATGGCTCTCCACGTCTCCCTATCCCTTGTGGCTCTTAGTATGTTTGCTCCTGTTGCTTCTGGCAACCCCCGTTCCGTCATCCACCTGATCAGGCCCTGCAAATATGTTATCCGCTGCCTTCCGCTGTCTCTCCTTCCTTCTATCTGACCAGTCAGTATCAGGTTCTCCAGGCTCTCCTTCCACATTGCGTGTCCTAGGAACTTCAGTTCTCTTCCTGATGCTCAGTATCAATTTCCTTTTTGTTGCCATTCTTTCCAACACCTCATTGTTGCTTGCACAATATCCACAGCATCCTTCTGTAGAACCACATTTTGGCTGCTTCCAGTTTTGTCCTCATTTTCGATGATATTGTCCATATTGTGAATAGATACTACATTACTAATAACAGTAGTACTAATAATTTTTGTAATGCCATGACTTTTCAGAACATAAGTTCTCATAACCTGTCAGATTTCTTTTCTTTTCTTTATTATCTGTGAATTGCTTAGACATTACTAACCTTTTGAGATATTTCTTTTAAGGATGGATAGAGGACTTCTTTGGACAGAAGTGTTTTCATCATATTCTGCATCACTGGAAGAATATCTGGGTTATCAGCCCCTCCTCCACCTCCAGTGTTTCCATCCAGTCCAACTCCAACGTTCCCTGGGTTAAGACCCAGATTACAGAATGCTTGATTCAATTCGTCTTCATTCAGCTGCTCCTGAAATTGGAAGAAAATAAATGGCAGTGCAAATTCATAAGAGAAAAGAAAAAAGAAATAAGTAATTTCTATAAACAATTTTACAGCTGGAAATAAAATAAGGATCTAATTTATAAAGAAAATAAAATACGGAAAAATAATTTTATCTCTCTCGTCTTGTAAAAAAGAAATAAAATAAACACACACACAAAAAAAAAAAACGAAAAAAAAAAAAAAGAATTGAGCTATGTATAAAAAATTAAAACACCACACAAAGAACACTTAACAAGTTTGAATCTTAAAAATTTAAATATTATTCTATTTTGAGCTATTGTTCTCATCTTGGCTAATATATATAACGTTGCAACCAAGTACACATGTCATCATCAGGTGTCCACGGATTGGCTGATATGGGATATCTTCTGATTATTGTGATGTCAGTTTTTACTAATTCCTCTTGAATTGTGGTACTTCACTGTCCGATCCAAGGATTAAACTCCTGACGATTAGATGACAGTAACACATATATAACAAACTCCTATATCCACTATGCTACTGTCCTAAAGGACAGGAGTGGTCAGAAGTTCAGTCCTTGGATCAGATATTGAAGTTGGTTGTTTTTGTGGCATATCAACCTTGGCAGGTCATTTATTGCCAACTAAATTTTATTTATTTATTGCTGGTAATACCTTTTTCCTTTCAACAATTTATTGTTGTTTTTATATAAGTTTTGTGTCTAGTAATACTTTATTCTTTTCAAGTATCAATATTCATTGGGATTTGTTTTTAAGAGCAGGGTCCCCAAGTCCTACCCTTGTTATTTAACTGATAACTGGAGAGAAAGGGTGGATTAATAACTTTCCCAAGGGTACCAGTGCTTAAGTGAATGCAGGGTATTCAACTGGAGTTCAAACTTGGCTCATAGATTTCTCTTTCCAAGCCAATATCCACTGCACCACAACGCACATCCGTCACTAAACACTTACAGCACCTGGTATCCTCAAGCGGTCACCCATTCAAGTACTGACCAGGCTCAACGTTGCTTAACTTCGGTGATCGAGCAAGAACCAGTGTATTCAATGTGATATGACCGTAATCCAGATAGTGAAGTACTAATTCAGGTGAAACAAACAATAACTGACATCACAGGGATGGAGTATCACAACAATCAATATATCCCATATCAGCTGATTAATTGATACTAGAGGGTTGGTTGGTTTGTTGTTTAGGGGCATATATAACTCTACAAGTTATTTAATGCCGAAATCTAAACATTCTGTACACAATTTTATGGCTTCAACTAGATATTTTGTAGTTTTATACTGTCAGTGCAAATGTATTGCTGGTAATTTTACTATAAAATGATTTTTTATACCTTAGTGCTGTATTGACCGGCATTTTTCTATAAAAATGTATTACAACTGGTAATTTATTTTTTATATAAATATATTGCTGGTATTTTTACCATAATGTATTTCAAGAACCACCAAATAAAAATAAAAACATTTTCCTATAGCTGGTACCCTAACAGGTGCTACCACCTTAGGTCATGGCAGACCTGGGAACAGCAATTAATATTCCATGCTCCCCCCAAAGCCTCCAATCTCTCAATTAGAAACCTTGCTGCCAAATGTAGTTTATTGCCATCCCAGAACTAATAACTTGAGGGTACTTTGTTGACACATTTTTATCCATATCTTCCAAGATGAGAACAATAGTTTAAAATAATACAAGAATACTGACAATTACTGATTTCAGAAATTAAATACTAATTTTTTTTTAAAGTTTTACATTCTCAAACTTGCAAGATTTTGCCTTAGTTGAATCTTAGATGTGAAGTCATTTGCTACTGTTTTCATTTTACTCGGTTTATAAGTTTTATTTGGAAGAATGATTTTGGTAAATGCACAGAAAATAATATTTTAAAAGATGGTCTCAGAATTTAAAAGTGACTAGTAGAAGATGAGTTGTCTCCCTTATGTGTTCCAACAGCCTAAATGCATTAGTACCAAGGTGATACTGATAACAGGCCTAGCATCCATGCAACTGAGGTCCATGATTGGGGACAGACATGTAGTGACCTAAATTATTAAATAACAATTAGAGAACCTTTTCAGCACTATTCAGTAATTAGTTAATTAGCAACTATACACACTATTAGGAAACACCTTACAACTGTAACAATTATTGACTTAAATGTAAATTATTGCTTAAATGTAAATGAACAAAAGAAACAAACAAACCTACTGTAACTATATGCACAAAAATCACTTTATTTGCTACAATTTAGGTACATTTTAGATGATATTGTAATAATGTTTCAGTTTGTTGATACTAACTGATTAAAAACATTGAAACTTTAATTGTATAATGCAATTAATAATCAATCAACATTTTACAAAATCATGTATTAACAAAATCTGAAAATACTTGAGAAAAAATGACTTTCAGACAATCAATAGATAATTTTTGTAAATTTTATTCTAGTTTGCAAATAGCACTTTTCAGTGTCATGAAGACACACACACACACATATATATATATATATATATATATATAGAGAGAGAGAGAGAGAGAGAGAGAGAGATGTATAAAAATGTTGACAGCAGTAGAAGTGTTAAGTATTTTCTTGATTTAATTAATTTTTCAAAAGTTGTATGAAAAGGTCAATCTGAGCAAGTTTGTTTATCCTTATAACAAAACATCTTTTTATTGACCCTCTGTTGTGACAAATTGTTATATACATACCTATGAATAGTAATGAGTATGTCCTAATCCTTATATAATATGTTGGACACTACTGAGAAAAGTCTTTTCTTACTATCTAGCAGTTCTCTATTACATAAAACCAAGAAAATAATGGAACCAATATAGCCACCATGTTTAGCTTTATAAAGTACTTTAAATTCCTTTTGTTACTTTTTTTTTTTTTTTTTGGGATATCTGATATTAGGAGAAATATTTTTTTTGGGATATCTGATATTAGGAGAACTATTATTTTTTTGGGGATATCTGATATTAGGAGAACTATTATTTTTTTTGGGATATCTGATATTAGGAGAACTATTATTTTTTTTGGGGATATCTGATATTAGGAGAAATGTTTTGATGATAATAATAGTAATTATATAATAATAGATGATAAGATTATTCTTAAAATCACATGAGAAATAAATTAACCTTATGACAAATGATAAGAAATAAAATTGTTCCTTTACCTGTAAACCCTCAGCATTTTGGGCCAAACTGCTCAATGTTTTAGCAAGAGTATCAGCAAACTCCTTCTGGGCCTCTGGGGAGTCACCTTACATATAAATACATTATCATTCTATCAGAGATGAAATATTAACAAGCATTTTTATGTTCAGTCAAGTATTAAATTCACATGATTAAAAAGACAGTAAAATAAGTTTTTCAAAAATACAAATAAATTTGGACAGGCATAGAGTTTATATAAGCATTGTTTTGATGGTAAAATGCCGAATATTGTTGATTTTACATAACTTTTTTTTATTCTCATTTAATGCCTAATAGAAACTGCATTTTACAAATTTATTGCAAAGTAAAATATCACTTAATGAAAAAAAAAAAAAAAAAAAAAAATTTATAACATGAATTATTTGGAGTATGTTTTTATCTTTATTTTCAGTATAATATTTCAGTCAAAATGGTCTATCTTTGTGTTACACCATTTTTTAATGTAATGCAACTCCCCTCCAGAGATGTGGATGATATAGCAGTTAACAGCACAGTGAATGGAATTGGCAACCTAAGTTCAAACTCTGGTTTTAAGATAGTTTGCATTCACCTCTCACTGATGTCCTTGAGAAAAGCATTTTCACATTTCCCCCACACAGCTACAAGTAAACAGTAGTATAATAGAGCTCTTAACCTGCAAGGCAGTCTAACTTTGGTGCTGAATTAACAACTCAGTCAAGATAAAAAAAATTACTTGCTGGGTCATTTGGTGTTGTTACAACCATTCCCTATATTCAACAAGGAATCTGAAGGGAAAAAACAACAATAGTTTTCCCTTCTACCCAAAAGTTCATTACCAACTCAACTAGAGCCAGCCACAGATTCAAATATAAACTAACAACATTTATAAAAATTAGAGAACACAAAGGAAAAACTAAATGAAAATTACCAGAAAAATGTCAAAAAACGAAAGAATTTAAAAATTCATTAATAATAACAATGCTTCATCTTAAAATGAAGCAGAGTTATTGAAACACCAACTATCAGACATTACACATTCTTTTAATAGTATTAACCCATTTATGCATGATGGTAAACTAGTTGGACACAGTCATAATTATCTCCAGATACCAAGCTGAATGCATTAAACTATAATGACTTTTTACCATAATGAAAAATTCATTAGGGTAGAAATACTTAAAGATGGGACACTACTTGGAAACACGGGATACTACAAGGAACTTTCTATAATCTTAAATACATTTCAGTTTTAAATAATCCGCAAAGAGTTGAAGTTGTAAAAACAAATCAATCATCATGGTACAAACATATTTAATTCTAATATATTAGGCTTGGCACCAAGAGAGGATTGAGTCCATGCCCATCTAGTTAGATATCATGCATAAGTGGGTTAAGTAAATGTTACAAATTTCTTAAACTTAAAAATAATAAAAATGCAAACTCAATATTGTGGAGGTAATTGAATAGTTTTTTTTTTCTTTTTAAAGACCATACCCATTTAGTTAGGCATTGTGCATAAATGGGTTAAAACAATATTGCATCTCATCAACAAATCAGAGGCTCCAAACCTGTCTTCAACCCAAACGTCTATTTGCTTAATCACAAATGTGATTAACATATTTACTGCTGCATGTTCATGTTGTGTATTGCTTCAGATGCACAGGTGTCTATTTCATGATTTTATTTATGGCAATATAAAGAGATAAACTCAATTTCTGCCTTGCAGCACTAAGCAAACATTGTGCTTATTATATTGCATTGTATGTGACAAATATCCAAGGTGGCAGTCAATGCATTGAAGAGCTTCTTAAACCGAGATCAATATATACAATGTCAGAAACAATACTAAGAATAATGTGTGTTAATAAAACATAAATAATTAGTGACCAAATATCAATCATTTCAACTTTATTAAATGTAAAATAAGAAATCCATCATCAAAGCATATAAAATTATCAATGTGTATTTATATATTTCTTATCCCACCCATAATGGGGGGCAAATCAACTCTCCTTAGTCCTTTTAATAATCTATACAAATAAAATATTTATCTTCATTTAGACAAAATTAATTACTGAGAAAAATGAACTGTTTTATTTAAACAGTTCCTTTACTCTCAGATTTCTTAGATTGCAGTCTTATTTGTTCAAGCCTTTTATGTGAGCCACTCGGATACCGTTGTCTATTAAGTGGTTGTTTTGCTTCAACTTGGTCTTGAACTAGACTTTGCTGTCTTAGTTGCTGTTACTAATTTTTTCTTTCTTCTTAACTGTTATATTAAAACACACAAAATTTTAACATCAAAGGATATTGAGCAAATAGCAATTCATATAGTACCAGGAGTAATCAATGAATTATATTAGGACTGAATAAGTTTTCACTGTTTTCCAACAGATGGCATTCCCAGAACTGCGTGCATGTAGTTTCAGATGGTAACACATCTGTAAGAAAGTACTATAAGCAAGATTGAAATTCAGTGCATGTCATTTTCCTGAAGTATAAACAACTTTGTTTTTCATAGTATTAAACATATTGGGTGTTGTGCCAAAGAAAATGTATTTGTGGGGAATTTTACTGCACTATTTAATTCAAAAGAAATCTGCAACTGAAGCACACAGAATATCCATTGATCGAAGCTTCTACTCTTCGTTTGGTGGAATCTGCTGGATGTAGTTTATTATGAGCTGCTCAAACTGACTAAAACAATCATGGGAGATCGCTATAAGAGCAGAGGCATGACAAAGTGATTTTGCAACAACGCTAGGCCACATGTTGCAAAATGGATTGAAAACCTACTTGGAAACGCTTAAATAGGAAGTCCTACATTGCCAACTGTATTCACCAGACATTGCCTCAACCGATTATCATTTGTTTTGATTGATGGCACATGGCCTGGCTGAGCAGCACTTTCATTCTTATGAAGATGCCAAAAAAATGGGTCAACTCATGGTTAGCCCCAAAAGATGTATCATTTTTCTGATGTGGAATTCAAATGCTTCCAGAAAGATAGAAAAAGTGGTTGCTAGCAATGGACAATACTTTCAGCGACTTGTTTATGACTAATTTTTGTAAATAAACATTACTTTTCGTGAAAAATCGGCAAGAATTTATTCAAGGTCCTAATAGATATCAAACATCTAAAACATATAAAGGGAAAGAATTAATTAAGCAGTTCACTGACCTCTATTTTAGTTGGGAATTCCTTATCTTCACTTTATAGAATCTTAATACATTGTTTCAAGACAGCTCACTATTAAAACTTTCTAACAATTGCCATCATTTTTGACAGCACGAGCCAACTAAGATATAAAACAACATGTGAGTAACTTTGTTTCAGTAAAAGTTTAGTCACGATAGGCTCATAAATGAGCAATTCTTGAAATAAAATTTTATCAATATTTAGAAAAGAAATGATGTAAAAATTGCTGAATCTGAGGTTCATGTTAAAAAAAAATACTTCATTTAACTTATTAATTAAACAATCATTATTAATTTCATTTTCCAAAGACCAATGATTAGAAAGACTATTCAGACAAATCACAAATTGAGGTTTTGAAATTTAGTATATGAATATAAAATCAGTTGTATATTTTGATATGGAAATACAATAAATTTTCTGAAAACCTAATGTAATGGCTAGATACTTTTTAGCAAACTCGTCTGCTAGGGCAGCTGGCCAAACTGTTGCTGATGCCTACTCAACCAGCTTTGTATTTGTTCAATATCCACAGACCACCTGCAGTTTATATTGCAACTATACTGAGCAAACCTTAGTTACAATTTCTGAGAAAGAAGGCATATCTGGTTTGATTAACAGTTTGAATAATTGTTGTGGAGTAGTTTTTGCACTGACGGTTATAATCGTGCTATGTCGGTTGCTAATCGACTTAATGTACCCAAAATGTTAGGAACTTGGTAATCTTCCACTGAAAACTGACTCCTTAGTATTCGGCTAACTGCCAACTAATATCAACTGCCTAGTAGTTCTACTGAACTCCTACAAACTTCCCAAGAACTTCCTGTTAACTCTTATTAATATAGGAGGGAGAGCTCATTATCTGAGGAATAGGTGCGTTTTCCCATAACAATAATATCAGTACACTCTGTGACTTCCTACTAGCATGGTCATCCAACATTTCTCTCTACCCAATTTCACCAACATATCTGAATACCCATGGTATGATTTTTAAGCACTTTCCAAAGGTGTCAGAGTTTGATCATCTCCACAGGCCAATTATATCAAAGTCATCTTCCTGACAAATCAACCCTTCTGGGATTTAAACATAATTTTTATTGTTGGAAAGTGAACAAAAATACAAATTAATAGATAAACAGAGTTGTGTTAATTCTTTCTTTTGTACTTTAAATAGATCAACATTCAGAAAATGGTAAAGATTACAGAAAAAGTGTAACTGACAGATTATGACATAAACGGCACATGTTTGCATACTCACCAGCGGATTCTGCAGCTTTGGCAAGGATTTCGATGTTTTGCATAAGTTCTGGGTCATCTCCAATGAAAGAACGCATGGCTTCATCAAGTTGTTCAGCCAGGTCCCTACTTGCCGAGTCATCTCCTTCATGTGTTGACGAGTGTAAACCACTGAATGTAGATGACACAAACTGATTGGTAGAAGCTGAAGACAGAGACTGAGGATGATTCTGAAATAAACATAGAAGCCATAAAAAAATGGTTCCATGAATAATATTTATGATTCAAGATATCAAATTACCTCTCCTATTCAAATATATTTTGCATTTTCAATGTAGCTTTAATATTTTTATATTCCCTCTGAAAACTGAAAATATTCTTAAAAATATGCATACATTCCTATTAATTTTTTTTAACTCTTATGTGTGGACAGAGCTGGCTCATGACCTTTGGGCCCCCTGAGCTAATTAAATTAGAGGCTTCTCCAGATGGAGGACGCTAACTTGCCTATACCCATCTAGAATATTCTTTAATCAGGATACATTTTATTGACATTTCAAAAAGCTTGAAGTAAACTTATTGCAAATTCTTTAAACTAGAATAGCTATCTTTTGTTTGTCAATAAAAATATTAAGAAATACAACTATTTTACTTTTTGTTGCAAACCAAATTGGCACATATTTCAACACTACCATAATAAATAAAAAAAAACAACTTTTATAACAAGAATTATAAGAATAAAACAATTAAAATAAATGTAAGTTTGTGATATTGAAATCATTTCAGTTTATGAAACTATTTAGAAGTTATAATATCTAGAAAATTAAAATAATTGCTTTATAAAAGCTTGAAGGGTTCTAGGCTGCAACTTATATTAGGCCTAAAGGATAATCCGGCCCTGTTTGTGGGTCATGTAACAACAGCTCAGGAATAGTGATGTGGACTGTATACAAATTATTGTTCTGGTAGACTTTTCTTCTGTCTAGTGTATGTTTAAACTTTTATTTAAACTTCAGTAGAGAGATGCACAAGTGATGAAATGGATAGCAACTTCAAATGAGAAATCAGAGAACAGAGTTCAAACTTACAGTTGGGTTTGTTGCTATCACTTACAAGCAAATACACTTGAGAAAGGTATAAATCCTTTCCCCCAGCTACAGATTAAATTGTAAAAGTAGTATCTTGGGGAAAGGGGGAAAAAAAATTTTGATAATTCAATATTTACAAAAAAAAAAAAAAAAAAAAAAAAAGAAAACAAAATGTTATTCTTAAAATCCAGAATATATTTCAGCCTTAAATAACCCACAAAAGGTTGATAAGCCATAAAAAAAAGTCAGTTAATCAATAGGTAGAGAGATAATTCCCTAATTAGCAGAGAATTGTCCCACCATGTGACACCATGTATGTGGCCTTGAAAAGATTATAGAATTCACAATTAACTGTGGGGTGGTGTTGTGAACTATATGATCTTGACTGAGATCAAATAAAAAAAAATAAAGTAAAAAAAATTTCTTTTTATCTTAATTGCTTTTCATCACATCTATTCAGACTGTCAATCTACAGTCATGAATAAACAATACAGATTAAAAGTTAAAAATGAGCTCACAGCAAGAGTCGAATTCTCATCTATTTTAACTCAGGAAAACTACCTATGTACACTGTACAGCATCTCCTCTTCCAATTAAGATACCAAACGTTTTACAGTTGACAGAATTCAGCCATAAATCATTCTTTATTTCTCGCTTTAATCATTTGTCATAACTAGCCAAAATTGATAACTTTTGATGTTTTCTGAAAGTTAAAATTTCATTTGCTTTATGCATTTTTGCTTGATTTTTTTCTAAATCTGAATATTTTTTCTCAGTTGTCAATGTGACTTAACCCTATTTTTGTTAATTTTTTAATCTAAATGCCAATTAATCCCCTGTCATAAATATACTTATGACCAATTAAGGTCATAAGTATATTTTCTCTTCTTCAGTCAGTAGGTTGTCAACACCCAGAAAACATGACCAACTTATAAGAGATTCATAGCATCAGTATAAGAGTTTTCTTTTGTTTTTTTTTTCAGCATTTTTTTTCCCTTAATTTAAAAAAAAAAATTCTATGCCTATCCAAGATTACTTTTAACTAGCCAAAATTGGTAACTATTGATGGCTTCTGAAAGTTTAAATTTTCTTTTCTTTCCTACAATAATTAATCTGTTTTTGCTTAAATTCTTTGCAACTGAGTATTCCCAGTTATTAGTAGTAAAATCTTTAATTTGTATTATTATTTTACTGTCAATGATTAATTTTTTTTAACTAGTATTTCTATCATTTTAATTTTCACAACTCAAAACCAGAGTCACCGCCACAGTTTTGAAGGCAGAGAGTCGCCTTCAAGTCAGAGAAGGTAGGAATAGTCCACAAGTAAGAATTTACACATGAAAATTATTCACATTTTTACATGAGATGGGATGACAATTTTCTTTCATCCATTTACTCAAATGCTATTGCATATGTTTTGTAGAAAGTTATTCCAAAATGCTTATACGCCTTTAATACATACATTCTAATGATAGAATAAAGTGAAAGAACAAAGTAGGAAATGTATCTCTAACATGTTTCACTTTTATTAAAGCTTCTTCAGAGATAGAGAGAAAAAATGAAAAATTACAATACCAGTATACAATCTCTTTGTAATTTTTCATTTCACTCTAGATCTCTTTAATTAAAGTGAAAAATGTTGGATTGAGATGTTTCCTACTTTGTTCTTTTACTTTATTCTATCATCTTGTCAGATTCTGATCAATATGTTCAACTCATACATTCTAATATACTTTAAAATATATTTAATATAAACTATGATTAATATCAATATGAGAGTGGTAAAAATTACAGAAAATAATAATTAACTGTGCATGTCTGTTTGAATCAATTTCTGTTTTTTAGCAACTAATTATAAAGCATTTCAACATTCTTTTTATCTACTGAAGTGAAAATCTTTCTCTTTCGATTCTAAGTTCAATCAAAACACCATCCTAATTAATATTTTTTTTCCAATCTTCTGTTTCTTGTATATCGAACAAATATTATTAAGTACAATTTTAAACAATTTGTTTTTATCTGAACAAGTTTGGGTCATGATGTAAGTCTCAAATTCTTCAAAATTAAAAATAATTGAAAATCATCACAAATCAGGTTAACATTTACTGGGTAAAGCATGTTTCCCTAAATGTTGCTAGTGAGAAGCTCATACTTTTTTTCTCTCAATTTCTAATGAAAGACTGAACATTCAACTAAATAGAAAAAAAATCAGTTACAGAAATATCTATTGTTTTCCTTACAAGTTTGTTTTATTTTAGTAGTTATTTCTTCTATCATTTTAGCTTTTAATTGTTACTACTGAAAATGAAACCTAAAGGTACTTCCTTATATAAATTGCCTTATATCTGTTCTTTTAAATCATTGATATTCCAGAACATAACAGATACTCAAGAAAAGCCAAAATGTTTCAGAAAAGGAAAAAAATACAGATTAATAGATAAACAGAGTTGTGTTAATTCTTGCTTTTGTACTTTAAATAGATCAACATTCAGAAAATGGTAAAGATTAAAGAATAAAGAAATTAGTTCATATAAGACAAACACAATGAATTTTGTTAAATGTGATGTTTTGATCAGGTAAATAACTCCTTATAGAAAAATTATTCTTGCAAACTATTCTATTGCACATGTATTATAATTAAGTAGCTGGCTTTTGGATACATTTTACTATTTTATAGTCAATATAAATATAGATTTTTCTATTTTAAATATATATAGTCTTTTCAATTGTAGTTACTATTGTATAGGTAAATAGGTGTCTAGTTTAGTCAAGAGGCACATAATACTACTCCAAACTCACTAATAACTATAACTGAAAAGTATTTATCAAAACTTAATGCAGATTTTGTTTACAAAATATAACTTTCCTAGCCCAAAAGACTAGAACACTCAAAAATCAAATTAAAAATGGTGGCATGTTTAGAGAACATAAAAACTGGCCACAAATGGCTACAATTGAAAGGAAAGAAAAGAGGAAAAGCTAAAGAGTAAGTGGAAAAAAAGAAAATAAAAAAGAAAAGGACAAATAATCACAGCACCCTCCACAGGCGAGCACACACACACACACACACACACACATGGTTGCGCACAACAAAAACACATTCATGAACACAATCAATATAGAAAAAAAACTTGCACCAATGTATAAAAAAGGAAAATTGAAAAATATAAGCAGTCAATTGCTGATACCCTGGAAAGATGACAGAGGTCTGTCTACAAAACTCTGGAGTCAGGATGCTGAAGGTAACATCAACGGTTAGGTGAGAAACCTTTACTTATAATAATTCCTAATTTACTTATTAATACTTAAACATGTTTTATAGTCACTCAGGGCACATTTACACAGATTTGTTTTTAGTAATAAATCTATTTTAGTTGCAGCTCCTTATTTACTCACCTCTCTGTGTCTACCTTTTTCAGTTGTTGTTCCAATGAATCTTTCTGAAGAAGTGTTTAACAAAAGAGAATTTAAAAAGAATGCCTTCCATCATTTTCAAAACTGTGTGTGTGTGAATTAATTTTTGAATGCAACATTTGTAAGCAAAATGCAAAAATGAATCACTAATCTTTTGTATTTTTCAATAAAAAATTATCACTTGTTCTTCAAATGTGAGTGAACATTTTTTTTTACAAGCATAATACAAAAACATTAATCAATCAACCAAAAGAATTATCAATTTATTTTTTCTTTGTAATAGTTCTATTGATTAGTTTTAAACCATTTCAGTCATCTCCATTTGAAATAATGTTCCATATTCAATTTATTGCTTTTTTTATTTTTTAATTTCACAAACAAAATTTATTTCAATAATAATTTCAATACAAGAGCCAAGGCCAACTAAACAATTATCTTTATGATTAATTTCTATAAAACAGATAAAGTCTGTGCCTTTTGTATAAATGCTTTCATGGTAGTTGTTCTGATAAACTCTCTTCTATCATACCTGGACTCTATGAATTTAAGTGTAATGCTAGATTAGCAGCAAAATCTTATTTTACAATTGAAATGGTTGGATGTAACCATAAGTTCGATGTTAACATTTTTTTCAAGCACTTCTCACTTATGGATCTCTTTTTTGGCTTCTTGCTTTCCAGTTAAGTTTGATATTCAAAAATTTAAATACAATGTTAATCATTATCTTCTGTAATTATTATTAATTTCTGTTCTTCCTTCTTCATAATATTTTTCTTATAATCTTTCACACCCAGTAATACTATGTGTTAGTGGCTTTGTTGCTTTTCTAGGGGTGAAATTAAAAAAATAATTTGTCTTAATCTTTGTTGTTTTTACAATGTCTTGGCTGTTGTGCCCTCTTGCCTTCATCAGGTGTATATCAAGCAGGGTAACCTACATGAAACAAGAACTGTCTGCCCACCCTGTAGATTAAATAAAGGGTTATCTTTTGGGATTCCCTGTAGGTTACCTAGATCAATATACACCTGATGAAGGCTGAAGAGCCCAACAACAGAGATGAAGACAAAAAGTCCTATTTTAAATAGTGTAAATAAATCTGTATTTCCAAAAAGATTTCTGATGATGTTAAAGAGTGAAATATGTCAATTATAAAAATTTACTACTCATTCTTGATTTAATCATTTTGTTGAATTTAATTATTTTCAACTCATCAATTAAACAAATTTTGTCATTATTCAGTGTCTTTTTCAGTCAGAAAATCAAAATAGATTCCTTTTGCTCCTAGAAATCCTACTGTTTAACCCATAGCTGGAGAGTAAGAGATGGATTTATATCTTTTCCAAAGTCAATTAATTGGATGTAATGAACCCAATTAAAATTTCAACTCAGCACTCTAAATTCTTATACCAAACTGCTATCCATTACCCCACTTACATGTCAATATCAAATTTGAAGACTCTACAGGAAATAGTTTGGGTGTCACTTGCAAACAGATTATAAAATGCTTCCCAATTACATGAAAATACAATTAACTGAAATTAAAGACATTTGTTTTATGTTTCAGTAATAAGATTATTGATTTATTTGACACAAAAATAAAAATACTACAGATTAAAAATTGAAAAAGTGTGAGGGAGAGAACATTTTTGTTTCATGTAATATCCATTTTTGAGATGTGCATTGTGGTACAGTGGATATCAGCTCAGAACGATAATTTCAGGAGTCGAGTTTGAATTCCTTGCATTCGTATACATGCAAATACCCTTGGGAAAGGTATGAATCCATCGCTTTTGCCTCCAGCTATGGGTTAAATATCAAGACAGATTGGGTTCTCATCTACGACAGACAGTAATGGCAACCTACTGCAGGAAAACCTTCTGCCCACTCAGTGATGTCTTTCAAGGTATCACATATGACACTTAACTGACTAAATTTACATTTTAGATTAAATCAAGTCAATGAGGACATAACAATACTAATGAAACAGCTAAAAACACACACACACACACTTGAGCATTTTGTTCTTAAAAGAATCAAAGACAATGAGTTTAATTTTTACTACCATTGAAGAATCTGGTGCAGCAGATCCCAGCCCTCCAACTCTTGCTTCTTCTTCATTTGAACCTAAACCTGATGTGGCAAAACCACAACCTGGATGGGTATCAAAATCTTGCAATGCACCTGCAATGAGAAAAATTATCATTGTTATTATTTCTCTAAAAGAGAGGAAAGGAAGAGAGGCGAGAAAAACAGGAAAAAAGAAGTAAAAAAGAAAAAGGGCACTTCAATTCTAAGTAATGCATATTTACAAAAAAATCAAATTCAAATTAAATAAAAAGTACTACCTCTGTCCCATAATAGTTATTACATATATATTTTATGCATTAAATGTAACAAGTATTATGGGATAGAAGTAGAGTGGTGATTACCTCCACTTCGTGTTATGTTCTAAATTATTATTTAACTTTTGCCTTAGCATCAGTGAGTGATGTAAGTGGTTGTTCACAGAAAATAGTGTCATGATGCATTGTATAAATGAAACTGTCATAAGTCAAGGACCTCCCCTGTATTTAAGTATAAAGAGGTAGCTTGTCTTGGGTCAGAACAGGTTTTATAGTAACTGGTAGTTTGAACCATCACAGGATGAAAGTCTGAGTTGGTATCATCCAGTTGTATCTTCATCAAAAGGATTGGTTCAACTCACTTGGCAATAACTAACAAAACTGATATTTTCATTTTTTTTTTTTTGTTTGTTTGTTTAAATTCAATAAATACACAAAAATATAGGGGTGTATAAGACAAGATGATGACTTCTCATCGGACTTATTCAACCAAAAGTGAGGCTATTCTGAGAGAATTAGAAGTTCCACCAGGATTCATTATTAGCTGCCACAATCTTAAGATAAAATATTCAAATGACATTGTTGATAGCAGACTCAATAAGAAAACTAAAAGAACTTCTACAGAAGGTAGTGAAGGAAAGCTAGAAGAAAGGACTAAATATTAATTGCAAGAAGATAGAATGGCTGTCAGCAAAAGGAAGAACCTAACATGTAAACTACAACAATTTAAATATCTGGAAAGTGTTTTAACAGAGGATGGAAAGTACAACATTGAAATCTGAGGGTGTATTGGCATAGCAAAAGCTAAGCAAAATATTAAGAAATAGAAAACTATCATTAGAAACAAAGAAAAGAGTACTGAACTGTTGCATAATATCTGTTTTCCTACATAGCAGTGAATGCTAGGCAATCTCATCACAGATAAAAAGACTTTAAGCAACAAAAATGTGGTTCTACAGAAGGATGCTGAGAATACTATAGACTGAACATAGGAGCAACAACAAAGTTTTCAAAGAAAATCAAAACAAAAAGGATACTTATACTAAACATCAGAAAAAGATAGTTGAAATTCCTAGGACACATGAGAAAAAAGGACTCAGAAAATGTTATTCTGACAAGACACTGAAAGCAACAGGGATAGTAGAACAATGCATAACCTACCTAGTGAACTTGAGTAAATAGACAGCATAACTAAGCTTAGGGAATAAACAAAGTGACTAAATTTATTAAGAGACACAAAGGACAGGAAATTGTGGAGTGCCATGATTGCCAAGGTCATGAAGAGACAGTACATAAAATATTTTCATTAGAAATACAATCTTGTTGGTGCAGCAAATTTTAATTATTTCAGCAAAAGGAGAGGTTGTGGATTTTTACAACTGATTCTTCCTTGGAATAAACAAGCTTATAACTAGTATGGGCTTGACTTTGGCACTTTCTTGAAATTTTGCAATCTTACTTAACTGATTTCTGAATGTTTCTTCATAGAAAATGACAGCAACACCCAGCAAATGGTTTTAGCATGAATTCAAATCTGCATATATCAAGATTTTAAGAACTAACTCCACCTTCAAGTAATTCAATCTAATCACATGGTCCTAAAAGGGGCAGTGTTCTTTTTTTCATTATCCCCACTAGTTCATCCTAACTTTTTTTTTTATAATCATTTCACCCCAAGCAAGGCAGTACTGCCACTGGTGCACAGGGGGTTACATAAGTGATGAGAAAGAGAAACAAGTTATAGTGGGTGTCAGAGAATAGGTAAGAGAAGGATGAGAACACTGGTTTGAAGAGAGCTGATGAGAGTAGAGTGGATGGGGAAAAGAACATGAGGGAAAGGATGCAAGTCAAAGAGATAGATGGCAGCAATTGACCTTACATTTAAATTCTTGGAGATTGTAGCTGTCAGAGAAGCAAGTGTACAGAAGAAAATACCATAGGCGGGAAGTGTGAGAAAAGCTGCTAGAGAAGAATGTGCAGTTACAGTTTATTGGCTTCACTGTAAAAGGGTGGGACCTAGTTGCTAGTCTTGTAGCTCAAGTAAATTCATGTAGAGGGGGCACCAGGGAGCTAAGCTCATCAGAGCAGAAGCTGTGAAAGTATTTGTAGAAGAGACAGAGGGAAGCCACGTTACACTGATGAGAAAGTGAATACAGCTGAGATACCAAGTCAGGCTCGATCACATCACAGATTCTCCATTGGATTTGGCCAAAAACCCCGAGGTGAACAGCAGGGACACCCGACCAGATGTTTCCGCAATATTCAATACACAGGAGAATGGTAGATTTATATATGTGCAGGATGGATTTAGACGGGAAAAACTTCCTGGCTCTACACAATGAACTGACCTTCCTAGCAGCAGATTTAGCTATGGATTTAATGTAGACATTCTACTTGAGGTTGGTTGAGAGAGTTAGGTCGAGTAGGCACAGTGTTTTGCTTATAGGAAAACTAGAGAGGTTCACTTTAACAGCCTCAGCAGATTGCCGATCAAGACAGGTGTAAATGGTGATGTCGTCAGCATAGATGCCTACTTGGGATCTGATTACATGAGGGTGATCATTGAAGAAGATCAGAAAAAGTGTAGGAACTAGAATAGAGCCTTGAGGGACACATGCATACATATGATAGTATCTGGAGGCATGTCCATTCAATACTACCTTCATTACATGATTTGAAATGACTGGATTAGATCAAACAATCATCCAGTTATACCGTAACCACATAGCTTGCGTAAAAGATCAACATGCCAGACTGTCAAACACTTTGGAGATATCCAGGGCAACAGCTCAAGCTTCGCTGTTCTTATCAAGAGCCTGGTAGATATGCTCAGTGATGGTTGTTAGCATATCAGCAGTAGATCTGATGAAGCGGAAATCATACTGTTTGTCAGAAGAGACTGTGAGATGTTGAACCACTTCGGCATTGATAATAGTCTCAAACACTTTGCCAAAAATTGGTAGGAGGCTGATAGGGCAACAATTAGAGGGGTCTGAAGATTCTCTCAAGTTCTTAAATACAGGAACCACAGAGGAAGACTTCCAGGAGGCAAGGAAGCAAGAAGCAGAAAGGCAGTAGTTGTAGAGTTTGGAGAGGACAGAGGAGAGTTCAAAGGCACATTTTTTCAGGACAATGATTGTGATTCTCTGCTCACTTTATGGGAGTCAAGCTTTGAAATTATGTTAGAGACCAGCAAGGCGGAGTGATGTGGACATCACTCAGTTGAGCCTCAGTTCTAGGTGGGAAGACAGGTACGAATACCCCAGTTGTGAAGTCAGTATGTTGCAAGAAAAGGGGAAGTCTTTCTCTTAAAGTATCATTACATCAGTGAAAACTCATTCACATGTGTGTGCGCACACACACATATACACACACTCCATGTGTTTTTGATTCAGAAAAAAAATTACTTGTTACTCTGATTTGACCCAAGGTCATACCTCTGAACAGTCAACATGTTCATCAAAACACCTGGGCTGCTTTTACACATACATTTTCTTCAATGAATGTCTATTACATTATTTTTGACTGTATTCCCTCTCTTATTAAAAAAAAAAGTTTCAAGAATTAATGTGGTGTCCTTCCTCTAAAGAGTCTATGTTGGACTCTTCTGCCTACTATACAATTAGTAGAAGAGGAGGACTTGGGGGAACAAATAAATTGATTGAACGCTGGACAACTGACACACGCACTGGTCATGTAATACTTTTCTGTTGTATTTACTGTTAAATATACAATATTTCTATAACACATGTTTTGTTATTTGTTAAACCTTTTACTTGGTCACAACAGTAATTTACTGAATCTTTGCTAGCTTATAAAATTCACAATTTTGTAATATCACAATTTACAGTCATCTTTGCTGTTATCAATGTTTAAGGTGTTGTGGCCTCCAGCCTTCTTCAAGTTTCTGTTGGTCAGTATAACTTTCAGGGAATTTTGAACTAAACCATTTATTTAGTCTACTGACTTAGTCTGTTCTTGCTTCACTGTCCATGTCTAGGGATATCTTGTTCTCTTTTCAGTATCACTCAGTTATTACTAGCCTTGTTTGCATTAAGTCCAAATCTGCAGTAATAGTATAGTAATTCAATCCATGAGTTGGGTAGTACAGACTCAATCTCTGTTGAAAGAAGACTATAGCTATAATTGTGCATATTAAGAAAAAGAAAACATCATTAAATATTCCTAAATGTGGACACTGGAACAAGAACACTACCCACAGATATTAAAGGGTTCAGTTGAAAATTGAGTTAACTTTTGGAAAGTAACAGACACCTGAAGAAGTCTAGAGGGAGTAATGGCTGAAATGTTATGAAAACAAAAATGAGGACATTAGATTGAACATAAATAATGATAACTCCTTCTAGAAACTTTCATTTTTTACTTGTAATAAAAAAAATTTTCTGTTAAAAATGGCAAAGTAACCAATTTTGTAAGGCTTGCAGCTGAAAATAAAGTTAATATAAAATGTCCGTTTTTGTTTTTTTCCCTTTCCTTGTAAAAAAAGGGAAGATAGATATACTCTGAGTACCCACATCAAAGATGATATCGATTTAACAAAAAAAAAAAAAAAAAAAAAATTTTTTATCTGGAATTCGAGAACTGTAAAGTGTAATCTTCCTTATATAAAGATTCATAAGGAGATACAATGTAAATGTCATGATGAAGCGGAGTATTTTTTTTTGTATAAGAAAAATTTTATTTGACATTAGCTGTTTTACTTGGAGAAAAAAAAATTATTTACTAGAAAATATGAAGTAAAAAAAAAAAAATTAATTCTTGTAACACACATACACACACACAAAATCTAGAAAATGAATAAATCTTAGAACTTGATAAACAAATGATTACAAGAGCAAGAATATGATGCCTTGAAGCATAATGTTCCTTGGAATAATAAGCTTTCAAGCTAGTCTTTATTTTCAAGAGGAATTCAAATAATGTTTGCCGCCAGCAAATTTCATGGAATTTACATCAACTAACTCAAGTCCTACTTTTATTAGACTTATAACATTGAAGTTGATTTTATTGAATTCTTATAAATTTTACTGATGTTTGAGTAAAATTTAGATTGAAAGTTAATTTTTTTAATCATTTCACTCCAAACAAGGCAGTAAAGTCACTAAAATACAAGGGGTTAAAAGAGTATGTTAAAAGTAAAAAAATAACATGAAAGTAGGGGTCAATAAAAGAACAGGTTTCAAGGAGACAGAAGACATTGATTGACATTGCATTTAAATTTTTGAAGATCAAAGTTTACTGGAAAGCAATAAGAAGTGCAAAAGACACTTAGCACAGAAATTATTTGGTTATTTCAACTGTAAAATGATGAAACCTAGCTATCAATTTGGTACTGTCCTTAAATTTGTAAAGTCAATGTAGTAAAGAGAATAATGTAGCTCATCAAATAATTAACAAGAAAATATTTATAGAAAAAGGCACAAGAGAGCTACATTATGGCAGTGAGAAAATGAGTAAAGTTGAGATGCCAAGTCATGTCCAATAACATATCATATTCATCAGATTTTTTCAAGAATCTCTAGATACATTGCAAAATCACCAGACCAGATATGGCACCAATATTCAATGCATGGATGAATGGCAGACTTAAAAATGTGTAAAATAAATACTGTCATGAAAAATTGTCTAGAATATATATATATATATATATATATATATATGTATATATTTTAACTGTGTGAATATAAATCTAATATAAACAAAAGATTGACAAGAGAATAGCTAGACATTTAAGAAAATTTTTTTCTTAAATGTCTAGTAGAAAATGAGTAGAAAAATAACTTACATGTTGATCATTTCTGGGTTGTCAAAAATAGAATTTTGCTAAAATTTCTTAAATTTGATAATTAGAAAAATATTTTCTTTTTAATTTTTAAGCTACACATTCTCATCATTCCAAAACTAAAAAGATGAGTAATATGAATATATAAATTTTTATAAAAATCAATTTCAATAACCATATGTTATATTACAAGCATGAAATCTTAAACAGCTTTTTCATATCAATAAATAATAAATAACAGCTTTCATATCAAGTTCATTTATTTTATTGATTTTCATATTTTTTCAATTCTTAACACATAATTATGTATACTTAAAAACATTTGAATATTTCACTCAATAATTATACTTTGTATATTGTGTGCATCAAAAAGTCTATAGTCTAATCATGAAAAAGTATTTATTTTGCACAACAAATATTTTTTCAATATAATTCAGTACTGAATAGTCACAGAACAAACAGTTAATAATTGTGTCAGCCTACAGACTTATTGATCCAACTGCATATACAGTCAGGAAGCTTCACAAGCTATTAATACAGTAATGGGTTCTCACTAGGTACCAGATTAAACTTAGCAAATATCTATACAAATATCTGTAACTATAAAAGTAATTCTTTAATAAGAATTTTCAGATATGTATAACTACTTGCACACACTACTTACAAAGTTGAATGTTATAGCTAGAGCTCGTGATAGAACAGACATGGTAGATATACATTAGTAGACTAACCTCTACTGGTTGCCTGCTTAGTGCATCCCTCCAGCTAAAAAAAGCTCAGGGCCAATTTTCCAATACCAATGAAGATACCCATGGAGAAGAATCAAAATGATGATTATTTCTTTTTTACTTCTCAGCTGTTTTAAATCATAAAAATTTCTTTCTTGATATTCTAAAAAATGTTTGAAAGGTCTGCACATACTATAAAAGGAATTAACCATAGATGTGATCATCCAGTCAATGTGGATGTTCTTTTCCTTAGCTGAATAGTATGTGCTTTAGCAGGACTACATAGTTTTCCTTCTAGATAGGTTGCCACCCAAGACTATAGAACACAGCTACCCTACTATTTATCTATAACTGAAGGAAGAGATGGATTTATACCTTTCCCAAGGGTATTAACATGTAAGTAAAATGTAATGAACTTAACTGGAATTCAAACTCTGCTTTCTACAATGTGGTGGGGATGTTTTGTCTATTTTATTTATATTTTTGGTAATACTAATACTATTGCTTTCCTTTGATCAGAATATACAAACATTATGAAATGTAAAATTTATTAATACTATTTAGTGTGTAGCCTGTAGAAATATTTAGATGCAAAATACTTTCCTAACACAAAGTTGATGAAAATTCTTTCCAAAATACATGGCCTCATTCCTTAATCACCTACAAAAAGTTAAAATTATAGGATTCAATTCTTCCACTTTTAAGCTGAGACTATGAACCAGTCTAATCAGCATAAGAAAATCTATTAAAACCAATAAAGTCCAAATAGATTTGAATGTAAAACGAAAAAAAAAGTTGTTTACCCAGACACTGTAAACAGTTCAAAAACAATTTATTGCTTTTAATTTTTTTAGATGTCTGAATAATTGACTTAGCACATCCAAAAATCTACTCATCTGAAAAAAATAAAATTTTTTTAGCAAAAATGAGGCAGGAAAAAAAAAAAATCACAAGGTTTGGCAAAATATAACCAACTTATAATTGGCCTATCGTAATCTTTCCTAAAATATTCTTTATTACTTTAAGAAAGCAAAGAGGATCCCATTGAGAATAAGATGAATTATAAAAATGGATGAAGCTTATATGAAAATCAATACAGAAAAAGGATTGGGGAAATGAAATGAATAAACCAGAAATCATACATCAAAACTGATTAAGAATGTAAGTAAAAGTAGCCAACCATTTCAAAAGATTTGGAATAAAAGGTAGTTTACTCTCATATATATATATATATATATATATATACACACACACACACGAGTTCATATTTGATCAAAGATCTGCACACCATAATGTGTACAACTGCAAAGTATATTTAAACAATCCAACCCTGTTAGAAGAATAAAATAAGTATAGAATTAATTAATTTTTCCTCACTTCAAATCTTTATTTTGATAAGTACATTTATCTGTATTCTTGTATTTCAAACCTTTGTTCTCATCTTGAAATAGATGCTATAAATCAAGTCATCTCTGGTCATCATCAGGTGTTCATTGATTGACAGATATGAGATATCTGTTGATTTTTGTGATATTTTGTCCCTGTGATATAAGTTATTGTTTCTTCCACTTCTGCTGAATCTCCAATCACTACACTCTTAACTTTTTTTATGTCTCTGGTCAACTGCTGAACTAAATTCAATAAGCTCATTCAGTTACCCTTGAGTAGAGCTTGGGACTTGTACTAAGTGAAAAACAGTTTAAAAATAAAATAAAAACACTGGAATTCACTGTATGCACAACAACACAAAGTTTAAATACCTTCCTACAGCCATTTCTTTTTTCTTACTAAAAGATAAGGTTAGATTATTAAATAAAAAATTTATAAAATACAGATTTATTTTTCAAAGACCCAATAAATTAATTATAGTTGAGATTCCAGAGGCCAGAAAATGTCCACTGTTTCTATAAGTGACTCGATTCTTTAATAAAAAATTAACTGTCATTAATAGAAAAGTATTGACTAAGCTGCTGAAACAAGGTTGGAGACAATAAAAAATTTAAATGTAAAAATAAATAAATAATAACCAATCACAAAATGAAATTCAAAGAAAATGAAAAACTGGAAAAATATCTCAACTTTGCAAAAGAAATGTTAAATATTGAAGAACATTGGCATGTTTGGAACAGTCCCAGACCACTTTCTTTATGTACTGTGTCCTCAGGACATAGACAACCATGACTCTCCACAACTTCCTGTTCTTTATCACTCTTAGTAAAATTTTCTTTCTTTCTCACTAAGTATGCCAGGCATTGTTTTCCTGTCCCTCTCGCCTTCTATCTGTCTATATGAGTATCAAATTTTCCAAGCCCCCTTTCCTCATTCTATGCACCAGAAACCTTAATTGTATCTTCCTGATGTTAAGTATCAGGTTTGTTTTTTTTTGTTTCCATTTTCTCTAAAATTGTCATGGCTCACATATTTAATCCACAATATCCTCAGTATCCTTGTATAAAATTGCATTTGTTACTTTAAATCTCTTCGTCATCTTTTAGATCATTCAGCACTTGCTGTCATATAGAAGGACAGATGTCATGTAATTTAGTACTCTTTGTTTTTAGCTAAATTTCCCTCATTCTCAGTACTCTGCTTAGCTTTTTAAATGCTTCCTTGGCTATCCCAATACACCTTCGGATTTCAGCATCACATTTTCCAGATATTTAAAGTTCTACACTTGTTTGATTTTGCTGCCTCTGATTTGCAATTCACTTTGCACCCTGGGCTCATCCTTTTGATAACAAACATGCATTCTGTTTTTCTGCAGTTGATGTTTAATCCTTTCTTCTCAGTTTCCTTCCCTATCTTCTGTAGAAGTTGTAGCTTTCTTTTTGTGTCTGCTATCAACATTGTGGCCACCAATAATGAATTCTGGTAGGACTTCTAGACTTCTAATTGCCTTGCCATAAAGGTTAAATAATTCTGGTGAGAAGGCACATCTTTGTCTTAGATCTCTTTCCGTTTTTGAATATCTGCTGAACTCATTTTCTATCTAGATGCAGGTAGTTTGCTGTCAGTATAGATTCTTCATTATTTTAAAACCCTTCTCAAATATATTTGTTTGTAAAGTGTTCTATATTCTGTTCTGTGTCCTGACAGTTTTTGTCTCTTATTTATCATATCAAGAATTTCATTTGTTAGCCATTCATTTTTTTTTCATTGTCTACTTTTCGTTTTATCGGCTCGGAACGAGAAATCGGGGAACCAAGTTCAAATTCCAGTTTGAATTCATTGCATTCACTTACGCACAAATACCTTTGGGAAAGGTATTAATCCGTCTCTTCCTTCCAGTTATGGGTTAAATAACAGGACAGATTGGGTTTCTTTAGCCTTGGCTGGCAACCAATCTACCGAAGAAAGCAATGGCAACCTACTGCGGGATAATCTTCTGCCCAGTCAGTCATGTCTCTTTCGAGACATGATCACCCAAGCATGTTTCACGTATGGCACTTAACTGACTGACTTTTCTTTTGGATGATGTTGATTGCATATGTTAAAGATTCACTTAAAGTGTCCCACTTTGAGTTTCTATTTTCTTTTTGTCCCTCATATCTGCTTTTCACACTGTCTATATATTTTTCATTCATCTTTGGGTTGTTCAAGAGCATCGTATTGCAAGTTGAATGTTGTCTTAATCTTTTTCAATTTCTGTAGTTTCACACTAAGAAGAATCAAACCCATCTAGAAGGCTGCATAGATAAAATCAGCAGGAATGCTTAGAAAAAAAACATGCTAGAGTTTTTAAGGAAGTTGCTGTCCCTTTATTGAAAGCCACCAGCTACTATTACTTCTGTGTTGTGTCTCTTCAAAACATGGATAATCATGGCTCTCCACAACTTCTCATATTAACTTAACAAGGTTTATCCTTTTACTATCCTTTCCACTCTGTGTTCGATATGTCACTGTTTTCCTCTTGCTCCTTTCATCTTCAATATGCCCTATGAGTGTTAGATTTTCTAACCCTTCTTTCTTCATGTAACAGAAATTTCAACTGTCTTTCAGATTTTAAGTATCTTTTTTTTGTTACCATTTTTCTTAAAACTTCCTTGTTACTTTCATGGTATTTTTAGCATTCTTCTGTAGAATCACAATGGTATGAAAAACTCAAAGTGAACAAATATACCTCTTTTTGTTGCTCTCTAACCAATCATTTTAGCCAAGTTTAACAGTGGTAACTGGTAAAATAGAACAAGCCACTCTTTCCCTATAAACAGTCAGGATGATAACAGCTGCTATATTTGTTATTAGTTTTGAAAAATGCAATCTATTTCATTAAAAAAAAAATAAAAATAAAAATAAAAATAAAAAAAAGTATAAACTTTCTGCACAAAATATTAAAACTTATACTACATGAATCAAACATTAAAATTACACAAATGTCACAAACCATAATTAGTAAAGAGAATTTTAAGTAAGACATGAAAACGAAAGAGAAACAAACTTGTCATATTTTGATTAAAAATAAAATAAATTGATAGCTTTTTATAATTTTTCCCTTAACATTAACAAAGATCAACATAATTAGGATAGAAAAACAAACATGTTGATGCTTGTTAGTGTTAGGGAATAAAAAAAAAAAGAAAAAAAAGAAAAACATTAAATTAAAATTGCGAAAATTTACAAATTATACAATATCCAATTTTTATTTACTCTGAAGAAGAAAACTATTTTTTTTATTCATCTTGTAAGCCTAAAATTATACATATTTAACTTTATGGTAAGGTTTAACGAGCCAATGTCATCACTAATAATCCAGATTAAAAAAATAAATTTAAATCCCCATTTGAAATTCTAAATGACTGTCAGTAAGCTTAAACATTTACTGGAGTCAGGATTAAACACTAGCAGGTATTCAAAATTACAAATACATCAATTGGTAAAGAAATAATTTGGAGAGAGAGAAAATTTCTACTTTATGCACACTTATGTGTACAAATGTATAAGTTGTCATGTTTAAATAATTAAAACAATCACCATTGATCCAATGTTCTTGTGGCAGCCTATTTATATTGATAATATCCAATATCAAATGGTTAATAGAAATAATCATAAGGAGGTGTTAACACGGTCTTGGCCCAGTCCACTTTCCAAATTTTGGCCAAATACAAGAATTTTGTTTTTTCAGAAAAGGCTTCGCTAAAGAGTTTTTCATCATCAGCTGCTCATAATGCTGATGAACATTTCATTACTAAACAGCAAAATAGACTTAGGTTTAAGGTGCCAAGTTGCCACCACTTAAATGTTTTTTTGTTTTTTTTTTATTGATTAATTTCTTTTCTACTATTTATTAACACTTTGCAGTTTATTTAAAACCAGAAAATATTTTTAGATTGTAAGAATTTTCTTTTTGTGGAGGTAGGAATGATAATGATTATTCATACAAGTCTTACTAAGTAACCCATAGCTGAGAAGGAGAAGAAGTGTATTTAAACCTTTCCCAAGGAAAACTTGGCTCTCCAATTAACAATTCTGACCAATTATCCATTACATTACTGTATATCCAAGCTTTCACTACCTGGCATTCCCAAGCAGTTACTCATTTAGGTACTGTCTATGCTTGACATTGCTTAACTTTGGTAATCATATAGAAACCAATGTTTCAATGTGATATGCCCATAAGCAACTGAAATGTTCTACAGGATACACAGTGTAATGAGATAAAAGCATTAGTTAAGCAGATCAAGTTACCTGGTGGTCATGAACTCAATCTTTGAGTTGGGTAGTGTGAAGAAGTCATATACATTGGTTCAGTAAATAAGACAACATTAGGAACTAATAGGGAATAATTAACTGATTTATGATAGATCCATCCTCTGGAATGGACATTGGAATGAAAGAACATTAATTCCATAATAAAGGGTTTCATTTAAAATCCTCAGAATATTTAAGAAGATTATAGTTATCAGGGAAACATGTAAACAGAAGGTAATTCCATAGGTGGAAAGTGCAAGAAAGAAAAAAACTGTTCAAGTAAAAGTAGTAGTTGCATTTAGCTATTTCAACAGTATATATTGCTTTCCTCAACCTTCCAAATATTCAGTCTTTTTTCTCAATGTCACTGGCATTTTTGGCTTGCATAGCGGGAAATGATGAAGACATTATACCAACTACAGCAGACCTGAAAAAAGACTGATGGCACAACAGCCAAAATGTTGAAACTATAACAATCATGACTAGGATACTAGTACAAGTAAATCAGTGTATAATAAGGATGCTCCTCATCTAAAAAATTCAGATAAAAATTTCATGTTATCTTTCTAAAATCAGTAAGCAAAATATTACTTTGGCGGAGCAAAATCATTTGTAATGATGACCACATGAACATTTGCAATATATTTGTTATGTAGATGAACATTACTTGCTGTAAATAAAGAGAAGATATATTTTGGCTCATTAAATGTACTTGATAATACATTAAAATCTATGCAGGAATAGTAAATCTTATTTTCCAAGTCTGCAATGTCAAATCAAGAACAGTGGTTCATCTTCAACATCTTAAAAAAATCTATATTAAAAAAAAATATCACTGGTTTTAGAGATTTTTCTGAGAACTAACAGACTATCATTTAATGGGTTATGAGATACTAGATAAACATATGTGATCAACAAATATAATCTCATACGAGACCATGATCTACATATCAGCATTCCCAAGAGAAACAATCAGCAAATGAAAATAAGGAAGTTGAAAAAGCACACAAAAGGAATCAATTGTGTAATTATTGATAACTGATTAAAAATGACTAAAGTCTAAATCAGAAATCTGGAAACGGCAAAAAAAAAAAAAGTTACAGCAAATTATATCTATAATAGCCATATTCTGAAAGTACTGCTCACATTAATTCATGAAAACTGATAAGCCTTTTTATTTATTTGCAATTGCTATATATACATGATGAACTTTCCCATTGTATTTGATGTATGTGGGCCCAGCAGCACAATTCTTAGGGCTAAACAGCCAGAATACCCTCACATATGATTTAATTATAATTGCAAAGACTTGTACAGAACCAACCACAGAGAACTAGTGCATATGGTGTGCCACAAGATCTCCAAATAATCCTCCTCAGGTTTTGAATTCAAAGTTGTCCTTCTCCTTTATTGGTTGCCAACCAAGGATAAAGAGCTTAGTTTACCAAACTAGTTGACATAGCTGGAGTGAGAAGAGACGAATTCATACCTTTCCCAAGAATACATGTATATAAGCAAATGTTAAACTTGGCTGAAATTTGAACTTGGTTCTCTAATCAATTTCTTATTATAAACTGCATTATATATATATATATATATATATATATATACACACACACACACAAAACGGCTAACCACTCATATTCGAGGATACCCGTCTACTGAGGCAGTTAGCTAATCTTTGTTGCAGATGCCTACTCAGGCACACTTCTGTTTGCTCAACACCCATAGAGCACACCTGTGGTTTATACTGCAACTATACTGAGCAGATTTTAGTTTCTGAGAGTGCATTATCTAGCATGAACAACAGTCTGATCAAAGCCAGGACACTCAAACCCTCAGTCACAATGACTTGAGACTTTGAGCTAGCCAAATCATCAATAGCTCCTCAAAGAGAGCTGTCTACCAAATTTCACTCACAAGGCTTGGATCAACCCGTGGTATGGTTTTCAGGCACTTTCTAAAAGTGCCCACACGCTATGATCACACTGTGATCACCTCCTTCAGAGCAATAACATCAAGAAGTCACCTTCCTGACAAATCAACCCTGGTAAGATTCAAACCCAGACTTCATGGTCAGAAAGCAAATGTTGTAACCACTTGGACGCGCCCCCATATATATATATATATATTGGAAAGCAATATTTCTTTTAAATAGGTTCCGTTAAAACAATTGACAAGTAAGATTTTATTAATCTTTTATTTTATTTTTTCCACTATTCTTACACGTTTCCTTTTTGCTGGAGATAAAGAATGCAAAAATTTTCCATAATTTTTGCCTTTTCAAGTGTTTTCAACCACTTCACGGGCCATTTTCAAGGGTGTTATTTTATCCTCATATTTTGACTGTAATATAAACAGTGGAAATGGAGTTTTGAAAGTTAAATAAAATTGTGTAATGTGACTTTTTAAAGAATGTTGCTTTTCAAAAGCACAAAATAAGTTACTTTTCAGTTAAAACATAGAAAAATAACATCCTTGAAAATGGCCAGTGAAGTGGCTGGAAGTGCTTGGAAAATAAATTATGGAACATTTTTCCATTATCTCCAGCCAAAAAAGGAAACATGTAAGAATACTGAAAAAATTAAATAAAAAATTAATAAAATCTTTCTTGCCAGTTGTTTTTAATGAAATGGTTATGTGTGTGTGTGTGTATACATAAACATTAAAATCTAGGGTTGAACATGGTAGTATACATGTCTTTTTAAACTGATTAACAACTTGTATACTTTAGGGGATGCTCTAAATATGGGCTCATGCTTCCAAATGAACTTGTTTTAGACCTGATTATTGTTTCCAAGATTTCTCATACACACCTGATCAAAAATTTAAGAGCGCTTAAAAATCTTTAAAAAGAAATTTTCTTTTTTACAGATAGATTTTAAACTCCTACCACTTAAGGTTACCAATACTACAATCTAAAAGGTTATGGAAACAAAAAGTTACATTCCAAACATTTTATTTAGAAATTTACATTTTTATAAAATCAGGGAATTTACACATGATCAAAATTATAAGACCAGGGGTATAAATTGTTAGATCTATAGTAATTCCAATGTTTTTAGTTCAGTTAGAGATTAGCAATCACTGCATAAAGCTGTTACCATGCCTAAAGCAAGCAAACTTACCAAAGTTGAGCATTCTTGAATTCTAGAATTCCATAAGTAAGGTTTGTCACAGCGGGCGATCACAGCTAAGGTAAATCCCAGCAAAACTGTGATTTGCAACTTTCTAAAGAACAGTGAGAATTATGGAAAAGCAAAACCCTCTGGTAGGCCCCCCAAAATTTCTCCTGCATTGAGTAAGAGAATAAGACGGGTTGTTATGAAAGATGAGGGACTTTCTTCTAGTCAAATTAAGGCAGTCACAGATGCTAATTGCAATCCTGTAACCATCAGACGACACTTACAACAAAAAGGCACAGTAAATAAAAAGCGTAAACAAATTCCTCAGCTGCTTCCACGTCACAAGGTGGACCGCTTAAAGTTTGGTCGTGAATACCAAACATGGGACATTGAGAAGTGGAAGAAAGTCCTGTTTTCTGATGAGAAAAAATTCAATCTAGATGGTCCTGATAGCTTCCAACGATATTGGCATAACAAAAACATGCCTCCTGAAATTTTCTCCACACGTCATAGTGGTGGAGGATCCCTAATGGTATGGGGTGCCTTTTCTTACAGAGGGATGATGGAGCTCCAGGTGGTGCAGGGTTGTCAAACAGCAGCTGGTTATGTTAGCATGATACAAAAAGCATCATTGATGATGGAGGGTCATCGTTTGTGTGTGGATGAATGGTTATTCCAACAGAATAATGCTGCAAGACGGACCTTGACCTTTCTACAAGAAATGGGGTCCATCTCTTGGGACATCCTGCATGCTCACCTGACTTGAACCCAATTGAAAATGTTTGAGGATGGATGACAAGAGATGCTTATCGAAATGGCAAACAATATTCAACAAAAAATGAAATTTGTGAAGCCATTTTCAGAAGCTGGAGCAACATCCCCCGCACCTTAATGAAAACGCTTATTTCTAGCATGCCTGACAGAATTTTTGAAGTCATCAAAAGCAGTGGAGGTAGAACTCATTAAATTTGGTTGTTGAATGTTTTCATACACTTTTTGTACAATTTCGTAGAATTTTTGTCTCTGGTCTTATAATTTTGATCATGTATAAATCGCCTCATTTTATAAAGATGTAAATTTCTAAATAAAATGTTTGGAATATAGCTTTTTGTTTCCATACCCTTTTAGATTGTAGTATTGGTAACCTTAAGTGGGAGGAGTTTAAAATCTATCCGTAAAAAAATATTTCTTTTTAAAGATTTTTAAGTGGTCTTAAAATTTTGATCAGGAGTGTATATTGTCTAAGACCACTTACAGATTTGCAGAACCTATAGCAAATAACTGTATAACAATACCTATATCATAATATATTTTTTTGCATGCAATCACATTACTTTTCATTCTTGTATTATAAAGACATACCCTAGAACAAATCTCATGTACAAATCTTCCAGCTCAACATTGCAATATATGTATGTCCTATTTTGTCAGTAATATTTGCATTAATTCCTGATCACTGACAATCCCTTTTTTCACTTGATTATCAATCTACAGCATTGAAACAGTCTCAAAATTTAGCTTTAAAAAATTCAATACATCTGTATCAAATTGTTTTCTTACCAATATTTCTTCTCAGATTTATTTGACTAATGTAGAAAATGGCTAAAAGTCAAGCAGATGAAGCCATGTTGTCAGCAATAAGAAAATCTAAAAGTTTGCTTTTATACAAGTACCAATGCAATCAATCCTAAAATACAATCATCATTATTTGTTTCTCTTTCAATCAAAAATTTGCTGTGTCACTTTCATCATTAGAATGAGCAGAAATTTGACAGTTAACAAATCCTACACTTGACAGCAAGGGTTAAATAAACAATAAATTAATTGTGCATAGACTGACTTCTATAATCATAATAAACTGTCAGATAAGCAGCAATAAGTAAAATGATTTGGGAAAAGTTTAATATTTGTACCAGCAAAAAAAAAAAATAAACAGTGTCAAAAGGATGTTTTTTTTTCTTGACACTGCTCTTGCTTCATCTAAAATTTTGTATTTTAAAAAAGCTATAGTTAAAATTTTACTAAAACCCAAATATATTAAACTGAATTTTTCTTGAGTGTTTAATGTTTTAATTGTCAACTCTCAAGAAAAATATTCTTGCATTTTTTATATCAACTCTCAATAAAAAAACAAAAACTTTAGGTGCTTGTAAACCATTTTAGTAAATTTATGTATTGAGAGCAAATGGAAAATGTATATTTTCTAAATTTATAATCACATTTAAACTTTCTAATTCACAGACATATTTATGAATAAAAACATTTGTTTTTGTAGTATTTTTTTAGAATATGATAAATATTAAATTATGGTTGGTTCACATATTTCTATAAACTTGCAAATATAAAATTCTTCTTGTAAATAAACAATCTAATAAAATAGTATTTAATATTTTTGTTAATTCTTGAGAAAAAAGAAAATTAATAAATCCAGTTTCATATGCTTGGGTTTTATTAAAATTCTAAAAATGGGTTTTAAAACAATAAAAATTGCCAAAAGAGTATACAGTAATAGAGGGAAAAAATTGTCCCGTTGACACACCATATTTTTTGTAGATGGTTTTGTAAAACTTTGTCTTTGTATTTGAGTAAACATCATAATTTGAATATTAAATAAAGAAAACATTTGAAAATATTTTGATTATAACAAAGGAAATAAAGTGAAAGAAGACACGCACACAAAAAGAGATTAATTTGAATATTTTCATCAACAACAATTGTATAAGTAGATCAATAAGCTCATAGCTGAATTTTGATTGTATAATATTAAATTTATACAATTAATATTAACTACATAAGAACACCAACAAAGAAAATTATGCTTAAAAATAAATATTTGTTGTTGGAAATAAAAGATTTTTTTTTTTTTTTATACAGCATTAGGCTACAGATTGTTTTTTTTTTTGTTTTTGTACCGAAATGGGTCATCACTCTTTAGGAAATTCCAGTAAAATCTATTAGCTCATCAGAAAAAAAATTTACAAAATTACACTAATTTATTATATTCTGTTCAGTTTTGATGCAATATACACTTACAGAATATGAGTAAAATAAAACAGACCTTTCTAAAAAGCACCCACAATTCTTATCTCAGAATTAGAAATCAGTAAAGAGCTCTTACAGTGATGAGAGTATCATTTTATATATATATGGGTGTTGACTTCAATATCCACTTTTACATACACTATTCCTTACATAGAGCACTTTAACCCATAAATGTAGCATACATTAAAACTGTGTGTGTGTGTGTGTGTGTGTGTGTGTGTGTGAATGAAGATTGCATTCAAGAATGAAACAGATTACACTATTTACATTATTCAGACTATTATCCTCATCTTTGTTGTTATTTGTATGAAGTTTCAGCTGTCGTATGCTCCAGCCTACTTTCGGTGCTAGGAATTTCAAACTGAACCTTTTATTACAATCACTGGGGTATATCATTCTCATTCCTTGCACAAAGCCATTTGGTAGTCATAAATTATCTCCCTCTAACCAGACCCTTTAAGTTACTTGTTCACGACTGCTGTAGCCTGATACTGAACTCACAACTCTTTGGGTCAAGTCACTGGAACTGACCAATGTCTATATCCACTGGGTCATATTCCCTAAAGAAGGTTGAAGCATACAATGGCTAAAACATCGTATAAATGGCAACAAAGATGAAGGCAATAGTCCGAATAACGTAAATAGTGTAAATACTACCTCATCTCAGAAATATGAACAAATAATGAAACAAACTGTTGAATTCTGTCCACACTGCTAATGTTTACCGATGCTCTATCCTGGATATTGAGCATTTTTATCTGATAAATATAGTATGCCATAAAACTGAATATAGCATCAATCAGCTCAGTGACATATGTCGTCTCTAACATAATTTCAAAGCTTGACCCCCATTAAGTGAGCAGTGGTGACAGAATCCCAATCTGTCCTGAAGAAATGTGCCCCTAAACTCTCCTCTGTTCTCTCCAAACTCTATAACTACTGCCTCTCTACTTCTTACTTTCCTGCCTGCTAGAAGTCCTCCTTCATGATTCCTATATATAATTATCACCCTATCAGCCTCCTACCGATTTTTGGCAGT
This sequence comes from Ascarosepion bandense, assembly GCA_037127315.1. Taxonomy (NCBI): domain Eukaryota; kingdom Metazoa; phylum Mollusca; class Cephalopoda; order Sepiida; family Sepiidae; genus Ascarosepion; species Ascarosepion bandense. The sequence goes on along the minus strand of JBBBDQ010000201.1, from coordinate 1,205,946 downwards.
GTTCAAAGCCATCATCAACACTGAGGTGATTCAACATCTCATAGCTTACAGTCTCTTCTCTGACAAACAGTATGGTTTCCACTTCACCAGGTATCCTGCTGATATGCTCGCGACCATCACTGAGTATATACACCAGGCTCTCGACAAGAATGGTGAAGCTCGAACTGTTGCACTAGACATTTCCAAAGCGTTTGAAAGAGTCTGGCATGCTGGCCTTCTACACAAGCTGCGAGGCGATAGTATAACTGGACAATTGTTTGACCTAATCCAGTCATTCCTTTCAAACCTCACAATGAAGTTGGTTTGTTGGTTGGGTTTTATGGCATATCTACCTCTGTGGGTCATTTAATGCCAAATCATTTGTCGTATCACATCATTTTTTGGTCCATTATCCCAAGATTATTTCATTGAAACATTCATTGGATCAAATCAGTTTTTCTTAAATTATCTCTTGGTTTGGGTCAAGTTACTTTAAAACATTCATTGCATTAAGTCTTGCCCTTTGCATCATATATATCTTTGGGTTTGGTTAGTGTTATATTTTCTTGTATAGATTTACTTTTTTCAGAAAGGCTATAATAGTATTGGGGTTTGTTTTTGCAAATAGTTCTTTCAGACTGTTGGCATTGTAGTAAGTCTAGCGGATATGGGAAAGATCGCCACAATCCAGTAGGAAGTGCTTCACAGTATAGGACTCCTGGCATGCCGCGCACACTGGAGGGTCCTCTCTTTCCAACAGGAAGGAATAGGTCAAGTGTGTGTGTCCTATATGAATGCAGGATATAACCACTTCTTCCTTGCGTGATTTTCTAACTCCCAGTGTCCATTCTTTAAGTATCGGCTTCATCTTAAACAGTTTATTATTTTGACAAATGTTCTACGTCTTTTGCCATTTTTTTAATAATGAACTTGTTAATTAATGGTTTAAAGTCTGTATATGGAATTTTTGTATTACCTGTCAAGGTTTAAGGAGTTCTTGGCTGCCGAGTCAGCCTTTTTGTTTCCATGAAGTCCACAATGACTGGGGACCCAACAAAACATGATGCTTTTATTTCGAGAAATATCGTCAATTCTTTGAAGTAGTTTGGTGATTAAAGGGTTATTGATGTTTTGGTTCTTTATAGACTAACACTGATAAGGAGTTTGAGATTATAAAAAAAAATTTATCAGAGTTGTGTTCAGTTATACGATCTAGCGCCAAAAATGATTTTAGGTTTGTATTTGTCCAGGAGGATTAATAATTCTTCATAATTAGATCTTATTCCTCTTCAGTTCCACTGAAGTATCATTTTATTTAGTAATTTTGTTGGGTAGGTTTGGTTTTATTTTCTCTATATTTGTTTGAATTATTTGGTTCTTCTGTTTCCATTTTTTTTTTATTTGGCTACTCCGGTTTTTGGTGTTGATTTATCTCTGCTTTCAGAGGCTGAACGAGACCATGTTTTATTTTTAGATGGGTTGATTTTTGGGGGGAGATATTTTTTCATTTGTTGGTTTTGTTTGTTCAGTAGTCATCTTAATCGCTTCATTGTTTTTGGATTTATTAACCTTGTTTGGTTTTTTTGTTGTGGGAGTTTGGGATATCTACTCCATTCCTCAGTGTCTTCTTTTTTTAATACCTGGAAACTGTTCGTAAGGGGGGTTTGTGAATTTATTTGTGTATTTTGAATTGTTAAGTCGGCATCTGATTCATTTCTACTTCATTTTGTAGATTCACTTTAAGTGAAACTCTGGGTTCAGGGTTATTAGGTTTTAAGGTAGAGTTTTTTTTTATTTTTGGAGGATTTGTTCTCCACAGTAATTGCATTTTTGAGGGGATATTTGGCTTTGCAATGATGTAGTTGATTTTAGGATTTCATTTTCTTTATTGATTTTTTTCAATATTCTGAGAATGTGTTACCTTTAAGGATTTTTGAAAGTTTATCAGTTCATTTGGATCTAAGTGGATTAGCTTTTCTATTAGCTCATTGTATTTATTGAGAAGTTGGGGGATGTTTGGGTTAATTTTTTCAACCATTTTTGCGTGTTTGGTTTTCCATGTAGTTTCCTACTATTTATTTTTTGCTTCTGCAAAAGAGATATCTCTCTGGTATTTTACTGTTAAGATTTCTTTTTCTTTTTTCCATCTTTCACAGGATTTAGAAAAGGCTGGATGTTTTCCCGAGCAGTTTGGACATTTAATTTCTTCATAATAAACATCTATATTATGGTCTTCCTTTTTCGATCCACATTTAAGACACATAGATCTCCCTCTGCATTTGTCTCTGTGGTGGCCAAACTTTTGGCATCTGAAACATCTTAATGGGGACGGAATATAGACCCCTACAGGTTCTATATTATAGCCAATTTTGATATTTGAGAGGATCTTTGGTGTATTAAATGTGAGGATATATGTATTAGCTGGGGTTTTTTCATTATTTTTTTTTTAATAAAGATTCTTTGGAATTCTATAACCCCTTGGTTGCTCAGTACATTTAGTATCTCTTCTGGTGAGGCAAGTGATAGTTCTCTGCTTCTAATTATACCTTTGGATTAGTTTAATCTTTTATGGGGGGGGGGTCACTTTGACCTTAATATCATGGAAATTTGACATTTTCTTTAGTTTTTCACTTTGTTTTTTTTTGGTCTATTTCAATCATCAAGTTACCATCTCTAGTTTTCTTAACATTTTTTGGTTTGATGAAGTTGGATAGGACCTTTTCTATCAGGAAAGGTGATAGTTTGGACATTGGCTTATCTCCTATTGCTTCTATAATATAGAATTGAGGAAAGTTTATATCAATTTCTGAGTCATTTTCAATGTCAGAGAGAGTGCATTTGTGTTTTTTATTTTGGTTTGATATAAGTTTTATTTTCTTTTTGTTTTCACTGCCAGTGCTCTCCATCCACCTCAGAGCCCATTGTTAGGACCTGGTAAGGGGGAATCCCAATTGCCTTGTCAGGTCAGAGCTACACTGAGCAGTATATACGATCATGTGCATCTCCCAGAGCATCCGTTACAGTATTTGATGCACAACCCAAAACTTATGTGAACAAATAACTTTGTTTACAATCATGTCTGGTTTTATGACCTTCACATGTCTATTGACCCTCAGCCAGCACCTAATGTCTACTCCTTGTTTGAGATGTTAAAATCTTGTTTATTTTCCTTTCCCTATGAGGGATGTAGTTTCTGTTTTGGCTTTTTGTTTTTAATTATATATCAGGCTTTGTCTCAGAGGAAATTTGTTTAGTAGTAGATGTTAGGGCTTGACCTGACCAGCCAATTGATCGGATCAGGTCTCTCCGACCACCCATCTAGCCCAGGTAAGGGCCAAAGTGGTGTGTTGCAGGATCATGATCTCTTTGTACCCAGGTCATGACCTGCTCGACCACCAGGATCCCATCCCCAGACATTACAGGTCGCCACTCAGGGTCAACAGGTGGCCCCCTTGGGGTACTTTTACCACCTGCAGAGGTGCAGTCGGCGTATTCTGAAGCCCCGCCAACAGGGCATTCACACAATAAAGGTAGTAGATCAGGTCTCTCCGACCACCCATCTAGCCCAGGTAAGGGCCAAAGTGGTGTGTTGCAGGATCATGATCTCTTTGTACCCAGGTCATGACCTGCTCGACCACCAGGATCCCATCCCCAGACATTACAGGTCGCCACTCAGGGTCAACAGGTGGCCCCCTTGGGGTACTTTTACCACCTGCAGAGGTGCAGTCGGCGTATTCTGAAGCCCCGCCAACAGGGCATTCACACAATAAAGGTAGTATTGAACATCCATGCCTCCCAATACTATCATACAAACATGGGTGTCCCTCAAGGCTCTATTCTAGGTCCTACACTTTTCCTGATCTTAACGATCTCCCTGAGGTAATAAAATCCCAAGTAGGCATATACGCTAGCAACACTACAGTTTACTCTCACCTCGATCAAAAATCTGACGAGACTGACAAAGCAAATCTTGCTGCCAAGCTTGAAAAGAACCTCCAATCCGTGGTGGACTGGGGTAAAAAATGGCTGATGAATTTTAATGCTTCCAAAATGAAGCTGCTATCTATTAACCATCACAGACAATCGCTCCTACCCCTCATTGGCATGAAACAGGCTAGTCTCCCTGAAAGTAAAATACTGCACCTCTTCATGTTAACTCTCACAACAACCTGAAGTAGAATGACTATATCGAATCCATAGCTAAATCCGCTGCTAAGAAGATTGGTTCTCTGTGTAGGGCCAGGAAGTTTTTCCCGTCTGAAACAATCCTGCATATATATAAATCCACCATCCGCCTGTGCATTGAATACTGCTACCGTACCTGGTCGGGTGCCCCTGCTATCCACCTAGAGATACTTGACAAAATCCAATGGAGAATCTGTAATGTGATAGATCCCGACTTGGCAGCTCGGGATACAGTCACTTTCTCACCAGCACAATGTGGTTTCCCTGTCTCTTCTACAAATACTTTCACGACTTCTGCTCGGATGAACTTAGCTCGCTGGAGCCCCCTATTTATGAATTTACTTGAGCCACAAAATGAGCAACTAGGTCCTACCCTTTTACTGTGAAACCAATAAAATATAAATACAAATTTTACTCTAGCAGATTCTTTTCTCACACTTCCCGCCTGTGTAATTCCCTTCCATTTACTTGCTTTCCCGACAGCTACAATCTCCAAGAATTTAAATGTAAAATCAATAGTTATCTCCTATCTCACTGACTTGCATCCTCTCTCTCATGCTCCTCTCTCTGTCCACTCAACTTTCATCAGTATTCTCAGCCTTCTCTTACCCACTTCCTGACACCCCCTATAACCTGTCACTCTTTCTCATAACTTTCCTCCTATGTAACCCCCTGCACACCAGTGGCAGTAAACTGCCTTGCTTGGGGCTATATGATTATAATATATATATATATATATATATATATACACACACACTTCCCCATGTATAAGTCATGTCCCACCAAAATTCAAAATACAGGAGATCACAGCTCTTATCAGTGAATTGCCATTAATTCTTTGGAAATAGTGAAGTAGTTTCCCCTGTTACCTTCACCATGGTTTTAAATTCAGAGATTGCCTTGTTTTATCAGCTCCCACCCTAGGTTCGGAAACCTAATTTATCTTGCTATTTAACCCAGTACTAGGGAAAGGAAAGAGATTAATGTTTTTTCCAAAAATTGATCACAACAGACAGGGCTGGATTTTTAAATCCTCTTGCCAAATTCAATTTCTGCACAAATAAGTTATACTACACATACACAATTTTTAAACAGCCACTTATGATTTGTGCTAAGTAAATCCAATAAAAGCTAAGATTCTAACTTGAACCACTAAACACAAGAGCAATATCGCTTAAGCAATTACCACAATTTTCAGTAGCATATCACTATACTCTGTACATATATTATAGCCACAATACTAATGGTATCCAAATTTTGATTACTCAATTTTAAAGAAATAAAATAATGGTAGGGAAAGAGGAAAAGCTACTTTATTTGACTCCACAGACACATACTTTTCCCTGCTCCTGCAGCAACAGTGCTGGTGATTCCTCAGAGGAAGTTAATATAGTTAGCAGGTGATGATTTCTATATTGAGATTACATCTCATGAGAATTTTGTAATCCATCCTTATTTTTAATTGGAATAACTATGCTATGCTTCTACTTATTTAAACCTAACCAACTGCTACAAGATTAAAACATTGAAAATGACTTTATGTGTGTGTGTAAAATGTTTCACATCAAGACTGAGAACACTGTCTTACAGCAATGTTTTTTTGAGCAAAGTGAGGCTTATTAAAACTGACAGAAAGCAGATTTTATACAATAGGATGTTGAAAAATTTCACAACACAAGCAAATACCATTAAAGAAAGAAACAAAAAGACTCATATTTGGTCATTTCATCTAGTTTGTTTATTCATAAACAAGTTCTTTATCAAGTTGATAACACATATTATATATATATATATATATATAGGAAAAACTACTAAAAAGTTGTAAGTTTAAAAATGTATTTTTTTTGACAGTATTTATTTCTATTATTATTATATATATATATATATATATATATATATATATATTTGATATTTCAGACTGGCCTCGGCCTTTCATCAGAAACAAATGATTTTAAAATTTAAACTAAAAGCGTTCACCATGAGAGTGTTCGTTGAGAGATGTTTACATCACGTGACGTAGAAAGCGATAGAGTTTTATGACATACAAACACAATATAAACCACTCCATCACTTTATATTTTATTAATGCATAAAATAAATATATGATAGACAGGATTTTTTTCTCCCAATGAACACAATGCATCACTGAAGACATCACAGAAACTACTTTTCGATGATGGAAATTTTCTAAGTAATGCTTAGAATGACTTTTAACACACTTAAGAAATACTCTCCAGCTAACAACAACTCACAACAAAACAAAGATACTAACAACAAAAAACAAACAATTGAAAGGTACTAACAAAAAAAAAAAAAACAATTGAAAAGATAATGTTTCCAATAAATACAAAATGAAATCTCAAACAAGAAATAAAATAATCAAATGTACTTAAATCAGTGATAATTGAAGTGCAATGCCCAAATGACGTTTAGACTTCAAGAACAAAGAGTAACAGAATTATTCACTGTAAAGAGTTGGATTCAGTAGTATGAATTACATCAATTCAGACATTGAAGAATAGAAATAAAGGTATTAAGGTCTCTAGTTTCTCCAGTGTAACTCATGTAGAAGCCACCTGGACATGGCAGGACATGGATTCAGAATTGGAATTAAAAGATATACTAAGGGATGATGCAATGTTCTTGGCCTGAATAAAAAGTCTTCCCAACCAAATTCTGATGTTTGGTCAAATTTTTGGACATTGGTTTGATTGATTTTGTTTAACGATATATCAACCTCTATGGGTTATTTAATGCCAAAATCTAAATATGTTGAACACAATTGCATAACTTCAACCACAGATAAAATGTATTACCGATCATTTTGCAATAAATAGGTATTGCTGTTCATTTTACTATGAAAATATGTATTTATAGTGTTTTTTTTTTTTTGTTTGGAGGTTCACTACTTGTCCATAGTTGGGACCCTAACAGGAACTACCACCCTGGATTAGAGTGGACCTGGGAACAACAGCAATTAAGAGGTAGTTCCACACCCCTGAAAACCTCTAATTTCCTGATCAGAAGTCTTGCCACTGGATGTAGTTTACTGCCATACTCAGGACTAGGAAAGTGGGTTAGGCCAAGAACTTCAGCAACTTCTTGTATGTAACTTATTTATATGAGATAGGGTTCTATAATTGCAATTGCAAGTTTCAATGCTAAAATCAATAGGGATCTAATGCTAATCATATACAATAATGAACTTATTATCTAGGTTTCTCTATAACTTTCATTACACTAATTCAATGGTCTTAAATACATGGCCCACAGGGACCCATTTTGTGACCGATATTTTTCTCAAATTTTAATAAATTTGTCCCTTACCCCTTCTATATTTTTGCAGTAGCAGTATTGAGCTTGAGCTACCCACCAAAGTGTGAATAGTTAATTTTAAGATCAGCAGGGTTTGTTCTAAATCTTCTCCATCCCTGTCCAGGGAAGGGAAGAAAACCTCACCACCATTTTCATCAACTACCTGACAAGAGAGTATAAATGTATAGACAATTTCTTTGAAAACTCATTCAGAAAAGTGGAAATAAGTAGAAAAATTTTTATATACATTATACAATTTTTTTTTTTTTTTTTTTAATGAGGTGAAAAGAGACAAGTTTTGGTACTCATATTGGCATGGGAGTGTAGATACTCAACAAAAAAATAAGGACTTTTTTTTTCATAAAAAGAGGAAGAACAGACATGATCTCATTAGGCTGGAGGTGGTACATGAAACAAAAAATGACACAAACAAAAAAAATCACATTCGAATGTAATTAAAGAGAAGATTGTTAAATGAAATGAAATTTTAAGGTAGAAAGATTTTCAGTCAACTACATAACTGAAACCAAAAACTAAAAAAAAAAAAAAAAAATTTACATTTTGTGTGAAAAATAAATAGGGTTGGTGATGGTCCTGCATTTGAGAAATTATAAATGAATTTTGCATTTTTCAAAGTTGCACTTAATAAATATTAACAACTAGAATAGCTGAGAAATCTTGTCTGTCTGATTCAAGAGTCCAACATGGAGATAAAAGAGCAAGTTTATCCACTCTGCCAATTGTTTTCTGCTGCTTGAATAGTGTAGTAAAACTAATTTGCAGATAATAAGGTAGAGTATACAGATACTACACTGATTCATAGCAGAGGACCAGAGAGTGATATATTAATTCAAGACAGAGATGCAGATCTATTTATAAATACTCCTATCATTTTTTACAGGTAGTATGCAAAATTAACAACTTGTGATCAAATAGGTGCTATATTCACATTTGTAGAGGGTCAGCTTGGTGGCCAGTCTCCAACCATAGGTACCATGACATATCTGGTAAAGTTTCCCTACCCACTACAATTTGAAAATTTGTTTCCCATTTATTTTAAAATTGTATTTTTCTGTTTTGGGCAGTTTTGAACAAACCATGTCCATTAAGGGTCAATCCATTTGCAACTTTATAAAATACCAATGGATAACTAAACTAATATAGACTGCTCTGACTCAATAATATTAAAAAAAAAAAAAAAAAAAAAAAAAAGCAACAACTAAAAGGCCTCTGATCATAGTAATATTAGTTTTCCTTATCAGTAAGCATTTGGCAATCATTGATTGAGCAACCAGTGCCACTTTCAGTTGAAATTAAATTTTTCTATTAAAACAATTTTTTTCAGGAAAATTGGTATCCACTGTTATAGCTTTTTCCAATATTGATGGAGGATTTTTACCTTTTGTTTGAAGTTGTGTGAAATATGTCAACATCTTCATTATATCATTTTCACTTAGATGTGCTATCTATTTTAGTTGTTGCTGCTGTAACTGCTGTTGTTGAAAGACCTCAAGTGAGGTGATTTCTGTTATTCAGTATAAATCTTTGTGGTTCTGTAGTGCCAATCCACAAGGTTTAAAGAAGGCTGGTCCTCACTAAAGCCTACTATTCAATTTCCTATACTAAATTTGTTATAACTGATCCACGTACTGAGGTATTTGAAGAATTTAGTAATTCCTCAATCTAAATTTTTATTATGGATTCAGGGTACATGTATCACTGCTTTCATTCAAATTCCAGATCATAGGAAAGGTTTATTTTGAGTCCTCCTTCTTGAAACACTTGGTAGAGGACACTGATTTTTTTTTGTTCAAGATCATTCTTATCTCAACTATGAATACCTATGCCATTAACATGGCTTCCACCCCTTATCATCAGTACATTGGTCTAAGGCGAGAAAGCAGAAATGCAGTTTTCTATTTCTTTAGGATGTAGTATAGTCATACTCAAAGTATCAGAAATTTATTATTGGCCATACGGGCGTGGGGATATGTGGATGGAGAAAAAAAAAAAGAAAGTCAAATATTCATTGATTCTAAAATGGGAGGCAGTTGGCTCTTCAGGGAGGCATTTTCATCAACCAAGGAACTCTAAACTGGCAAAGAATGCAAAACACATATACACACACACACACACACACACACACACAGTATATTTAGGCAGTAAAGTTTGAAGTTAACCAAGGTCTATCTGTTTGATTTTTTTTTCTATTGTATTTTTCCAATTTTTGAATAAGTTGAACATCCAAATTCTGGTCATGGTAATATTAGAGGTTTCTTTATCAGTAAGTGTTTGGCATTTATTGATTGAGCAACCAGTGCCCATTTCATTACCACAAATTGAATATCAACAGCCCCAAATATAATGAATTAACAAGGCACCCCCCCCCCCACAAAAAAAAATTATTGCTTCTAATTTAATTCCACTTAAGATTGTTAAATTATCAAGGTTTGATAAGTGGGGATCATAGAACATCATTCAAGAATTATAAGTTTAACAGGTTTTTGTTGTTAGTTTAAAAGGGGTGCTGAAAAGTATTCAACACCACCTCAAAAAACTACCAGTCTAACATCTGTAAACCCTCCAGTACCTAAATAGTACATCTAATACATATCTTTTTTATTAAAAATAAATAAGTAAAAATCTTTACCACATGAGCCACAAAATCCTTATCAATATTTATTAGCTTAATGCAAAAAGATTCCAGCATTTTTTTTTTCCTTTTGACAAAATCTTTTAATCATATCACTTCAAAGCATTTATTCAGTCAAAGTATTTCCCCTGGCTTTCTGACTTTACACCACCTTTCAGATAAATTGTATATTTCATAATGAAAAGAGCATTTCCAGTTTCGATGCATTTTTTTTTTGTTCATATAACTTAAAACTGTTGACTAGACAAAGAATGCAGCATGAAATGAAACCAATAATAATAATAATAATAATTACTGAAGTGATTATAATTAATGGCTTTATGGTTGAATTACTGATAACCTGAAGGTGACAGATCTAGAGAATCTGCTTTTATGTATCCTGTCTCTTTAGCATATGGACAATCATGGCTCTCCCAAATATCCTATCATTTGCAACACTCTTAACAATGTTTGAATTTTTTGCTATCAATAATACTTCATGATCTGTCAATTTACACCAGCTTATTGCTTGCAGCCATCTCATGTTCAAACACCAATTTTCTTAAAACACCAAATTTAAGCAACATTAAGCCTGATCAATACCTAGAGGGGTGACCACTTGGGAATACCAGGTACTAAAACCCATTTTACCACCTCCAAAGTTTTTCTTAATGCTTGTAACTAACATATTTGTATTGACTGATTTATTCTATGTGCCATGTCCCTTCAAGGACGTGGGCAAGTATGGCCCTCCATAATTTCCTATACTTAACAGCTCTTAGTAAGGTTTGTCTTTTCACTCTCCCTTCCAATCCCTGTTCTGTCATCCATTCACACAAGCTTGTTAGGCATGCTATTCCCTAATTTCTTGCTTTCAATATCTATGAGTATCAAATTCTCCAAGCCCTCTTTCTGATTCTATTTTCCACTGAATGATTACAGAAGCAATAAAAAGCTGAGTCAACCTCAAAGATTTCTCTAACATCCTGCAAAAGATAGCACTGGAAACTTTTCTAACATTGTAATCTGTATTATAAATTTAGGATTTGCTGAAAGTAAAAAAAATTTGCTTCAAAGATAAAACTTTAAACATTTTTAATAGATACGAGTGCTTGAGTAGACACCTCAATATTTTTAAATTAATTATATCTACCAGTCTGTACATTCAAGAGACTTAATAAAGAAAATATTTTCCCTAATAGAAGACTAAAGCACACTGGATCAGACAATAATTTCCAAAGAGGAACAAAAGTTCAAACCCTGCCAATGAACACATTTTCTTCATTAAGTCTCTCAAATATACAAATTAATAGAGATAATTCCAACCATATATATATATATATATATATATATATATATATATATACATATATATATATATATATAAAGAGCATACATATCCATTAAAAAAATAATACTTAGAGCAATAAGAAATAATGTTAGATTAAAATAAAATTTAGCAGTTATTTATATATTATTTGCATATTCTTTTTCCAACACATAAATATTTTAAAAGCACTTTTTAGCACACATTAAAAATTTCATCATCTATTTATCACCAGTTTTATACATATCAATTTTTTCAGAATGGACATGTTTATGCAATAAAAAAAATGTCAATAGTTTAACAAAAAAGAATAAAATTATTTGTCAGAATCCCTTAATTAAAAAAAAAAAAAAAAAAAAAAGATAGCTATCAGGATAAATACATGTTTATTATGAAAACTGCTATGCCTAAAACTGGCTGTAAATAGGTAGTTAAATAAAACTTATATACAAGATTGATCTTGTCTCATTCCAATAAGATATATATCTCTCAAAAAGAGAAAAAGAGATTACCATTCCCCCCCCAAGCAAGGTAATAAAGCCACTAAGATGCAAGAGGAAGGTTACTGTGTGAAAGAATATAAGAAAAATATTAAGGAGTGAGAACAATAAAAGAACTGGAATGAAGAAAACAATCGATATAACATTTAAATCAAAGTTGAAAGAAAAATGTAAAGAGCCAGGAGAGAGTTCCACAAGCAAGAAGTACAAGAGAAAAAACTGTTAACAGAACTAGCAGTTACATCTAAGCATTTCAACTGTAAAATGAAACCTAGCTATCAATCTAGTCATCTTCATGTGCCATATTCTCTCAGGACATAGGCAATCATGTCTCTCCACAATTTCCTATCCTTTGTAGCTTTTTATAAATTGTCTTTTTGTTATTACTCCTAAATCATGTTCCACCATCCATTTACTGAAGCTCATTAAGTATATTATGCATTGTTTTCCTCTTGCCTTCAATCTATCTTGTGAATATCAGAATTTCCAAGCCCTCTTTCTACATTAAATGCCATAGAAATTTCAACTGCCTCTTCCAGATGTTTCTTCTCTTCTAAATTTCCTTTTTGTTTCTATTTTCTCTAAAACTTCATCATTGCTCAGATTAGTCCATGATATCCTCAGCATCCTTCTGCAAGATTACATTTCTGTTGCTTCATCTTTGAGATCATCTAGCATTTACTGCCATATAGGAGGACATATATCATGTAATAATTCAGTACTCTTTTCTTTGTTTCAAATGAAATTTTTCTGTTTCTTAATATTCTGTTTAGCTTTTCGAATGCATCTTTGACTATCTGAATACACCTTTGGATTTCAGTGTTGCACTTTCTGTTCTCTGTCAAAACATTACACCACATATATTTGAGTTTTTTTTTTGTTTTTTTTTTTGGTTGTAAAATGTACTTTTGGTCTACTGGTTAACTCTCCTGCACTGACTATTCAAGATGGTAGTGTCTTTGTAAAAATTATGGCAGACTGTTTAAAGATGTTTACAAAGTTGGGAGGTGAAAAAAAATGACTTCATGAAGGAGTAGAGTACAAGAATAATTAATAGCTGAAAAAGTTGTTATAGTCACGTTTTTAAAATAGTTTATTTCTGATGGAATTTGGAATGTGCATATATATATATATATATATATACACACACACACACATGATAACAGTTTAGGAAGCTTTTAAACCCCTCCCAGAAACAAGTCATTTTTTTTTTTATTTGTTTTTTACAATTTATCAACTTTTTGCCAGTTATTCAAAGCCAAAAAATATTTTTAGATTATATCAAAAACAATTCTTACAATGATTTACTGATACAAGTTCTACTAACTAACCCATCGGGGGGGGGGGGGACACAAGTGGCGGCGGATTCATATCTTTAACAAGGATATTTTCATGAAATTGAATATAACAAGCCAGACTGGAATTCGAACTTGGTTCACAAATTTCCAATTCTAAAACATCATCCATTACACCACATGAACATCCAAGTTTACAGTACCTGGTATTCTTACAGGGTCACTTATCAGGGTACTTATCAAGACTGATCTTGCCTTATTCCAATGATCATAAAAGAATCAGTGTTTCATTGTGATATGGCCACAAGTCCACAGCAAGTAAACCATTACCATATGATTAAAAAGTGAAAATTGAACTCTTGAATGATAAGATAGCAATTCAGTATGAAAACCAATAAAGTGTTTTTTAGAACAACATCACCAAGCTGCATAGTTATCAAAAAGAGAGAGAAAGAAAAAGAGACATGCACACAAGATTTTCAGTTTAAACTCATTCTAAGAATCTGGCCAAATGGTCAACCATCAAAATTATTTTTCAAATTGCTTTCTGTCCAAGAAATTTTCGGCATCTTCTGTTTGTGTATACCTAAATGTGTATCAGTACAAATTTATTTATATCTAGAGGTAAAGCGTGCTTGATATTGAGGATAGAGTGTTGATATACATAGACGGTATGGACATAGGAATCAACCATAGTGGGTGTGTCAGTTTCACGCTTTTTTGTGATCACCAGACCAATTGAGAAATTATATATTTTACACACACACATTATCAAATCTCCAATGTCTAGATAAGGAAAAGAATTCAAGAAGTGCCTAAGTTCAACATTCCACCTAAAAAGCTGTTCAGTTGCATCTGCTAAAAGAAATGGCAGACATCATTTTCTGCCCAACACCTGTCTTCTCCCCACACACACTTTTCCCGCCAATTCTATTTGGTATTTGTTTCTTTGTTGCTTTTAGCAACTGTTGCAGTTGAAGGTTATGCTTAACAATCCAACTAGAAAAACATGTTTGGAACATTCTTTTAGAGCAATGACAGGTCACAATTACTCATGAGTTGTACATTAATATGTAAAGCAAATTAACTTATACTTATTTTATTCCTTTTTTTTTAATTAAGTTTTATTAGCTACAATTATGTTTTCTTCAAACATATCAGCTTTACAAGACAAACTATAACCACTAATCTCTAATTAGCTAAGAACATGCCAACTGAAAAAAATTCATACATCTCAGTAGAGCCAATGTAAGCAAAGAAACCTTCAGACTGTATCCAAAAGTCAAAAAAGATATTCACATTATGGAAGTCATTGACATATTTGCTGGCCATATAAAAACCATGTATTTGTATTTTTTACAGCATTATGAAGTTCAGTATAAATTATTACAGAATGATGAAGCTTAGTACAATTTTTTTTAAATCAAATTTACCCCAAGCAAGGCAGTAAAGCCACTAAGACACAACAGTTTACTGGGAGTGAACATTATGAAGGAGTGAGAACATTAGAAGAGTAATCAGGAAGAGAGTAGATAATGATTGATATCACATTTACGTTTTTGAAAATTACAGTTGGCAGGAAAGCATAGAGCCAGAAGAGAGTTCCACAAATGAGAAGTGTCAGAAAAGAAACTGTTAGCATAGAACTTACGGTTACATCTAGTAAAGTTATATGTAAATTGATGAGACCTTGTTGCCAGTTTAGTCCTGCACTTAAATTCATAAAGTTTAGGTAGCATACTGAAGAGATTGTTCAAGCAACTGCTAACAGTTTACACCATCTGAACATTAGTAGATGTCTCATCTTAGCATGTAAGAACTGAAACATATTTTAGGGCAAGAAAAAACTAAAAGGAAAAGTTTTACTTGTTATCAAATACTGTATTAATAAATGAAATTACAAATTATATATTAACTTCTGATGGTCAAGTATTGTATTTAGTCTTCATGACTTTAAAAATATCATCTCTGAGAATTAATGAGAATTAAAATAATGAGGCACAACTGATCTATCTTTTGAACTATCTATTCATAATACTTAAGAAAAGCCTGAGTATTATTTGATGTCAACAATGAGTTCGTCTTTTATGTGCCATATCCCTTCAGCACGTACGCAATCATGACCCTCCACCTTTTCCTGTTTCTTAGTTTTGTCCTTTTCTTATTTCTCCCAAACGTTGTTCTGTGATCCATTTGCTCAAGCTCATCAAGTATGTTACACGCTGCTTTCCCCTGTCTCTCTTTCCCCTCAATCTGTTTTGTGAGTATCAGGTTTTCCAAGACCTCCTTCCTCATTATGCGTGATAGAAAACAAAATGTCTCTTCCTGATGTTAAGTATAAATTTTCTTTTTGTTTCCATTCTCTCCAAAACCTTGTTGTTGTTAACATGTTCAGCCCATGGTATCCTCAGCATCTTTCTGTAAAACTATATTTCTGTTACTTCAAGTCCCTTCTTCATCTTAGGTGAGATTGCCATACAAAAGAACAGATATCACATAACAGTTCAGTACTCTTTTCTTTATTTGTAACAAACATTTTCTGTCTTAATACTCTGCTTAGCTTCTGGAATGCATCTTTGGCCATCCCAATACATCTTCTGATCACACTTTCTGTTCTATGTTAGAAGATTTCCCAGATATTTCAATTTCTGTACCTGCTTGATTTTAGCATCCCCGGCCTGTTATTTGCATTTTGGACTACTTTTACTGATAACCATTCATTCTGTCTTCTTGTAATTTATACTTAGTCTTTCTTCTCACTTCTGTTTGTTACGTTCTGTAGGAATTTTTGTAGTTTCCTTTCCATGTCTCTATTGTGTCATCTGTAGATCTTATATTGCTGAGATTATGGCCATCAGCAATGAATCCTGATAGGACTTCTAATTCTCTCATGATTGCCTTATTATATAGGTTGAATAAATCTGGTGAGAAGACACATCGTTGTCTTACACCTCTTTCTATTTTTGTATGTCTGCTGAATTCTGTGTGTATGCAGGCGGTTTGCTGCCAGTATAGATTCTTGATTATTCACGGAGTTAAAGTGCCAAAATTCCATTGCAAAAATTATCTTGTGATTGTCTATAGAAGATAAAGATCTTTTTTTCTTTCCAAGATTTTATTCCACCATTTTTTTTAGTAAAACGCTTTTCTAATGTTTATTCAGATTTGTTAAAATAAAAGAAATGGAGTATTGTGAACTTTTACACATATCTAATATATTTTTCTAAATTCGAGAAAAATTAAAGATAAACTACCTGAAGGAGAAAAAGAAAAAAAAAAGATAATCAACTCCAAAATATTGTTAATCCTTACAGAGCTAAACATTTTTTTTACATTGTGCATACCTGTAAATCATTCAAGTTTTTGTAGAACAACTCTGTTGTTAAGATAAGCACTCAGTTGTGGAACAATCTGAGACCATAATAAATCCACCTTGAGAAAGAGAGCTATTTATGGTGCCCTGGAGCACCATAAATTGTTCTCAAGTGGGATAGTCCATTGCTTGGGCTGTGATTGGCTGCTGGTAAATGAGTGGAAGCATTTCTGTATAAATACTAGCTTGATTCCAGTCATAGTTTGCAGGGACCCTTACGCCAGTAAGTGTTATTATTCTATTATCATTCCAACCATTGGATTGTGAGTATGCGGCAAATGATAGCATGTGTTTAACAGCCCAGTCTTGTAAAAATTGTTTGAATGGAAGGGATATGAAGGGTGGCTCACCATCACTGCTAAGTTCCTCGGGGACGCTGTAGGTCTGAAATATGCCTCGGCAAATAGAAATAAGCCTTGAGGCATTAGCTTGTCCATGGCTCAAGTGGTATAAAATTAGCCAGCCAGTTAACCTATCAGCGCATGCTAAGTAACTGTGGTTTCCAACATGGAAGATGTCCATGACGATTTGCAGGAGATGGTGTCAAGTTGATTGGCTCTTTTGGTTGACTAAGTGCAATTTTTGAGTAGAATGCTCTCAGGTTACGAATTGATGCATTCATCTTGCGCCAATAAATAGATTCGTTGACACATGCCTTCATGCCAACTTTGCCTTGGTATGCAGAATGTAGGCTACGTAAAACTTTTGCGCATTGAGAAGTGGGGATGACGATCCTTTGATCTAATCCATCATCAACACTTAGGCAGTGCCTCACCTCCCAGTATTCACGGATCTCGGGTGCAGTGAGGGTGCACGTCTTTTGGAATCCATTTCATATTGTCTCAATTAACTTGTTATGGTTGTTGATTTGACCCAGTTGTCCATGTTGTCAGACTATGATGTCTGACTGAGAGGGTTCAGCAGTGAATACATTTAGGAGTACCTGCGAGATGGTCGCTGGGTTACGAGAGATGGCATTAGAGGCTCTGTGCCATTTCCCAGGGCAGTGCTGAATGGTGAATCTGTGCCTGAGGGTTTTCTCTTTTAACCTGAATAATCGGGGGTTTTGAATTTTGCTAAGGTCTATCTCCAAATAATCCTTTTAGTGGTTCGTGATCTGTAACTACTATGAGGTTTGGGCAACCCATTACAAAAATGCAACATTTTTCCAATGCCCACACAATTGCTGCTGCCTTGCCTTCAATAGGTGCGTATCTGCGTTCGGCATCAATGCAGAATCTGTTCCCGGCAAATATCAGGCACCAGCCTTCAGGGCAGCAAACTGGGGCTTTGTCAATGGTGCACAAGCAATATTTTTGCAGTAGTAGGAAGCCCATCTTTGCTACAATCAGAGGCAAAGCAGGTTATTTGATCTTTTTCAAATGTAGAGATGCCTTTTCAGACTAAGTCAACTATGACCTTTTTTGAATGCTGGAATGCATCTTCGAGGCTTTTATTCCATATAAAGTGTGAGTCTCGTTTGATGAGATCATGAAATGGAAGCATGACTGGGCCCAGTGAATATGCCCAAGCGACTTGGTTGACCAGCCCAAACCATGATCTGGCATCGGTAAGTGTTTTTGGTATAGGAAAGCTTAGTATCACCTCCAGCATGGATTTAGAAGGGGTTACACCAGAGGGTGTTATCTAGAGGCCCCCAAACAGCACTGTGTCTTGGAAAAATTGAAATTTTTCTCTATTGAGTACGATGTCGTTTTTTGCACAATGGAGGAGGAAATCGAAGGTGTGAAAGAAGGCTCCTTTGATGTCAAAGTCATAGAGTAGGGTGTCATCTACAATTTTTACTTTGCGAGGTATGTCCTTTATTACTTCATCATATCTTCGGGTATAGGCATTGCCAGATGCAAGGTAGCCTTGTGGCATCCTTGAATCACCATTCAGCACTGCCCATTTTTTTTTATTAGTATTTCTTTCATAATTTTTCAGTTGCTTTTCATAGAAAAAAAAAATGTATATACATATAAATGGTAAAAAAATTTTAAAAGTGAATAAATCATGATAATACAACTAATACTGTCAACATATGTAAAACAAACATGTTACCCAGTAATCAGAAAAGATATGAAGGGTAGTTTTAAATGGTTAAATTTGATCTTCTACCAGCAGTAGAATCCCTAGTAGCTCAATCAATAGAACAGCTGATATGGCTAAAAAGGCTTCCTAAAATAAAGGAAGGCTGGGCTAACCAGAAACTTATTCTTTATTTTCAATCTGCACAATTTACAAACACAGTGAAATTATAACTAAAAAATATTAAATACCCGTTACAAATTAATAATTGTTGACAATGCTTCAACTAATAAATAAGATACATGATAATCCATGATAAAGATGTATTCTTAATTGTAATGCTATTGAAATAAAGTGCATATATCGAAAGAAATTAACAAGTGAATTGTTTTCAACAACTTTGGCTTGCTCGATATAAAAAAATAAAATAAAAATAAAAATATTTAGATTAAACTGAAAGGCTTTTAATCTGAGAGAATAAAATATTTTTGAGTGTATAGACTTGATAAAATAGAAAAGGTAATGTAATATTAATCCTCTTATATGGTAGTGAATGCTGGGCAATCTCTTCACAGATTAAAAGAGTCAACAGAAAATGGTTCTACAGGAAGATGCTGAGCTGCCATGTATGTAAAGCATAAACAACAAAAGTTTTAAGGAAAATGTAAACAAAATAGGTCACTTACACTCAGAGTAAAAGATAGCTGATATTTCTTGGATACATAATGAGAAAGGAGCACTTGGAGAATGACATTTACAGGATATAGCGAAGGCAAAAAAGACGGGAAGGCAGAGGGCCCACCTATCTGAAAAGCTGGTGTGAATGGATGGCAGAACAGAGCGTAGGAGGCTTGGCAAAAGGACAAATGTTGCTAAGAGTTATTAGAAGGGATTGTGGAGAGCCATGATCGCTCATATCCTGAAGGAGAATGGACTGAAGACAAACATTGACAGTAGATTTAATGGCTTTCACTGATTAGTGAACAAGTTTTGCAAAAAAATAAATAAATAAATGAATCTGCCAACTTAAATTTTTACAAAATCTGATATTGATGTATGAGAGGTCTCATTACGTGTGCACGAAAAAGAAGATAGTGGTAACATGTAAAAGAGGCCGAAAACTAATTTATAAGTCAGTGTGACTTGGGGAAATGAGTGACATCAATGTTTTAATCTCAAAAATCAAAAAAATTATAGACATGAAATTTCAAACATTTGTAACAATATGAATTGGTATCAAATAGAAAACATTTATAAATTTAACATGTTTCACTTTTATTTAAGCTTCAGACTTTTGGGAGAAATGAATTATAAAAGAGAAAGTTCTAGGTCTCCATAATGACTACTCCACCATTTGTATAAGACAAAGTTAAAAAGTGGGATAAAAGTTGCTGGGGTATAAGTTCTATGCTATACTTATTTGTGGAACTCTTATGGCTCTATGCTTTCTTGCCAACTCTAATTTTCAAAAATGTAAATGCGATATCAATCATTATCTACTGTCTTCCTGATTACTCTTCTAGTGTTCTCCCTCCTTCATAATGTTCACACCCAGACACACTTTGTGTCTTAGTGGCTTTACTAATAGACACACAGAATTAAAAGTACCAGAACTTTCTCTTTCATAATGTATTTCTAAAAATTTCTGATGAAGTTTAAACAAAAAAGAAACCTGTTAAATTTATCAACATTTCCAATTTGTTCCTCATCCTATCATTTGTAACAATGTATTTTTTTCTTCATACCACTATTTTTATCTATCATAATTAACAAGTGTTCTCTCAGGAAGGCCCCACACCTTGAGCTCCTATTGATACTTGAGCTCACCCATGATCACAAGTGAAACTCGTGTATATGATCCATCATTAAAAGATGCTGGAGTTATGATCAGTTCTCTGTACAGCTCCAGCAAATACCAAACTCTTCCTGCTATCTTTTTTTTTTTTTTCTTAAAATCATTTTACCCCAAGCAAAGCAGTACTGCCTCTGATGTTAAAGTTTTAGACAGGAAAAAATTGAAGACAAATACAAACCAGCTACAGGGGGAGAAAGAGAATGGGCAAGAGAAGGATATGAACACAGGAGTGAAGACAGTTACGAAGGGAGAGAGAAAGGAAAAGAACAAGATACACGGGGTGATGTGGAAAGGGCTGGAGTTAAGTGGGTAGGAGATGGGAATTGACTTTGCATTTAAATTCTTGGAGGTTATAGCCTTCAGGAAAGCAAGTATATGGAAGGGAGTTCCACAAGGCAGGAAGCTTGAGAAAAGAAGTTGCTGAAGTAGAGTTGTCACCTGCATTTGGTCGATTAAACTGTAAAATGGTGAAACATTGATGCCAGTCTGGTTGCCCAAGTAAATTCTTGTGGAGGGGGCACCAGTGACCTAAGTTCTTTGGAGTAGAAGCCATGAAAATATTTGTAGAAGAGACAGAGGAAAGCCACATCATGCCGATGAGAAAGTGGCTGGAGTCGAACTGGCAGGTCGGGACCAATCAAATTACAGATTCTCCTTTGGAGCCTGTTGAGAACACTAAGATGAACAGCAGGGGTGCCTGACCAGATATGACAACAGTATCCCATGCATGGTCCAATGGTTGATTTGTATATGTGCAATGGATTTAGATGGAAAAAACTTCCTGGCTCTACACAGTGACCCAACCTTCCTAGCAGTGAAATTAGCTATTAATTCAATGTAATGATTCCACTTGAGGTCAGAAGAAAGGGTAAGGCTGAGGGACAAGAGCCAGATGGGCTGAATATGGAGTACTGCTGCCATATATGAGCAGGAGCTGTAGAGTCTAAAAGTGTCTACACAGCCTTGTAAGTAATGAACTGGAAACATTGCAAGCCTCTTACCAGTCTATTGCTATTTCCATAGAAAGTGTTCAGATGAATTACATTCCTTAGTTTCACCAGTTGTAACCTTTACAATGCAATGCACATTATTGTAATCTATGCTCATTCCTTCCATACTCCATTGAAGAGAGGCAAGTTCCACTCAAACAGAGTCTTTCACTAACTGTTACTTTGTGGAACCAACTTAAAAGAATACTTCCCCAATCACAACCTGTTCAAGTCTAAGGTTAACTGCTATCTTTCCCAAATATCCTCATAAACAGTGTCTCTTAGCTCTTACTTTATGACATTACCATGAGTAGCTCTTCGGCCTTTTACAGAATGAACATTATTAAGTTGAAAAAGTTTTGCAAATAATATTTGAAATTTGATAAAAAAAAAAAAAAAAAAAAAAAAAAATATATATATATATATATATATATATATATATATATAAAGTTAAATAGCTACCATCACTATTATTCTTACAAACATAGGATACATCAACATTTCTGCTGGAGATCAGAATATTTGAACACACTCCCTCTGATCAAAGTGATGTACCTTCTTCTTCTTCTTCTTCTATGTGCCCTGTCCCTTCAAGACATAGGCGATCATGGCTCTCCACGTCTCCCTATCCCTTGTGGCTCTTAGTATGTTTGCTCCTGGCAACCCCCGTTCCGTCATCCACCTGATCAGGCCCTGCAAATATGTTATCCGCTGCCTTCCTCTGTCTCTCCTTCCTTCTATCTGACCAGTCAGTATCAGGTTCTCCAGGCTCTCCTTCCTCATTGCATGTCCCAGGAACTTCAGTTGTCTCTTCCTGATGCTCAGCATCAATTTCCTTTTTGTTGCCATTCTTTCTAACACCTCGTCGTTGCTTGTATGTTCAGTCCACGATACCCGTAGCATCCTTCTGTAGAACCACATTTCGGCCGCTTCCAGTTTTGTCCTCATTTTCGATGATATTGTCCAGCATTCACTGCCGTATTGAAGAATTGACATCACGTAGCAGTCTAGCACTCTTTTCTTCATTTCTATTGAGATTTTCCTGTGTGTTAGTATTTTGCTCATCTTCTGGAACACGTCCTTTGCCATGCCAATTCGCCTTATGATCTCCGTGTCGCACTTTCCATCTTCTGTTAGAACACTTCCTAGGTACTTAAATTCTTGTACTTGTTTGATTCTGGTATCCCCCACCTGTATTTGGCATTTTGGGTTGCACGTTTTGCTGATGACCATGCACTCAGTTTTCTTAAAGTTTATTTGTAGTCCCTTCTTGTCACTCTCCACTGCTACTTTCTGTATGAGGTCTTGTAGTTTCCTTTCTGTGTCCGCAATCAGCACTGTATCGTCCGCATACCTTATGTTGTTCAGGTTGTGGCCTCCAATAACAAATCCTGGCGTGTCATCTAGGGTCCTCAAAATATTCTTGCTGTATAGGTTGAACAAATCCGGTGAAAAGACACATCCTTGTCTTATGCCTTTTTCTATCTTTGTGTATCTACTGAGGTCGTTACCTGTCCGTATGCAGGCCATTTGCTGCCAGAAGAGATTCTTGATTATTCTTATGTCTTTGCCAAAAATGTCGAGGTTGCCTAGCATCTCCATCAATTCTTTGTGTCGTATTTTGTCGAATGCTTTCGCGTAGTCAATGAAGCATAGGTACAAGTCTTTCTTCATTTGTAATGCCCTTTCAGAGAGCATCCTAATCATGAATATGGTGTTCCTTGTTCCAGTGTCTTTGACGAACCCACACTGTTCCTGCCCTATCTCTGGCCTGATTCTGCTTCTCGCTCTATTCATCAGGATTCTGACAATTAGTTTTGTAATGTGACTCATTAAGCTGATAGTTCTGTGTAGTTTGCACTCATTTGCACCAGGTTTCTTCGGCAGCGCTATAAATATCGACTTGCATAGGTCGTCTGGTATTATTCCGCTGCTATAAATTTCGTTTATTATGTCGGTAATCTTTTCTATGCCATATTCTTCTAAGGCTGTCAGCAGCTCTATCACTATGCCATCTGGACCAGGTGCTTTGTTTCTGTTCATTTTGGCCATTGCAGCTTCCACTTCGGATTTTAGTATTTCCGATCCATCCATCTCCTTGTGTATTCTCGGTTGTTCTCTCTTGTCGCAAAAGAGATCCTTTATATATTCTTCCCATCGCTAGAGTATTTCCTCTTTCTCTAATATGATTGTCCCTTCCTTAGATTTCATGCATCCTGTTGAGGAGCAGGTTTTTTGTCCTGTCAGTTCTCTTATCTCTATGCATCTCTGCTTTGTTCCTGCTCAGTCTCTCTACTTCTGCACATTTGTTGTTGAGCCATTCCTCTTTGGCTTGTCTGCATTTGTTCCTTATCTCCCTGTGAAGTTTTTTGTACTCTGCTCCATGTCTTTGCGTTATTTTTTGTCTTCTTTGCATCATGTGGAGGATCTCTTTGGTCATCCACTCATTTTTTTCTTCTGCGTCTGATTTCCTTTGGGGCTATGTTGTTCGCTGAGGTCACCATCGCTTCTTTTAGTGAATCCCATTTTGAGTATCCTTTTCCAATTTGTTCTTCATATTTCTTTCTCACGCTGTTATTGTATTCTTTCTGCTGGGTGAGATCGTCCTCTAGCATGTCATATTGCAGCCTTGGTGATATGCTGGGCTTCTTCAGTCTTCGGAGTTTCACTTTTAGTTTGCAGATGACTAGGACGTGGTCACTTTCGCAGTCGGCACCTGGGTATGTTTTGCATTGGACTACTGCGTTCCTGAATCTAGTTCTCTAAAAATGTCAGACAGATGCACACAAAACTGAAGTAGCTCAAAAGGACGATGATAGTAAAAAAAATAAAAAAACTTAAAAGGGATAAGTGTTGCTTCCATCTGAGTCCCCAAAGAAAAAAAAAAATATTATAGTCTTATACTAAACAGTTACAAACTGTATTTGTTTTTACTAATATATTTTTGCCTAACAGAAATGTGGTACATATGAGAAGGGAGAAAAGATTTTGGTCACTTCCACAAATGACTAAATATCAGGATTGATTTTTGAATCTATCCTTCACTGGGCTGAAAACTTCAGTACAACATTCTGATTTATATACATTTAACAGCAACAAAATTAATGACTGGTTATTACAAAAAAGCTGAGTGAGTATTATCAACTTTATTATGTCAAAAAATAGATTAAAAATAAAATAAACCAAGTTAATTTTACTGATATGCCAAAAGTAGTCTTAAACCAGGTAAAAAAAAAAAAAAAATATTTATGAGGATATTTGGGAAAGATAGCAGTTAACCCTAGACTTGAACAGGTTAAGATTGTAGTGATTGGGAAAGTATTCTTTTAAGTTGGTTCCACAAAATAACAGTTAGTAGAAGACCCTGTTTGAGTGGAACTTGCCTCTCTTCAATGGAGTATGGAAGGAATGAGCATAGATTACAATAATGCACAAAAAAATAAAATCTCATTCTTAAGATTTAAAATGCATTCTAAAAAATGAAAAAAATAAATAAATGAAAAAAATTTCTTTAAAGATTATTAAAAACAAATTAAAAATTCACTTTTAATTTCAAGCTAATAGATTAAATTTAATATTTCAAATAAGTAAACTACGTTGCTGTATTTTAAATTGAAATTAATTTTTTTAGGATTATCAGTAAAAATTATAAAATCATCTATATTGACAAACCTGTCAACAGAACATAATTCACTTAATGAAAAAAAAAAAAAAAAAAAAAAAAAAAACACTTTCAAATATAAAATTGACTTTTCTGAAACTTTATCCAAGGAAGATTAACTGATTTAAAAAAAACTTAATTGCTTTTAATTTAAAATGTTGCAGAAAAGCTTTAACACAGAAGAGAGTGTTTTTATGAGGTATTGTCATCTGTCAACAGCTTGATGCCTGATAAATTTAAATAACTAAAAGATATTTGATTAATACATGAACACAATTTTTTTATTATTTTTTGAACTACCTTAAACTTAAAAATTTTAAATATTCTAAGCAATCAAATATTTTATTGAATTTTAGGTGACTTTGTTTTATAAAGAAGTTTTTTGAAGAAATGTTAGAAAATTCTAAATAAATTTTAAATTTGCTGAGGTTATGGCTCTTAGTTTCTGATAATGTTGTATATTGATGTCTGTGTTTACACACAAAAAAACAAAGACATTTATAGACACACCAAATAAATTCAAATTCTTTTTAAAATACTGGAGTTCATTGAATTCTAGTGAACTTTTCCATTTATGATTATTAGGAATTTGTTTATCACGAAAGATAACAGTAACAGCCTGTTTACCCAAATTCAGTCCTTTGGAGGTGAAACTAGAGTGACCTCTCTAGGGAACAAGCCTGTGCACTGCCCAGACAATTCCCCCACCACTACCATCTCAGCTGTACAGACAATGAGACAAAAGGAATACAAGAGCATTACATTTGAGGACAACTTAGCAGAAGTTGCCAGAAATTGTCAGTGTTGACAGCCAACTGTCTTCAGGGATACACTCTGGATTTGCTGTTTAGGTATGTAATGGATAATGACTTAGAATCGAAAGTCAGAAAACTGAGTTTCAATCTCAGTCAGGTTCATTATATTCACTTATTCACATGGCTTGCTGGGTCATTTTTTACCAGGGATGTTAAGGTTACTCCATCCCTCTCCTCAGAAGTTAAAGAGGCAAGACCTACAAGAGAGCAGGTGGTTTGAATTCAAGGTTTCTTTTCTCCTAAACTGGTGACGGTATATGAAAACCAGACTACATGCCCCTCCACTCTCTTAGCCAGACAGACAAGATCCAAAAGGAATACAAGGGCATTACATTTGAGGACAACTTAGCAGCAGGAATTGCCAGAAAGTTGTCAGTGTTGACAGCCAACTGCCTTCACAGATCCACTCTGGATTTTCTTTTTGGATTTACTTCCATAGCCTTTTCCAAGTTTAGATTTGACAAGGCAGCAGAGGTTTAAAATTCAGGGTTTTCTTTCTCCTAGATCGATTTTCTTTTTGGGCTGTCAACCTCTATCCACCCAAAGCAGCTAGTCATGTGCCAGCCTTCTCCGGCTTGGAGCTGAACTTAGTTATCGGAGGCTACTTGAGGTGCATGCCATGAAAGCATTTTATAAACAGTGGGAGCTTGTCCCCACCATAAACCCTGGCTATGTTTTGTAATTTTAGTTTTAATTTAATAAAATCATTTGACTGCTTCAAATACAGAATTTTAAGATTTCAATGTTTATAAATTAGAATAATTAAGCTTAAGAAAAAATATAAATTCTTGTAAATTCCATAAGACAATAGTATCCATAGTATTTTTTTTCATCAAAAAAATTAACTTTTCTCATTAAATAATACCTTAGTATTACTGTATTTTTTATTTTGCAATTCAGCAAAGATATCTAATTCTCCATACATAGACTTGTTTTTATAACTATTATAAATAATACATAAAGTTCTACAAGAAAAAATTTCTTAAAAATTTCATAAAATCAAATAAGATGTAATGAGAGAAAAAAAAAAAAAAACAGATTTTCTAAAAACTAAACATTTAATTTGACAATTATTTCTAAATCAATGTTCTTCACTGCAAAAAGATGCTCAAATTTCAGGTACAAATTTCTGGTCCATGCCTTGACACCAGAAAAAACGAGATTTTAAACAATATTTCCAAGATTCTAAAAATGAAAAAAAAAAAATTAAGACAAAAGGTATTGACAATAAAATTTTATTTTCATTGTGTATCCTCTTTTTTAACAAATTTTTGGAGGTACCTATTTTGTGGGTATTCAATGGCTTTGTTGTTTTCCCCTACAGTATAATTGAACAGCTGTTTTTAGGCATTGTAGACAAAGATTCTTTAAAATATCTCGGGATAGCTTAAGACTTGGATGGTGGGAGTGTATAATTACGAATATTAACCTTTCATTTTCTACAACTGACAAAAGCAGGGAGAGGCATTCTTTTAAAAACTGCAAATGAAATGTCTGATGAATTTGTACAAATGATCAGAACAGACAAAAAAAATTCCTTGATGGTACTTAATGCAAAATATCAAGTGTAAATATATCTATGAGAAGAAAAAGCAGTAGAAGTTGAAATAAAAGAAGCAGAAAAGAAGAGAAAGAGAAGAGAAAGAAAGAAACAAGACAGAGAAAAGAGTGATAAGGAGAGGAAGATGAAAGAGAAAAGAGAGATAAGGAGAGGAAGATGAAAGAGAAAAGAGAGATAAGGAGAGGAAGATGAAAGAGAAAAGAGAGATAAGGAGAGGAAGATGAAAGAGAAAAGAGAGATAAGGAGAGGAAGATGAAAGAGAAAAGAGATAAAGAGAGGAAGGAAGATGAAAGAGAAAAGAGAGATAAAGAGAGGAAGATGAAAGAAAAGAAAAGAGATAAAGAGAGGAAGATGAAAGAGAAAAGAGAGATAAGGAGAGGAAGATGAAAGAGAAAAGAGAGATAAGAGAGGAAGAGAAAGAAAAGAAAAGAGAGATAAGGAGAGGAAGATGAAAGGAGAAAAGAAAGAGATAAGGAGAGGAAGAGAAAGAGAAAAGAAGGAGAGGAGAGGAAGATGAAAGAGAAAAGAGAGATAAGGAGAGGAAGATGAAAGAGAAAAGAGATAAGGAAGGGGGAAGGAAAGAGAAAAGAGAAAAGAGAGATAAGGAGAGAAGAGAAAGAAGAAAAGGGGGGGGGGAAGAAACCAAGAAGGGGGAAAAGAAAGAGAAAACAGAGAGAGGAGAAAGAGAAAAGAGAGAAGAAGGGGGGGGGGAAGAAAGACAGAGAGAGGAGAAAGAGGAAGAGAGAAGAGACGAGTGAAGAAAGAGAAGAGACGAGTGAAGAAAGAGAAGAGACGAGTGAAGAAAGAGAAGAGACGAGAAGAAAGAGAAGAGACGAGTGAAGAAAGAGAAGAGACGAGTGAAGAAAGAGAAGAGACGAGTGAAGAAAGAGAAGAGACGAGTGAAGAAAGAGAAGAGACGAGTGAAGAAAGAGAAGAGACGAGTGAAGAAAGAGAAGAGACGAGTGAAGAAAGAGAAGAGACGAGTGAGAAAGAGAAGAAAGAGTGAGAAAGAGAAGAAAGAGTGAGAAAGAGAAGAATGAAGAGAGAAGAAGAATGAAGAGAGAAGAAGAATGATGAGAGAAGAAGAATGATGAGAGAAGAAGAATGATGAGAGAAGAAGAATGAAGAGAGAAGAAGAATGAAGAGAGAAGAAGAAGAATGAAGAGAGAAGAAGAAGAATGAAGAGAGAAGAAGAATGAAGAGAGAAGAAAAAGGAAAAAAATAAAATAATAAAAATTAAACTCGGTTCAAAAGCAAATATACATTTTACAGCCTGACAGTTTAACATAAACACATCAAAATGCTTCTGATTATTTATTACTTAGATTCAATACTGCAGTACTAACCCAGGATTTAAGTCACAACATCCACACAAAACAAGGTTTTGATAATTCAGTTGATTATGTAACGTGATTAGACTCCTATGACTGATTTAAAATAAGAAAAAAAAAGTAAGAAGCGAGTAGTTGCGTATCCAACGATAGAGAAATAGATTGTAAACAAAAAGCATGAATGGTTGTTGGTCTATTTCGAAATTTCGAAGTGGTTACATTTACAGCATTTAAGTCGCATTTAAGTTTAAATCACTAAATTTTTAAATTATTTGAAATTACGTTTTCTTAAAAATATATTATTATATAATATATTATTATTTAGTTTGTTTTTTTTTTCATTCCTCTAATAACCATTCGTTACTCAGAAAATTATTGAAAGATTTTTAAATGTTTTTTTACTAATTAAAATAAAAACTTTTTTTTTTACCTGGTTTCATTTACTAGTAAATATGCATAAAAAAAAAATCAAATACAGTAACCATTAACTTTTCTTTTTTTTTTTTAATTATTTACTATTTTTTGATGATTTTCTTGAGGAGAAATGTGGTCAACCTGACCTAAACATTACTTTCGTGGATGAAGACTAAAAGAGACTGTCTAGTGAGTGTCTTATGATTTTTACTAATTGTATCCCATGAATGTTTTTTTTTTTTTTTTTTTTTTTTTAACTTTTCTACATTTCAACGCGTAACCGGTAATCACAACATAAGGTTTGCCTTTCGTTGTTTTTTTTAATTAGGTAAAAAGAAAAGAAAAAAAAAGAAAGAGACAAGCTGTCATAGTTATAGGGAAGTATCTACTAATAAGTCATAATAAAATTGTAGAACATCACATAAACATAATTGATTTTTAAACCAATGCAGAAGATAAAGAGATAGAGGAAGAGAATATGTTCATTTCTCTCTACTACTATCATTTATTATCATCAATATTTTTAATTTTTTAAAATATTTGGAGGAGTTCAGTTCGGACAATGAAAATCATTTTCACATTAAGTTCAAAGATGGATTCAAAAATAAATAGTCCATGCAAGGTTTTTGTAAAGTTAAAAATAAGAAAACAAAGAAGTCTGTGTCTATTGATACTTCGATCTTATTGGTTGACCAAAATTGGGCAATCACTCCACTGCAATCTCTCTCCCACTTTTTTCTCTTCACTACCCTAAAACTGCTTCATGTTTCCCAAAAAATGTATTGTAAACAAAAGAGATGTTATGCCAACGAAAGGTGAAATATTTCGATTTTTTTTAACAGCTGACCATCACTCCATCACCCTTGCCTTTTTTTCTTTCTTTTTTCTTTTTTTTACTTTCAATATTTCAAAGTGCCTTTCATCAACAAAACATAAGTATTTATTTATTTGCGCACATCTTACGATGAAGAGATGGCCACAAAGTAGAGGATCGATTTGTAATAGAACCAATAATCTACTCCCCATCTTTATGACTAACACCGAGAATGCAACCAGTATTAAATTTCAGTATTATGACGGTATCAAAATAATGAAAAATAATAATAAATAAACTGTGCGGTGGTAGGAAGTAATCGGGGAGGTTTACATTATGAAAAAAATATTAAAAAACTAAATCTTTTTCCTTACTGAAAAATTTGCTTTCACAGATCACTGTTGATTTTGAATTTACATTCACAAATCACAGTTGATTTTTAATAATTTTGAACTCACAGAGTTCATTAGTTTTAACCGGTTATATATCAAAATATAAAGTAGAAAAGTACCCATTTTATATTTTTGGGGGAAATGTCCGAGATTTTCTTAATATTCAAACTGGTTGTTGAATAAGGTAAAAAGGTACATTTTTTATCAGCATTTACAATACATGTATTGTAAATCCTTGTAAGAAGCATATAATAATTCAAAATTCAAATTGTTACTAATTGATCAGTTTCTTTTATTTTTTTCCATTATGTTGATGAAATAATGATATTTTCTTTAAACAAGAATTTCAATTTAACAGATATTACCATCCTTAGATCTGGTTCAAAGGTTTTTTTTCCCCAAAAAAACTTTTCAGAATATAAAGAATATTGTATCAAAAATTAAGAAAATTAATTGGATTCTATTGTAAAATAAATATATAATTCCAAATATAAAAAAGCCTTTAAAAAATAATGATTTAAGAAAGCAACATTTTATAATTTTTAAGTTGTTACTGCATCAAGTTTTTCCTACATTTTCATAAAATGTCATAGATGTGATTTGACTGAACAGAAATATGTAAGAATATATAGATAAACAACAAAAAAAGATAAAATATTTTTCAAAGTTATAAATTAAGTATATAATAAGGTGATTTTCTAAGTGTATTTTAAATGTGGTACAAGACCAAAAGTAAGGGAAACCCAGTGAGAATCGAAGTCACTCCTCAGTTGTAATGTTTCTTTTTCCTTTTTTATAATCATTTCACCCTAGGCAAGGCAGTACTGCCACTGGTGTACAGGGGGTTACATAAGAGAAGTGATAAGAAAGAGGAACGAGTTACAGGAGGTGTCAGAGAATGGATAAGAGAAGGATGAGAACACTGGTGTGAAGAGAGCTGCATGAGAGTAGAGTGGAAAGGGAGAAGAACATGATACATTCTTTGCCTGACAACTCTTGTGAGTCAAAGAGAAGAGATGGCAATTGACACTGCATTTTAATTTTTGGAGGTTGTAGCTGTCAGGTGAGCAAGCAGACAGAAGAAAATTCCACAGGTAGAAAGTGCGAGAAAAGATAATAGATTAGAAGTTGTGGTTACATTTGATCAATTTCACTGTAAAAGGATGGGACCTAGTTGCTAGTCTAGTAGCTTGAGTAAATTCATGCAGTGGGGGAACTAGGGAGCTAAGCTCATTGGATCAGAAGCCGTCAAAGTATTTGTAGACAAGACAGAGGGAAGCCACATCACTTCAGTGAGAAAGGGACTGGAGTTGAGATTCCAGATAAAGATCAATAACATTGCAGATTCTCCATCAAATTTTGTCAAGAACCCCGAGATGAGTAGCAGGGTCACCCAACCAGATGTGACAGCAGTAATCACTGCACGGGCAGATAGTAGATTTATATATGTGCAAGATGGATTCAGACGAGAAAAACTGCTTGACCCTACACAGTGAACTGGCCTTCTTAGTAAATCTAGTTATGGATTCAATGAAGTCATTCCACTTGAGGTTGGCTGAGAGAGTTAAGCTGAGGAGGTACAGTGTTTTGCTTTCAGGGAGACTAGCCTGATCCATACTGATGTGGAATAAAAGGGATTGTCGATGGTGGTTAAAGGATAGCAGCTTTGTTTTGGAAGCATTAAAATTTACAAGCCATTTCTTACTCCAGTCCACCAGAGATTGGAGGTCCTTTGCAAGATCAGCAGCGAGGTTTGCTTTGACAGCCTCGGTAGATTCCTTATCGAGGTAGGAGTAAATGATAGTGCCATCAGTCTAGATGCCTAATTGGGATCTGATTACATCATTGATAAAAATTAAAAAAGGTGTAGGACTTCTTGCTAAACAAGTTTGCTAACCATTACACTATGCCAAGCGGCTCAAATTAAGTATACAATAAAGAGACTGACAAAGAAAGAAAATAAATGCACATAAGTGCATGAATTGACAAGAGCAAAAAAAGATAGGAAATTTTTTTTTTTTGTCAAGGCATTTTCTTGTAATGATTAAATTTGCCTGGATTCAGATGAAAACATTAACTGATATTATTATTGACATTTTTCTTTTAAAAAAAAAAAACTTGACCCACCCCTACCTCGACAAAAAAACTTTCAATACTGAAATATATACGAAAAAAGGTTCTGCTTTACTTTTGATCTCACTCAATGGTAATTTTTTAAGCATAGCTTAAATGCAGCACAAGACCAAAAGTATGGGGCACCCAGTGAGGATCGAACTCACTACTCAATTGTAATGATTCTAGCAAGACAAGCTTGCTAGCCATTACACCACAATGAGGGTTAATTCATTAAACATTTAAATAATACATTTATAGAATAAGATTGGAAAGTTTTTGCTTTGTTTTGGTGAAAGTTTTGGCATCAGAATAATGCAATGCCACATTACAGTGGGAAAAAGTGTGTACACTGTTTGTAAAATTCCAATTTGAAAAAAATTGTTAAAAAAGGTCAACATTTTTCAACTCACGCCTAAGTTGAAGTTGTTGCATACAACTAGAACAAAAGCAAATCAAACTTTCCTCTCGGATGGAATGATGAAAAAAAACTCTTGAGTGATATTTGTAACACTAAAATGTAACTGTATTGAAATATGAACTTGTAATTTTGAAGAGAAATAAAACTGCTACATTTTGAAACTAGTTTTATTCTTTCTGCCTAGAATTAATTCTTGTAGAATTGGAGAACGTATTTTTTAAACAATTGTTATTTGTGATAGGGTGCTTAAAAGGTCAACTAAAAAAGGCTTTCAAGAAAGTTCAAATTTCAGAAAGTGGGCCAGACAGAACCTTTCAGTTTCCCTTTGATGCTTTTAAATAGCAAGGCAAATTGGGCTTTTCTCCCTTTAAGTCTTGAGAGAACAGCTAGTTTAGGATAAACATAATTCAAACCCTCTGCAAACACATTATGGCTAGCAAGGCTGATTACTTTCCAATTGGCATCTCAACTAAAGTCACTTTCTCACCAACATGACTTAGCTTCCTTCTGTCTTTTCTACAAATATTCTCATGGCAACTGCTCTGATGAGCAATTTTTCCCCTCATGCTCCATCCACATGAATTTAAGTACACTACTATACTGGCATCTAGTTCCCACTCTTTTAGCCTTGAAATAGTTAAATATAATGACCACTTCTACTTGAACAGTCTTTTCTTACACTTCCCACCTGTAGAATACCCTCCCATTTACTTGCTTCCCTGATAGCTACAATCTCCAAAACTTTCAAGGCAATGTCAATTGCCATCTTTTATCTTCTTGAATCCCGTTAATCTTTTATCTTTTCTTCAAAAAATCCTGTACCCTGTCTTTTCTTTCACTGTAACCCCCAGCATACTAGAAGCAGTTGTGCTTTGCTTGGGGTGAAATGATTAAAAAAGTGTTAATATGACGAACCTGACTGGAATCAGAACACAGGTTTCTGATTTCTATTTCCAAGTTGTTATCCATTGCACCACCCACACATCCAAGCTTACAACACTAGGTATTCTTAAATGATCACCCATCTAGGTACTGACCAGACTCAACATTGCTGACTTTTGTAATTGTATGATAACCAGAGTTTCAATGTGATGTAACTGTAAGCTGATATATAATGTAAATTAGGGCAATTCCCAAACTCTTTAGACCATCATACCCTTTAAGGAACCCTTAATCTATCATTGACCACCAGTCATGTAAAAAAAAAAAAAAAAAAAAAAAAAAAATTCCAATCAAATAAAAATTCAATAATTACTTTTTAGTTTAGAGTAGAAATTCCTTTGTCCTTGTCTTTCATCATTCTTTCCCTATAGTTTTAATTTCATTTTCTCTTCTTATACCACAGGTGTTTGTCTGAGTAATGAGAAAAATCTCCATAAATAACATAAATAATAACAAACACATTAAAAATAAATTGATGTGCTTTTTATTGAATTGCTCAGCATCACTAATGGCAGAGATGTGTTTTGTAATAAGCAGTAGCAAAGACATTGATATTTGGTTGAAAATTGGGGAGTTTTAGTTATAAGCTACCAAACTCTTCCAGTATCAGTCTGTTCCACTGCTTAACTAGAATTGCATTTGTGTGGCTACAAATTGCTTTAACAATATATAAATTTAAAAAGTAAAAATGGCTCATGGGGTATTTACTAGTAGTAATTACATTAATTCAATTGTCACTCATTTTTGAACATGGATTTAGCATCAGAATATACACATAAATGGGTTCAGTGTCTGCATTATCAATATTATTATAACTACCGCCAGGCTTTTATAGTCCTATAAAGTTCCAATTGTCAATATCACCTAGTGAAGTAGTAAATATATGGTTTAATTTCATTTTTTTCTTTTTTATTTAAATGAACTTATGACATATCTTCCTGGTCCCCTTAAAATTTATATTTTTTTTAAATACCTATTACTAATACAATTTTAAAATGCCAAATGTTCTCCAGGCTTAATTACTGACAGGCCTTAGCTGATCTTATTTATATAGTCTGCACATGACTAGAACTGGTTTTTAATTTTGACATTTACAGAGATGGTGTATCAATGATTTTAGCAAATACTGACATTTAGACCATGAAACAATCTCATGGAAAAGAAAAAACTCAGTATTGATGCTGGGAATGATTTAAATCTAAATTACCATGAGAGATTGATTCAGTAAACATTATCAAACGTCAAGGAAATGTGTTAACAAAAAATATATGCCAGCAACAGTTAAGTGCAGAATTCTTCGGGGTGGGGGTGGGGGTGGGTCACAAATATTAAGACAAGGGGATGGAGGGCGGTATAACAGTTATCAGCACAGAAGGTAAAATCAGCAAGCAAAGTTTAGGTTTCAGCCTAGTATGTTGCATCAATACTCCCAGGAAAGGTATATGTTTCTTTACCCCATTTGTGGGTTAAATAGCACAGTAAACTGTTCTCCAGCTATGAGTTGCAGCCAGTCTAAAAGACAATTCTGAATTCAAGACTGAAGAAAGAAAAAAAGATATCACTACTATATTTCTAAGAAATCATGACAATTCACAGATTTTAAAAAACAAAAAAAAAAGCACAGAAAGCTATGATCACCTATATCCTGAAAATATATGGCATTATTAAATAAAAATAGAAAAGTTGAAAAGATTAATGATCATAGCAATCAAGAATCAAAAAGCTAAATTGTCTTAGTCAAACACTAACCTGTAGAGAGGTAAGTAATGAAATATAAACTGAATTACAGGTAATATACAAAATTAAAATCATCCAAATCAGATTTTAGAAAGTATGACCTCAACTCACAAAGTTATCTTATTTCAAAAAATTTGTAGATGAATTTGTTCAATTAAAAATTACTCCAGAAGACTAATATCTGTCTACAGAAAGTGGCATGGAATTCTATATTATAAAAAAAACTGAATTTATACTTTGTGACAGTGTCTAACTTTGCATGTACCTATTTAATTAGCACACTGTGAGTGCATCATGTATATATGTATGTCTATGTTGTACAAGAGTGACTAACACATGCTTGCACCATTTAATGTACACATAAAACATTCAAATATTACATTCCTCTCCCACTTAGTTTGGGCAACCCCTACCATGGGCTGAGCAAGAAAATCAAAAGTTGGAGAGAAAAAAAACAAACAAACAATAAAAAACATAATTGTAAAATTTCATTAAAATTTTTGGAAATTCATAATTTTGTAGAAATATTTTTAGGTCTATATATTAAAATAGATATGCACACATACAAACATACATAAACAAACAATTTCAATGCAATAGACATACATGTCACAAGAGATAATTTCTCTGACAACAACCATTGGGAAAAAGAGTATAAGCCAGTAATTTGAAATTATTTTATGACTCCCTCTGTATTCAAACTGAATATATTTTTTAATAAATATAATATTTTAAATGGACTGTTTAGATTGGAAATGTGATCATCTAGACATCAGAGAAGTAACAAGCATTCAATCTGTCAAAGTTATACAAAATATTTAAATAAGATTGTTACAATCATTTTCACTACGAAAGTGATTGAGAAAGTTAATTTGTTTACATAATCATCATGGCTTTTTAACCTTTTCATCAAGAAGCAAAAGAATGAAATGTCAAGTTCCAAGGGATCATCTCTGCAGACAGCATCTCCTATTGCAATGATAGGGTCATAAACAATCTTTGGTGCCTGAAGTTGCCTCTACCCCACCAAAAAGAAATGCTGAAGAAACTGGACAGATTTTATCTACCTCTACATAAGAATTGGTTTAGTTTGTTTAACAACATATCAACATTTTATGGGTCATTTAATGGTCAAATTTTCTTAATTTTTTTCCAGTAATGTATCTTTTCTAATATTTTCTAGTGCATATTTTCCAGATAAGTTCAATTTTTGCCTATAGTTGAGATCCTAACTGGTCCTAACATCCTGGGTCAGAATGAACCTCACAAAAGCTATTAAGAGATGGTTTCACACTTTATATATATATATATATATATACACACACTATCTCTGATATTGAGCACTTTTACCCATAAATATGGTATATGATAAAGCTATATTTTTATCATAATTGGAGTAAACATATCCATGAAGGTTAACGATCATTCCATACAAACTTGATAACTTGGACAATGACCAAAAGGGCAACTAGTAAAGGAGAGTAGGGCAACTAGTAAAGGAGAATAGGTCAACTCATGTGTGCCACTTTCCTATTTGTTCTTTATCTTATCAATATAGTGTGTGTATAATGCCTATGCTGAGATTATAGTCACATATAGCTTGCATGGAACCATAACTCACACAAATAATGCTAAAAACCCCAGACCAGCATATACAAGCTATTTAGATTAACACTGAGGTGGTTGTTATATCAGAGTTTTCCTTCATTTAGAAAGATGCCTTGTCAATGTCCGAGGTCCATCAATCCCAGTGGACCAACCAGGTGTCTGGACATCAAAACACACACATGTGTTTGAGTGTGCATATATCCACTAAAAATAACATAGTAATAAGAAATAATGTCAAATTAAACATAAAAAATAGGATGTGATACCTTCTGAGTCTGAGCACACCAGCTCAAATGGTATTTTTCTCTGCAAACAAAAGATGCAGATTCAAACTTTTCCAAAAAGCACATATTATTTATTAAGTCTCAATTGTACAAACTAGTACACAATATACAGTTAAAAAAAAAAAAAAAAAAAAAAAAAAAGGAATGGCCTGTCTACTCAAACATATGCATCCATTAAACACTTGCTGTAATAAAAAAAAAAAAAAAATGAAAAATCATCTATTAATTTCTTTAAAATTATATATATCTCACACATACAAAGAATTGTTTACACATTTCTGAATAAAAAACATGACAAAAGTGTACGAGTACATATAAGCCCACCTAAATAGTTATTTTTAAAGTTTATAAACATCTGTACAGAATCTACTCATAATTAAAATTTCTATGTGTATCTAAATTTTTTTAAACATATCAATGCATCAATCCGAAACACAAATTTAGAAAGAAAAGTATGCAGCTAGGTACAAATATATGAAAGATTATATAGATGTATATTTTATTCATTATTATACTTACATACATGTTCTAAAGTATAATAATAAATATTCATTGCTCTATTTTTATATTGAGCACTGTTTTAAATCAATATTTTGAACATTGCAATTATTTTCATTGTTCCTTATTCATTTGGATATATATCTTATATATTTCAGTAAAAATTCTTTTATGAAAGTTTCATTTGAAATGATGGATAAGGAATATCTCGTGAGTTTCTTTATTTTTTTTTTTATAACATTTTTCTTCATTCTTTACTAATTAAAGTCTAAGTATGTGAAGAAATTGTTCATAGTCTTGATTTTCCCAAATGCTTTCAACCAATGCATTATTTTCTGGAGATAAGCGGGTAGATTTTTAGTTTTATACATGAATTATATGTATTCTAAAATATAACCATGATATTAATCTTGTATAGCAATAATTACATTTTTTTTTATTACCACAGTACAAACACTGAAACAATAGAAATTAAAATCTTTGTATCCATTTCAGAAAAAATAAAGTTATATATATATATATATATATATATATATATATATCAATCAGTCAGTCTGTTAAGTGCCATATATGATACATGATTGGGCAATCATGTCTCTTTTGAGACATGATTGACTGGGCAGAAAATTATCCCGCAGTAGGCTGCCATTACTTTCTGTGGTAGACTGGTTGCCAACCAAGGCTTTAGAACCCAATCTGTCCTATTATTTAACCCATAACTGGAGGGAAGAGATAGATTAATACCTTTCCCAAGGGTATTTGCGCGTAAGTGAATACAAGGAATTCAACTGGAATTCAAACTCGACTCCCCGATTTCTCATTCCAAGCCAGTATCCACTGCACCACATCACACATCCATATTGTGTGTGTATAAATTTTAGTTAAAACTCATTAACTAACATGCATCCTCATTACCTTGGTCTCTTGCCTTGAGGTGGCAACCAATTTTGAAGAAGGAAAACTGAATTCAAAACTAACCTGAAGAGAGATGAACTATTAGGCTATCTTGCTTTAGACACACCATTGCTGCTTACCGTGCTAATACACATGGTGCCACTATGTAAGGGATTACAGGACTTGTAACATGAAGATTATCAGTTCAGTATTTTCTCACAAGAATCAAATGCAGATTTCTTCTTTTAAGCTGTCTCTTTAAAACATGAGTGAACATGCCTCTCCACATCTTATTTTTGTAGTTCCAAGTAATACTTATCCACTTCTATCACTTCCATCCCCATAAATCTATTTAATGAATTTTCAAGATTAAACTTAATTGTATATTTCTTGGTAAATTAACATCAGTTTCATTACAGACCGATCATCATGGCAGGCTTTCCAATGGCAAAATTTAAATCTAAACTGATTTATAAATGGAATTTTGTCTGTGTGTGTATCTGTGTGAGTCCGTTACCTGTAGACTTCGAAACAGCTGAACCGATTTTCTTGAAAATTTACACAGTTGTACTATAAGTGTCTGCAAGTGTTCTTAGCTAGGTTTTGTGTTGAGGTACCCCCAATAAATATCAAAAATTGATAAGCGAAAAAAGTCGGGTTATAGAAGGAGTGGTCTGATTTTAATCAAATTTGATACACTCATAGACAAAGACGTAAGAAACGATATTCAGAAGTTTCAAGGTTGCAGTTCTTACAATAGTGCAGAAAAATCGATTATATATATATATATAAAAAGGCAAGATGTTTGTGTGTGTGTCTGTTTATCTGCCTGTATGTCAGTATTTTTTCAGCCCTTTTATTTTAGTTTCGGGTTTGGTTCTAAATAGGTATAATTGTAGTTCTTAGTCTCAGCCATGATACCATTTACTCAGAGGACTTATTTAGCCTTCAAAATTCAGTTTACAACGATAAAACTTATTTTATATTGATACCAGGA
Organism: Ascarosepion bandense; assembly: GCA_037127315.1. Classification (NCBI taxonomy): domain Eukaryota; kingdom Metazoa; phylum Mollusca; class Cephalopoda; order Sepiida; family Sepiidae; genus Ascarosepion; species Ascarosepion bandense. The sequence goes on along the minus strand of JBBBDQ010000201.1, from coordinate 1,165,984 downwards.
AATCAAAATTTGACTTACATCCATTCATTTTTCTTTCAGTCTACGATTTCACTTTAACTGGAAACAACTATTGCTGTTTAGTCTTTCATGCCAACGTCCAAAGAGTCTGAGCTCCAGGACCATGGATTAGTTTTAAAGCTTTCATTACACCCGAGCAACGCCAGGCTATACTGCTAGTTTTCAATGAAGTTCTGACTTATCTACACATGTAAACAATGTGGCTCTCCTCGAACTAAAGAAAGAAGCTAAGTATAGATTATAAGGTTTTATGAAAATACAGGAAGGCACCAGGCTCACACATATGCACACTTACAAAATATTAATTTTCCATAAATCATACATGATACTCATTTGCCCATAGAATTGATAAACTTTCACACACCCATTCAAACTATATAGTCATACTGTTTCTCTCTTCAATTACAAATGGATTATCTAACATCATAAATACTTGCAAGAATTAGATTAAAATATATAGGTAGGTATGTTAGCAGTTACACATAAATACATAATAAAGTAATTTCTTCATATTCAACCTAAACTTCCCATATAGATATACACATTTAAAAAGTATGTATTTATATACACATGTATAGACTATTGATTCTCCTCAGCAGCCAGCCTTTTCAGCACATACTACTGTTCTGGCTACTGATTGACTAGACAGTGAAGAAAACTATTGCTGACAAGTTCTATCATATGTTGCTTTATCAATAGAACAGTTACAAAAAGTTAAAAGAAAGAAACTCCTTGTCTCACAACATACAGTAACAAAACAAAGAACACTTTTAGAGATTGCATTCCACAGTTATATATATATATATATAAAGCACAAATAATTTTCTTAATAGAATTGAAGAATTGTATGAAGATAAAAAATATCAATGAATTACTAAAATAGGTGACATAGTGTAAGATTTTTTTTTCACATGTCCGTTTTGTTGTTTCTAAGAAAAAAAAAATTCATGAAATCATGAAACTTACATCCATTCATGAAACCAACAAATAAGTAAATAGAGAATTTTTTTTTTTTTATTAGATTCTCATTCTTAGAAGATTAAAATGTAAAAATAATTCTGGAAATTCTTCTACTTAATTTTACTGTTTTATGTGTTTATATTTTGTGAGGTTTATTCTAGAGTCAAGGAGTGCGAGTAGTCTAAAGGTTAATGGCACGGAAAATGTAGTCAACTTGTTGAATTCAAGTTCTCGCTAAAGCAGTTTGTATTAACTTTGCAAAAATACCCTTGGAAAAGACTGCAATCAATCTCATTTTCCCACTTAAACTCGGCTATGGGTAAAATAGCAGAGCAGACTGGACTCTCTAGCCTTGGATAGCAACCAGTCTAGAAGGGCAACTATAAATTAAAAACTAGAGTGTTGGGTATGGGGCCAGAAACTTTGATACTAATATACTTTTGCAAACCCCACCCACTCAAAAAACCATCTATTTACTTCCCACACATTAAAACTTACATTATGACATTTAAATTGAATGTGTGAAAACTTATGCTTTCAAACAAGAAAATTAACATCAACAACGGTATTTTCAATTTAATAAAAATTCAAGAACCTATATAATATTCATTATTAAACTGGATATAAATCTATGGTGATTTGATGCCAAAAATGATAAAATTTTCAGTCTTTGAATCATTGATTCACAAATTCTCTAAAGTAATCTATCATATCCCAATTTGTGGGTCCATGTATTGATTCAAATCTTTACCATGCAACTTCCACAAGATTTGTCGTTATATTAATGTCATCCAACAGAGACCTGTGATTTACAGTTTTATGGTCAAAACCAAAGTTTGATAGTTGTTTAGAAGTGGCGCACATATCAGACCATATTATTGTGCCAGGTCTCACCCACTTTATATAACATAACATCATATATATATATATATATATATATATTAGTATAATTGTGGTTTTATGCTCTATAAGGAGATTGCAGGAATTTATTTTCATCACCTTGCCACAATGCAGTTAAAAAGATGTTGATATTATGAATTTATTTGAAAAGAACTATGATTACTTCTTGTCAAGAATATAAAAACCAAAGAAGACCTACTTTTGATCACCTCTCAAGAACACACAAAAAAAAAAAACCCACAATATTATCCCTAGAGTGGTGGCTTAATACGGTACTAACATTTTCTAACTTAAGATTATCTGAACCTTCATGGTTTTCAACTAAGAGAAGAAAAACACAAAAATAAAATTAGCAAAATAGAATTTGGGGTTAATTCAGTGAAAAATGACTTCTGAAACCAAATAGCTGATATCCAGTGATATTTCCAAGAGGTTGGGGGGGGGGCGGCATTTGAAGGATACAAAGTGTTGAATATAGACACAAAGGAATCTCAGGTCTCTCAACCAGCATCAAAAATGAAAGAGATGAGACTTTAATGTTTGAACAATCATTTGTAACCCAACAAAAATAAAGCTTTTAATTTGTGATGCACATTTTCTTTCTAATTCAAGACACACACACAAAATGGGTAACTTGTTGCCATTTGATATTTTTAATTTTGCACATGTGTTGTTTGTTTTTGTCACCTGCACAGTATAGAAGGGTCAGTTGGGCACCATCTGTGAGAAAAAGAGAATTATGATACAATTCACAAAGCCAGAAATTTGGAAACGGCATGTTGTACTGCTTGTCATTCATACCAAAATCTCCAATATGAACATTTCAGAGTGTTTGGGTGTCAATCTGAGGACAGTACAGAGAATTCAAAAAAAGTTGGATGAATTTAATGGTTATTATGAAGGTAAACCAGCTTAGAAAGCTCACTGATAAGAAAAGAACTCCTGAATTTGAAAATAATAACTAGAGATTAAATCTGAATCTAGCACTTCAAACCTGATAGTGTAATCAAGACGATATTCATCCAGAATTGGTATTCAAGATATCAAGATTCTTCATCATTTGGTCTTGTTCCCATGTTCCTATCAGGGATGTCTTAAGAGTTCATCAATTAGCCACAGGACATAAAAGTGTGTGGCTGAAGGGCCAACATAAAATCTTTTTCTGACAACAGATCAAAACTAGACTAAGTGTATTACAAAGCAAGGAGACGATACTGAAAACAAATATACATCTAAATTTTGTACCGTTGTTATTATACCAAAAGCACAGATAATTATTGATTTACCTGCAGACTTCTTGTGGGGTATATAGTGTACTACACCAAGTAATGTTGTGGTTTTAATCAGTGAATTATTACAAGACTGGATTGCTAGCCCAATGTTCAAAACAGACTGTCTTAAAAGGCTGAAGAGCTCAACTGTCATATTTCCCATGGCCAGAATTAGGAATAAGAAATACATTCATGTCTTTCCCAAGAGCATTTGCGCTGAAGGGATACAGATTACTCCAGGCAAAGATTGACAATGGTATTCTTCATGTTTTTGATCATTAAGTCAGTAACACCTCCATTATTATTATTATTATAGCAAATATTTTCACACACACACACACACACACACACACAAATAAGCAATGGTAAGTTTTTATCCAGATTAAGAAAGGATTAAAACAGGCATAAAACCAATATTTTCTGATCAGCCACACTAAAACCAGCTATTTAACCCATAGCTGATAGTGGGGAGAAGAGATGGATTCATATCTTTCCCAAGGTATTTGTGCAAAAGTAAGTGCATCAAATTAGACCTGATTGTTTATGGATGTGTGACTCAGAATGAGATCTTGGTGAGTCAAGTATGTTATCTTTACATTAACACAAATACCCTTGGGAAAGGTATATGAAGCAATCTCTCTCCACCAGCTATGGATTAAATAACAGGACAGACTAGGCCCTCTAGCTATGGCTGGCAATCAGTCTAAGAAAAGGAAGAACTAAATGCAAAATGTGTCTAATCCTAGTTATTCACATCTTATGCCACTATCAAAAAGATCATGACCTTCACAATGCAGTCAATATGATCAATTTGGATATGTATACTTATCTTATATTAACACCTATATGAGGTAATTATCAATGTGTCAGTATCCAGCAAGTATGTTACTTTTCACTGGCTCAACAATACAATCAAAGAAGTTTCTTGATCTCATCCTTAAATAAAGATTTGTTACTTGAAGCACAATGAATGAAGAATTATTCAATCAAAATCAATAAAAGATATCAATGAAAGTAGTATGAACCTCAAACAAAATGAATACACAGAAAAACAAATTTCACTTGTTTTAATGAAAATTCATTTCTCAAATTATTTTTCATTAAATTTTACATCTGAAATTAAAAATAACTTTTTTCTCACAATAAAAAGATTTTTCAAGTTAAGTGTGTACAGTAATGAATTCTGGTTCAATAAAAAGACAAGATTTTATTTGTAACACTTCAGATATAAAATAATATCAAACATTCAGCCCTGACAAGTGTTTTGACATGAAATTCTCAAGTTGCCCAATCAAATAGATCAATTAAACTTTTGTTGATTTATTGAATAATTTATGTCTACATATCTAGGTGCCTCCAAAGATATATATATATATATGTCCCCAAATGAATAAGAATAAAGAAAATAATTGCAACATTCAAAACATTTAATTTAAAACAGTGCTCAATGTAAAAATAGAGCAATGAATATTTTCTATTAATTATTACTTTAGAACAAGTGCAAACTACTACAAAATTGTACATTTTGTTTTGACATTGAAAGAACAATGTCTCATCAGATAGTTAATAATGATGATAAATGTTTTATTGAAAAAAAAAAACAAAAAAAACTACAACTTCCCTTTATTTCTGGAATTTGTTTTTTTTTTTGTAGGAGGTAAAAAAATATTAAAAGCTGGGGAAGAAAGGGAGAAAAAAGGATCAGAAAATAAGATAAGAAATCAAGAAAAGGAAAAGAAAGAGGACAGAGAAGAGAAAAATATAGAGAGAAAAGAGCCAATGGAAATGGCGAAGAGAGAAATTTAAAATTTTGTCTGGAATTGCAGACAGATATTGACATCAGTTAAATGGTGTCTTAAATCTAGCAATTTAAAAAAAAAAAAGAACTGTACTTCTATATAGAAAAAGAAAGATACAGAACAAGTAGAAAGTACAGAGTAAAGAGGAAAATATAGAGAAAAAAAAAAGGGGCAAGACAATGGAAATGGCCAAGAGAGAAATTTTCATTTTGGCTATAAGTGAATTGCAGACAGATATAGACATCGGTTATATAGTTCAGTTAATCTTTTGGCATTAAATAAAGAAGAAAAAAAAACACAATACATTCACATACACAAACAGAAAAATTATTCATAAAACATAAAATAAAGGATATTTAAAAAAACATATCATGAAGATATAAATTTATTAAAGTTAAATTGGAAAAATAAATTAAAATATAAATATATATATATATATATATATATACACACACACACACACATACATACAGACATCCGCGTATATAAAAAATACACACACGTGTGTGTATATATATATATATATAAAAACAGACACATGTACACACGTGTATGCTTAAATATAAATGCACACACACGTGTATACTTAAATAACACACATGTGTATACATAAATTTACACACACACATGTATATGTACACACGTTTATATATAAATTTATACACAGACGTGAAAATATAAATTTACACACACACACACACATATGTACATGTGTATATATAAATTTATGCATACATATCTCAACCAAATCAGTCGAGTTTCAATCCTGGCCAGAAGCAAGTGGATTCTAGCCAGACTGATTAGCTGTGATACAGCAAAACAGGTTTGTATGAGGATGACGAATATTTTTTTTTATAATCATATCGCCCCCAAGCAAGACAGTCTATTGCCACTGGTGTGCTGGGGGTTACATAGGAGGGAAGTTATGACAGGTTACAGGGCGTGTCAGGAAGTGGGTAAGAGGAGGGTTAAGATACTGAGAGTGGACAAAGAAAGGAGCATGAGAGAGAGTGGACAAAGATAGGAGATGACTATTGACTTTACACTTAAACTCCTGGTGATTGTAGCTGTCAGAGAAGCAAGTAAACGAAAGGGAATTTCACAAGCGGGAGGTGCGAGAAAAGAAGCTGATAGAGTAGAATTTGTGTTTATATTTTATTGGTTTCACAGTAAAAGGGTGGGACCTTGTTAATCTTGTGACTCAAGCAAATTCATGCATAGGGAGAACCATGAAAGTCCTTGTAGAAGAGACAAAAAGAAGCCACATTGCACCAGTGAGAAAGTGACTGTATCTTGGCTGCCAGGTCAGAATCGATCACATTACTGATTCTCCACTGAATTTTGTCAAGGACCTCTAAGTTGATAACAGGGGCACCTGACCAGATATGGCAGCAGTATTCAACGCAAGGTTGGATGGTAGATTTACATATGTGCAGGATGGTTTCAGACGAGAAAAACTTCCTGGCCCTACACAGAAAACAGGCCTTCTTAGCAGCAGATTTAGCTATGGATTCGATATAGTTGTTCCACTTGAGGTCTGTTGTGAGAGTTATACTGAGGAGGCGCAGTGTTTTGTTCTCGGGGAGACTAGCCTGATCCATGCTAATGAAGGGTTGGAGAGATTGCCTTTAATAGCAACTTCATATTGGAGCCATTAAAATTCACGAGCCATTTCTTACCCCAGTCCACCACAGATTGGAGGTCCTTTTCAAGCTCAGCAGTAAAGTTTGCTTTGACGGCCTCAGCAGACTTTTAGTTGAGGCGAGAGTAAATTGTAGTGTTGTTAGTGTATATGACTACTTGGGATTTTATTACCTCAGGGAGATCATTAATGAAGATCAGGAAGAGCGTAGGACCTAGAATAGAGTCTTGAGTGACACCCACATTCATATGATAGTAGTGGAAGGCATGTCCATTCAATACTACCTTCATTGTGGGATTTGAAAGGAATGACTCAATTAGGTCAAACAACTGTCCAGTAATACCATAGCCTCACTGCTTACATAGAAGGCTAACATGCCAGACTGTCAAATGCTTTGGAGATGTCTAGGGCAACAGTCCAAGCTTCACCGTTCTTGTCGAGAGCCTGGTGTATATACTCAGTGATGGTCGTGAGCATATCTGCAGTAAACCTGGTGAGGCAGAAATCATACACTTTGTCAGAGAAAAGACTGTGAGATGACACACACACACGTCTTGACCCGGAGTTTCATGTGTTAACTATATTTATTAATTTACATCTATCTATATGCTAGCAGTATAGCCCAGCATTGCTCGGGTGTAATGAAAGCTTTAAAACTAATCCATGGTCCTGGAGCTCAGACTCTTTGGACGTTGGCATAAGAGACTAAAAAGCAATATTTGTTCCAGTTAAAGTGAAACCGTAGACTGAAAGAAAAATGAATGGATGTAAGTCAAATTTTGATTTCCTGGTATCAATATAAAATAGGTTTTTTTCATCATAAACTGAATTTTGAAGGCTAAATAAGTCCTCTGAGTAAACGGTATCATGGCTGAGACTAAGAACTACAATTATACCTACTTAGAGCCAAACCCGAAGCAAAAACTAAAATAAAAGGGCTGAAAAAATACTGACATACAGGCAGATAAACAGATACACACACACACAAACATCTTGCCTTTTATATATATTATCAATTTTCTGCACTATTGTAAGAACTGCAACCTTGAAACTTCTGAATATTGTTTCTTATGTCTTTGAGTGTATCAAATTTGATTAAAATCGAACCACTCCTCCTTCTATAACCCGATTTTTTGGATTATTGATTTTTTATATTTATCAGGGGTACCTCAACACAAAACCTAGCTATGAACATTTGCAGACACTTATAGTACAACTGTGTAAATTTTCAAGAAAATCAGTTCAGCCATTTTGGAGTCTATAGGTAACGGAGACACACAAAGTTCCATTTATAAATAAGTTTATGTATATATATATATATATATATATAAATAAGTTTATATATATATACATAGACACACATATCATTCAAACATGGCAGTGATTGAATATATTCTTAAGTTTAACATTAAGTGAATCTAGGCAGCTTTTAAGCTTCACCACTAATTCTGTTCTCAAATTTCAAACAGTTTACAGAGTTAGATAGAATTAAACTTTGCTTATCACTTATTTCATCAGAATTGATTATCAGAATTAATTATAAATAATTAATTTTTTTATTGTTTTTTTTAATCAATTACATTTTTTTTAATATTTTGAATGTGGTTTTCAGCATTAAATATATATTAATAAATTAATAGCAATGCCTGGAAAAATCATGATTACATGGAAAAATGCATGCACAAAAAGTAATATTCTGAAGATTACATTAAACCTGGAAAATAACAAGACAAGTTATTTAACCTGAAAAAGTAAAGAACAAGTTATTCTAGTGAAGTAAAAAATATTGTTCGTCTCCTTAAGGACACAGTGGATACAGATGTTGGTTAGTTCTTGACTTGACTCTTAGAGTTGGGAGTTTAATACCAGGCTAGACCAGTGGTGAACAATTAACTTGCAGGGTTAGAGGGAGATAACTCATGACTTCCAACCGAGGCTTTACGCAAGGAATAAGGATGATATACCCCAGTGACTGTAATAAAGGGTTTCATTCGAAATTCCTATCACCTGAAGAAAGCATGGCTGAAACATTGTACAAATGGCAACAAAGATGAGGACAAATACTGTAAATACTACCTGATCTCAGAAATATAGACAAATACTAAAGAAAATCCTTACTTAAAATAAAATTTGAATGCAATATTTTATGTAAGAAATTTTTTTTTTCTTTAAATGTTTAATAACATGTTAAAAATACTACTTTTCATGCGATCATTTTTCCATGTAATATATATATATATATATATATATATATATATATATATTACGTCCACTGGTGGACAGGGGGGGTTACATAATAGTAAAAGGAAGAGAGAGGAGAACAGGTCACAATAGGTGTCATAAAATTGGTAAGAGGAGGACGGGTACATTGGTGTAAAAAGAGCTACATGAGAGGAAAGTGTAAAGTGAGAAGATGGCTGGGAGTCAAGGAGATAAAAGTTGACTGTTGATGTTGCATTTAAACTATTGAATATTGTAGCTATCAAGGAAACAAGAATATGGAAAGGAGTTCCACAGGCAGGAAGTGCAAGAATTATGTTTACACTTGATTGTTTTCAGTGAAAGGGTGGGACTTTGTTGTTAGTCTAGTAGCTCAAGTCAATTTGCACTGGGTGGCGGAGTGCACCAAGGCGTTAAGTTCATTGGAGCTAAGTCCATGAAAGTATTTGTAGAAGCGACAGAAGGAAGCTACATCTCGTTAATGAAAGAAAGACTGGAATCCAGCTGCCAGGTCAGGATTGACTACATTGCAGATTCTTTGGATTTTATCAGGAACCCCAAGATGAACAGCACGGGTGCCAGACCAGATATGACAGCAGTATTTAGTGCACAGGCGGATGGTAGATTTGGATATGTGTCTGATGGATTTAAAAAAGAAAAACTTCCTGACCTGACACAGAAATTCAACCTTCTTAGCAGTAGATTTAACTATTAATTCAATCTAGTTGTTCTACTTCATGTCAGCTGAGAAAGTGAGGAAGTGCAGTGTATTGCTTTTAGGAAGACTAGCATGATCCATGTTGATGGCAGGTAGGAAAACTTGTCTATGGTGGTTAAAAGATAGCAGCTTCATTTTGGAAGCATTAAAATTTCTTACTCCAGTCCACCACTGACTAGAGGTCCTTTTTGAGAGCAGCAGCAAAGTTTGTTTTGTCAGCCTCGGCAGATTTCTTAGCGAGGCAGGAAAAAATAAAAATGGTTTCAAATTGAACTAAAAAGAGCAGTCATCACATCCTGATTCTAGATAATTATAGGTAAGATTTAGGCTATTTCTTTAAAAACAAAGCCAAATTGTCTTGCTGTACAAAGTTCACAAAAATTTGATTATGTAAGTTTGCAATGACATGTGTGAAAAGAAAAAAATTATTCAATTTGATTTATATCTTAGCAGTAACCTTTCAAACATTTCGTTGAATATAACAGACATATTTTTTTTAATTTTTTTTTTTTTTTTGGAACAAGAAATCAGAGAGCCAAGTTCAAATTCCAGCTGAATTCATTGCATTCCATTCTGCACAAATACCCTTGAGAAAGGTATTAATCTCTTCTCCCTCCAACTATGGGTTAAATAGCAGGACAACTTGGGTTCTATAGCCTTGGTTGGCTACCAATCTACAGCAGAAAGTAATGGCAACCTACTGTGTGAAAATCTTCTGCCTTGTCAGTCATGTCCTTTTCAAGACATGATCACCCAAGCATGTATCACGTATGGCACTCAACTGACTATTCTTACATTTGGGAGGTAAGGGAGTGTAGAAATTGTACTTAGTGTCTACTGACCAAAGTACTTTCAACCACTTGCCATTTTCAAGGGGTTTGTTGTTATTTCTTTTCATGATTGTCTGTTTATGTTATGTGATACCTATTATACATCTTAAACAATCAGGGAAATTAGCAACACTGAACAATATACTTGAAAATGGCTAAAGAAGTAGCCAAACTGCTTGACACTATGGACAATTTTTGCACTCCATTACCCCTATCAAAACACAAAAATGTAAAAATATCAGAAAAATAAAATATTCAAATTTTGTCTGTCATAATATTCAATGAAACATTTTGAATCATTTCACCCCAAATAAGGCAATGAGCAAAAAAAAAAAAAAAAAAAAAAAGACTAAAGTGATTAACAAGTGTGAAAGAATGAGAAAAAAAAGAAAACAAAGGCAAATGAACAAGAAAAGGAATTAAGATAATTCCCATTATAAAAGATCAAAGTTTACTGGTAAACAAGAAACCGGTAAAGTTCCACAAGCGAGAAGTATGAGAAAAGAAGCTAAGATCACGTAACGGTGTAAAAGCATGAAACTGAGTCGCTATGCCGTGTTGATTCCTATGTTCCAAACTATTGTAATATGTGTGTGATGGTTTTAAAATTGAGCCAATATTTTTTTTTAATTACTCATTTTCCACTTAGCTTTATTAATAATTTAATATTTCAAAATACATTCCACAAAACAAAATTAACCAAATCTACTTAAAAAAAAAAAAAAGAAAAAAGGCAGACCTGAAAGACTACCACCACGTTTAATTTCGTTGTTTTTTATTTTGTTTTTTTTTTACTTTTTTCAGTGTAGTCCTATCGATTGTTACTTAAACTTTCCGATTATCAAAAAGAAATTTGAAAAATTACAATATTTAAACAAATTTGGGTAGGGGGTCAGTTTCTCATACAACGTTTAAAGTAAAATCGATACCCCATTTTCAAACCCCTAAAGGTTGTATGAGAAACTGGTCCCCAACCTAAAATTGTTTAAATATTGAAACTGTTGCAAATTTTTTTTGTCATTCGTAAAGTTTAAGATGTAAAAGATAATATTGCACTGAAAAAAGTCCAAAAATTTGATAATGAACACATTTACAGGTGATAATGTCTTACCGGCAAATGGTTTAAAAATGGAGGCTCGATTTATAACGTTGCATGAGAAACAGATCGCACCCAGTGAATGTTTGAATATTGAAAATTTTCAAACCTTTTTTGTCAATCGTAAAGCTAAAGAGGTAATCGATAGGACTGAGTTATAAAAAAAAAATAAAAATAAAAAAAACGAAATTAAACGTGGTGGTAGTCTGCTTCAGGTCCGCCAAAAAAAAAATTTAAGGTAAGTAACGCAAAGTAATCATTTGGACTTGGAGAGTAAAAAGTGTAAAACTTATTAACTGATTGCTTAATGCAGTCATCAGTGGAGATCAAACAGCAGTATCTGTTCTCTTGAAAGACCAAATCGTCAGACTCAAAGACATTTTTCAGAATAGATTACGAAACATTTTTTAAAATGAGTAAAAACAAAGAAAGTTATTAAAATTGAAGTCAATTTAAAAATATAGCAAGTATTTTTTAAGAAAATAACCTCGTAATTTTACTGTTTTATTTTTTACTTTTTTTTAAAAAAAAGGGGAAAAAATACAGGTAAAAGAAGGAAAAGAAATATTGGTATACTAATGCATTACTCGTAAAAACAAAATCAAAAAGTTAGCTTTTGTGTGTGGCTAAGCGTTGAATTTTGTTTTTTTATTTAATTTTGTTTGCATTTGGTAGTGTACATAAAAAAGGCAACAATTTCATTCGATTTTAAAAAACAGTGTAGAATGTCAGAATTCTTAAAAACATATCATAATTGTAATAAAAAATAATTTCATTCCGATTCTCATTTCTTTTTAATTGGTTTGTTTTGATCGTAATTAATACCTTCCGACCATTATGCGCTTAATGATTTTTTAGTAGACTACACAAAATGATTTTAAATGGACAACGTTCAAAAATGTTTCTTTAGCGCTTCGAAAATTAAAAACAATTTCCTTTCTTAAATTGACAACAAACATTTTTTAGTAGTAAATAAATGAAATATACTTTTTTTTCTATATTTTTCGTATTCAAAACAACCCTACTCTGCTTTTTTAGTTTTCAAAAACTGCTCTAAAAATTAAAATGGTATTTTCCTTTTTAAAGACATTATTTGCTGGGTTTTTTATTACTGTTTACTACGGAATAAAAAATGAATCTTTCAACACTGGTCACAACATCTCTTGGTGATAGTTGCTTTTTGTGAACGAACGAAGATTGATTTTGTTTCAGTTTGACTAAATGACTGACTACTAAAAAGAAAAAAAAATCATCACAATGGTTAAAGTGAAACTTAAAGGGACGATGGAAAGAGTAAAATCGTAACGGTATGACGACATTAATGCATCATTGGATTAGAAAATAATAATAAATGGATGTCACGGGAATAAAGCAAAAAAAAAAAAATGAAAGAGTAACAAAAACACATTAAAAACAGCCTGGGATGGTAGCTGTTCAATAGTCTTTGGATTGGATCATTTGGTGATATGAAGAGAGAGAAAACATTCAACGAACAACCTAGTCACTAGTGCTATTCAATATCTTGTCTTCTACACACACACACACACACACAAGATAAGATTTTATATATCTATGAAGCACTGAGCAGAATTTTTTTTCAACACATCGTACCTTTTCGTATCAAATGTCATTTTTCTGACGTTGACACTTAGATTTTTGAAAAATAAGAAATGATGCCTCAGGAAAACAATAATCGTTCGTTGGCACATCGATAGATCAATATTAAATTATTCCTTTTGTTTTATTCTTCTCTCGGTCGCTTCTTCACGCAACTTCCAAATCGTCATTCTCTAACGATCATTAATTGACGGTGCTGATCAAAGCTTTAAAAAAAAAAAAAAAAAGCCTTTTAAACTACGCCACTTGCTAACGATAGAAGAATGACGACCTGAGACTTGCGTCAAAAGGCAACTGAAATTAAGATGTAAAAATACCAATAAAATACATGGATGATCAGATTATAATTGCGTAACTGGAATGGATGAAAATAAAACTTGCATTTTGTTTGTGAATGTAATTATTGTTTTTTACTATAGTGCACACAGTAAAGAGAAAGATTTATAAGGAGATTTTTTAAAAAGGACCAACTTCAAAAGGTGAATTTCATGAAAAAGGAAAACAAAAAAATTAAGCCCTGTCAATATAAAATTTAGAGATAATGAAAATATACATTTTAAGTATTTTAAAAAGATATTAAAATATGCCACGATTCATCCTTTTTTTCTAGAGTGCGAGTCACCATTTCAAACAAAAACAACTTAACCAAACGAAAGAAATTGTTCAGCAGGAATAGAGAACAAGTTTTTTTTTTTTGTATTTTTTTTTTCATGGATACGGTAAAGAAAATATAATTAAATAAACACAAAATCTATTCTACACAATGAAAATTAGGCTAAAGCATTTAATTTATATATATATATATATATATATATATATAAAGAAAAAATTCAAATATGAAATGAAGGTCATTACTGTTAGTGGAGTGTAGGCCCTTTCTGTGCTCAGTATTTCTTTCAGGTTCCCTATGATCAAACAGACCTTCTTAGTTTTTTTTTTAATTAATGAAACGATTCTGTTTTAGATTTTTGTTAAATTCTTTTCTTTTAGTTACTCATTATATACTAAAAAGAATTCTAAGTTAAATTGTATACAGTTTTTAGGAGAGATAAGAAAAAAGTCTCACAAAAAATTAACCTCGACAGTTTTTACTTTTAACCTGCATTTGAGGGCAAAGAGAAGGGTAGATAGCGGAGTCGTCAATTTTCGCACGAAGGATAAAAAAGTTTATTTTATAATTTAAAGGATTAAATAAACATTATAGTATACATTACAATTTGCTTATAAAACAAAACAAAGCCCAAAACGACAAGAAATTGTTGGTTCTCTAACTTAGTATTCAACATTCATTTCCTTTATTAACGAAATTAAAGGAAAATATCTTTTATGTTTTAAACATTTTAAAAACTTTATATTATGCAAAACTACATGATTTGTGAAATAAATAAGAATTAAGAACAGATTAGTAATTTCTTAAAATTTAAAACTGCAAATTAACTTTTTATATTTTGAAAAAAAAAAAGATAAAAGAAAACAACAGACTTCTTCATCAGCTGTTACTTCACAACACAGGTCGAAAACTTTTACACACAAAAAAATTACCAACACACGAAAATTATCACCAACTATAAGCAATGCTAAGTATTGCACAGAACTATAAAATAAAAGCTCAACCGCGGCAACTCAGAATTGAACCCCGGAACTCGGCTTGTAAATAATCATTTCTCTTCTCTTCCCTAAAAAAAACTAAAAGATCCGAGACACAGGTAATGATAGTGGAAGTGGATTAAAGAAAAAGAGTTGAATGTGACTTACTGTCGAGCAGTTCTTTAAGCTCATCATCAACTTCGTTGTCAGTAGGCTCGACATTATTGTAATGATTGTACATATCTGTCCCATCAGTACCGGCTCCGGCCACTCCATGATCGGGCGGGTCTGAAGTAGATGAAGCAGCCGCAGACCAGCTAGAGTCACCCATCGACGACATTTTGCTGCAGCTTTCTCTCACGTAGGTGATCTGCCCTTGCTTACGTGCACTCGCGCACAGGAGGCGCTACTAACTAAATGCTACACTCGACAACCGGTAACCACTAAAATAGTATATACCAATGAAAAAGTTCCGCCCTTTTGCGATCGTTAGCCTAGCTAACGTTATGAATTATTTAAAAAAACACGGTATAATAAAAAGAAACGGAATTGTTAACTGATTTGAAAAAATCACATTTTATGGGTAAAAAAATAATGCTAAATAATGTTTTCTCTACTTGTGAAGACACAAAAAATCAACTAGAGAGTAACTAGCAGCGTCGGTCATTAAAATTTTAAACAATCAATCGTAGCCACAACTTTAAAATTAAAACTAAAAGAAATAATTTAATAATTATGATAAAAATGAAAAGTAAATTTATTAATTATTTAAATTAATTACGACAACCTTTTTTTTTTCAAAGAAGTTTTGTCAAGTTGTAAGTAAAAAAAACCTATTTTTTTATGGATGTATCTCCATAAACAATGTTTTTATTGTTATTATTTGAAAGGTTTGTCGTAGAAATAGATTTACGTGTCTGGAAGTATACAGAGAAAGTTCAAACATTTATCATAAATGTTTGAAATATATAAATGATTTATGTCATTACTCGTAGTTTACAAGATAAACAAAAATTACAAGAAAACAAGCGTGTTGACTTCATACAGTTTCAGTGGTCGGTGAGTCTTTTCATCTCTCTAGCAGTTTCGCTTTTAACTCTTTGCGAAAAAGGAGTGACCTGGGCTAGATCTGTATAAACTTTTAAACAAACTGAATTGACTGACTGTAGCCTATTGCAAAGTCTCATTTCTCTGTTTTCAGTGGTTCAAAGTTTTTATTTTACTCAAACCAGCAGTGACCAACTGAAAAGTTTCTTTTTTACATCATAATTTGTTTTCTACTATATACTCATAAATTTTCTAATATTATTCTAGATTTTATTTTTGGCGGCTCTTTTCTAAAGTCTGACATCTTGATTTATGTCGGCTTGGTTGATTCTCTTCCTGTGTAACTTTTTTTTTACATGTTTCTTTCATTTTTACACAATGAATATTTGAATTATTAAATGTAAATATTAGTATAAATTGCTATTAATCTAACAAAGATGTATTATACTTTGTAGCATAGGGAGATGTTTCTTGGTTCGACCTTGTGTCAGACATAACCGAACTCCATACATCTTACAAATTTTATGCAGAGTTATCATCAGTGGTTGTCAGTTGGAATGTGTGAATTAGTGTAGAAGAGTGGAATAATAAAATATACATTTTGTATGTTAAAATTAGTAATTTATTAAAAGGAAAGAATAACATCAGTTGTAGGAGTTAATGTGCATTGAGAAAGTTAAGGTATCAATAGTTTGTACAAATTTTGTAGTAGTAATTGTTGAAAGAGATAAGGAGAAAGAGAAAGAGGACAATGTTCGAGTCGCTTGAAGTTGATGCTACATTTTAGATATTTGTCTTGCAGCTCTCATTTGACACTCTGAAGCTGGGAAATCATTTTTATGTTGTTTTGAATTTCGAACTGGATCACTAAGTCTTTTCAAGTCTTACAAGTCGCTCTCATTGGTCAAAAATCAATTTAACACCTACTTGCGAAATCTGGTTTCAACTTTCTCTTTAAGCAGATAGTCAATCCTTTTTATATTTGGGAAAAAACAGGATTTCACATTGTGAATTTTTGTAAAAGTGAAGAAGAGAGTTGATTTTAATTAATTTATCAGCTACAACTTCACAAGTAATTAAAATTGAGTGTAAATCATCTTGTTTAGACTTATTTATTAATTAATTTTGTAATTTTAATTTCAAACATTTATCTTCATTGTGTTATATTGATGAAATTATAAAAATTTATATGAAAAAATATGACCCTCTATGCCATTCCATTACTTTCAGCAAAGTCATTTCAACCCATTAAATTTTCCATTGGAATTTTTTTTATAAACTTTATTTCTGAACCTGATTACGGTGATGCTCTATCCGGTTATGGATAATAAAAAAAAGATTGTTCTGGAAAAAAGCTTTGGAAAAGAAGCCTTTCTCAAAATTATTTTCACCCAACCAGAAAAACAGAATTTGTATAAAAATTATTTTTAATAAAAACAACATCAAAATTGCATAAGAAAAAATATTGGAATTGTGTGAAAATTAATATAGAAAATATTTTAATAAACAAATTAATATTGAATTGTATTAGTAACTAATGAAGAAAATTAGAAATTTACTAATACGATTACTTTTTTAAAGAAAATGCCTAAATGAAGCCAAACATTTTATATAAAAAATACAAATAAATGAAGCCTCTATCTGGTTTAAATTATTATTCATTCACAAACCAAATTAGAGTGGGTAGTCAGAGAGATATAAGTCATCAGGTTAAGTTAATTTTAGCAGTGAATTGAGAAGAGGATGCCGGTTTCAAAGATACCATGTGGCCAACCAACAGTTACAGGTATTTCACAAAACCTTAATTTTTATAATTTTGAGCTTGTTCATTTGTAAATACTCTCAAACAGATCAAATCTTCCTTGATGATACAAGACAACTTGCTTGCTGATATTATAATTCTTCAAGGTTATACCAACTGATTCAGGTTTACCACAAACATTCACTTGGCAATTCATTCAAAAACAGATATTTCCACTATAATGCTGAACTATCATCTCCAAAGATTAAAACTATCTTGTGAACATCAGTGACACTCTCTCAACCAAGGACTTATATAATTTCAACTATTAATGTAAGTTCTTACATTATATTGGAAATCTCATGGCAAGACAAGGTGCCCAACACTGTCTCGAACTGGTCTGCCTACCATGTTCACACTCCTTAAACAGTGCAGAGTCTGCTGGCTAGGCCATGTCCACCACATGCCAGATGGTCACATTCCAAATGACCTCCTGTATGAAGAGCTGGCCTCTAGGAAAAGACCCAATGGGCAGACAAAAATGCGGTATTATGACATCATAAAATGCGATATGAAAGCTGTGGGCATCAACACAGAGTCAAGAGAGAACATAGCAGTCAACCAGTTCAAATGGAGAGGAACCCTGGCCCAACAACTTAAATCAAAGGAAGAGCAACTAACACAAGTCACCATGGAGAGGCGGGTTCACAGGAAGCAAAATGACAGCTCCAACAGACCAAAAACAAAATATAAATGCAATCTCT
Source organism: Ascarosepion bandense (assembly GCA_037127315.1). Taxonomy (NCBI): domain Eukaryota; kingdom Metazoa; phylum Mollusca; class Cephalopoda; order Sepiida; family Sepiidae; genus Ascarosepion; species Ascarosepion bandense. The sequence goes on along the minus strand of JBBBDQ010000201.1, from coordinate 1,147,774 downwards.
GCAACAAAGCCTGTCACTCCCGCATCAGTTTCTACAGTCACAGACGCCGATGCTCCAGTCAAGCAGACAACTAGGATGCTACCCATGGTCAACCCTGACCAACAGAGGCCTACTACTACTACTTTCTTATGAACATTTTTTCTACCTAACTTTATTTTTCAGGTACTATTTTGAGCAAGCTTGTACAACTTTATTCATTTCACATAAATTATTGCAAATAAACAAATATTTTCTGTTTCAATTTCAAACTGAGTAAGAGTTATTTTTATTGTGCCTCTTAAAAAAGAAACTGACATTTGTTTTTTTTTTATATAGGATAATAAAATGCAACAAACCATTATTTTTGTTTTTACAATTCTTCAAATTTAGTTGTCAGAATTATTTACTAGTATTATCAGGATAATTAAATTTCTGCTGTATAAAATTGCTTTCTTAGATAGATGGTTAAAAATGGCTTCAAGCAAGTAAAGCATGTAGGTCTTAATGGGGACCATCCTTTTCAAACCTTGTGAATTGTCACTACAGAATGCAAAACAAATAACTGTACAGTATGTAAATACAAAAGGAAAGTTGAATAAATTAAAGACATGCAAATTGTTAGAGAAAAGACTGAAATATTCACAGTAAATACTCCAATGAAAACCAGAGAAAGAGTAAAAAAAGAGAGATATTTTCAGATGCAAGTAGGTACCAACAGTGACATAACACTAATTTCAATGAAATTTTGGCAAAACATAAGGAAGTCTACACTAAAAAAGTCTACTTTACAATTAAAACAATTCAATTGAACCACATTTAAAACAATGGGTACATTCAAAGGAACATTCAAAACAGAGAATCATTTCAAAATCATACCTATAACAGTGGTAGTATGTATGAAAGACCACAGATTGCTACGAATAGACATGTTAAGAGTTGATCCATTGAAATTGATTAATTCGATGGAATGTGAAGAACAAAAATAGGATAACTAAAGGATTATAAAACAAGGATTCGCTTGAAGGAGAATCATCATCCAAAATATATCAAAGCAAGGAAACTGCCGATACATATTTTATCAGTAGTTGTGGAAAGTTAAAAAGAATGATTCAGCAGGGCATTTTGAAAAAGGTCATTCATGGGGGAAGCAATTGGGCTTCACCAATAGTTGCTACTAAAGAGGCTGACAGGGACATTATAGTATGTGTCGATTACAAAATTGAGGTTAACTGTTAGATATGTTTGAATTCATTTCCTCCACCAAGTATCAAAACCACAAGTCATGAATTATCAAACATGAAACATTTTGTAAAGATTGACTTGAAATCAGCATATAACCAAATTGAAATAGATGACAAATTTAAGGAGGTTACTACAATAAATACATCATTGGCATTATTAAGATGGACTCACCTGCTGTTTGGAATTAAAACAACAAGTCATATTTTTCAGAGAGCTATTATAAAGATCTTATTAGGAAAAGTGAAGAACATAATAATATATCAAGATGATATATGGGAGCTCACACCAAGGACAAATTAAAGCATAAAACAGAACAAGTCCTACAGAGATTAAATCAGGCAGACATGATGATAAACAGAGACATATGTGAGCTAGACTGTGAAAAAATATTCTAAGATATCAAATATCTAATGAAAGAATATAACCTGACAAGAGGTTAACAAACAAAATTGTGAAAGTAGTGAAACCCACGAATAAAAAAGAATTGGAATCTTTCTTAAGATTAATTAATTTCTCCTGCAGATATCTTCCTAGATATAGCGAACAACTTATTGAACTATTTGCAAAAATGCATAAAAAAACATAGAATTCACATAGATGCAGAAGCAAAATAATGCTTTTGAAGCATTAGGAAAGGCTTTTTGACAAGTAAACTGGAAATAAAAATCCTCAACCCCAAAAGAGATGTTACTTTAATGAATGACACCAGTGAACATGCCATAGCAGCTATTGTATCACAAGAGAATCAACCAATCATGTATCTTTCCAGAAAATTGTTGTCGGCAGAATGTAATTATTCTAATATAGAAAAAAACGCATTGGCCATAGTCTGGAGTATGGAGAGGGTAAAGAATTTCTTGTTGGGTAAAAAGTTCCTGTTGAAATCAAATCACAAGCCTTTAGAATTCTTATTCAATCTGTGAAAGGAGTTACCAAGAGTAACATCATCAAGACTTTTAAGGTGGGTCATTAAAATCATGGAGTTTGATTTTGACATATCATGTATGTTAAAGGAAGCACCATTCCTCATGTGAATGCATTATCAAGAATAAGATTTCAGAATGAAAATGAAGAGGAATGTGAAAATTTGGATGATAGAGTTATAGAATGGCTGGAAACGAACATATTATTCTGCAAAACACTCAACATAGGAACCCAACAAGACCTGTTACTAAGCACATAAGAAAGAATGCGGGGAGTATCTGCACTTATAGGATTGGTATCCTATATCATTCCAACAAATACTGAAACACAAAAAGTAGAATTGCACACTCACAAAATCGGACTGGAATCACTGATAACATTTTGAGAAAAACAGACGAAGCCAATTTTCGTGATCTGATGTTAAATTAATTTTCTAACCAATGAAAGAAAAATATTTACAAAACTTGAGAGAACTTCACAAGCCAGTGCAAAAAAATCTTTTGCTATAAAAATAAAGTCAAATCAGTGAGATGGGAGTAAGAAATCAGAGACGACACTGCCAAGATATGACAAAAAGAAATTTCAAGTCACTGACCCAGACATAACATCCTGACACACATTCATTCTCCCTTTTCTTCTTGCATGCTATTCTTTGTTATCTCTTCTTCATTCCCACCATTCTCGCTGTCAACAAGGAAGAAGAAAACAACAACAACAACAATATGACACTTCAACTGACTCCTAAAAAGTAACATTCAATAAGTACAATTTTCTTTTATTGCTTTACCTTCCTTTTCACTTTCTCACCAGCCATAAAAAAGGAAAGGAATACAGACTTCATTAGTAACCCTGTTAATTCTGCATAAACACATTTGCTACTTATGACTAGAACTCTGGATTCACTTAACCATGTACTACATTTTCTCTTTGAACATTTAACTCTCACACATTGGTGTTACTCTGTTCTGTTAATAAAATCCCATTTATTTTACAAATGAAACACTTTTATTCTTTCAACCTTCTGATGATAATTTAAATTGTGGGGATTTTGGTTGTGTTTAGCACAAGGCCAATTTGATAAACATAACCGAGGCTCCTGCACACTATAGCAGAAAAACCTTTCAAGGAAGCAAGACATAGGCTAATGGTAAAGAAAGGCATTACATGTAATGTAGATGCAAATGTTTAGGAAAAAATAATTAAAAGTGTGCACAACAATATACATTGCGGTATCATATTGATGCAAAAAAGGTTGAAACTGCAAGTTTGGTAGCTGGGATATTCTAAAGATATTGAAGAACATATAAGATGCCCAAATGTACAGAAATTAAAACATTTAAAACCAACCAAATTACACAAATGGCCTAACGAGGAGGAGCCATGGACAAGGGTCCACATGGACCATGCCTACATTAGAGATATTGGTTTATTTTTAATCTTAGTATGCTCATTCTTGGGCTGGCCAGAAGTAAGAAAGTTGGGAGATAGGAAAGCTGCCACCATGAAACAAATATTGAGAACAATATTTGCAAGAAACAATGTACATAAGGCCATTGGCACCAACTATGCACCAAAATCCATTGATCAAAATTTAGTATTTTGGTTAAAAAAAATAGGATGTGTACCATATAAAACACTACCATATCACCCATAATTGAATGGCATAGCTGAGAGGATGATCCAAACAGTAAAAATGTGCCTAGTGGAATTTTCACCTTGTAATGAGAATATAGAGGCATATCAAAGTTACTTTTAAGCTACTGAACAGTTCTTTATGTGGATAGGAAGCAAAGCCCATCAGCTTTAATGATAAGGCAAATTAGAGCCCCAATAACCATGCACATCATTTGCCACAGAGGAGAAAGTCTGGTACAAAAAAAAACAAGGTGGCAGAACCAGAAATAACAAGGTTCATCTTACAAAAAGAACTGAACATGGCTGTACTAGAAAAAGAGTAGCAACCAATATTAGCTCATGCTGAGCAATTTAAAACCAGGTTCAAGCTTGAAGATGTAGAAATGCAAAACAAGTAACAAAAGAAGATAGAGAATGGAGAAATCGAAACAGAACAGAAAATGAAGGATGGTAAAAATGAGTTAACAGACCTAGAAGAAGAAGATGAATCTAGACCAAGATCTCCTTTTAAGAGAACACAAGAAAAACAAACAGAAGAGTGATGCAGACCCTCCAGTGTATTTAAAAGAACTGATAGAGCAACTAAGGGCATCAAACCTCTCAGGTTCAGGGAGGTGTAGCATGGTATGCAAATTAGATATACATATAAATAGAGCAAAACTCAGGCACCAGTGAAAAACCAGGTGAAATCACATAGCTGTTGTGGGGTATTACCCACATCAGATAAGTACAGTATTCTCTTTTGGCTTTTCTATGTGTATATCTTGTATCGTTATATTGTTTTGTCTAATATATGTCTAAACCTACATTGGCATTTGTCTTATTATTAATGGTCCTAATTTAGGTCCACATCAGTAACTTTCTACAAGATTTACACAACAGTTGTTTTCCATAATCGTCAATGATGACGTGCCTAAGTGCCAGTTTATCATGATCTGTCAGAATGCATCACCCACCTTGACCCTCTAACCTTATTTTCCTATTTAGTGTAACTCTGATTTTCAATTGGTTAATTGAGATATACCCATAAGGACATTTATAATTCCGACCTCAGGTCTCCCTTTCAGAAAAAAAGGTAATGAATTGTTTTTAAATTTCTATAAGAATCATTGACAATATACAATTCATAGGACTTGAACATGAAAGCTTTTATGTAGTGAATGTTTCTATTATAATCACTTATAATAAAAATATTACAATAATATATTGCTTTACTTTGTATTGAGAACTTTTAAAAAGTAAATGCTATGAACTGTGGATTTTTACTTTACTTGTTCTTACTCTTACTTATATGTATAAATATATATATAAAATCTTCCACATATTGAATTCATTTACTTTGAAAGTTATCACCCACATCTGCACAAAGGATTAACTTGCTTCATTGCAATCCTTAACACTATCTGCTACAACAGCATCTGGAATAATATTCCTAATATTAGTCTTTGCAGGTAAATTGCTGTCAACCAATTTAAACCTTTCTCATCAGAATGCACCAGATGTTTTCAGTCTTGTTATGGTTGAATAAGCAAGCAATCTACTTCATCAAACAATTATCTTTGAAATCCATTTTATTCAGATATTCATTACTTTTCTTCACTGAATGCAATGGAGATTGGATTCGCATAAAATCATCTTTTTTCTGAAATCATTTAACATCTTCTTGAACAATAGCTCTACTTGTGCCTTCAAAAACTCAATGCATATCTAAACTGTCATCTTAACACCATCTTGAACTTTGCCAGTACTCACAACTTTGACATCTAATCCCACCCCAAAATATTACAGTACTTCTGCCTTGTTGACATTCAACCTGTGAAGACAATTTCCAACAATAGATACCCAGCTTTTGCTCCATCAATTTGGCCAAATAAAAGTATCACAGTACTTGTTGGTGAAAAATCAGTCTTGACCTATCCCATTGAATTTAATTTTCTGGCTTTTCTACAGAAATACACTTCTCTAAGTGTTATGTAAGAAGAAAGTGTTGATACTTACACATTGTGGTCGAACATGGATCTCCAGACAACAAAAGTAACCATTGAATGAACTGTGCTACTGGGATCATATGACATAGAATATAAAGCACCCAGATGGATTTCTGTGTTGTGCATCATTCTGGTGTTGTGCATCATTGAAGAGATTTTTTCTGAGTGAATTACTTGAAAGAATTATTCCAAGAGCATTATTGCGTATTATTTGAAGGTTTTTTTTAGTACATCAACTTTAGATGAAATTACTGAAATATTATAACTCGCTAATAGCAAGTTACCAAAAGTTCCCTTAAAAATAATGTAATAAAAACTGATGTTATAAAAGCGATGACAAAGATCTGGTTCTATACTTTCACAAGGATTACAAAGAAAAAATATGTGTCCTACACATAGTAATTGAAATATTCAGCAGAATACAAGGACAATGAACGAACTGAAACCAATCATGCTTCAAATGTTGGCACTGCAATACTTAATACATAGGGGAATTGTCTAAACGTAGTAAAGTGTGATGATGACGATTTTGTCACCTACACAGGAGTTGTCACTTGAGAATGTAAGAAGTTTAAGATAAATGAGTTAACTTCCGACTGATTTAAATGTCTGATATTCGTTCTTGACTTCAAATAAGGATGCAGAAATAAATTCCAGGATTCTGACTAAACTTTCAACTATCAAGATGGAATTTTTAGTCTTGGAAAGTCATGCTGATGGACTGTTTCACTTAATTCCAAAATTTATTTGAAGATATAAAAAAATCAGTTGTCTATAACTCTGGAGAAAAATGAAGGATCAAATTGCATGCAAAGTCAAAGATAGAAAGATAAATGAAAGTAACACATTTTCAATATGTGATGATGTACTGATGAATGCTGATAGAGTTGTAATTCCAACATCATTGTGAAAATGCATGTTACAGGAATTCCATGTTGATCATTCTGGAATTTCTAGGATGAAATCCCTAATGAGATGCTGCACTTACTGGCCAAAAATAGAAATAGATGAAGACATACAAAACTTGGTTAAATCATGTAGTGGTTGTGCTTTGACAGCAAAGTCCCTGCTGACTAAATTTCGACGTTGCCCAGAAAATGATTTTTCTATGGTCTCGATTACAATTAGATTTCACTGGGCTATTGAATAGAATATATTATCTGGTGGTGGTCAACAGTTATACCAAGTAGTCTAAAATATTGAAATCCAGAAGACCAACTATCATGGTAGCAATAAATTTCTTGCAAAAAATCTTTGAAAGAATTGGCACACCTGATTCCATTGTATAGGACAACAGGATGCAGTTCACATCTAGTGAATTCAAGTTATTCTGTAAGTCCTTACAAATACAACATATTTCAATTACCCCCCCCCCATATCATCCAAAATCAAACAGACAAATGACATGCTTTGTTGTCATGTTCAAAAGATCTCTTAAAAAATTGGAGGAGGAAGCGTTGGATGAGAAAATGCTTCAACAATTTCTGAGCATTTACAAAATTATGCCAAATTCTAACGCTAGATTTGAAATATCACCAGCGGAATTTATGTTCACCAGAAAAATTAAGTCTCTGTTCAACAAAATACAAACTGAACAGAAAGCAAAAACATTAAAGAAATAATTACTTTAATCCAAGGAAAAAGGTATTTTTTAAGATGTACCAAAGGGGAAAAGAACTTTGGAAGAATGGTATGGTAAAAAAATAAGGATTGGATTTACATGGCGCAGGAACCAAGGTGGGAGTATAAATATCACCTGAACAAGTTAAGACATAGGTATACTGATTTGGAAAGTCTCAGGTAAGAAACTCCCATGGAAGTATTATATGATACATTCGACATACCTACGCCACCAGGAATTATTGAACCACAGTGGTATGGCAAAAGAAAAAGAACTGCAATGGAATTTTTAAGTGTGGAACTAAAAATAAAATATACAGACTTCAGAGGATAGATACTAGAGGGAGTCAACTCAAAAGGGCAGATGTTATGTAGGAAGAAAGTGTCAATACCAACACATATAGTTGGACACTGATCTCTAGGTAACAAAAGTAACCACTGAATGAATTGTGCTACTAGGATCACGTGATCATAAATATTTCATATATAAAGTACCCAGACAGAAGTCTATTCTGTGCCATGCATCAGCACAAGCACTTGCTTTGTCGGACCTAGTCAAGATTCCGCTGAAGGATAGAGTCTCATCTGAGGAATATTAGACAATTAATTTTTGACCGAGTTATATGGCTCGGATTCCCCACATTAAAAAGGCCTTGTGCCACATTCTGCCTCAGTGGGGTGGCAGATAAATAACATTCTATGTTGTGCATCATTCCAATGTTGGGTGTCATTGAAGAGATTGTTTCTGAGTGAATTACTCGAGAAAATTATTCCAAGAGCATTATTGTGTATCACTTAAATGCTTCATTTAGTACATTGACTTTACATGAACATATCAATATATTACAACTCAGTAATAGTAAGTTACCAAAAGTTCCTTTCAGAATAATGTAACAAAAACAAACGTTATAAAACTAAGAAATAATCATTTTTTTCATATTACTATAAAGTAAGGACTCCAAATCACAAATACCAATTTTATTTTTAATTCCTCTAAATTTTTTGCAATTTAAATTCATTGTAAATTGATTCCTCTCACTATACAGGTTAAAAAATTTGCTTATACTACATGATAATACATATTCCTTAAAACACAAGATAGTCATGTCCTCATATTAATATTCCTTAAACCTTACAGAATTTTAAATAATTTGAAGCTAAAGTAAAAAAAAATGCTCATATCTATATCATTTAAAACTTACTTATCTTTTTCCTGGGTTTTTAAAAATCATTTTAATATACAACATTTTAAATAATTTCAAAACATCCGTGAAATATGAATTTGAAGCATATTTTTATATACCTTTTCTTTTGATTACTTATTATTTTCCTAACTTATCTTTATCTTTTTTGGTTAGCATGAGGGCAAATTAGCTTTCATAACAAACTGATCCTCTTGCTTAGAATTTAATTAATTTATTTTTCTTTTTTTAATATTCACCACCTGGAGTATTTATATACCTTTTCTTTTGATTACTTATTATTTTCCTAACTTATCTTTATCTTTTTTGGTTAGCATGAGGGCAAATTAGCTTTCATAACAAACTGATCCTCTTGCTTAGAATTTAATTAATTTATTTTTCTTTTTTTAATATTCACCACCTGGAGTATTTATATACCTTTTCTTTTGATTACTTATTATTTTCCTAACTTATCTTTATCTTTTTTGGTTAGCATGAGGGCAAATTAGCTTTCATAACAAACTGATCCTCTTGCTTAGAATTTAATTAATTTATTTTTCTTTTTTTAATATTCACCACCTGGAGTATTTATATACCTTTTCTTTTGATTACTTATTATTTTCCTAACTTATCTTTATCTTTTTTGGTTAGCATGAGGGCAAATTAGCTTTCATAACAAACTGATCCTCTTGCTTAGAATTTAATTAATTTATTTTTCTTTTTTTAATATTCACCACCTGGAGTATTTAACTAATAGTAATATAAAAAACATTTTGAAAAACGACTATTTCTTGAAAATGTGCATTTCTGTAAAAACACTGATTTCCTTTATGAATGATTTTGACCTTTTCAACTCTGATCCCCTCATAAGTATGGATCTCCCCACCTGGGCCTCTGCTGTTCTTGACTCTGGACAGCATACCAACTGCTCAGGTATATGTACTTTCAAACAGTAGTCACTGTACCAGCTACTAAATTTCAAAGGGTTCAAAGAGACCTAATGATTGGTCTCATATGCTTTAGCACTTGATTTAAGACTTGACTATTCTGTGCTTTTCAAAACTTCTCAATTTCAATATATCTGAAAACTTCATAGTTTCATTAAGTTGAATTTTTTGTAATTTCATATAGAATACAGATCAGGATAAAAAAATCCTAAACTTGCTCTTATAATATTTGTACCTAGTATGTTTTAGATAATAATTAAGAGATACAATATTAACCTGTTAAAACAAACTTTATTTAACTTTGTCTACATTCTTGTGTGAGTCCCTCATGGTTGGCTAAAATGTCTGCTGACGAGAGTAGCACGTGTGGCTTGTGTGAAATCTTTTGAGGAACTAAAAAAAAGCTGACTTGCTACTAGTTGTTGGTCAGTAGGGATGGGCCAGAGAGAGAGAAAGAGAGGGAGTGAGAGATGAAGGAATTTCTGGGATAGTAGTTTGTGACCTAGGTGGAAGCACCTGGAGAAGAGGAGGGAGAAGAAGACAAAGTTAATATGTTTAGGTAGTATTATTTCTGACTTCTAGTAAGGGGGTACTACACTCTTATCAAGCATACATTACAGTCACTCAGGATTTTCAATGAACTTCTTTAGAGTTCAATGTTGCCTACTAATAATTTTTGCAACTTTTAGAATTGTTTTACCTTTTGTAAGCTCTGAAGTTATTAAACATTTCTATTCACCTTTGAAATCAGCCTTATGACTTCTTTTAAAACCACAAAGTTGCAAATTTGCTATTATTTTGAAATTTTGAAATTCATGATATTTCATACAAATGGTCACCATTTGTTTACACCAGCACAAACAGAAAAAGCATGCCTCTTAACTGTAGATGCAGCAAATAAATCTTTAGATTCCAAAAAAGTACTTATGCTTTGTATTACTAAAACATGAATTGGATAAACCTACTGAGAAAAAAAGCATAGCATTCACTGGTAAAAAGAATGGTGGAAAAATCAGTTTTCATATATTCTGTTGCCACATTTCATTCAATTATAGATATCTTTTAAATGAGGCCTAGTAATGAGTCTGGTTTTGCCACTTAATTTAGAAGCCAACATCTTGTTTTTCAACACTTCCTCACTGGCATGACACTTAAAAATTCATCACTTGATAAAGATGAATTCGTTTTATAACTTCCCTCTGAATATGAAACACAAATCATTGAGAAAAATAATTATATTTGTAAGAATCTTTTTTTCAGTTTGATGGGACCTACTGATCATTTTAGCAATTTCCAGGATTATTTTGACTTTTGTAATCTCTGAAGTTATTAAACATTTCTCTTTATCCTTGAAATTTTATAGCCTTACAAATAATTTTAAAGGTCCAAAGTTGCTTTTAATTTGAGATTTCAAATTTCAGGTTATTTCATACAAATATCTGCCATTTGTTTACATCAGCACAGAATATAAAACTAGTATGCCTCTTTACTGTAGACTGATATTGCTATGATGCAGCAAATAAATATTTAGATTCCAAAAAGTATTTATGTTAAGTATTGGGAAGACATGAATTAGCTAATAATATGAGACACAGTGTATATGTGTATGATATTGTGGATGTAGAGGTGGTGCAATGAATAGCAGCTCAGAATGAAAAATCAGTGAGCCATGTTTAAATTCCAGTTAAGTTCATTATATTCACTAACATGCAAATACCCTTTGAAAAAGTATAATTCCATCTCTTCTCCCCATAATTAAAAATGTCAACAATTAACAAATTGGGTGCATATACTCAAAATTCTGGTTGTTTTTCCTTTTGATTTAAAAAATAATGGTTGAAATATTTTTACACTCTAGTTTAAAACGGAAAGTCTCAATATATATATATTTCTTATTTCTTTCTCTTTTCCAATCTTTTCACTCTTTTCTTTTTTTTTCAATTGGAGTAGATAGACTAAACTATCGCCCGGTTCACACTCCACCCACATCTATTGAACAGGTGAAGAGGCTCATCCCTTGTTCCTTGTTTAGGATGTGGTTTCTGGCTTTCTCTTTTCCAATCTTTTCACTCCTACGTAACCCCCTGCGCTTCAGTGGCGTTACTGCCTTGCTCGGTGTGATATGATTAAAAAAAAAAAAAAAAAAAAAATTATGAGTTAAATAGCAGGGAAACCTGGGCTCTCTAGCTGCTGTATTAGAAGGAAAAGTCTTATTCAAAACCATAATTTGTTAGTAATGTTCATACTCATCTAATGAGTTGATGGTTGGTTGGTTGGTTGGATCATTTAACCAGCATATCAACCTTTATTAGGTCATTTAATGCTGAAAATCCTTTTGATTTGTTTTATTTAGTTTATTTGTTTTATTGTTTTTGTTTTTGCAAGATTCATTGGGATTCGTTTTTAAGGGCAGGGTCCCCAAGTCCTATCCTTGTTATTTAACCCATAACTGGAGGGAAGGAACGGATTAATACCTTTCTCAAGGGTACCAGTGTTTAAGTGAATGCACTTAACACAACTGGAATAAATTCAACTGGAATTCGAACTTGGCTCACCGATTTCTCTTTCTGAGTCGATATCCACTGCACCACAATGCACATCCGTCCATAAACGCTTACAGCACCTGGTATTCCCAACCCTAATGTGTTGACACGCATCATATATATATATATATATATATATATATATATATATATATATCTTAGAAGTAGTAGAAACTAATGGGTTGGCATTCCACTGTTTGTAGTGATTTACTTTATTAAGAGTGCTTGATATTTAGTAGGGCATTATATATATGGTAATATTTTTATTATATGTTTATTATAAAAAAAATAGTTTACTGCAACACAAGAGCCGTTGTGTTTTGGTACTATCTTATTAGCACCTGTTCAGGTAGTGATATACTTTTTTCTGTTCCGCACATAAGTGTGTGTTTGTGTGTGTGCTGTTTCCAGAACAAAAAAAAAATTACTGAATGAAAGATCATAAATAATGTCCAGATGTAATCAAACCCATGAATACATATTAGGTTCATACAAACATGGAAGAAAATAATATTAAGATCCTTAAGTAAATCCTCCCTGATTTTGAAAATTTTCGGTTGTTTAAAAATTTCAGTCATGAGTTCATAAAAAAATCCATTTGTACATTTGAAAAACAGAAAATCAGTTTTTATAAATTGCCTGAATATACTGAAAGGTTAAAACCCAGGTTGTGGAAATAACTCATTTCCAAATGAAAAATATTCAAAAGTTCAACAATATAAATGTATTGAACACTTTTAATACAACTGAGTACTGGTCTAATTTAATTATAACCAAAAACTAACTAGCTAACTATATATGTGTGTGTGTGTGTGTGTGTGTGTGTGTGTGTGTGTGTGTCAGTTTACACATATGAACTAAGTTACTAAACACAAAGTATAAACAATATGATTAGACACATTTTTCTCCACTAGCTATTCTGATGTGGTTCTACACAAGGGTTCTGAGAATAACATGGATGGAATATATAACCAAGAAGAAGTTTTATAAAAAATGGAAATAAATAGACACTTATATTTAGAACTAGCAGTATAGTCCGGCGTTGTTCGGGTGTAATGAAAGCTTTGAAACTAATCCATGGTCCTGGAGCTCAGACACTTTGGACATTGGCATGAAAGACTAAAAAGCAATAGTTGTTTCCAGTTAAAGCGAAATCGTAGACTGAAAGAAAAATGGATGGATGTAAGTCAAATTTTGATTTCCTGGTATCGATATCAAATGTTTTTTTCGTTGTAAACTGAATTTTGAAGGCTAAATAAGTCCTCTGAGTAAATGGTATCATGGCTGAGACTAAGAATTACAATTATACCTACTTAGAGCCAAACCCAAAGCAAAAACTAAAATAAAAGGGCTGAAAAAATACAGACATACAGGCAGATAGACACACATACAAACATCGTCTTTTTATATATATATATATTATTGATTTTCTGAACTATTGTAAGAACTGCAACCTTGAAACTTCTGAATATTGTTTCTTATGTCTTTGTCTATGAGTGTATCAAATTTGATTAAAATTGGACTACTTCTTCTATAACCCGATTTTTTCGATTATTGATTTTTTATATTTATCGGGGATACCTCAACACAAAACCTAGCTTAGAACATTTGCAGACAACTGTGTAAATTTTCAAGAAAATTGGTTCAGCCATTTCGGTGTCTATAGGTAACAGACAGACAGACACACACACACACACACAGACAAAGTTCAATTTATAAATAAGTTTAGATAAGAAAAAGACAGTTGATATTTCTTGGACAAGAAAGAAGAGTCAGAAAATTTGACACTTACAAGGCATATTGAAGGCAAGTGGTGGAGAGGGAAAAAACATCTTCTGCCATCTATTTACCCAAGCTTATTAGATATATAAATATTTAATGAGCTTATGAAAATGGATGGCAGAACATGAACTGAGAGAAAGTGTAAGGATATAAATATTGCTTAATGTTACAAAGGATAGCATTTTAACTTATTGTTTAAACATTATTTTTAATGGATATCAATATTTGAATAGATGCTCTGTTTTTATTTATTTATTAAACAATATATTTATTTAATCCCATCTACTGGTCTGAATGTTTCAAGAAATCTTATTAGAAAAATATGTACCATCCAGCAGGATAATATTTATTATTATAAAAATAAGCATTCTCCAGTGGCATAATATTTCTTATTAGACAAATATTCAATTTCCAGTGGCATATTTTTCTAAGATTTCTCAAATATTTAGGCTGGTAGATGGAAATAAATAAATATACTGTTTAATGAATAAATAAAAATAGTGTATCTAACTCAGTTATGGATACCCATTAAAAATAACATTTAAGCAATAAATTAAAATATGTTGGATTAATAACTGAAAAATCTATTTCTACAAAATGTATAAACATGTTGTGGAGAGCCATGTTTGCTCTTGTCATCATCGGACAGGATCGCCACAACCGGGTGGCAGTGTCACAACTGGGATCGTCACGACTGTCAACAAGAACGAGCATCACATTAGAAGACGGCCAGCCAGGCTGAGGCGTCACATCTGGTGCTGTTTCGACCAGGATCTGGCTTGAGGGCAGCAGTCTGGCGTGTGGTAGTATCACAGAGGGACATGACACATAAAAGAAGCCATCCTGATAAACTCATTGTTGGGCTGTTAACTCAAACAGTATCATATTACTAGCACATTACTGTTTACATGGAAAATGTCCTGATGGTAATTAGGCATGCATGTAAATAGATATCAATAATACTGAGAGCATTAGGCTTAGATATTTAACTTATCTGGTAGACCATTACTTACAGTGGTTCTTAATATTTTCTTCATCAACATCCATTTTTAGATATTTGTATGGGCTGCTAGGGTCCACTATATTAGAATTGCACTGGTAAATGGAGCAGAATTAATACAACAGAATTAATGTTACATGTTTACATTTTTCAGCATTATAACTGTGCCAATCACTAAAAGTTAAGCTGTCATGAAAATAACCAAATGGTAGTCAAGATACCGAATCATCAAACTGATTGATTAATTTGTTTTTACAGTTTATCAACTTTTGCAGGTTATTTAAAACCAGAAAATATTTTTAGCTTTTAAAAATTTGGTAGAGATAATAAAAATTTACTGCTATAAGTTCTACCAATTAACACATAGCTGGTGGGAGAAGAGGTGGAGTCATACCTTTCCCAATGATGTTTGTGTATAAGTGAATATAATGACCCACTTGAAATGGAACCCAGTTCTCCAATTTCTACTTCCAAGCCATTACACATTAAAGTATCCACACATCCAAGCTTCAGTCAGTCAGTTAAGTGCCATACGTGATACATGCTTGGGCAATCATACATGACTGGCTGGGTAGAAGATTATCCTGCAGTAGGTTGCCATTACTTTCTGCGGTAGATTGGTTACCGACCAAGGCTATAGAACCCAATCTGTCCTATTATTAACCCATAACTGGAGGGAAGAGACGAATTAATACCTTTCCCAAGGGTATTTGCGTGTAAGTGAATGCAAGGAATTCAATTGTAAGTTGAACCCGACTTCCCAATTTCTTGTTCCAAGCTGATATCCACTGCACCTCAACGCACATCCAAGATTACAGCACCTGATATTCCTAAGCTTTTATTCATGCTGGTGCATCAAAACTGCCAGAATTTAGATTGCAAATTTTTGCTCTATACTCTTATTGCAATTGTAACAATGTTTTAAATATGTCAAAAAATATAAATGCACAAACAAAAAGATAAAAAATGCATATATAAAATGTAAGCGGTTAACAATATAGCACCTCCATAACTACTTTGGTCCATTTAGGAATACCCAGTGCTTCAAGCATGGATGTGTGAGTGTTGGAATGGATAATGGCTCAGAATTGTTAATCAGAAAGCTGAGTTCCAATTCCCATTGGGTTTGTTATATACAATTACACATACTCTATTATAGCATTGTTACATAATTAAGTAAACATAGATATTTATAGTACATATTTGATAAGTATATGAATGGACAGGTAACAGAAAACATGGATTAATAGGCTAGTTAATATACCTAGCTACTGTAACCCAGGCTAGAAACTAAACAATTTGAGTTAAAGAATGTTTACAAAGAATAAAAAAACATCCACCTTCATAGATGTGCACATAATGGAAAATCCTGATCTTTGTTAGTATGTATGTATTTATATAATGATTGGGAGATGTGTACATGGCTGCAATTATATGTGCTACTGTTTGTTTGTGAGTGTGTGTGTGTGTGTGCATGTGAAAAAAAGTGATAGAAAAACAGGGGAAAAATGGTGGGTGGATTGATTGAAAGAACATGCCCAGAAAGGAAATGGAAGTTCGTTGTGTAAAGTATCAATGACATTTCCTTACCAGTCCATCCATTTGCAAGGACAGATATGATCTTCCCCAACCACGACTCTATCTCACTCTCTCTCTCTCGCATTCTCTGTCTTTTTTCTGTCTCTCTCACACACACTCTCTCTTTTATATATATATATATATATATATCAGTCAAATTCATATCACTCTAAATAAGTATCTATCTATCTATCTATCTATCTATCTATCTATCTATCTATCTCAATGATTTTTCTAACTGGAAATTTGACATCACAAATCTTAGAGGTTATTTAGAATGTTATTATTCACCAGACACTGAAACAAACTTATGTATCAGCTTATGAAAACAACCACTATTTAATATTGTGGAAAAAAAGAAATAAATAAAATATTTTAACTCAAAAAAATAAAAAACAAAGTATTTTTCACTGAAACATTAATTAACAAGAAATAACTATTTGATTAAAAATAACTCTTTAACTTAATGAAATGTAATTGAAAAATTGAATTTTATTTCAGCTCATATGATCAAAATAGTCAACCATTCATAATTAACAAAAAAATTATTTGAAGAAGCTGTTATTGCAAATGCAAACAGAGAAAAATGCAGAATATTAAAAAAACATTGGTTAATGGCAAGAAAGTAACTCAGCAACCTCGTTAAGAAAAAACATTGGTTAATGGCATGAAAGTAACTCAGCAACCTCTTTAAGAAAAAAACATTGGTTAATGGCATGAAAGTAACTCAGCAACCTCTTTAAGAAAAAAACATTGGTTAATGGCATGAAAGTAACTCAGCAACCTCTTTAAGAAAAAAACATTGGTTAATGGTATGAAAGTAACTCAGCAACCTCTTTAAGAAAAAAAACATTGGTTAATGGCATGAAAGTAACTCAGCAACCTCGTTAAGAAAAAACATTGGTTAATGGCATGAAAGTAACTCAGCAACCTCGTTAAGAAAAAAACATTGGTTAATGGCAAGAAAATAACTCAGCAACCTCGTTAAGAAAAAAACATTGGTTAATGACATGAAAGTAACTCAGCAACCTTGTTAAGAAAAAACATTGGTTAATGGCATGAAAGTAACTCAGCAACCTCGTTAAGAAAAAAACATTGGTTAATGGCAAGAAAGTAACTCAGCAACCTCATTAAGAAAAAAACATTGGTTAATGACATGAAAGTAACTCAGCAACCACGTTAAGAAAAAACATTGGTTAATGGCATGAAAGTAACTCAGCAACCTCGTTAAGAAAAAAACATTGGTTAATGACATGAAAGTAACTCAGCAACCTCGTTAAGAAAAAACATTGGTTAATGGCATGAAAGTAACTCAGCAACCTCGTTAAGAAAAAAACATTGGTTAATGGCAAGAAAGTAACTCAGCAACCTCGTTAAGAAAAAACATTGGTTAATGACATGAAAGTAACTCAGCAACCTCGTTAAGAAAAAAACATTGGTTAATGGCAAGAAAGTAACTCAGCAACCTCGTTAAGAAAAAAACATTGGTTAATGACATGAAAGTAACTCAGCAACCTCGTTAAGAAAAAACATTGGTTAATGGCATGAAAGTAACTCAGCAACCTCGTTAAGAAAAAAACATTGGTTAATGGCAAGAAAGTAACTCAGCAACCTCGTTAAGAAAAAAACATTGGTTAATGACATGAAAGTAACTCAGCAACCTCGTTAAGAAAAAACATTGGTTAATGGCATGAAAGTAACTCAGCAACCTCGTTAAGAAAAAAACATTGGTTAATGACATGAAAGTAACTCAGCAACCTCGTTAAGAAAAAACATTGGTTAATGGCATGAAAGTAACTCAGCTACCTCTTTTAAAAAAACACATTGGTTAATGGGACATAAGCAACTCAACTGTCTCTTGAAGAAAAAGAAATGTGAAAGTTAGGCAAAGCAGTACATGAAAACTGACTTCTTAGCAGTAATTTTTAGTAATGAATGATTGACTGTGATGACTGGGACAGAGTTTTGATCCTTCATAGAAAGAGTCAACCAACAAGACTTAGAATACACCAGTAAGGAAATAGATTTATGTTATGGATTAAGTGTAGGCAATAAAATTATAGGTCTTTTCACAGATGCAATGACAAAGAAAAAACCAAAAAAATATTGTAATCTTTGAACAAGACATTTTTTGAAATGGTAGAGGTCACAACCCAGAAGCCCTAATCTAAAGAGTATATTCATGCAAGACAATATTCCTTCCCATATAATGCAAAAATGACTTTTTCCCTATGTTACCAAAAAGGCTTTACAGATACTAAATTAATGGAATAGCCCCCTCATTCTCCACATACTTCTTTAATAGATATCTTGTATTCCATCAGGAAAAGAGACATATATGAGAATGGAAAATGATATTTAATAGCAATAAAAATTTCTTGAAATGTAATATCTTTGTATATTATTAATCTTATTTTTACATTAGTACATTTTGTTTGCTTTCTGACCATGAGGCTTGGGTTTGAATCTCACCCTGGTCGATTTGTCAGAAATGTGATTTCTTAAAGTTATCAATCTGAAGAAGATGATTCCAGTGTGTGGCACCTTTGGAAAGTGCCTGAAAGCCATGCCACATGTTAACCCTAGCATTGTGAGTAAAATTGGGTAGACAGACCCTTTGGGAGCTGTCAATAGTTGTGCTGGAATGAAAGTCATCATGACCAAGGATTTAAGCATTCTGGCCTTGTTCAGACTCTTGTTCGTACTCTCTCCCAGAAACTGTAACTAAGTTCCCATTAGCATAGTTACAGTATAAACCACAGGTGGGCTTTGTGATGTTGAACAAACACAAAATGTACCTAAGAAGGTATCTGCAATGAGGATTAGCTAACCACCTTAGTAGACAGGTATCCTTGGATACAAGTGGCCAGTCATTATATCGCATATTTCACCAGTATGAATAGTTTAGTTATAACTAAACTAAATTTTATAATGCTTGTATAAGCTCATTGTTCTGGTTAATAATATTCCAAGGAAAACACTAGAAAAAAGATTAGTGAAAAACTGTTTAATTATGTGGATTAATAATAAAATAATAGCAAATACTGTAGTTAGTACAGCCATGTGTGCAACTGACTTTGTGACTCCAGTTCCTATGGGTGGACATTTAACTCATAGTGAATGGATGAGGCTATGTTCAAATATTGGTATTGAGAAGGTCAGTTGTTTTTCTACACAACCCTAACCACGGCCAAAAACATGGTTGTATGGTGAGAAACCCAATCTAGAATTAGTTTATCATCTCTTCTATCCAACTGTATAGGTTATAGTGTATTTCAGATTTTAATTGGTAAAACTTGCAAGGACAGAATTGGGGTTCTTTATGAGCCTTCAGTTGAGAACCAAACAAAATATACCATCATCTGCATTAGTCTTAAACAAGAATACCAAACTTCCCATTTTTGCATTGCAGGTGATGAAAAATGGGTTTTAGATGTTAACAGAAAACAAAAAATTAGTGATTATCACAAAAAGAGAAACCAGTGTCAACAACAAAACCAGGACTCCATCTACACAAATCCTTACTTTGTGTCTAGTGGAATATAACAGTGTTTTCATTGTGAGCTATTGGAACATTGAAGAGTCATCACTGTAGACGGTTGACCCTTTTATCAGGTACATAAAAAACCTATCAGTGGCAGTAACACCTTTTTGGCTTTTGGGTATGTGTACAAAAGAAAAAACTGGGAGCATGTGCTGCAAACCAGAAGAAGCTAGTTTCTTTGCACTGCAAGCCAACATTAAGAAGCGATGCTAAAGGTAACATTCCATACAGTAGATGCACATGGCATAAACAGTACACCTCACTCAGATTTTTGTTCAACACACAACCCTGACCTACTAACAATAGTTTGGGGACCCCAAGGCTAGCTGTAGGGTTTGTTGGAGAGCTATAACTCTGAGAAAATAATTATAAACTCCCTAACATTTGTAGGGATTAAATAAAAATACGAAATAAAATAAAAAAACACTAAATAAAATAAAAAAACAAAATAAAATAAAATCTATGAAATAAAATAAAATCTATGAAATAAAATAAAATCTATGAAATAAAATAAAAATACAAAATAAAAGTACGAAATAAAATAAGCATAAAAATCTACCAGGAGTCCTCTGACAGGAAAGACAATTGATGAATGCGCAAAAGAGAGGCCTTCTGGTACCAAAAATAAACTCGATCTCTTTCACTGTTGGACTTTGGATGGTAAAGATGTGCCAAACTGTTCGGGAAGGAATTTCTCCAACAAGAGGTCATGGAACCAAAAATAAAATCAGTGTCCAAACTGTCCCTCTAGTGTCTCTGTATCTTTCCTTTTCTCTTTGCCTATTTATTTCAGCGACGAAAGTCATTCAACAAGTTTTGGATGTTTAGGTGAAAGAAGCAACCCAGCAGTAATAGCCATAACATTCCATACATTTCTATATACAAAAATACTCATAAAAATGAGAAACAACAAGATGTAGAAACAACAAAATAAATATTATTTATTGTTTGGTTGTTATATTATGTTGAAGATATAAGAGACAGTAATAATGTGTAAAGTTGTGAGTTTGGGGTCAAATGTAGCTCAAATATGGATTGGAATCAGATAGAATAAGATAAAGAATAAGTAAAATGTATACAGTCTTTCTAGCAAGTTTTTTTTATAGATGTGTGTAATGAGTGTCCAGATAATTTAGTCACAAAATACAAGAAGTGTATGGGGTCTTCTTACCTAAAATTTATGTTGAATGACTAAAGATAAATGTGACTATTATGACCTGAAAAAGGAAAAGGGGTTGAAATTTTTGTTAACACATGTGTTGATGGCATGTCCATGCTGACTGCTTGTCCAATAGTGAGAATATCATGTGCTTGTGTGTCTAGAGGAGAAAAGTTGGGTCAATTTTCATTGGTTTAGATAGAGTGAATTAATGATAATTATTGCTGCTATAATTATTTTATTATAATTATTTTTAACACTATAATTAATTTTTATTTACTTTTTTATGTATACAACAAAGTTACAGTATAATTAATTTTTATTTTATGTATTTTTTTATGGACACAACAGTTTCTTTATTTTGTATTCATTTTATGTTTTTATTGTTAGCAACTTGATCAGGTAAATGAAGCTTTTCATAAAATGTCCTGCCTTCGTAAGCAGATAAGGTATTATTATTCAACAGGATAACACAAACATGTAGTCTGCAAGAAAAAATAAGCTTATTAGAATGGGAGGTTTTTCCACATCCTCTATAGTCACCAGATTTAGCACCTACAGATTTTCATGTTTTGATCACAAGAACATTTCATCAGTGGCACAACATTCAGAAACAAAGAAGAGGTTGAAAACAGTCTTTCAAACCCAGATTTCTTTAAACATGGAATAAAAAAGATGACTTTCTTTTGTGCTGCAGGTGCTGAAAATAAAGATGACTACATTTTTGATAAATAATATTTAAATAAATTTAACATATTTGTCTTTGTATCCTTTCTGGTAAAACATAATTTGGTAAAATACATCAGTTTGATGTTCTGGTACACATTATCAGTGATATTTTTAACCAAGGATCATGAGTGGGTCCAGGTCTTTCAACATCATACCCCTTCTCCACAGTAACCTTGCTGATACTGATTAGATAGCAATAGGAGTAAATAGGTTTGCCTATCATTTGGTTCATACTCCTCCCCAGTCTTTTGAACAGAAGTAGCAGTTTACCCCTTGTTTCCTGCTTAGGATTGGGTTTCCAGTTCCTCCTAAAGTCTGCTTTCTCACTATACTTCTAACATCTCTACCTAAACTCTAAAATTATATTCATTATTTATTTACTTTTTGTTCATCAATAGGATTAGATAAGTTTTTCTATCATCTGGTTCCCACTCCTCCCAAGTCTTTTGGACAAGAGTAGAGGTTTATTCCTTGTTTCCTTTTAGGGATGATTTTTTTGTTCCTTCTAAAGTCTACTTCAACTCTGTACTTCTAATGTCTCCAACTGAACTCTAAAATGTTATTCACTAATTAAATTTTGACTTCTTAAAGACTAAAGTTAGCTGTTATCTTTCCTGCATAGCCCCAAGAACTTCCTTTCTTGCCCTTTCTTATGCTCATATAACACCCCACAGTAATCCTCTACCTTGAGTTACTCTGAGGCCTTGTATTGGGTGAATATTAGTAAAAAAAAGTAATAAAATACAGTAATCTTAGTAAACAAAGTAACATTTGTTTTCAAGGGCAAATACTCTCTGCATTTTATTTATTTGATACATAATTGTTTGCACCTAACCAAAATCATGAACTCTGAAATTTTACTGTTTATTTATTTTTTTCTTCTCTCCCAATAAGAGTAGATAGGTTCATCTAATGTTTGGTTCACACTCTTCAGTCTTTTGAACAGGAGTAGAGGTTTATTTCTTATTTCCTGTTTCTTCTACAGTCTACTTCCACACTATACGTATAATGTCTCCAACCAAACTCTGAAATGTTATTCACTAATTAAATCTTGTCCTCTTAATGTCTAGAGTTAGCTGTTATCTTTCCTGCATAACCCAAAGAACTTCCCTTCTTGCCCTTTCTAATGCTCATATGACACCACACAGTAACCCTCTATCATTAGTGGCTCTTGAGCCTTGTATTGAGTGAACATTAATAAAAAAGTATATTGATTCATGTGCCATCTGTTAGTTACAATTGCTTTCATAATGAACCAAAAAAACTGCCACTGCAACTCATCTGGCAATTTTATAGTCCAATCACGAACAATTTCTTGTTCATAAGCTTCTGCGCTCTTCTATAAAAAAAGGTAGAGAATGAATTAACCATTTCAATATTGCAGTAAATATGGTGAAATTTGAAGTAATAAGTAACCATGTTTCATTTCATACACTGAGTTTCACACACACACATAAATAACCAATTCTACCAAATACTAATTCCTCTTATCCTCGTAAAACATAATAACTTCATTAACACCCAAATATTTAAAGTTAATATTAAATAAAACAAACAAACAATAAGTAAATAAACAAACAACCTACTATAATGGCTGGTATATCAGTTTTGTGAAATAAGATCTAGGTCAGCATAAATATATACATCAGAGGGAGATTTTTAAAAAAAATTAGAAATGCAAAGAACAATTATCTCCCTTTGTTTAAGATGAATTTCACAAGTGTCACATAAGAGCTAGTACACAATATGAGTTTGTGGGATGACAAAACCTCAGCTGCTATTTAGCATGCATAGAGACAAGACATGTCTGTGCATGCCATTTGCTGATGGTAAACCACTAAGGTGCTTAATGTCATTTCAAGACCACAGTGGTAAGGAAAATAGAAGTGTCCATATGATACCTTGAAGTTCATAGAACATACCACCAGCCTGGTTATTTTTCCTTAAGGAAATATAAGTAAGACCCTATTATATTTTGCCTTTCCACTTTCCACTTTCCATTTTGCCTTGGTTTATTTATATGTTACAATTTTTCTGTTGGACAAATTAAGGACAAGTATTTATATATTTGTATATATAATTTCTTGTATGAAAGAGGCATATAAATTCACTTTGAGGATAATGCATATTTGTCATTTTTTTCTTTTAGCTATTCTGTCCTATCTGTGTATTACTATATCACAGATATAGTAATGCCTAAAATGAGGGAATATAAACTGGGAATATTCTTTTTTTCTGAGCACTCCTATTAAAAAAATCATTTTTCTATAAGTCCAAACTGGATCACGCAGGTTGATTTTGTAGGTTACGAAAAAATGCGGGAAATCCTCTTATTGGTTAGAAACTGAAATTGTGTTCATTTGAAATTTTTATTTATTATTCTGAAGACATGCATCAAGCTCTATGCACAGAGACCATTTTCTCAGTTTGGTTTTTGCATCTGAGGTTTTCACATTTGGCTACTGATTCAGCTATAGTGTCCATCCTAAGTTACATACATTATATATATATATATATATATATATATATATATATATATATAAAACCAAAGACACCTTTAAAACCAGGTGGTTCAATCACAGATCTACATTCAAAATAGAAAACTTAAAAACTGTACAAAATTGGCTAGCCACACGTGGAAATTAAAATCAAAATATGGAAAAGACCCAGACATAACGTGGAGTATTGTAAAAACAGCCAAGCCTTACAACGGTGGCAAAATATGTAGACTGTGCCAAGAAGAAAAGTTAGAGATTATGTTATTCCCAAACAAAAGCGAACTGTTGAATGAAAGAATGAAAATTATGACTAAGTGTAACCATAATAAAAAATACCTCTTAGGTTCATACAACCATGGATGAAAACACCATAATTCCTTGTAATTTTAAAAATTGCGTGTTCAAAAATTCCCTGCCATGTGAGCGTTAAAAAAAAACATTGTTACGTGAACATTCTTAAAGAAAATGGTAAAATCAGTTATTGCAAATGGCCTGAAGACACCACTTATGGGAGAAACCTAGGTCACATAATAACTTGTTTACAAATGAAAAATATTCAAAAGTTCTACAATATAATTGTATTGAACACTTTTTAATACAAATGTGCACTGGTCTAATCTTATTATGACCAGAAACTAAGTAATTAAACAATCAATATATATATATATATATATATATATATATATAGTAGTAAATCACTACATATTTTATGAAATATCAAAGTTCCCATATTAGCATGTAAAATAATAATTTATTCAAGTAACTGGGATATTGATTTTCTAAGCACAGCTTAGATGTGACACAAGGCTGAAAGTATGAGGTATGTAGTGAGGATCGAACTTACTACTCAGTTGCAATAGGTTCTAGTGAGACAAACTTTCTAGCCATTACATAAGATTGAGGTGCCCACTGGTGATTTTCTGAGCGCAACTTAGACATGGCACACAGCCGAAAGTATGGGGCACCCAGTGAGGATCAAACTCATTACTCAATTGTAATGGTTCTAGCGAGACAAGCTTGCTAACCATTACACCATGTTGAGGTGCCTTAAGTAACAGGGATATTGTGTTAACCAATTATGTTTCATGGTCTATATCTTTTAGATTTCTTTATAAATAAAGATTTCAGCTGTACTTTGTTTGCATAAAAAACCTGATATCCACAAAAATAAGTTATCATCAGTGATTTTAAATAGGATAGATATCGGCAACAGTCCTTGTAAAAATTTTGCAGTTTTCCTATTTTCATTTTTTGATGTATTTTAATGGTTAATTTAAGGATTGAATAAGGTAGTAACAATAATAATTATTAATTAATGATTGAATAAAATAGTAATATAATAAGGATAGCAATCTAACAACAACCAGTAGCTGATGAAGCTTTATTTGATTTTATTTGTATAAATACAAAACATGTGGCACCAGGCGAAAAGTTGGGATGGAGAAGGCTAGTCATAATCTGTCTTATCTTTAACTTAGCTAGCCACAATCACTGACCCAAACTAACTATACAATATTCCTTGCACCAAAATACCACATTCTTACTTGCACCAAAATACCACATTCTTACTTGCCATTCTTACTACAACCACCATAATACCTCAAAGTCTCTATGAAATTCTAACTAGTCCTCATATTTACAACTTGTCTGTGGGGGTGTGGAATAGAATACAAATATTTAAAAACAAAAACCCCAAATAAATAATTACAATATTCATAATACTATATATATACAAGAAACTAAACAAAATGGTGTTATTAATAAAAAAAAACAACATAATTCTCAATTGTGGCAGAAATATCAGTTAACTGAACAAAATTAATGCAGGACTTGAATGAATTAAAAACCAATCATTCAATCAAACACATACTACACACTCATTCAGACACAACAACAATTACGAAAGAACACACTTGAAAAAAATAAAATTGTGTCACAGCCACCAGAGAACTAACATTTCTGGTCACCTAATGAGAGAGAGGGTGAGGAATTAAACTTAAAGAAAGTGGGGACAAAAATAAAAGAGGCTAATGAGCATATATTCCTTAGCTATGTTAACTTGGTTAAAAAAAAAAAAAAAAAAAAAAGCAAGCCTAAACAAAACTATTTTGGGTAGAGTTGCCAATTTTTAATACAGGGCTCCAATTATCCTGATGCCTAACTGGGATCAAAATGCCACTCTAAGTCGGCTCCTTTTACTTGACAAATACATGCTAGACTCACCCACCTTTTGTCAAATTCTGATGGAGAGAGTCATCACCTTTCCATCCTGACCTTGACTTTACACTGATACTTAAAGAACAAGATCAGTTGGGAAGAGTTCATCTTCATAGAATTCCTTCTGTTGCATCATTGATATCACAATTCACATAATTCCTAATAAGCACAAGAACACATCATGTTCAGCTTTAGTCAACAATGTTAGCATATTGCTACAAACAGAACTGGCCTCATAGAAAAAAATTTCTGCACAACATGCAAAATATGATGTCTTTAATAAACTTGCACAATGGAATACTGCAGGGGATGAAGGTGTAACCCAGCGTCTCCACTGACTCAGCATGAGTGAATGCAGTTGGGAGAATTTCCCAAGCTCATTGAAAAAAGATTTGATCAACCCAGAGGGCCTTTCACATCACCAGCCAGGTAAGTGATATCTCATCATTAGTGGCATTTAAACCCAGGCATCTAAGGACATATGGATTGAGCCTCCTGCTTTATTAAACTGATCTCACAAATCAGACCATCTAGAATAGACTCCATCATTAACACCTGATATAATGTCTTATGGGACAATGCCTGGATGTTGGAGAGGCCATCTGTCACTTATAAAAACTGACATTTATGATAGAAGGAGCACTTGCCTCAGAGTAAACTGTGGGCCTCCTCACACAAGTGCACACTTCTCAGGGATGGGAAGTTCTTACTGGCATGTTCACTTCAAAATTCATCATTCCCATTTATTTGTGAACAGGTTCAGTCTAGAAACATGATGCAAAGCGTTTATGGATGAATCTCAATGCTAGGCATAACCAAACTACCTTCAGAAGGTTGGAGGTTAACTGATCTCTCAACATACCTTAGGAGCCTTGCCTCCCCACAAGAAAGAGAACAAGACCCTAACTAATTGCATTCATATGGCATACAGGAGTGGAAGCATGGAGAGTCAGTAAAGGCAAAACACATACTTCTATCTTTCCTTTTAAGGAAAGATTCCTCCAGGACCATTTACTGACTGTGCTTTTAACCTTTTGTGCACCTCCAACAAATTCATTTTCAGCAAAAGATCAGGAACAAACCATACACTAAATATTTTCACCAGCCCATCTGGCGAAAGGAAAGGCCTGGGAAGAGAACATCAAAACATGCAAAATAGAGAAGAGACTTCTTAGACAGAATGTATTCACAGTAGCAAGTTGAAATCCATGTCTCCAGTATACAACATATGTCCGAACTGAGACACTGAAAATTGCAAGCAAGACTTGCCATGTGATTCTCCAAATTCAGACCTCAGCCATTTATACTAGCAAACTAGTGAGACATCATCAGTCCAATTAGGGTTGGAGATCTGGATTAAACATGTCCAGAGTAAGGACACTGATGGCTTGTCCCAATGAGCCTTAACACATCTCAATTTTGATAATGTCATCAAGAAACATGCCAACAGTGTCTCGGGGGAATGTCAACTTCAGAGCTCTATACAGGGAAGAGTGAATAAAAAGGGTGAGCTTCTCTGAACAGTATTGATTCAATTTTTTTTACATTATCATCAATAAAAAATGCCAGGGGAGGGAATGTACTAAATGTATCATTTGCTTCCTCTAGCATCACCCATGTTTGTTGAGATCCTCTTCCCAATCGAACTATAGTTAGGACCCTTTTAGCATTTGGGAAGGTTTTTTGGATTTTCTACATCCTTGGAGTTGATTTCTTTAAAATTCAATAAATATTTTAGATCTTTTAAATTTTTTGTTTGATTTAAGGCCTTTTTCACCTACTCCCTCAACACTCAGCACATGTCTTCCCCAGTTTGAGTTTAAATTTAATTTTCTTCTCTAAAGAAGGTTCTGTGGTGTCAGATGAAGGGATTCACTGCCTTTTTAGTCAATCCAGTTTCTTTTGGGGAGAATTATGGGTGTATTTGCAGGGGATGGATTGGGAGTGGTTGAAGGTGTGATCTTTCTTTTTGTTGGTAATTTAGTAAAAGGGGCCTTTTTGAAGTGGTCATCTTGGAAGGGATGGGATTCAGTGATTTTCTTACTGGAGGTGGTACCATGACATGTTTTTTGATTGAAATGGTGCCTAGGATGACAGGTACATCTTTTGCACTGCTGACTCTTGAATTTTTCTTGTCTTTAGTATTTCTAAATTATCCTTCTTTTCAAAACTTGGCTCATACTTGAGACACTGATTCCTGATTATTTTTGTGTAGCTGACCAGGCCATTGATCTTGAAAGAGGGAGTGTGTCTCTTTATTCATGAGGGTTCCCAGAGACTGAGATCCCACTGTCCAGAGCTTCCCTTTTCCTTGACCACACAAGCATCAGGCAAAAGCATTTTAGATAATGGGAACTACAAATTAGACCCAGCCATGAATTTTAACATGCCAGTCTCAGTCATTTGCATGCCCATTACAAGTGATATAGAAATAACAGACTCAACTAGAGGGAGATTTGGGTCAGCAGGAACCAGGACTCTAGAGGCCTTCTTCTCTGGGCAGGAATAGGAGAAGGAGCCAGTCTCTTCACACTTCCAACAGGTTGGTTTATACCATGACCTTCTTTATAGAAGAAGGTCATGTTTATACCCACTCACAATGACCTGCATTTTATGGCCCTCTACATCCAGACAGTTGAGGCAGAGATGAAGGCTATTTAATTTTACATTATCTCTAAACTCTAACTTTCATTTAGGTCATCAGAGGTAGCACTGAGTATCTTACCATACTGGACCAAATAGGTGCCCAAGTACTCTTTGAAGGCTTGGTCAGAAACCATGTATGATCATAACCTCCAGGGACATCAACAGTTTTATTAGAGTCTCTTTTATGGATGACAAATTTTGAGTGAATAGCTGTTGACCACAAAGACTGACACCCTTCTTTTCTCAATCTTCTACAATTCCAGGGTGTATAATAAAAACCCATCTTCTTTGATAAGATGTTTGTAACTCTTAGTGCTCACCATAAACTCCATTATATTGATTGTGCATTTTGTAGGGGGGGATTTCTAGCAGGAGGGTGATTCACTGGCCATTACATTATCTTTGTTGCTCTCTTTCACATTCTGGTTTGACTTCTTTTTTTTTTTTTTTTTGTAGAGTTTTCAGAATTTAGACCATTTGAGGGCACCATACTTGGTTCACTTTTCTTTTAGTCATCACTGGTAATCTCCTCCGTTTTTTTTTTTTACTTTATTATCAGGTGTTTTTTTTTAACCAAATTGGTTCTTTTTGACAGACCAACTTTTGTCAAACATTTTTTAAAAATTGTGACACTGTTTTTTCTTGTAGGTAAAACTAGGGTTTCTTTAAAAAATAAACAACTGAAAAAAAATGAAAAAAAAGAAACAGTAAAAAATAAATAAGACACAAATTAAAGTATTTCTACAAAAGGTGGGGGAAAAAATAAAATTAAAACTAGTTTAACAAACAGTAACAATGAAAAACTAAAGACAAAAATTGAGTTTATCAATAGACAAAAGAAATTCCAAAAAAGGTTTACTGAGTGAAAAAAAAGACAGAAATTTACATCAAAGACACAAACAATAAAGCAACATAAAAAGTGGGGTTCGTTTAAATTAAGCAAATAAAATAACAAAATGAATGCAAAATATTTAACAAAGAAGACTGAAAAAAATTAAATCAAACACATGAATAGAAAAAAAATGGCTGAAATAAAATTAAAAAAATTTGACAAATGAATCAAGCATATAAAAAAAATTAAACTAGAAATAAAATTAAAAGAACTTGGGCTAAGATGTGAAAGGATTTAAAGAATAAAAAATTAAAAATTAAACACTTACAACCTTATTAAAAGCAGGAAAAGAAAAATTAAGCAAAAAGTGTAACAAATAAAAAGATGTTACACTTGAAAAATAGAAAAATAAAATGGGCTTTTTACTGGGGTGTGAGTAAAATAAAAAGTAAACTGAAAATAAAAAAAACAAGTTGTAGTCTATGTAAGACTTAATCACACACAAGAAAAAGCATTATTTGACTAATTCAGCTTTAAACATTTTATTAAAGTATTACAAGCAAGAGTGGAGATGGAATGTGCTTATTTTCAATTGTAAGTCCCACAGGGACTGACAATTGAAATGGATACAATGATGTTCTTTTATAGCTTTCAAGTTCTGGCATGTCAGCTATGGAGATCACTGTAGCAGTTGTGGAGAGTGTTACAGGTATGGAAGACAGATTGAGGAATTTCGGTAGCAGTATTGTGATTTCAGAGAAGACTTGGCCTGTAATGCTCAAGCAAAGTTTCATAAAAAATTGTTAATTTTTTGATTCAGTCATGTTGTCCAGTTTTTGATTGGCCATTTAGCATTTCAGGATTTTCTTCTTGTTCTCAGCTGCAAATGTTAATTAATATAGTTTTCCCTATGCTTGTGACTATCCATACAGGCAATATATGAATGAATAGGGATTTTCACTGGTCAGTGACCTTGTTTCTATATAAGTTGCCAGGATCACTCAGTTACCATTTCAGTTTATCCCAGGTTTGAAATTCTGTCCCTCTGATTTTAGAATTTTCTTTCTTAGTCTTTTTTTTTCCAGAACATTTGAATATTGTGCCCTGAGCCAGACATGACATCATCATCAATGGGCTCCAAATTCAAGGCATATCAAGAAATTGGTAATTTAAAGTTCTCATTTTTAGATATGAGCAAAGAACACTATTTACATTATTCAGACTATTGTTCTCATCTTTGTTGCCATTTGTATGAAGTTTTGGCTATTGTACGCTCCAGCCTTTTTCAGTTGCTAGGAATTTTAAACTGAAACTTTTATTATGATCACTGGGGTATATCATTCTCATTCCTTGTGCGAAGCCTCTTTTGGTAGTCATGAGTTATCTCCCTCTAACTGGACTAAGTTACTTGTTTACCACTGCTGTAGCCTGGAATTGAACTCAGTTTGAAATTCCTAGCACCTGAAGAAGGCTTGAGTGTACAACAGCTGAAACGTCATACAAAGATGAGGACAAAAGTCCAAATAATGTAAATAGTGTAAATACTACCTCATCTCAGAAATATAGACAAATACAGGAGCAAAAAATGTAATTTTTTCACTTAAATTTTGACATAACATAATTCTTAATCAAAGAAATTGAAAAAATACTGAAATCAATACTATAGCTAGAAATAAAAAAGTACAAAAATAAGATCAAATATAAACTAGGCAAAAATTGTACCAATTTTTCATCTAAGATATTTAGCCAACTTAAATAATGCTTTTTCTTACAGTTTTTTTTAATGTTATATCCCTGTAGAATATATATTTTTCTTTATTCTCTGTGAATAGTTGTTTTCTTGGGAGAGATAGAGGATTGGTTTCCCATTGTTTCATTGACAGTTTTGAATTTAGTGTTCTCCTTTGCTTTGACTGGCAGTACTGTGCTGCCCTGAACAAAATGCTGAAAAGCATCCTGCTTTAGACAGTCAGTTTAAACTCAAACTTGCAAGAACACACAGATGAATTTCATGGAAAAACGAAAGATTTTATTTCTTGAATTAGGTAAAAAATCTGAAAGAAAAATGAACAAAACAAAGATGAGTCCACTGCAACAAAGACGACAGAAATAAAAGAGAGAAAAGAAAAGGCTAGATACAGGGAAGGGAGCAAGCGAGAACAAAGAAGAAAAGGAAAGGCTAACCACTCCTACTAGCAGCCATGTGGTGGTCTGATATAGCAGTAAAGGCGTTAAGAACTGTGAGGCAGGGGTTTTAATTTAAATTTAAAAAAGCGACAAATTTGGAAAGGCAGCTCAGCATTTATATCAAGAATTAGGCAATTACAACATAAAGATGGTAAAGGCATGACTAAGCGGCTGAGCAAATTCTGGACAAAAAGGTCCTTCATTTCTTTTCTAAAATATCTATTTTTGGTTTAGAAAGAACAAGCAACACAGAGATAAAGAGGCAACAAACTATTCATTGTACCACATTAATGTGTTTACAATACAGAGATGAAAAGGTTAAAGAAGAATGAAATGAGCATACCAAAGTTATATGAAACGGTGGAGAGGTGAAATGTGCGTGTGGATACAGGGACCAACAGGAAGACTCTGAAGATCCTGCTAAAAGGCAAACTCTACTCAAGTGGCATCATCACGTTGCCGAGAGTGGTTAAAAAACGGTAGGGCGTGATAAAGACAGGAATTAAAACAAAAGGAAGCAAAATCTATGTTAGAAAGCACAAGAATGAAAGAGAAGGGAAAACAAAATAAAATAGAATAAAAAATAGTAACAAGAAAGACGTCGCAGTGAGACAAGAGGTAAAAAGGTAAACAAACAAAAAAAACGGTGTCCGAAAGAATTTGTCCTTGAAGACGAAAGGTCCGAGTTAAAAATGTGACAAGTACATCAAAGCTAAACAGTTCATTCTACCCTGCTGGAGAGAGAAGAGATGAATTCATGCCTAAGAGCATTAGTATTTCAGTGAAAGCAATAAACTAAACCAGAATTTGAACATGGCTATTCTAGAGCTAGAACCATTATACTGAGTAGACAGACAAAAGTAGCTTTGTATAATTCATGCAAATACACGAGTTACAATTTCAATGAAGAAGCAACAATAATAAATAAAAGATGGCCAAAAATCAATATTAATAAGGAGAATAAATAATTTCAGAAATTTAGATAAATTAAGTGATATTTTTGTGATGATTATAATCATAAAAATGTTTACTTTTCACACATTTACATAATTTAAATGATGTATTTTGTCTCCCACTATTTCAAGCAAAACTGACAATAAGGTGAAAAACTAGCCTTGTAAAAAAAGTAATGCTGAAAAAGTTTCATTTCAAAAACTTTAGACAAATTTTATGATGTCTTTTGTCTCTTACTATTTCAACAATAAGATTATAATCAAATGAAAAACAACAATAAGATGAAAACAAACCTGGTCAAAAAGTGATCATGAAAATGTTTGATTACAGAAATATCATATCACCCCAAGCAAGGCGATAACACCACTGATGCGCAGGGGGCTATGTAAGGGTAAAAAGAATGGAAAAGAGAAAGCCGGAAACCACATTCTAAACAGGGGACAAGGGATAAGTCTCTTCACCCACATCTATTGAACAGGTGAAGAGGCTCATCCCTTGTTTCCTGTTTAGGATGCGGTTTCCGGTTTTCTCTTTTCCAATCTTTTCACTCTTTTCTTTTTTTTCTTTTTTTTTTCAATTGGAGTAGATAGACTAAACTAACGCTCGGTTCACACTCCACCCATGTCTATTGAACAGGTGAAGAGGCTCATCCCTTGTTCCCTGTTTAGAATGTGGTTTCTGGCTTTCTCTTTTCCATTCTTTTTACCCTTACGTAGCCCCCTGCGCATCAGTGGCATTATTGCCTTGCTTGGGGTGATATGATTAAAAAAAAAAAAACTCAAGTGATGCTTCTTGTCTCTTACCTTTTCAGTTAAAAATAAGAAGATCAAGACTAACCTTGTCAAAAAGTAATGTTTTATTTGAGAAATTTAGATAAACGGAGAGATGTTTCTTTCCCTCTCAATATTTCAATTAAAAATAACGAGATGAAAACTAGCCTTCTCAAGAAGTAATCATGAAAAGTTTTAATATCAGAAATTTAGATAACTTATAGGATACAAATGCTATAATTCATCAAACAACTAAAACACACAAAATAAATTGCACATCTGCAAAATCGGATTCAAACGACTACAACATTTAGGAAAAACCCAAAGTAAAATTGCATACCCACAAAAAGGGATTCAAACGACTTTGGAAAAACCCAACTAAGGAAAATTCACAAGTCAGTGAAAAAATCATATTCTGAATCCTGATTGGTTAACAAATTGAGAAATTCAAAATACGTCAGTGAAATGTTTTTTTTCACAGCTAAAAAAAAACGCTTTGGGAGCCTCCCCACGAGACCTGAATTCTATATTTAAGGAGGTCCCCTGACCGATCACAGTCAATCCATCAGATGGAAGCAGCCGAGATAAGAGCAGTTAGCTGATGACCTCGTGGCAATGTAATGAAAGAAAATTGAAGAAGCCAGGACGCAGAGTACATCAGAGTTTCATTCGCCCTAACTTTCAACGCCCTCTTTTTCATTTTCAAACCACACAGCTAAAGAGGACAACGCAACAACCAAATGGACATGTATTAAGTACCACTCCTTTATTTGTTTTGCCTTCTCTTTCTCTCAACCTGTCACAGTCAGTCAGTTGAGTGCTATACGTGATACACGCTTTGGCGATCATGTCTCGAAAGAGACATAACTGACTGGGCAGAAGATTATCTCACAGTAGGTTGCCATTGCTTTCTGCGGTAGACTGGTTGCCGACCAAGGCTATAGAACCCAATCTGTCCTGTTATTTAACCCATAACTGGAAGGAATAGTAGGATTAATACCTTTCCCAAGGGTATTTGCGCATAAGTGAATGCAATGAATTCAGCTGGAATTCGAACTCGGCTCCCCAATTTCTCGTTCCGAGCCGATATCCAATGCACCATAATGCACATCAAAGTCTTTACAATCCGCTGCTACACAAACATAAACTCTAAACTTCTGCGGACATTTTAAATACCTATATTTCCCTATGAACAATTTTTACTATAAAACAGCATGCATTTTCTCAATGAACATTTTTCTTTGCACAAATATATTATAGTGTTCAGTTAACAAAATTTCTCTTATATTTTCCTTCTTACACTTTTTTCATTCTGTAAATAAATCTTTGCTTTAATGTACACATGAAGTATTTTATCCTTTCAATATCCAACCTTCAACCTTCTGATATTTAAACTGTGGGGACTTCGGACGTGTTTAACACAGGGCCAATTAACCAAATATGACTGAGGCCCCTACAAACTCAAGTGATGCTTTTATTTCTTACAATTAGAATTTAAAAACAACAATAAGATGAAAATTAGCCTTTTCAAAAATTAATCGTGAAAATGTTTCATCTCAGAAAGTTGGTTAACTTAAGTGATGTGTTTTTCTCTCACTATTTTAATTAAAAATAACAATACAATGAAAATGAGTCCACTCTAAAATGTTTCATTTCAGAAATTTAGTTAAATTAAATAATGGTTTTTGTCTTTTACTGTTTCAATTAAAATAACAATGAAATTAAAACTAACCTTTTCAAAAAATAATCATGAAAATGTTTCCTTTCATAAATTTACATAACTTAAATCATGCTTCTTGTCTCACACTGTTTCAATTAAAATAGTTATAATATGAAAACTAACCTTGTCAAAAAGTAATCATAAAAATTTTTCTTTTCAGAAATTTACATAAGTTAAATCAGGCTTTTTGTTTCTGACTATTTCAATTAAACATTATAGAATACAAATCCTATATCATTCCAGCAAATATCTGAAACACAAAAAGTAAAATTGCACACACACATAATCAGATCAAAATTGCTGAAAACAAATTTTACAGGAAAAAGACAAAGACAAATTTCGTAAGCTAGTGTGAAAATTAGTAATTCTGGATTGTGATTGAACAAAAAACAACAAACTGAATTTTATGACCCATATCATATTTTTTTACCACATAAAGAAATAAATTTGTGTTTAGAAGTTGATATAATAAAATATAAAAATAATTAAATAATTTTTTTTATTAAAGAAATTTTGTTTATTCATGTCATATCTTTTTTCTGATACTATTTCAGTCAAAATAAAAAAAAGATTAAAACTAGGATTGTCACAAAGTAATTATGAAAAATTAATTAAGAAAATATTTCTTTCACACAAATTAATTGACACTCTTTCTTGTAGTAGTCACTCTGAGAAGTCAAAGTTCACTGCAGTTTCAAGTTTTGAAGCTGCTTTTTTTCCCATTATGATTCATTATAAATGTTTATAAAAACAAAATGCATGTAAAAACAAAGCAGTTTATATTGTACACTTGGTGCTCATATCTTTTACAAAATAATTACACAACTATTAATGGGAAAGCTTTGTTGTGTTCATTCAGACTTAATGACTTGCCACAAATGATCTATTTCCGGGGAAATCACTTAACATATGATAAACCACTTCAAAGTGCAATACTTAGCACTCCAAATTGTCTAACACATTGAGAATGAGTTGTATTTCTATGAATACACCATATGATCCCCTACCAAACAGAGTGCAACAAAATAAAGGGGAGGCTGAATAAGATGTCGAAAGTGGAAGGGATGGTAGCTAAATCAAATATTGTTTTGAAGATTCCTTATTGTACATAATTTTACTTGATCCACTCATAAACTGATTATTTTCTTTAGTGCTATTATACTTCTAAAAACGTATATATATATTCTTTTGTTTTGATTTTAAGTACAACATTTTGGGAGCTTTTCACTCATACTTAATTTCTAGAATGAAACCTATGGCTTTTTGGCACACATAAGACTTGAAAAAATGTTCAACTTCTATCGTCCAACTCAATGTTTTATAGACATATCTCAACTTATCAGAGAAAGATAAATCTATTTAATTTATAAAAGTTATCATATTTATTTTAAATGTTATATGTTAAATATAAAAGTGCAGTTAAGTGTGACCAATCTTTTGATTGCAGCTCACCAATGAAGAAGTAACACAATTTCTTCCTTCCACTAAGTTGGGATGCAACCATGAGCAAGTCTTAGCAACCCCTAAGTGCCAAGGATATGGTAAAGCCAGTGACAGCAGACTGGTGGATTGCAATTGCTGAGCACTATCTGTATCAGATTGTTAGGTCAGCATTACTTCTTTTGGCAGGTGAATGAGTTCTCCAACAGAACCAATTGTTGTCTATATCAAACACAGTTAGAATGCTACTCTAGGGCATTTGGCTAATCCTTCATTGTACTGTTTTGGCTTTCAATGGAATCAGATGCTTTTCAAAGCAGGGAGTGTTGCTGTTGTTGCATGATGTCAGTTTGGCATTATAATCCAGTGCTGACAACAACAAGGAGAAAAAAAGAGTCAAAGTCTTATGTGTCTTTGTTGAATATGACGGATAGTTGTTGTTGTTGTTGTTGTTGTTGTTGGTGGTGGTGGTGGTGATGATATAAAAGTATACAACATATAAAAGTTTTAGATAATGTTTTAGAAATAAATAAAAGATAATAGAAAATAAAGTTTTCTGTTTATTTTAAAAATTAGCAACAGTAATGATTTTTAGGCAAATAATACAGCTCAGCTCAACAGCCCTATCATAGATTGAGGCCAAGAAGATAAATTTTGTCATCTGCTTAATTATCAGTTTCAGCAAAAGTCAGGGGCACTGCCTTCTCTTCAGTTTTTTACTCAGAGTAGTTTTTTCGTAGAATGGCCGCCACCCAATTCTAGAGACCTGTGTCTACTCTGTGATTTAACAGATTTAGTAAATCCTTGTGTTTTAGTAGCAAAATTGCTATCTCTGTTAACCTGTTCTTTTATTGTCCTTTCTCCTCACTATAGTCTTCTCAATCAATTTTACTCCCAGTGTCTTTGTGGCATTATTGCCATCTTCTGTTTTCCTGAAACCTGTTCTTTTATTGTTCTTTCTCTTCACTAAAGTTTTCTCATTCTCTTTCATTCTCAGTAATCCCTTATGTCTTAGTGGCATTATCAATTTACTTAGGATGAAATGATTAAAAACAAAATAACTATAGTGGATACAAGATGAGAAAACTAAAAGAAAACCTTAGTCTCATAGAAAAATGTATGTCAAGCCAATGTGGATTTCAAGACAGTATGGATTTCTTGGCTTTCTATAGTTTTTTTTTTTTTTTGAATGACTATAAAAGATGCTGTGGAATGATATTGATGAAATTTTCAAAATTAAAACAGTTCAATAGATTTAAAGATTTTGGTTGACTTTTATTTTATGTTATATCATAATTTATATTTATTAAACAAAGGCATCAAAACTTTCATTCATTCTCATGATTACAATGGAGAAAAGTGCTCAAAATATACAAAATAAAACTGGCAAGCCAAATTCAAATTATTCCCAGTATATTTTTGTTTATTTTGCACTAATATCCTTGGGAAAAACATGAATCCATCTTCTCTTTCTTCAACTACGAGGAAAATACCAGATTGAGCTCTTTAAGGCAGTCAGTCAGTTAAGTGCCATATGTGATACACACTTGGGTGATCATGTCTTGAAAGAGACATGATTGACTGGGTAGATGACTATCCCCCAGTAGATTGCCATTACTTTCTGGTTGCCAGGAAAAACTACAGAACCCAATCTGTCCTGTTATTTAACCCATAACTGGAGGGAAGAGACAAATTAATACCTTTCCCAAGTATATTTGCACATAAGTGAATGCAAGGAAATCAACTGGAATTCAAACTTGGCTCCCTGATTTCCCAACTTCTCTGCCAAGTCCTCATCAATCTCTATGCTAATAAACTAATTCTGGAAGAAAGAAGAATAATTTATTGAAAAGCATTTAATTTTTTTTTTTATAATCATATCACCCCAAGCAAGGCATTTTACTGCCACTGTTTTGCAGGGGTTACATAGGAGGAAAGTTATGAGAAAGAGTGAACGGTTATAGGGGGTGTCAGGAAGTGGGTAAGAGAAGGATGAGAATACTGATGAGAGTGGAGTGGACAGAGAAAGGAACATGAGAGAGAGGATGCAGGTTAGTGAGATAGGAGATGACCATTGACTTTACATTTAAATTCTTGGAGATTGTAGCTGTCGGGAAGCAAGTAAATGGAAGGGAATTCCACAGGCAGGAAGTGCAAGAAAAGAAGCTGGTGGAGTAGAATTTGTCTTTACAATTTATTGATTTCACAGTAAAAGGGTGGGACCTAGTTGCTAATCTTGTGGCTCGGGTAAATTTATATATAGGGGGCACCAGTGAGCTAAGTTCATCGGGGAAGAAGCCATGAAAGTATTTGTAGAAGAGACACAGGGAAGCCACACTGCATCGATAAGAAAGTGACTGTATCTGAGCTGCTAAGTCGGGATCAATCACATTACAGATTCTCCCTTGGATTTTGTCAAGGACCCCTAGGTGGATAGCAGGAGCACCTTATCAGATATGGCAGCAGTATTCAATGCATAGGCGGATGGTAGATTTATATATGTGCAGGATTGTTTCAGGCGAAAAAACTTCCTGGCCCTATACAGAGAACCAACTTTCTTAGCAGTGGATTTAGCTATGGATTCTATATAGTCATTCCACTTGAGGTCTGTTGTGAGAGTTAACCTAAGGAGACGCAGTGTTTTGCTTTCAGGGAGACTAGCCTGATCCCTGCTAATGGGGGGTGGTTAGGAGCGATTGTCTGTAATGGTTAATAGATAGCAGCTTCGTTTTGGAAGCATTTAAATTCACAAGCCATTTCTTACCCCAGTCCGCCATGGACCAGAGGTCATTTTCAAGCTCGACAGTTTTGTTTCCTTTGTCAGCCTCAGTAGATTTTTGATCTATGCGAGAGTAAACTGTAGTGTCGTCAGCGTATATGCCTACTTGGAATCTTATTACATCTGAGAGATTGTTAATGTAGATAAGGAAAAGCATAGGACCTAGAATAGAGCCTTGAGGGACACCCCCCGTTCGTATGATAGTATTGGGAGGCATGTCCATTCAATACTACCTTCATTGTGCAATTTGAAAGGAATGACTTGATAAGGTCAAACAATTGTCAAAAGACATTGTTCTTTCAGTATTGAAACAAAATGTACATGTTTGTAGTAATTTGTAGTTTACACATGTTCTAACATAATAATAATATACATGCATACATCCATTCACACACAGATAGATAGATAGATAGATAGATAGATAGATAGATAGATGGGTGTATGAAGTGGTTAGGATATTTGCTTTCTGGCCATGACACACAATTTCTCAGGAAGGGGATTTTTCCATGTTATCTATCTGGGGAAAGTGCCTGAAAACCATACAATGAGTTGAGTCAAGCCTTATGAGTGAAATTGGGTAGGTGTTTCACCTACCCAATTTCACTCATAAGGCTTGACTCAACTGTTTACAAAAGTGTTGTGCTAAAATAAAGTTACAAGTTATTAAAACCAAGGGTTTGAGCATGCAATTCATAAAATGCTCAAAAAAAAATCTGAGGTTTTATCCATACTAGTTTTAACCTGTGAAAATTCACAGTTTTCGTATTTTAATATTCTGATAAATCTTAATTCTTCAGTTAATGATTACATAAGCACATGACAAATTATATGACAATTAAATATCCATAGAAATTCCACTATTGCATCATTAACAAAATATTGCAATAACAATTATAAATATAAAGTTCTCGCTCTTCTTCGTTCGTATCTTTCGCACTTGCTTGCATTCATTCTCTATTATGTTTACAGATTGCTTATCTCTCTTCTGCTCGTAATCATTCTCATCTTCTTCTCTTCCATTCTCTTGCTGCCTCTCTTTGTTATCTTATTCTTTCTTCTATTACAATGATTTTTTTTCCAGAAATACATTTACAAAATATATTTGATTTAATTCATTACAAGAAAACTGTGACACATCTAGGTACCTGGGTAGGTATTAGTGTATTATGATATAAAGTCTATGTTGTTCATAGTGAGAACTAAAGGATGAATTGGATAAAATCAGTAAAAATAAAAGAATGAAAAGTATTTTTCTTAGTTGAAGGATAATCAAGATGAAGACATCAAAGAAAGACTATTATTTAAAGTACAAAAATGCTATAAGTACAATAATACTCTCTTTTTTTTTATAATAGATGATATATTTTACAATAATTCTCTTTTTGTTTTATAATTCCTGTTTGACATTTTCTTTCATTTATCATACGTGTTAGTGTGTACGTCATCCAGCATTCCTATCTTTAATCTTTTGTGTCTGTGTGCGCATTCATACCTCTTTCTAGAGTGTGACAGTATTCAGTCAGTTAAGTGCCATATGTGATACATGCTTTGGGCGATCATGTCTCGAAAGAGACATGACTGACTGGGCAGAAGATTATCCTGCAGTAGGTTGCCATTGCTTTCTGCAGTAGACTGGTTGCCGACCAAAGCTACAGAACCCAATCTGTCCTATTATTTAACCCATAACTGGCGGGAAGAGATGGATTAATACCTTTCCCAAGGGTATTTGCGCATAAGTGAATGCAAGGAATTCAACTGGAATTCAAACTCAGCTTCCCGATTTCTCATTCTGAGCCGATATCCACTACACCATGACAGTATTAATATATTGATAAAATTTAATTATTGCAAGTTAAGATAGATGACAAATCACAACAGAAAAGAATTTGCTGCTTCAAACCTGCAAAGAATAAAAAAAAAAGATGACTTCCCTAATTGCATTTGCTTTACAGATGAGGCAATATTCAAGGTATCTGTGAAATTTAACAAGCATAATGCAAAAATTTGGGGATTGGAAAATCTCCACATTACTAGGGAAATCAAACATGACAGCCTGAAAATCAATGTATAGCATAGGATTTTGTGCAACAAAGTTATTGGTCTATTTTCTTTTGGGAAAAGACAATAACAAATGATACTTACTTTGATGTTCTAAAAGT
Source organism: Ascarosepion bandense (assembly GCA_037127315.1). Taxonomy (NCBI): domain Eukaryota; kingdom Metazoa; phylum Mollusca; class Cephalopoda; order Sepiida; family Sepiidae; genus Ascarosepion; species Ascarosepion bandense. The sequence goes on along the minus strand of JBBBDQ010000201.1, from coordinate 1,105,721 downwards.
GTACATTGTGACAAAACTGGAAGAACTCCGTCCAAATGTCATCTTTCAGCAAGATGGACCACTACCTCATTGGGAAATAAATGTCCACAGAATTTTAAATGAAAGTTTTCCAAATCACTGGATAGGAAGAGGTGGCATGATTCCTTGGCTGCCTCATTCTGGAAATAAAACACTTATGGATTTATAAGACTATATGAAAGTGTACAACACTAAAATAAAGAACTTGGATGAGCTTAAGCAAGGAATAATTGCCACCATTGCAGCTATTGATGAAGGTATGTTATGAAGAATATGGAAAGAAATTAAATATCACATAGATGTTCTTTGTACATAGAAATCTATTAACTATTTTATATAAACTTCACTATTTACTTCATATTATATCAAAATTTCAACAGTATCCGGTTTTTGATGTAATTTAATAAATTTTTCTATTTTTCTACTGACTTTGTGGACATCCCATATCTCCTTTTTGTAGAGGAAACTACAGTTTTTACCATATTTATGGAAAGCACATCCTCTTCACTTAATGAAATCCTTTGTGGGCAAGCATTAAAGCATGCTGAATTAAATGGGTTAGCTTAAATGGGTTAAAACATGTTGAAACTACACCAAAGTTTAACTCAAGCTTTGTTTTGACATCTAAATTGTTTACAATTTGACAAAAATTGTTCAAAGCAAAAGCAAATTTGAATTACTGAGGTTTATATGATTTGCATAACTTCAGACAAACTGTATATAACATACGCACACACATACACAGACATGCACACACACTCACACATTTTTCTTTTATTTCATCAGTAAATTCAATATTTTACATTTGTAATGTAAATTACTGAATTTACATATGAAATAAATATCTGCTCTCTAAACTAAATTTACAAGTTCTCTGTCGGTTCAGTTTTAATATTTAACCTAATATTACTAGGATGAACTGGAATTATTTACTTAATCTTCTTCTGAATTTATTATTGCTGTATATATATATATATATATATATATATATATATATATATATATATACAAATATAACATTTGTCACTTAGTTGATTGATATTACCATCAGCATATATATATATATATATATATATATATATATATATATATATATATACATATATATTTTACAAAATCCCTTACAAAATAGATTAACTCTGACATATTTTTAATTTATTTGTTTAAACATTTTTTTAATGGATAATTGTATTTGAGTAGATACTCAGTTTTGCTAGAAAATGCATATTTTCCTAACAAGATTTCTTAATTCAGTAGATAATGATAAATATACTATTTAATTATAAAAATCAGAGTATCTACTCAAATACAAGTATTGATTAAAGATAATGTTTAAACAAAATAAAAATACACACACACATGTAAGAAATGAGCTGTACCATTGACAGATAATTTTATTATTCATTTCTCCATGTTCCCAAGTACTTATAATCTCCTTCTGAGATCATCTTCAGGGGTGTGAAAAACTGCAAAACTCACACCCTTGAATATGATCTTGGAAAGAGATTGAAAATACTTAGGAACATTGATAAATGCATAAAAAATTATCTGTTAACATTACAGCTCATTTCTTACATCATTCAATTACAATACACAAAAGATAATGAATGGATTTTATTAAAAATAAGCAGACACAATATTTGCAATTTATTTAATCTGATATGTCTAAAAGAAAATTTGCTGGCTAAATACACAATATATATATATATATATAACAGTAAAAGAGGTACTGTTTTGGTTTTAAAGTTTGATTAGACTGATATGATTGAAACCTGGATAGCAAGAAAGTGGTAAACATTTTGTTCTTTAATTAAAATATATATATATATATATATATATATATATATATATATATATATATATATATCTTCTAGTTCACATTTTTCAGTCTTTTGAACAAGAGTAGATGTTTATCCTCTCTTTCCTGTTTAGGATTTGGTTTGCAGTTCTTTCTAAAATCTACTTCAGCACTCTATACTCCTAACACTTGTTCATTCCTACACTGACATAAATCCACACAGTAACACTCTACATTGAGTGGCTCTTGGGCCTTGTATTGGGTGAATATAAGTAATATATATAGTGATGCTGGCAATTCAAATATGCTAAAAAGAGCCATTAAGTGTTTCCTTTAAGTTGTGGAAAGTTAACAAGATGAAAATTTGGCCTTGTTTAAATATTCAGCACATCCACAAAGAAAAAGGAAAAGAAAAGATGAAAGCAGATAAAGTGCAAATATAAAAATAGAAATTGTTACAGTGATTTTCAAAATATTATTTTCAGCAATTTTTTTCTTTTAAAGACAGTTTCCACACAACCAGAAATAAGCAAGAAAAAGAAAGATGCCTTGATGAATCCTTTTCTAACTTGATTCAATGTATTTTTTATTCTTATATATGGAAAGAATATTAAACACAAATATATGCAAACATCTAGCAGAACAATATTCAGCCCTACATGAAAGTGTGTTACTTGAAAGGATAAAGTTTCTAATAACATAATAACTAAGAATGCCTAAAAGCTGAAGATCTAATTTATTTTATGTTTGAAAATATTGTGTAATTTTTATCTTTTTCTATAAATTAAAAATTATACTTTATTTTAATTTGATATCCACTTGGTATGGATATTATATCTTGTTAATAATTTTTACTAAAAAGAGGCTTTTATTTTTTATCTTATTTTTGTTATAATGATGTCTACCCTGTACAAGGCTTGGAAGATAATGGTTAACCTGGACTTGAACAGGTTAAGATTATAGTGATCGAGGAAGCATCCTCTTGGGAGTCTGTTTCACAAAGCAGGATGGTTCACTACAATGTGCATAGCATGGTGAGTCTTAGCTGTGAAGGATTAGAACAGGTGGAACTAAGGAATGTAGTTTGAGTACTTTTGATAGAAATAGTGATAGAGTAGTTCGTGGGGAAAAGCTGCTTGAGTGGAACTTATGTTTTACCAATGGAATAGGAAGGGAATGAGGGTGGCTGGTTACAATGAGTGTGGTATGGTGAATCTTAGCCATAAAGGTTAGAACTGATGGGACTAAGGTATGTAATTCACCTGAAAACTTTCCATGGTAATAGTGATAAAACAGCGAGAGGCTTGTAATGTTTCATTTGTGAGGAAAGAGATTGTAGGATGGAAGATAATTCCTCTCCTACAAGGACACAGAGATGCTTTTGAACTCTGTCTAGAGTGGAAAATTGATCACTGGACAGCTCCTGCTCATATATGGCAACAGTATGCATGTAAAGGAAAATACAGTAATTATTAGGTTCAGTGATATTCAAAATTTCAAACATTTACTGGATGAAGGAGGATTATTATGTGCATAAGTAAAAAAAAAGACATGACAATACATATTGATGCATGAAGACATGATACTTAAAAAAAGTGATGAAACTCACATAGCACAAAAAACAAAAATTATTTGGTAATAACTTATGGAAGCTAAAAATACTCAGATATTGGATAATTTAATTTTCCTTGGAAACCAAGAAAATGGTCTGAAATATAGAAAAAATTGTTAACATAGAGCTTTCTTAATTCTTAATCAAATTTGTATAAATGAATAATTACTGCTTCCCAAATATACCTACAAAAGGTGATACAATTTCAAACCCTTCTAGGGCATACATTTTCTTTATTAAGATTCTCCATGGCATAGGCTGGTACATGTAATTTATACTGTTTAAATATACATGAAATATAATCAAACATGTGCATTCACTAAAATATAGCATTTAAAGTAATATCTATTTATATATACAATGCATTTCACCAAACATGAGGTGTGTTGAGTTCAGCTTCTTCATGTTCCTGAATGAAAGACAAAATTCTGTATAAAGAAAATATGTTGGGATATTTGAGGATAAGAGGCACAATAAATTAAATTAACTTATCAGATTCTAAGACCAGAGACCAGAAATATATATAAAAAAGACAACAATTTCTAGCCTCTTGTTATAGGATCTGATATGTTAATTTAATTTATTGTCCCCTCTTATCCTAAAAAATCTCATTTTCCTTATACAGTTTTGTCCATCATTCCAACCTGAGGGAGCCAAATCTAACACACACACACACACACACACACACACACACACAAGTTTTATTCAATTCAACCAGCAAAGACGTGTTTGTTTTTTAATTTTTTATTGTAGCTTTCTAATTTTCATATAAGCTGTTGTGTATCCAGATCAAAATTGTGGATCAACTGTCTAAAGTGTTTATTCATGTTCTCTTCTGTTTTTTGTGAAAGTATCTTGTCTGTCATTATCAAGAAGTAAGTGTGTGTGTGTGTATAGATAGATAGATATGAACAGACTAAGAAAGAATGAAAGAGAAAGAGAGAAAGGAAAAAACAATCTGTCTTTTCTTCTATTAAAACTGCCTGACCGAGTAACCTTTAAACTTATCTAAAAGAAAGTAAGCAAATCATTCACTATCAGCAGATTGAAAATGAAAGAGTCAGGACAAACTTTGAAGGTGACAAGTGATCAATCACTATCTAAGAATCATTTTTTTTTGTTTTTTAACTTTTTAATATCAGCAAAAATATTATCAATTTAACAATTAACATCTAAGAAAATGAAATAATAGTATTTCATTTTCTTAGATGTGAATTGTTAAATTGATGATATTTTTATGATTATTATATATGATTATTTTTTATAATTATTATATTTTTGTTGATATACACTTGTAGTATTAGACATAATAGTATCAACAAAAATATAATAATGACATTTATAGAAGGGAATATAGCTACATGGCTAGATTTGGATTACTTTTGCCAATTGGCCTTCACATCTTAATCAGAAGAAAAAGTTCCCAAGAAGAGGGTTGCAAATTCAAGTATTCCTAAGAGTCTACTCTTTATTCTGATCCACAGTACTTACAAAATGGAATAATTATGTGGACTCTGAAAAGTCAGATATCTGAAGGAATCAGAACATGTGCTATGAGAACCTCTTCAGTAGACCTAGTATAGAAATAAATACAATATGGGAGCCATTTATAAAGAAGGAGAAATGAGAACAAAGTTTTAGCAGCAGCAGTAAGAAAAATAAGCCTTGTTGATTGCAGTCAAGTGTGACAAGCAGCAGTGTCAGCAGCGGGCAGCTTAGGTTTAAGGCTACAAGTTTTAGGCACAAGATTGTCCTGCAGAACTGTAATCAAATGGATTAAAGCATTGGTTCATGAATTTTGTGATATAGTAATTGTGAGTTCAATCCCTGGGCCGGGCAGGGTGTAATTTGACCCAATGAGCAATAACTGAACAGTACTAAATAAGAGATAAACATGATATCCTTAGACATGGATAGTGGAATAAAAACAGTTTATCTTCATATATTTGTGGTAAGTAGTAGTAAGTGTATTGAAATATACTCTCTCCTCTTTATGAACAGAATGACAGAAACTCTCTCTCTCTCTCTCTCTTTTTCTCTCTACACTTATATCCTTTCCTTCTTTTCTATAAACCGGACATAGCTTACTTGGTCAGTTGACGTCATGCGGAAGCCAACCATTCATTAATGCTCCTGCTAATGTTATGACAATATACAGCGTAACCCTGATATAAAAGAGTTGTCGGGACCAGATAAAAGTTCTCTTATATCTGGTTTCTCTTATATCCTGGTTTGGTCTATTTTATATACATTACCACAGGCTCTAATTTGGGACCAGAGTAAATCTCTCTTTTATCCGGGTTTATCTTATATCCGGGTTATACTGTATAAGAACAACAATGTGTATTCTCTACTCTTTGCAGTACTTTTTTCTTTTTGCCTCGCTCTCAACCCACGCACGTGTGTGTGGAGCTCCGCTTCAGTCATCACAAATTCTCCACAATGTCCTTTTCCTTACCATCTCTCTTTGTCCTTTATCTGTCATTCATTCATACGAAACTCATTGTTACTTAACGTTTCCTTCTATTCCTCCTTCTATTAACATATACTGCAAGCATTAAGTTTTCCAAGCCATCCTTTCTCATAAGATGTCCCAAAAATTTCAACCATCTTTTTGTGATTTTAAGTAAAATATGTTTTTAGTCATGGATGTGCGTCGTGGTGCAACGGATATCAGTTTGGAATGAAAAAGTGGAGAGCTGAGTTCAAATTCCAGTTGAACTTGATACATTCACTTATGCACAAATATCCTTGGGGGAAAGGTACTAATTCATCTTTTCTCCCTTCAGCTATAGGTTGCTAGCAGGATGAATTGGGTTCTATAGCCTTGGTTGGCAACCAGTCTACCTCATAAATTTTCTGCCTAGTCAAAAGAAGTAAAAGAACACAAGATAAACAACCAGATAGTATCTGATACTTCAAAAGAACAGATTCCTACAATTAAATAAAGTTAAGATTTCTATCTTATTGGTCATACTGCCAAAATTTCACTGTACATTTTTGTCAATACTAAAAACAGACTGACACATGACATCAAAAAAGGAATCAACACGATTCCCACAGCCACAGGAATTCTTTCCATGTGTAGATGCATGTGTGAAATCACACATGTTTAGAAGAATTAGTAATGGGCCAATCAAATTACCAAAATTTATTTTTCAAGGCCCCTTATCTTGAGTTGCTAAGAATAAAACATCAAAGTTGACAACTCAAAGTTAGTAGCTGCTCTTACCTTGAAAGTATTGGTCCATTGCTTGCCAACAAAGAAATACCACTCCCTGCTACTCATCTTCTGCAAGCATGCTGATCATTCTACTACCTTTTACTTCCATTGTGTATATTCATTCTCTATATCACATTATATATACTACTAAGGATTCCAGCATTTTGAAAGACTTTTACTTCATTTTAATATTTTCTTTGCATTTATGAACTTTAATTCATTCACAAACATCTTTGACTACTCTTATATTTTAAAAATATTTTTGTATTTCAATTGTTATACTATATAAATGTATTGTTGGCAATTTAGCTCAAATCTGATATCTCATTTCAAATGTGTATATATATATATATATATATATATATATATATATATACTAGCAGTATAGCCCGGCGTTGCTCGGGTGTTATGAAAGCTTTAAAACTAATCCATGGTCCTGGAACTCAGACTCCTTGGACGTTGGCACCAAAGACTAAAAAGTAATAGTTGTTTCCAGTTAAAGCGAAACTGTAGACTGCAAGAAAAATGAATGGATGTAAGTCAAATTTTGATTTCCTGGTATCGATATAAAATAAGTTTTTTTCGTCGTAAACTGAATTTTGAAGGCTAAATAAGTCCTCTGAGTAAATGGTATCATGGCTGAGACTAAGAACTACAATTTTACCTACTTAGAGCCAAACCCGAAGCAAAAGCTAAAATAAAAAGGCTGAAAAAAATAAACACACACACACAAACACCTTGCCTTTTATATATATATATATATATTATCGATTTTCTGCACTATTGTAAGAATCGCAACCTTGAAACTTCTGAATATCGTTTCTTATGTCTTTGTCTCTGAGTGTATCAAATTTGATTAAAATCGGACCACTCCTTCTATAACCCAATTTTTTCAATTATCAATTTTCGATATTTATCGGGGGTACCGCGACACAAAACCTTGCTAAGAACACTCGCAGACGCTTATAGTACAACTGTGTAAATTTTCAAGAAAATCGGGTCAGCCGTTTCGGAGTCTATAGATAATGGAGACACACACACACAGACACACACGGACAGATACACACACACACAGACAAAATTCCATTTATAAATAAGTTTAGATATATAACATATCACTCAGTAAGTCCTGGGCCTGACATATAGATGGCTTCACTAATGATTTTTATGAAGTATTAACCTTCAAATAACACATGACAAAATTTGGGCCCAATCAGTTTATAAATTACAGTTATTTAAGTGAAGCTACTGTTGCAAATTTTCACAACAATGGAAAAATCTGAATTTCATGTGTTGACAAAGCATTGCTTTCTGATGGATGATGCAAAGTAATGGCTTGATAAATGTTATTTGGACTCTGCTCCATTAGTTAAAAGTGGTATGCTGAATTCAAATGCTCAGGTCACCCAAAATTGGAAGCTGTGTTGGAAAACACCAAAAATATCCACAAACTCATTTTGGCCAATCATAAATTGAAGTTGCATGATATAGCAGAGGAGTTGAACATATCAGAATCCAGTTTATTCACCATTTTGCATGAACATTTGTTCATGAGAATCTGTGTTCAAAGTGGGTGTCACGTTCACTCACAGTTGATCAAAAAGAACAATGCATCAACAATTCTGTGTGCTGTTTGCAACTGTTTCAATGCAAGAAGAAGAAGTTTTTGTGCAAATATGTGACAATGGATGAAACATGGATCCACCACTTCCCTTTGGAGTCAGAATGGCAGTCATCAGCAGGAGAAAGCCATCTAAAGCAACCAAAGATGCAAACATCAGCAGGCAAGATTTTTGTTTTCATATTTTGAGATGTGCAAGCTATTTTTTGCTTCAGAAAGAAAGAACCATCAATAGCGAATATTATATAGCATTATTGGTGCATTTGAAAGAAGAATCGCTAAAATATGGCCACAAATGAAGAAGAAAAAAGTGATCTTTCACCAAGACAATATACCATTAGACAAGTTGGTCACAACAGTGGCAAAACTATATGAATTGCACTTCGAATTGCTTCTGCATCCACCCTATTCTCCAGATCCGGCCTCCAGCAACTACTGGCTGTTTGCAGATCTCAAAAGAATGCTCCAGGAAAAAAAACTTGGCTCCAGTGAAGAAGTGATATTGGAAACTGAGGTGTATTTTGAGGCCAATGACAAATCATCCTACAAAAAGGCATTGGATTGTTAGAGAAGCACTGGAATCAGTGTATCAACTTAAAAGGAGACTACGTTTATGAATAAAGTCAAATTTTGTCTAAAAGTTGTTGTTTTATTATTTAGGCTCGGGATTTATTAAGTAATGTGTTATATAAATATTGGTAATAAATCCAAGGAAAAGATTTGGTAAATAATCCCAATGGATCCTAGTAATATTAGATTAAATATTAAAATTGATCCAACAGAGAGCATAATGTAAATTTAATTTACAGAGCAGATATTTATTCCACATATAAATTCAATTTATTTCATTTGGAGAATAGCTATTTCAACAGGTCTTTTCAGCTCCAAGTAACAGATATTATGAAAAAAATTTGTGTGACCAGAAGTAAAAGTTTGTTTAGAAAAAAGAAAAGAGACAAAAATTAAGGGAGAGGGTGGATGGTGTAGCTATAATGCATAGTTGATAGTTGAAAGGTAATAAGTCAGACGATAGGCATGAGAGTTCAAGGTTAAACAGTAAGGATAACCTTAAAGGAGATCTTGCATATAAACTTAAGTTATAACTAGTATCAAGTAAATTTAATTGAAAGAAAAGAAACTGTGGTTAGTAGTTAATTTGTATATCTTTATCATTTTGTTGACAGAGAAAACTTTTCCTTGAATTTCATGAGGTGATTTCTTAGTATTTTAAGGAATTTTATGATGGGTATATTTGTGTATAATGATTTACTCTAAGTCCTGGGGAGAAAAAACAAAAAAACAAAAAAACATAGACATGCCCAAAAAACATTGAGAACTTTGTTCTACTTCAATTACAATAAAAAAGAGAATAAATGGTTCATGTTGTTTACATATGAACATGCACCCATCTAAAATATGTACCAAAATACAAAACTTTTAAATTCTGTAGGCTGTTAGAAAGTAATACAAAAGGAAAGTGTACAAATTTATCTCTTCTTTTACTCTTTATTAAGAAAATTTTAAATGTTGTTATTGTTTTTACAACTCCACCCAAATTGTAAGTATGGAGCTATTTATGACTACATAAAGAGAGTGTGGCATTATGGTGTATGTAGTATAACTGTTGTGTAAATGTGAAGTTTTTGCAGAAGGAAGAATATTTGTGCAAGTGGGTCAGCTAGCTAGGTTATGTGGTGATACCGACCGAGCAAAAGCGAGACCGGATGTTGGCTCTATGCCAACCAGAAAGCGAATGAATAAAAATCACCTCCATGCAGGTGGATTCGCACAGATGTTCCGGTTGAAAAATAAAAATTAACCAAATATCAAATTTCCATTTCACAAGCCTACACGAATTTTATTTACCAGCCAATGGAAAGCCCGGAATCAAATTCAAGGATGAAATTCAAAACGAGCTGCGTTTTGATCCAAAAGGCAGATATAAAAAGCGAAAAGCATCGTTAGACAGACGGGAAAACGAGAGGAGAAGAGTGTAATTAATATCCCCTTGACTTAAGTCGAGCGGCTACTATGCTGACCTCTTTCTTTCTCCCTGTTCTCAAAAGTACTTATTGACCTCTTCAAAGACATTTCTCAAAGTACTTACTGACTTGCTGTCCTTAGAAGCGGCAACTTCAAAATGAACATCCCCTTACCTACAAGACGCTTCCACACTCCTCAGCCTTTTATCTTTTCAGCATTATATTATTTTCCATGAACATTCTAACCTCCGTTGGACTTATATTCAAGTATTATTTTAATTGTAAAAACATTCATTGAAATGTGTATGTATAAATGTTATTTTATACTCAAATTGCCTTTCTTGATTTTATAATCATTTTATAAATTATAGAGGGCTATCTTCCCACAAGGCCAAATTCCGTTAACCTGCACAGTATACAATTACCCTTCATTAGAACGGAATCCTACTACAACTAGAAAGAAAATAAATAAGATAAGATACCCGCTATAGTTAAAAAAAGAACAAGTGGGTTATTAATTTTAGTGCTATATGAAATACATGTTTGGGTGATCATATCTTTTTTTGATTCGTGACTGACAAGGTAGATTTTCCTGCAGTAGGTTGCTGTTCCTTTTTGTATTACACTGGTTGCCAGCAAAGTCTATAGGACCAAATCTGTTTTTCTATTCAACCTTTAACCAAGGGGAAAAGAGATAGAGTCATACATTACCCAAAGGTATTTTTGTATAAATGCATGTAACAAACCCAAATGAAATTCAAATTTGACACTCTGATTAAGGTGAAAAGGACAGTAATGACCAGCTCTCCTCATTTCCGTTGTAGGCATTGTACCATATTTTTATTTTTCATGCAATAAATATTTTTTGCTCTTCAACGACAGGATACTGTAGGGACAAAACATGTTTTATTTTCCTTAACGAACCATGTATCACAAACAGCAAAATATTACATTATTTTCTGATAAAAAATACATGCAACCACTACAATCACATAAACATATATCTCCCTCTAACACAAAAATACCCTATTCAACAAAATTCACATTTAGAAATTAACCAACAATATGTTCACTTTATAAATCTGACAAATCCTGTGCTTTGAAGGAAGGTATGTTATACATCATTTTCAACAATTTGAGGCAAAAGATGATTCAAATGAGCATTGAAATATTACCAATAAAAAAAAAAACACCCCTTTTTTCTTTGTTTAATATCTATACTTTGCATATTTTTGTTTTTTATTTTTAAAAGGTTCTTATTAACAAAAGATTTGTGCATAAATATTCTCAAGCATATTGAAAAACTATGCTAGATGAATGATACCTGAATTAGCTGTTTTAAGGTTCAGATTTCATAACACATCCATTTTTGGTAAGTTTTCTTTTTCATTCTATGTTAGGGAATTCAATTCCCATTAACAGCAATATCAAAATCCAAAGAATAATCTGCAATGTTATCAGTTCTGACCTAACAACTTGTCGTCACTCATGTTTTTGATGTCGTAACATAAGCTTCCCTATGTCTTTTCTATAAATATTTTCATGACAATTGTTCTGAGCTTTCTTCTTTGGTACCTCAAATTCATGAATTTAAGCACAGTACTAGATTGGCAGGTAGGTCTCATCATTTTACTTTTTAAATTGCTAGATGCAACTAAAATTTATATTCTAATAGTTTCTTCTTTTGCACTTCTCACTTCTTCCTTTCCTGTCTGCTAAAAATCTTAAAAAATCGTCATCCTGTCTTTTTTTTTTGTTGCTTTTATTGTCCCTTCTCCTCAATAAAATTTTCTCAGTTTCTTTCACTCTCACTAACACTTTTATGTCTTAGTGACTTTATTGCATTGCTTGGGGTGAAATGATTTTTAAAAAATACTTAGCAATAAAGTTAAATTTTCATTTCGTACTATAAATTAAGATTTTATTTAATCTTTTAGCTTGTAGTGAACAAAACAAGATCTAGATTTAAAATTCAAATTCTAAGCACTGACTCATTGTTTTGTTAGAAATTAAAAAGACTCGAATTTACAAATATTGCTTAGCACACAGGCAAAAGTGAATCCAAAACAAAACTCGTGAAATTTCACACTTTGATGCAAAATGTTTTTGGCCAATAGAAAACTAGGAAACATTTAAAAACAAAATTTAGATAATCTTCAATTCTCGGAAACAAATTCTTTTATGGACCTTTGCACAAGCTGACGTGAAATTTGCTTGTCATCTAATGGAAAAGCCAGAATCACATTTGAAAGTTTCCAGCTTTCTCTTTTCCAATCTTTTCACTTTTCTTTTTTTTTTTTCAATTGGAGTAGATAGACTAAACTATCGCCCAGTTCACACTCAACCCACGTCTATTGAACAGGTGTAGAGGCTCATCCCTTGTTCCCTGTTTAGGATGTGGTTTCCGGCTTTCTCTTTTCCAATCTTTTCACTCACGTAGCCTCCTGCACATCAGTGGTGTTACCGCCTTGCTCGGGGTGATATGATTAAAAAAAAAAAAAAAAAAAAATTCCCAAATGACCTTTTCAAGCCCCACAAACAAAATAAAAGATGAGCAAGTTTGCCTGTCACCAGAGAGAAGAAGCCAAGCATATTAACACGTCCCTTGACAAATGTCAAGCGATCGTTATTATCTCAGTCTTTCTCCCTCACCTCTTTCCTTTTCACCGTTCACCTCTTCTTATACTTGATAAACAAACCAATCAGTTTAAGACTGAGCGATAACTTCAAAGATATTCCTACCCAACGATAACACTCATACATACATACATACATACATACATACATACATGCACACAAATTACTACTGCAAACTCCTTACTAATATTTCTCATCTACCAATTCATGTTATTCTGTTCTATTAATAAATTTCTATTTAAACATACAAAAGGTATACATTTTTATCCACACATCCACCTACTGATAATTCTAATCACCCTAAGTTGTGGGGAGTATTGGCTGTGTTTGTGAATTGGCCTTGTACCAGACATGGCTAACCGTCCCTACTGCTACAAGCTAAGCAGTTTTTTTTATGAGTTTAATTTAAACGTGACGTAAATAAATAAAAGGAAAGCAATCAATAAACTTACAAGCCTTACATTTTTTATCAAAAATATTTATTCAAAAATATTATTATTACTAATTTATTAAATAATTTAATAAACTAATTTAAGTTTAAAAGATAATCAAACGAACTTATAACGACTGTTAACAGCTGAAATTAAATTTTAATTATTAAAAACAAATTGATATTAATTTCTGTAGTCACTAAAGTGTAAATTCATTCTCCATAACATGGAAATCAAAAAGTCACTTAAAGTCGGAATGTAACGGAGTTTCTTTCCTAATTTTTTTAAGTTTCCATTTCTTATTGATAAAAATTTTCGGAGAACTTTTATTTTTTTGTATTTTACACCGTCGTATTTAATAAAAAATGTTTATTTTTTTAACTCACTCATTCATTATTTTTATTTATTTATTTTTTGTGAATTGTATCACTGTAAAAAGAAACAAAAGTTTAAATAAATAAAAAACTTAAAAAAGCATTATTTTGGTGGTGCTATTGAAAACTCTTTAAAGTTTTTTTTAGTTTGCCGATAAAGGAAAAAAAAAAAGAAAAGAAAAGAGAGTCAAAATGAATATCCATTTTTTGGACTTTCTGGTAGTCGATACAATCGAATCGTCAATTTTCTCACAGAAAGTCTCTGCCTACTACCAATCAAAATAATTCAACACAAACGAACTCTAAAATCAATTTATTTTCGATTTTAAAATTAAAACTTTTCTGTAACTTTGTTCTAATGTCTAAATTCTAAAGTTTTAAACCCTAACTTTGGTCTTTTTAAAAATGTAAAAACTGAACACGTGAACTGAAAACTGATTTTATTCTTGTAAAATCAGTCATTGTTCTTGTAAGTTGTCTCTCTCCTCAGGTTATGCTGCATCGTACATTAAGGACTTTTTAAGTCCTTGTTTGAGGAGTGAAGACAGCAAAAAATCAATACATACAGAAAGAAAGCTGACCAGCACGTTATCATTCCAGGAACTGGGTAATAAAAAATAATTAAAAAAGAAAAACAAAAACTGTTCTCGGCTTATTCCCAAATTCTTCCTTAGAGAGACGAAAGACTCGATGTGGGTGGGTAATATGAGGCATGCTACGCACTATCTCAAGTTTGTTTCCAGGAAAATATAGCTGCCTTTCATTTAAGATCGAACCAGTCGGATAATTACTAGAACTAGCAGTAAAACAGGATGGCACGTGAGTCTTTGCTTTGAGTTTTAAAATGTCTCATTCTTCATTGTCGTTTTCGTCTCTAAACTTCTTTTTTCAGCACACGGCTGTTAGGGAAATGAATGGAGTGAAAAAACTATGACATTTACTATGTTGTGCCATTCATTTAGGAATTAGGTTACCCCCTTGATGGAAAGGGCGTGTTTGGTTTCAAGTATGAATTGAATGTGCATTCGAAATCGTGGGTTTTCGTCGTAGTTCCATTTGAACACAAATTAGTGGAAAATGCCCGAATCTTTCAGTCACAACAAAGCATGCTTATTTATTTATTTTTATTTTTTTTGTGTATTTCTTTTTAGTTTTTTGGGTTTACTTTTTTGGTAATTAGAGTAATATTTCGATTTATCAGTAAATTTAAAACAATGTAGGGAACTGCTTTTTGGTATCAGCTTGACTGCTGTCTTTGTTTGCCAATAATTCCTTGAGATAGCTAATGATAACCGTATCTTTTTTTTTTTACTCTCCTAAAATCGAGTTAAAAGGACCATTTTGACTCAGAATATCCATAGACCTAAAAACTCGTTGTGGGACAATTCGACACAAAATCGGTTGTAGAGTCTATACACGCATTTTTACGAGTAAAATAAATGAAAGACGAAAATTGTTCGGTTTTCTGCTGTCAGGGTGACCCACGATCCTTCTCAAAAATGCTTGGGGTTACAATCCGCCAGTGATTACCCGAACTGATCTTTAGCACTACCAAACAAAAAAAAGTCATTAAAAATGTTAAAAAGTGATCAAGATAACTAAAGACAATTATTATTAGGTAACTTTAGTCAACAAAAGATTGATATGCAGTATGATCGATTAATTCGTATTGTTAGCTGCGAAATACAGAACACAAAGTGAAAAAAAAAGGCATGCTTTTTTTTTTTCGAAATGAAAAAAATCGCTATTCCATTTTAAAATATTTACCAAAAAACCAAGGAATTATCCGACTTAAACAAAATTTTCAGTATTTATTTTTCTTTTTTTACTGAATAGTTTTCTTTTCATTAAAAAAGAAAAAAGTGGAAAATAATAGGGACGTATGTCGCGGCCCCAGCCTTTGTCTCCTCATTGTCTTGGCTGTTTCACACTAATCTAAAATTCAAGTTTGCAGAGTCGACTTCCTCGGGGACTCGGCCCCGCAACACGTAACTTTTCTATATCTCGTGTTTAATTTTTAATTTTTTTTCGTTCAAATCTTTACATTTTTACAAAGAGAAATCCCTATATTTATTTCAATAAAAAAAAAGGTGAACATACGAAAGAAAACTCTGCCTGTATCTTACTGTACAAAAATAATTTAGTTCACTCTTTTTTTTTTTTTTTTTTTTTTTTTTTTTTTTTTTTTTTTTTAATTATTAATTTTACATTTGTGTTGCTTTTGTTTTACATTGTAACAAAAGCAACACAAAACTAAACAAAACTGAATTTTGTTTAGTTACCGCTTTTTATTTTCTGATAAAGTCGTGTATAGATGTCCGTATTTATTTACAAAAGTCGATACATTTTTTTAAAACTTTTTACACTTCTTTTTTTTTTACTGGAGGTGGCTGAATTGTAAGCTTTTCCTTCTTAGTTTTTTAATTTTAAAATAACATTAACAATAACTGTTTTTAACCGGTACAAAAGTAACAAAAATTTAAAATTAATACAAAATTTAAAAAAAATTTAAAACCTTATAAATTATTAAATAATTTATTAAGTTTAATTAAGAAGTTAAAATATAAGAAAAAAGTTTTTTGTAAAACTCAAATGTAGAAAAAAAAATATTCAAGATTAATTTACAAATCATCAACGTTTTTCACCGTAAAAAACGCGAAAATTTTATTTCCCATTTTTATGGTCACCTGCTAATAATGCAATAAAAGCAAAAAAATTTAAAGTTCTAAAATGGATTAAAAACAATTAATAATAAAAATAAAATTTCTTTGGGGTAAATTTTTGATTTAGCACCCGAAGGTCTTTAGCCCTTCAAATTTTTCCTCCTCTTATTTCCGTGCAAATGTATATGCTGAACTCAAATTAACAAAAATAGATAATGAAGAAACCTACCTTTTTTTTAATTTTTTTTATTATTATTATCGACCAGAAAAAAAATCGATCTTCTTCTCGCTCTTTATCTCACTGTTAACCACCTTTGAAATAAGTCATTCAGTACTGAATGACTTTAGGCGTAGCAAGCTAATTTTCGGCCTAGTTACTTCTTTTGTGCAATTACTACGCGATTTGTTTTGTTTCGGAAGTCAATTTCCGCTGAAAGTTGCGTGTATTTGCGTGTTTTTTCTCCTTTTTTGGTGGGGTGTAGAATTTTTTTTAAGAAAGTTAACTTTCAAATAGAAATTTTAGGGTTAGGGTTCACTATTGCGTGTATTTTTTTTTTTTTCCTTTTTTTGGTACTTATATATTTGAAGGTTAATTAAACTACACGCATCACTTATTTTCATATATTTTTAAAAGTCATAATGCCTTCAAATTTTTAAAAATGTATATAAAGAACAATTTTTTTTCCTTAAACTACTATTGGTTTTAAAGGTTAAAGAAAATTTATTTTTAAACAATGAATAACATTAACTGCTTTAACAAATTCATAGTTATTGCAATACTGGCTTTCTGTATTTCTTTCTTAGCTGTTTTTTATTTTTACTTTTTCACGCACTTCTTAAAATAGGGCTCTCTAGTCTAAAGATGTGCGTTGTGGTGCAGTAGATATCGACAAATCCGGGAGCCGAGTTCGAATTCCAGTTGAATTCCCTGCATTGACTTACGCACAAACTAATTAATCCTTCTCTTCCCTCCAGTTATGGATTAATAGGACAGATTGGGTTCTATAGCCTTGTCTGGTAACCAGTCTACCACAGAAAGCAATGGCAACAATACATTATTGGATAATCTTCTGCCCAGTCGAGACATGATAGTCCAACAAAGTGTATATCACGTAACTGACTGACTAATGTCCTTTTGTCTTTTTACTTTAAAACTTTATAGCTACCAATATTCTGTTTTCAAGTTTTAACCAAAAGAAGTAAGCATTACTTATGGAAAATCAAGTTAATTATTTCGTAAATTTACTAACGGACTTCGAAACACATCATTAGGACAAAAATTAGATCTTAAAGAGATTTTTTTTATTTATTTACATTTTTCATACGATGGCAATTCGATGAGTGAAAAAAATGTGCCAATGTTTTAAAAATGCCTAAAAAGTTTTACTGAAATTAATTTTTATTTTTAATCTTAGCTTTAGAGGTAATTTAATTATTATCTTTCAAACAAAAAAATTGAAATTTAACTTCAAAGAAGACATTTTAAAATAAAAATGGTTAGATATCGGTTTTCCTTACACTATCTTTCAAACTGTTATCATCTTTGATGCCATATTCACGACGTTTCGACCATTGTATGTTCCGGCTTTCTTCAGATGTTTGGAATTTCGAACCCAACCTTTTATTTCGTCTATAGGAGTAGATTGTTCTAGTTCCACGTACGATGCCTCCTTAGATATCTCAGTATATGTTATCTCCCTTTTAACTCAACTCTCGATGTTTTGTTTACTTTTTCTGCTGTATTGAACTCTCAACTCTTTGGACCACTGAATAAAAGCGTTGGTTGAAGCCAGTGAGTAAAAAAATGAGATAACTGATGATACTGAGAGATATCTGGAACAGGCTTGGCGCGTGGAGCTAGAAAAATCTACCCCGATGGACGAAACAAAGGGTTCGAAATTTCAAACACCTGAAAAAGGCCGGCGCGTACACCAGTCGAAATGTCGTAATAAATATGACAACAAAGATGAGTACAACAGTTCGAACAGTGTAAAAAAAAAATAATTACAATAGTTCATAAATATATAGACTGTTTTTCTTTTTTTTTTTTTTTACTCTTTGAGAAAGCTTGTGGCGGTACCTCCGACAAAATGTAATTTTCATTGGGAGTTTGTATTTTTTTTTTTTATGTGAAGGTAACTTAAAAGTTTGGATTTGAAAAATCATATTTTAAACTTTTAGAGTAAGAATGTGTGAAATTAATAAAACAGGTTGATCTTAAAATCAGAGAAGCCAGAATTTTTCTTCAAATAAATAAACGACCCTCGATGTTTATTAGGCATTAAACAAAAAAATATTTATCTCAAAAAACACAATCCTCCTTACTGTGTATTTATGTGTGTGTATATCCCTCTCGTCGCGCTCAAGGAGAGAGAAAATAGCGAGATAGCGTCGACTCAGTTCATTCTCTCTACTACCACTTATGGAAGCTCTTGCCGCGTGTTTGCTCTTTAACAGTGCCTTATTATTTTATTATTCTTTTGCAATAAGTATGTGAAGAATAATCTTCTCATTTTTTATGGCAGGGTACACTCGTAATCGAAATAAAGTACAATTTACAAACCTAATGTGTATGCACCACCAAAAAGTGCATTTTCCCCCGAAATGATAGGAAGATATTGCTAGAAAAAATTGCCAAAAATCAGGGAATTATTTGGTTAAAAAAATAAAAGTAAAACCTTCAAGTATTCAATAGAGTAAAACATTGTGGAAATATTTGGTAAGGTTTCACAGTTTCATCCTCTCTCCTTTTCAATATATCTTATTTACTTTAAATTTGTGGGTTGTTCACAAATTGTTTTATAGTTAAAAAAAGAAAAATCCTTGAAGATGCTATTTCAGTAAAAAAAAAAAAAATAAGTAAAAGTCAGAAAGTAATTTTATTTATTTCTTTTAGAAGTGGCACCTATGTAACGGCCTGACGGGCAGTCCACCGCATTAATTTTAAATTTAGGATTAGAAAACATTACACAAAACTAAAAGACTCATGCAAAGAATAACCAACGACGAATTTTAACAAGTAATACAACAAATTTACAATCAATGTTGATAGAAAAAGCATGCATTTATCATTTAAGTGAACGGTGGGAAAAAAGTCAAGAATTGCTTCTCTTTGACTGCAAGATTTTATCAAAAATTATTATACACGTGAATGAATTGTTCAGGAAATGTCTTTTAAAGGTATTCTTAAATGTTCTTAGGAAATTCTTTAAGATATCCTTATGTTCTTAGAAAAGGTTCTTGTCAACACTTGTTGAATGAGTATGTCGTTGTGGAAAGTTCTAGAAAAAGTATGTGTGTAAGTGAGGATTATGACGCGTCCCCACAACCGCTAATAGCAGCTGGGGGCCTCAATGATGATGCATGCGTGAGTGATCTGGGGACACGATTTATTACAGCAAAACTACAATTTTGGCACAAGGCCGAAGTTTGATGTGGGGTTGGGTGACCCAAAACTGAGGCTTGTCATCAGTTACTATCCTAATATCCGAAACACAAGCCTGTCGCTCTTAAAATTTTTCCTATCACCATAAGGACTCATCCATAATCAAACACTCCATCATATACCAATACCTCATGCTTTCAGGGAGCCTAAAAAAATTCCCCCATGAATTTTTTAAAATTTCTTCTTTTTACAATTTTTTTTTTTAACTATATGTTTCAAGGCAGCCGAGGCCTCACTAAAAATGTAGCACGTGGGTCATTCAGTTAGTTAAATGCCATACGTGATACACGCTTGGGCGATCATGTCTTGAACGAAAGAGACATGGCTGACTGGGCAGGATATCCCGCAGTAGGTTGCCATTGCTTTCTGCGGTAGACTGGTTGCCGACCAAGGCTATATAGAACCCAATCTGTTCTGCTATTTTTAACCCATAACTGGAAGGAATAGTAGGATTAATACCTTTCCCAAGGGTATATTTGCGTGTAAGTGAATGCAATGAATTCAACTGGAATTCGAACTCGGCTCCCCGATTTCTCGTTCCGAGCCGATATCTAACACACGACAACGCACATCTTCAGCATAGTCGCCAGGAAGAGTCCGGATGCTGCGCGGGAAAATATCTTTCACGTGCCAATGATCTGATTGGTTGATACCAACCAATCAGCGAGCGTGCTTTTGAACTAATGGTTGTTCAGTATTGAACGTGGGGTTAACCAATGATCGCTTGGCGTTGAATGCGTGGGATGGATGTATGTATGCGCGATTCACACACCTGCATATAAAAGTAAAAAAAAAAACTTTTTTTTTTTTTTTTTTTTCAGATGGTACAGAATGTTTTCACTTTTTTCTTTTTTTTAGATGTAATTTTTCATTGTGGTCATCAGCAACAAAGATTCACTGACAGTCTCACCTGTTGTTGATAATTTCTTTGAAGTTGCCGACACCTGTTTTTTTTTTTTTCAGCACGCCCTAAGGGAAAGGATGTGACCACTTTCTTTGTGTTTGAACGGCTTGGAGACAGTCGCATCTCTGCTCTGAATGATGAAAGCTGCGTGGGTTTTTATAAGAATTTTCTCCCCGAAAGTAAGCTCGAGAAAAATAGTTTTTTTTTAGTTTTCTTTAGTCAAATGTCAAATCAAATATTTCAATTGGTGATGTTAATTTCTAACCAACAAACACATTTGAAAACGGTGTGCTTTTTTATTATTATCTGTAAATCTTTTTTGGGAAGTGCGTTACTGTAATTTGTTCGAAATCGGAGAGCCCAGTTCGAATTCCAGTCGAATTCGTTCCATTTCCAAGGGCACAAATACCCTTGGGAAAGGTATTTATTTAATTTCTAGTCTTCCTCCTCGAGCTATGGGTTGAATAGCAGGACAGATTCGATTCTTTAGCCTTGGTTGGCAACCAGTCTACTGCAGAAAGAAATGTCAGCTTACTGCGGGAATATCTTCTGCCTAGTCAATCATGGATCAAAAGAGACATGATCGCCCAAGCGTTTATGACGGGCAATTAAACTGACTGAATCGTTTTGGCATCTTTGTAATATTGCCTGTGTGTATGTTTTATGAATGTGGGTATGTAACTGTGTTGGAAATAGGGTATCCTGTTTTCCATATTTTTTCCCTTTTTAGACCCTTTTTTTATTTTTCTTTACCTTAAGTGTCATGTCTCTTCTAGACGTAGGCGATCATGACTCTTCAATTGCATCTTCTGGACACAGTTCTTGGAAAATCTAATGGAGAAGTGGACTAAATGGAGTGTTTTCCTGATGGTTTTTGAGTTGTCCTGAAATAATTTCTAGTTCCTGTTAAAAAAAATCCATCTCTGACGAAAAAAAGTAATTAAAACTATGTATTATCAATGTTTTGCGCATGAAAACAGAATTTCTTTTCTTTTGATTTTTGTTTTGTTGTTGTTACAAAAAATATTTCTTTTTAAATGAACAAATTAATAACTAATGAATATTCTTAAAAGATCAGCAATGTACATAAATTAATAATAAAAATATTTACGCGTTTATTCTTCTTTTATTTTAAGATAATTACTAAATAGTATCCCCCAATGCTTCTGGAAAAATCACCCCCATCGCCAAAATAAAAGCTTATAATAAAAAACATTTTTTTTAACATTAAGAAACAATATGCAAATTATGTACGTTGTAAGGACAGTTTCAAACTTGACATTTGTAAATGGCAAGTTTGGTCTAATAACTCTAAAAAGTCAGATCGATTTTACACTGTATCGATATTATTATGAAAACAGAACTCTAGTTCTGAATCGATTTAAAAAAAAAAATAAAAAAACTTTTTTTCGATTCTAACAAATGTAGTTTCCTCTTGTGGAAAGCCAAATGCTAATTTACAAAAAATTACCCGAAAAATTTTTTTTGTACTTATGGACAAGTTTTTTTAAGTAGTGCCTTAATTGCATAAGTGTCAGAATTTAAAATATTTTGATAAAATTTTAAATCTTAATTAGATAGAAAAACTAAGTGAAAACATTAAAAGTGAAATGCTTGCAATTTATCAAAATAAGGGAAACAACCCAGACTTATACTTTTTGAGTTGTTTCCCTTGGCTTAGGATAATCTTGTTAATAGTTGTGAGATTAATTAAATGTCCATTAAATTCAGAAACATTAAATATAAATTTTGTTCATAAATCGATTTTTTTTCCACTCTGTGATTATCCTCCAATTTATGGAATTGTTACTTTCATTTCGCTGTCTTTGCAGATGTTTTAAGGAATATCGAGAAATTACTAACATTTTAATTTCCATAATACAATTTTTTTTCTCAGGATTAAAATTTGTGTTTGAGGATCGGATAGAATAACATTAATGTAAAATTCAAGATTTATTATGATGACCTATTGTCATTTGTCAAATTGTTCAAGGAAATATTTGCAGAATCAATAAGGCAAAAATGTTCTTCTTTGGATCTTCATTTCTTTTTTAAAATCATAAATATATGATCTGTTAAGATCTTTTATCTCTAAAATAAAAAGTATTTATTTTATATATTTTGGTGACATTGTGCAGTTTATTCAAATATATTACTTTTTTTATATTAAAAGATTTTATTTAATGAATTTTATAATATGACATATTAAGTAAAAAAAAGAAAGAAAATTAGATGAAATGATATATACTCACAGTAAATGGTAATAACTTATTAGTTGTGCACAGTATTTTAATTTCTTGACCAATCTCAGATGAGAGAGAAATGGAAATCCAGTCAGCTGTTTGTACTGTATATATCAGCATACAAGGCAACTGTTTAACCTTTAAAAAAATTCCCCCCAAAACTGGAGGCAGTCTATAAAATGTGAACCTTAAATCCTGTGGTTCATGTTGTTATGAGAGATTTTTGGCCATAGGCTAACTTTTTAGTATTTGTCTATATTTCTGAGATGAGGTAGTATTTACACTATTTACATAATTTAGACTATTGTCCTCATTTTGGTTGCCATTTGTATGACGCTTCAGTCATTGTATGCTTCAGGTTCTAGGAATACATCTATATCTATTGGATATAGACATTAGCTAGTTCCAGTGACTTGACCCAAGGAGTTGTGAGTTCAATACTAGGCTACAGCAATGATGAACAAGTAACTTAGAGAGTCGAGTTAGAGAGAGATAACTCATGACTACCAAAAGAGGCTTCACACAAGGAATGAGAATGATATACCCCAGTGATTATGATAAAGGGTTTGGTTTAAAATTCTTAGCACCTGAAGAAGGCTAGAGCATACAAATGGCAACCAAGATGAGGACAATAGTTCGAATTATGTAAATAGTGTAGGCTAACTCTTGTCTCACCTCCTTTATTTGATGATGTTGAACACAAACATGACTGGATGTGTCTAAACACAACATTTAAAGATCGCTCTTAAGAACAGTGGAACAAGTAAATGGTTAGCAGAGAAAAGTAATTCAAGCAACTGTAATCTTTTTAATTTATAAAAATTCATTTTAAATCTTAGGAATTGCTAATTAGTGAAGATGCTTATGTAATAACCTACTAAAAACACAACACCCACTCATGAGGTATTGTAGATTGTGGTAGTTAAATGACAATATCTCCTCACTAATCATTAGAATTTGAGTGAAAAGAAATCCTATGCTTACTGAATTTATTTAATAAATTCAATACATTTTAAAATACAATTGGGGTGGGGATCATCTTGTAGAAGGAATATAGCTAGATACCCATATTTTTAACTTGAAAATTTGGGTGTCGTCTTATATACACAGTCACCTTTTATGCATACAGTAATATTTTCATTCTTATTACCATTTATTGTGGCTGCATTTTCACTTGTTTATTTTTCTCTTTACCTTCTTTTTAATATGTCTGCATTTATAGCATTGACTTTTCATATTCTTCAAAATAAATTTAATTTACTTATTCAATTTACTATTACATTATATCATTTTTTTAAAAAGTTTTATTTAAATAGTAGTAATAATGATAATATGACTGAAAAAATAAAATTAAATTTATTAGAATTTAACATATCTGGGCAGACCAGCAGAACTTCTGCCAGGAAGCATTCAATAGATGACTAAAGCAATAATATTCAATAAATCATCAAAAATTCAATTGACTTATCTGATTGATTGACATAAGTTTTCTGCCAAAACACTCCTCAGGGCCATTTTAGTGTGTGTGTGTGTGTGTATATATGTGTGTGTGAGTTTGTAACCCTGGGTTTCACGCTTTTGCGATCGTCAGACAAACTGACCAATTTTTTTTAAAAATTGGTTATATTCGTGTATTTTTGTGTAAGTGGGGGAAATCTGGCGTCACGACAGACGCAGACATATATATATATATATATATACACACACACACACATTTGTACACGCATCAACGTGCGCAAGGACACACGCACGCGCGTTCGGTCACTGAGGCTTGCATAAACATACACATGCAAATCGTGCAGGGTTCGGTATATATATATGTATATGTGTGCCGTTGCACACATACATACTCATTCGGTTGATGTATTCGAATAGTGTAGCGATGTCAACGCGCGGATAGTTGTCGATTTCTCGTACGTACATATGTACGTATGATGGGTTCTGTGTGAAATTATGGTAGGTATTTATATATATAAATTAAGTTCTACAGCATATCAACCACAATGTGTTATTTAATGCCAACAAGATTTTTAGGATAGGTTCATATGAATAGAATATGTATTCTTTGTAAGAAATTAGTTTGTAGATAAGGTTTCATTGACATATTTTCGTAAAGTGAGTTTTTGTTGAGTCAAATGTGTTGCTGATAATTTTTTTTAATGTATTATTATAAAATAGATTTTTATATTAAAAATTTATTATAAAAATCTATTTTTATATTTTCATAGTTTTGACACCAGTTTGGGGGTTAACTATTTGCTCATAGCTGGAACCCTAACAGGTGTTATCAGCTGGGTCAGGATGAACCTGGGAACAACAGTAATTAAGCATATATATGAGTGGAATATATGGATTGAAAGCCAACAAGATGGTAGAATGATGTATATTTAATTTAACATGTTTCACTTTATTTTTTTCAGAGATTTGTTAATAAGACACAGATTCAAAAAATTTTAAAACCAAAGAGACAGTATTTTGGATTGACCAATGAAATGAAGCCTCATTCAACATTTCTGTATATTGTCACTTTGTTTTTTTTTTTCTTTAAATCATTCTTAACAAATCTCTGGAGAAACATGTTAGATTAAATACACTTTTCCTACCTGTTCTTTTCTTATTTAATTATATTTCTAAAGAAGTAATGGATTTTTTTTAAAGCACATCAGATGTAATGACAATTCCTCCTGCAAAGGGGATATAGGTTCAAATCCTGCCTGTGGAAAATAAGTTACTAGTGATGACCACTCTCTATAGGGGTGGAAGTACTGCAGTTGATTTCTTGGTAGACTTGACTGAGTCTTCTTGTTTTATACCATCTGGTTAAAATGTGATTCTGCTTTGGCTTAAATTTACTGTTACATAATTTTTAAAAGGGTTTTATTTAAATAGTAGTAATAATAAGAATGTTATCAGTGGAAAATAAGTTACCAGCGATGACCTCTCCCTATAGGGGTGGAAGCACTGCTGTTGATTGCTTGGTATATTTGACTGAATCTTCTTGTTTCATACCACCTGGTTAAAATGTGATTCTTCTTTGAGCTTAAAAGTGGCTCTGTTGATAGATGAAGTGGTTACTATTGTTAACCACTCCTCTGTTCTGCTTTGTTGCGAAGAGCAATTTGTCGCAATGCTACTAATTCTAGGCATCTACACTATTTTTTTTTTTTTTTTTTAAGATAGAGCTATAATTGTTTCCATTGAAAATTAGCAGAATTTTCAACATGTCAGAAGGTTCATATTTTTCTTTAATGTTTGTCAAATATTAAGGCTAGTAGAAAAAAAAATTAAAATAAATAGATCATTTACTCAAATATGTGTATCCACTAAAAATAATGTTAAAGTAACACACACATGTGTGTGTGTGTATATATATATATATATATAGGTTTCATTAAAAACGACAAAGTGTTATGGTTAATTTTTCTTATGTAATTTTTCATGTGATCTTATGATTCTTTCTTTTTCAGAACATAAATTATATCAAAATTGTCTAAATGTTTTTTTTTCCAAGTGCTTTCAGCTATACTTTTAGCCATTGTTGAGGATGAATTTTATTTTACATATGACTGAATATGTGTAGTGTTTATGTATGGAGAGTCATGTGTGTTATATTCCGAACACGGTAAGCATGTTGTTGCCATGTTCATAGTTGATGTTATTAAGTGTTGGATTTTTCTTTTTTATTAATAAAGCTTCCATTTTTTGCATTTGGATGATGCTATTATATTGTATTATCAACAAGTATGTTACGAATAGTTTGGTATGTCTCTGTATGTTTTTAAATGGGATCAAATTAAACTATGTTCTTCTTGTCAACTGCATGGTAATGTGTCCAATGTAATTATTTACGAATTCAGATTGATGAAGAACATAGTTCTTCAAAGGACATGTAAAGTCGTAAATAATATTGGTTTTCTGTAGTTTAGATCTTGCAGATAAATTGTTATTTTTGACAATGTACTTAGCAGTTTCAAATTTTGTGTAATAGATAATTCATTTTTTTTTTAAGTCAATGGGAGTTGCATATTTTCTGATGATACTGTGAAATGAAGATTTGTCCTGTTTATACATAAAAACTATTCATATTCAGTTATGTGTAAAATAAGATTCATCCTCAATAATGGTTGAAAGTATAGCCAAAAGCGCTTGAAAAAACAAAACATTTAGACAATTTTTATATAATTTATATTCTGAGAAGAAGAAAAAATCATAAGATCATATAAAAAACTTGACCGTAATACATTGTTTGTTATTTTTAATGAAACCTGCATAAAAGAGAGATTGCTGCCCAAAATACACAATAAAAACACTAGCTACTCTGGCATCTACACATCGTTTATTCAGCAATGAATTAGAACACTCTCAGCTAAAGTCTGCCTCCTTCTACCGAGCGCCCGTAGCTCAGAGGTAGAATCGCCGACTCACGCCAATTCGATCAGGTTTCAGTCCTGGCTAAAAAGTAATTGGCTGTCTAACCATACTGATGAGCTGTGATACAGCAAAACAGATCTATCTGCAGATGACTATATATCTAAACTTATTTATAAATGAAACTTTGTGTGTGTGTCCGTTACCTATAGACTCCGAAACGGCTGAACCGATTTTCTTGAAAATTTACACAGTTGTACTATAAGCGCCTGTGAGTGTTCTTAGCTAGGTTTTATGTCGAGTCTGAGCTCCAGGACCATGGATTAGTTTTAAAGCTTTCATTACACCTGAGCAAAACTGGGCTATACTGCTAGTAATATGATAAATGTATATTAGCTTGCATTATTTTATCACCTGAAGAGAGAAAAATAAACCACTCTTTGTAAATTATTGCTTTTATCATTAATTGTCACCTTCTATCCTCATGAATCCTGATTTTATTTTCCTCCCTCCTTGACATTTTATCTGTTTCTTTCACACTCTGTAACCACTTGTGTTTTAATGGCTCTTTCATCTTGCTTGGGGTGAAATGAAACAAAAAACATGAAAAACCTGCATCCAAATAGATTAGAAGAGAATATTAAGTTATGTCAGTATTTTATGATTACAATTGTTTTGTTGCTTTTAAGACCAGACAATTTCAAAAACTCATGTACAATCAGTCCAATCAAGAAACTCTTTCAAAAGAATCTGATATTTAGTCAGGTTTTTGGAAATGGGTTGAAACAAAAAGTTTTTAGCACACCCTCAGTTTGTAAATTGAAAATATATATATAATGTACATTCGTGCACACTCCTGGAGAAAAGTGCATTCTCACTGGGTCATTTTGTTCTTAAAACAAACATGTTCAATCACAAATTCACAAATGTACAAAAAAAGAACAAGCATTTCTCCATTTGTAATAGAATGTGAAACTCACACAACTAAATAATTTTTTTGTGTTTTATGGGCCGATTCATTCCAACATGTTGTTGAGAGATGGGTGGTTTTCATTAAGCCACTATCTGGAGAAGAATTGCCAACCAAGACTATAGAAACTAGTCTGTCATGCTATATAACTTATAGCTGGGGGATGGATTAATACCTTTCCCTAAGGGTTTTGTGTAAGGGAATATAACAATCTCAACTGGTATTGGAATGAAGCTCTGATTTCTTATTGAGTTGCAATTCATTACATGTGCAGATCTTACAATACACAAACCACAAGTGAACTTGAAAGACTCCCCTCCTTGCCGACACTGCTATTCACATACACAATCTTTTACTGTAAAGCAATATATAATATTCAAAAATAGTATGGCTTTTGTTTCTCTTGGTCAACCACTGATATTTAATGGTTATTACTGAATTTATTTATCAGGCTTTAGATAAGAATGGCGAGACTGTGGTTGTAGATATCAGGAAGGCATTTGACAAGGTTTGGCTTGCTGGCCACCACAAGCTCATTGTATAAACAAACATTAGGTTTAATTCAATCATTCTTAACAAATCATGTAATGAAGTTTATGTTGAACTGATAGGCTTCTAGGTCATTTTGTATTAATGCAGGCGTTCCCCAGGGCTCTATCGTTGGATTTACATCATTTCTTATTTTCATCAACAACCTTCTTAATGTCATCAGTTCTCTTGTATCTATTTAGGCACACATTTCCCACTGACATGAAGTGGAGTGATTATATTGAATCAATTGCTAGGTCTGCTGCTAGGAAAGTTAGTTCACTGTGTGCCAGACACTTTTACTCATTAGAATCCATTTATAAATCTACTATTTGTCCATGCATTGAATATTTCTACCGTATCTGGTCTGGTGCTCCCACTATTTATCTGGAGATTCTTGACAAAATCCAGAGAAGGGTCTGTAATGTTATCAATTCTGATCTGGCAACTCAACCTCACACTGCTATGACATGACCCTCTGTCTTTTTTTTTATTTTCATAACACTTGTTCTGATGAGCTTTCTTCCTGGGTTCTTTGAGTGCATGAATTTAGGTGTACTACTAGATTGGCAACTAGGTATCACAATTTTGCTATTGAACTAGCTTGATGCAATCATAATTTCTATTTTAATAGTTTCTTTTTTTGCCTGAGGATCTCTCTACTGGTTTATTACTTTCCAGTCAACTTTGATGTTTAAAAATTTAAATGCAATGTAAATCATTATTTTCTGTCTTAATTCCTGTTATTTTATTGTTCTCTCTCTCTAATAATTTTTTTTTATTCTGCTCTCATGCACAGTAACCCTTTGTAACTCAGTTGCTTTATTACCTTACTTGAGGTGAGATGATTATATATATATATATATATATATATATATATATATAAATAAAGTCATCCACATACAAGCCTGTTTCACTGTATCACAGCTCATCAGTGTGGCTAGACACATCCACTTGCTTCTGGCTGGGATTGAAACTCGACCGATTTGGTGTCAGTTGGAGTTGCTACTCCCTAAGCCATAGGCGCATGGAATCAGAGAAGGGAAATTTTAACGTTGTATATAAGCAGTGTATACACACGCCACTCACAGAACTCAATTCATTTCTGAAAAGTCATGCTTTATATATAGGGGATAAATTTTTAATTATTAATCTAACAGAATATGTTGGATTTATAATAGAAAAAAATTCATGCCCTTTCTTTATCATTAGGATACAAAACTGAGCAGATATCTCTGTTTTAAGAGTCAGAGAAAAATCTGTATTTAAAGGTGCTATTCAGCTTTGCTTGGTTATCAATGCACTCCATAGCTGAAAGGTCCAAAGCATGTTAGATCTAAAGATTGCTAAATGAAAGCTCCAAATTAATGTCAGGATGTATACAACTTAGAAAATACATTTTTGGCTCATAGAAACCTGGATAAAAGTGTTTACAATATTATTTCATTAGTCTTAATTAACTACTCCCTTATTTTGGACTACCTGTTATACATTTTAAAATTCCTGTTATGCATTCAAAAAAGCATTGGATAATTGGTTAATATATCACACCTGAAAATACTGAAAGGTTGAAACCAAGGTAGCGTAATTAGCTGATATTTTGAATTAGTACATATATATATATATATATATATATATATATATATATATATAAAATGTGTGTATGTATATGGCTATTATTATAATAATAATAATAGCCTACTGCAACTTAATAGCTATAAAGTTTCAGTATTAAAACACCATCATCAGGTAGTAAAATACGGTTAATTTATTTTATAATAAGGAGATTTCAAAATAAAATAAATAAAAATGAAGAAATAAAAACAAGATCAGCCAATGAGATGAACTAAGTGGGGTGGGAGGTTATATCACCCCAAAAAACAGTGTGTGTACGACTCACTAGACAGTAGTGTAGCAAATACGTTTTCATTTTTATTTATTTATTATATTTTTTAAAAACTCCTTATCTATATATTACAAAGTAAATTAACCACATTTCACTGCCTGATGATGGTATTTTAACACCGAAACTTTATAGCTATCAAGTTGCATTATACCATTATTATAATGATAATAATTACCATATATTTATGCACTACTTTTGTATTGCACATTTTTAGAGTAAATATCTAACTGTGGAATATACTTCCATTAGTAACCATTACTTATATTATTATTATATATATATATATATATATATATATATATATATATAGTGTAGATCCCGTTCAAGGTCAGCAGCGAGATTATGTCTGTCCGCCAAGATAGGTTTTTTACTGGTGCAGGAGTATATTGTGGTGTCGTCTGCGTAGATGCCTATTTGGGAACTGATCTCATCTGGGAGGTCGTTGATGAAAATGAGGAAGAGTGTCGGGCCCAGGATAGAGCCCTGTGGGACACCAGCATTCGTGCTGTAGGATGAAGAGGCATGCCCATTCAAAACAACCTTCATTTTGCGGTTATTTACAAAAGATTGGATTAGGTCAAGCAGGTGACCAGTAATACCGTAACCCCGTAGCTAGCATAGGAAGCCAGAGTGCCAAACCCTGTCAAAAGCCTTGGAGATGTCCAGCGCAACCACATGAGCCTCGTCAGACTCATCAAGGGCCTGGAGCATGTACTCCGTTACGGTTGTTAGCAAGTTGGCCGTGGACCTGGCAAAGTGGAAGCCATATTGCCTGTCAGAGAAGAGTTTGTGAGCAGTAAAATGTTGGACTATTTCAGCATTGATTATAGCCTCAAATACTTTCCCGAATATTGGTAGAAGACTGATAGGACGATAGTTGGATGGGTCCGAGGGTTCACCACAATTCTTAAATACAGGAATGACTGAGAACTTCCAGCATGCAGGGAAGCAGGAAGCAGAAAGGCAGTAGTTAAACAGTTTAGAGAGGACAGGGGAAAGTTCAGGAGCACACCTCTTAAGGACTATCACCGGGATTCCATCGTCTCCACTCGCCTTATGGGGGTCGAGTTTTGAGATTACTCAGGATACTACTGTCAGGGTAATATATACGTCATGTAGTTTGGCCTCAGTTCTAATAGGGAAGTCAAGTGGGTGTACTCCAGATGAGTCAAATGTGGAGTTGGATGAGAATCTGCGGGCAAAGCATTCAGCTTTGTCCGCAGGTGACGTGAGAACTTTAGAAAAACTTTTGTAAATCATACAAATAACCCTAATCTACTTAACAAAAAAGCGAATTAAAGAAAAAAATACTTAAACTCTTAGATCCTGGTACATACAGATTCCTTTATACATTTGTCTCTTTCTTTCTCACTTCCTTACTCCTTACTTCTTTCTTTTCCTTGCAAATATTACTATTAATGATTATGAATTATGCCCCTTTGATTTCATCTTCCTGCATTTTAATAATTTCTTTAATTTAAAATTTTAATTTTATTTTTTATCTCCTTGTAATTTTTGTTTATTTTAATTTTACTCTTGATAAATTAAAAACTAGAACCCTAACATAAGATTTAACTTCCATGAATATCAAGTGAACTTAAATCCAAATCTCTTAAACGATCAGTTTCTAATATGTACCTGATGATTGTGTAATGCATGAAACTCCAAGTCATGCCATCAATTTAGGATAAGATGTATATTTATTAATATCAGTCTGTTTTGGTATTAACATATTTGTGACCCTTTAACAGTGACCTTGAAAAGTTGTAATTTCATCTGACCCGTTTTTTCTTTATTTTTATTCTTATTTTTAATTTTATTGTAACCCTTTTCGTTACTGTCATCCATGAGCTGAGTCTAACATATTCCAGTAACAATGATCTGTCACTTTCTTTCTTTTTCCTTACCCTTACTTCTGTTTTTTTTTACACACACACAAACAAATAAATTTATTTTCTCATCATGTTTTGGTCTCACTGATGAGATGGGTAGTTAAATTTACCCATCAAAATGGCCATCCATTTGTAATATCTGTAATATATATAACAAAGATTTACCAAAACAGTCATTGACCAGAGTGTTTCTGGAAGATGATCATTTTAAGGCAAGCAGTTTTTGTAATTATAGTGCACAATATAAGAGATATTGTGTTAATAAAATAAATTTGCTTACTTATGACTTTTGCAGGATGACATCACCTCTTCATGAAAACAGAAGGAAAAGATGATTTCTGGAAATACAATTTACAAATAAGTCTTCTGAAGATGGGATATAATTCCACAAAACTTAGAAAACTCTTTGAGTAGAGACAGTCATAAAACAAGTAAATAAATTTATTTATATGTGTTTGATATTCCTTTTACTTAAATGAAATTAATGCCAACCAGCCTAGAAATCAGTCATTACCAATGAAAAATATTCTTTCACAAAATCTCAGTTAGGACTTCTTGATTTCCAAGCTAATTAGCTTTTCACTGTTTAAAATAACTGGGATATCAATGCAAATACATATATCCATTAAAGATAACATTTAGAGTATTAAGAAGCTCTCAAATTTTTTTAAAACCATTTAAAAATTACTACTTGTGGTGCAGTAGATATCGGCTCGGAACAAGAAATCAAGAACCCGAGTTCAAATTCTACTTGAATTCATTGCATTCACTTATGCGCAAATATCCTTGGGAAAGGTATTAATCCATCTCTTCCCTCTAGTTATGGGTTAACTAACAGGACAGAGTGGGTTCTATAGCCTTGGCTGACGATCAGTCTACCACAGAAAGCATTGGCAACCTACTGTAGGATAATCTTCTGCCCAGTCAGTCATGTTTCGAAAGAGACATGAATGCCCAAGCGTGTATCACGTATGGCACTTAACTGACTGACTGACTGACACACACACACATACTGATGTTATCGACCTGCAGAGGCGATCCCAGCATGAAATGTACATGAAAACCATATTACTGGTTGAACCAAGCCTTGTGAGTGAAATTAGGTTGACAGAACTGTTTAGAGGCTGTTGATGTTATATTTATCACAGAAAATTAATTTTTTTCACTTAATGTGTGTTTTAATATTTTTAATAACAGCAACAAGAATTTTATAAAGTTTAGCAAAAAGTGTGTCAGCTAAGTTTTAAAAGTTGAACCCTTTTATTGAAATAATTTGGACTCTTTGGATTACGAGTAAATACATCAAGCATCGTGCATTAAAAAAAAAAGAGAAAGGTTCTTTCACTTTTTTTTTTTTTTTTAAGAAAAAGTAAGATGACCAATGGCAACAAATAATTTTAAGTTTTTTAATTCAGTAACTTCATAACACTAACTTCCTTCAGCTAGCCATCCTTTTTGTTTTTGTTCTGACAGTATGTCTAGCTATGATTAATAATGCTTCTGCATTTTCTTTGCTTCCTCTTTGTGACATCTGATTTGTGTTTATGAAATAAACATATAAACTTGAATAAATTTTGGATGGATTTAATTTATTAGCAGCCAGTCATTTATTGTTTGGATTTCATATGTGATTTATTGGATTTTAATGGGTAGCAGAAAAGTAAAATCAAAAGAATTATGAAAGTAATTTAGAAAAAAAATCACTAGAAAGTGAAAGGACGGAAAAAGAATGATTTTACTTTTATATTTAATGACAGAAAGTGCCTCTTGTGTTGGCAGACAGACATTTGGGCAAAAGGAAAGAAGGAAATTGACATAGATACAGTCTTAGATAGATTGATAGACATTAAGAAACTGACAGATACAGGCTGCAATGAATACACTGGCATGCAAAACATTTAGGTCACCATCATAAATTAATTGCCTTTGTTAACTTTACCTTCAAAATAAAGAGTAATTAGCACCATGCTTGGTGCTTTTTTTTTTTTTTTTTTTTTTTTTTTTGAGGGCCAGAAAACAAGTTATTGCATTTTTGTTGATAGCAGATGATAGAGCATCTTAAGCAAAGTGGTACTGAACAAAGATTATGCAAAAATACTGGGTCACCAATGAAAATTTAACCCTTCATCTTTTTAAGTTAAAGTGCTAACACCACATCACATTGAAATACCTATTCCCATACAACCTCCAAAGTTAAGCAATGCCGAGCCTGGTCAGTACCTATGGGTGACCACTTGGGAATACCAAGTGCTTTAAGATTTGATATGCATGTGCGTTAATGGTTAATGGCTAATGGCTTCGAATTGTTAATTGGAGAGCACAGTTCTAATGGTTAATGGCTAATGGCTTCGAATTGTTAATTGGAGAGCACAGTTCTAATGGTTAATGGCTAATGGCTTCGAATTGTTAATTGGAGAGCACAGTTCTAATGGTTAATGGCTAATGGCTTCGAATTGTTAATTGGAGAGCACAGTTCTAATGGTTAATGGCTAATGGCTTCGAATTGTTAATTGGAGAGCACAGTTCTAATGGTTAATGGCTAATGGCTTCGAATTGTTAATTGGAGAGCACAGTTCTAATGGTTAATGGCTAATGGCTTCGAATTGTTAATTGGAGAGCACAGTTCTAATGGTTAATGGCTAATGGCTTCGAATTGTTAATTGGAGAGCACAGTTCTAATGGTTAATGGCTAATGGCTTCGAATTGTTAATTGGAGAGCACAGTTCTAATGGTTAATGGCTAATGGCTTCGAATTGTTAATTGGAGAGCACAGTTCTAATGGTTAATGGCTAATGGCTTCGAATTGTTAATTGGAGAGCACAGTTCTAATGGTTAATGGCTAATGGCTTCGAATTGTTAATTGGAGAGCACAGTTCTAATGGTTAATGGCTAATGGCTTCGAATTGTTAATTGGAGAGCACAGTTCTAATGGTTAATGGCTAATGGCTTCGAATTGTTAATTGGAGAGCACAGTTCTAATGGTTAATGGCTAATGGCTTCGAATTGTTAATTGGAGAGCACAGTTCTAATGGTTAATGGCTAATGGCTTCGAATTGTTAATTGGAGAGCACAGTTCTAATGGTTAATGGCTAATGGCTTCGAATTGTTAATTGGAGAGCACAGTTCTAATGGTTAATGGCTAATGGCTTCGAATTGTTAATTGGAGAGCACAGTTCTAATGGTTAATGGCTAATGGCTTCGAATTGTTAATTGGAGAGCACAGTTCTAATGGTTAATGGCTAATGGCTTCGAATTGTTAATTGGAGAGCACAGTTCTAATGGTTAATGGCTAATGGCTTCGAATTGTTAATTGGAGAGCACAGTTCTATTGGTTAATGTCTAATGGCTTCGAATTGTTAATTGGAGAGCACAGTTCTAATGGTTAATGGCTAATGGCTTCGAATTGTTAATTGGAGAGCACAGTTCTAATTCCTGTTGGGTCTGTTATATTCACTTACATGCAAATATCCTTGGGAGAGATATGAATCCACCTCTTTTCTTCTCATCTATGGGTTAATTAGTAAAACTTGTAACACTAAACCATTATCTTAAAAAACAAAATTCTTTAAATCTAAAAATATTTTCTGGCTTAAGATAACCTGAAAAGGATTTTTAAATCATAAAAAGAAAATTCATCAAAAATAAAAATTAATATTTGTCTATATTTTTGAAATGAGGTATTTACATTATTTACATTGTTTGGACTGTTGTCTTCATCTTTATTGTCATATTCATGATGTTTCAGTCATTGTATCCTTTGACTTTTTCAGATGATTGGAATTTTAAAACAAACCCTTTATTTCAATCACTGGGTAGATTGTTCTCATTCCATGAGTCATGCTACTTCTAGATGTTTTGAATTTTGAATCAAATTCTTTATTTCGATCCCTGGGTAGTTTTTGTTGTCAAGAATATGTGGTCTGGTGAATAAAAGCATTGGTTGGACTTGACCCAAAGAGTTGTGAGTTCAATAACTGACAACAGCATTGGCAAACAAAAACAAATAGATTCATTCACCATTGCTAACTCTGTCATGACTCAGAATTCAGGTTTAACACCAAACCAAAATGCATTCAAGTTCTTAAAAATTCAAGTTTGACAGTTAAATCATACAAAATTTTATTCAGAAATGATTTCTGGATTCTGTTGAATTGATTATTATTTCATTCCAGTACAAAATATTCATAGAAACTGTTTTCTAAGAAGTGTGTGTTGGCATGAGAATCCCTCCATTATGGTGGTGTCTCCTCAAAAGCAGTCAGCATTGGCACCTTCTGCAGTATCTGTATAGGCTTCTAAGAGGCCAAAGAAAGAATCCTGAGTACTAGATTGCTTTTCAAGAATAATATACACCTTATACAAAAGGCAATGAGTTCTTCACTATCTTGGAGGCCTTGGAGGCCATTACCACCCAGACAAGAGCCTCAAAATCATACCAAAGGTCCTCAAAAAGGTCCAATGCCATGTGGAGCATCCTGCTGGCAAATGAGGAAGAGACTAAAAAAGTTAGCAAGCAGTTTACTGATGACCAAGTCAGAATACATGGGCATTCAAAAGATAAGCGTTATGCTACATGGTGGTGCCCATGACCTACAGAGCAACAACTGGGTAGAGTGAGGGTTTTCTCCAGATTCAGACAGGTCAGGGATGTCTTGACTGTTTTCAGCAAGACAGGAATAGCAACAGGAAACTAATGTTCTGCAAATTACAATATCCAGGAAAAATTTCATGGATATTCCTGACACACGATCTTGTTGTGGCTGGAACATCTTGAACATAGTAGAAGATTGTCAACACCCACCTCCTGTTAGTTCTGTGGTGCCAGGGGGCACTTATCAAAGCATGCCTCAGGAAAAATTTGGCACCAGCAGCAACATCAAAGTCAGCAGCTCCAAAAAGAGCAGTGGAAGCAGAAAAGTCCAGCCAGACCTCCAGTGGCTCCAATGAGTGCACAGAAGTCATGAGAAGTGGAACAAAGGCTCCTACCCCTCTTCTCCAGCATGGATATCCCATTATTGCCAAAAAAAAACAGGTCAAACAACATAAGCAGCAGCAGAAACATCCACCAAAAGAGTAGCAGTGTCAACAATAGCAACAAGTGCAGCAGCAGCAAGTTCTGCAAGAACAGCAAGAGCAGCAACAGGAGCAGCCAGAACAACAGCTCCAGCATCAACAACAACAGCAGTAGCAACTCAAACAGCCACTGGAGCCAGTGGTTCTGCCACTATTAGATTTGTACATAGAAGTAGAGGAGATACCTCCTTGCTGAAGTGGGGTGAAGAGAGAAGAGGAAGAGGAGAAAGTGACTAAGAAGGCAAAGAAATCTGGTTGAAGCAGCAGGGTAGAGAAGGCCTCTTCTCTTCCCCTTTTAGGTCTCTGTCTTCTCCCTCCCCAAGCCCTTTCCAAGGAAAAAAAAACATTTTCCAAAGGAGAGAAAATTTGCTGCTGACAGATAGGCTCTTGAGAGGGACCTCTTCTCTCAGAAGAGGTCCATTTGAGACCTCTTTTCAAGTGTAACACCCCCAAAGTGATCACTCTAATATGAATTCCTGGAGGAACCTTAAATTTTGGGATCACTTGGTAAGGGCAAAAGACGCATTCCTGAAGCACAGGATGACTCAGATAGTCTCCAGAGCTAAAGAAATGTGCTCAACTTTGTTCAGTGAGGGTCCCAAATGTTGGTGGTATTGTTTGATGGAAGAATTACATCTGATACCAGCACTGGTAGTCTGGGACAATGTGTTGGCGTTCTGACTCTTGCAGATTTCTGTCCAGTCTGTATATAAGGAATCAATTTAAAAAAATGTATATCAAGCTAGACAGTTTGAATGTAAGGAGCTTGAGGAATCGAAGTAAGGTGGCTCATCTGCTTCATGATTTCTTGTCCTTTGATGTAGATGTGGAGACACACTTAGTTTGCAAATTTGATGCTTGTGTATTGTCTAGTGACTTTCTTGTCCAATCAGCATACAGGGACTTACTGGCCATTTGGTGTTTCCGTGCTGATTAAATGTCCTCTGTATGTGAAGGTAGACCCTGTTCATGTTGATATAGGGGACTGGTTGATAGTGGCTGATATTACTGAGAACAGTAGTTCATTTCGGATCGTTGCAGTTTATAGGCCTAGTGACCACATAGGTTGGATTCATCTTGCTTAGTCTTAATGGAGGACTGGAATGTCATTCTGAACTCCAAAATAGATAGGAAGTGAGGAGCTAGCAGGAGGTCAGGTGATCATTGCTTGGTTGACCTGATTGGCCAGACAGGGTCGATCATCCAAGGCAGAAAATGTGAATGTGGGCTCTCAAGTGGTCATCCACATGGATAGCCAGCTACCTGGATAGAATGTTAATCTAGAATTGCTAGATTGTCCCATGTTCTACTGGCTAGGCTATTTGTACCAAAGACTTGTCTGTGCCCAGGTGACAATAGATGCTAGGCCTAGAATGGCTAGACACTAAAGTTCAATTTGTCTTTACTGGACAGACGGGGCTTTTGGCAACAGCTAACTAGATTAGTGCAGTGGTAACTAGTGAGTGGTTATTGGGAATAAGTGGTAGGAGAGACTTAAGGATATTATTAGGTCATTCACCACCAAATATCAACAATGACTCACTTTATATAAGGCTAAAAAGATGAAGACTCTCAAAGGTGGTCAGTCTCAGGTGGAGGTTGTAGGTGGGGAGCAGATTCCCTAGAGATAGGCAGAATCTGGTATGAGCACTAGCAGGTTCAGAAAATTAGACATAATAGACAAGATGTCTAACAAAGCTGTGAACATGGAAGAAATCCGTCAAGGTTCTGATTGTCACATTTGGGTAGTCAATAACCTGGAAGGGTGTACTCTGAGGTTGACTAAATACATATGCAAGGCATTTTAGTGGAATTTTGAGAGCTAGTTTTCTAATGAGCTTGGTTGCTGTGGTGAAACATTTTGCAGCTATTTGGCTGACTTTCTTCAGCTGTTGCTGACTGAAGTGGCTAACTGTAAGGATGACATCACAGAGGGTGAAGTTTACTTAGCATTGAAGCGGATTGGCAGTGGCAAATCTCCAGAACTTGGTCTGCTCTACAAACTGCATTTTAGGCTGTCACACATCTTTGTGCAGATTTTTACTGTTCTGTTCAACAACTGGTTTTAGCAGGGATCCTTCCCTAACCTAATCTCCAGGGATGATGTTGTGACATAGCTCAAACACGTAACATACGGTTCACAATATATAAAGGACTAATATCGAGTAGCGACAGGGGAGTCAGCAGCTGACAGCTAGCATGGTCATTGTCTACTCAGCTCACTAGTTGTTGCCACCCTACACAGACGTGTACTACTGTATCTACCAAGAATAAATATATTACTTACTTTTACCTGTGTATTGTCATTCCTCCGCAATACAACAGGTGTGGTCATACTGTTGAAAAAGGACAAGGATGGTGAGTGGGATTTAGGTAATTACAGACCCATAACTCTGCTAAACACAGATTTAAAGATTTTGGTCAAGATTCTAATGGATTATTTGCAGTTAGTTATTGAGATTCTGTTAGGATCTAAGCCAACTTGTACTGTGAAGTGCAACCTTCATCTGATTTGCATAATCCTAGAGGGTGTAAAGTTTGTGTCAGTTTGTACCAGACCAAGGTGTTTGATAGGGTCAACCCTCAGTACTTTACAGGCCACCAGATTCAAACCTAACTTTTGCAAGTGGATCAGCCTCCCTGTATTGCTCTCTCAGTGCTGTGGTACAGGAGAATGGAAAGCAGTCACATGCTTTTGCGCAGTCTTGGTTGGTTCATAAGGGTTGTCCTTTGTTGCCCCTACTTTATGCTTTGGTAATGGATCTTTCCTTTGCTTGTTAAAAGACAGGGTGTGCAGTCCTGTCCTACATGGAGTCACATCCCTGGTGGTGCTCAAGCCAGGGTTTCCACATACGCTGATGATGTATCCATTTTCGTGTTGTGCCTCAGCAACATTGAGGTGGTACAAAAGTTGCTTGGATGGTATGAGAAGGTCACAGAGAATGAGATTAACTGCAACAAGTCATTTGGCTTGTGATTTGATGCCTGGAAGGATGTTGCTGTTCTAGGATCCTTTTGTAGGACTGACTCATACACATTCTTGGAGTGGGATCTTGGGCCCAGACTCCAGTTGAAGAAGAATTGGTTGCAGGTACAGGCAAAGGTCAGAACAGCAGTCCAGACTTGTCTCCATGAAGGGTATTGCTGGGACATGTCAGTCTGGTGATCTTTTTGCAGTTCTTGTATTGGATGTTAGTGCAGAGGGTCATGAAGGACCCACTTTGGGAGCAACTTGGCTTGTCTGCAACCATGTTGCATACTTTCTAGTCTTGAGTGCCAATGGTGAATTACCTCAGCAGTACTGAGTTTTTGCTTACCTGGTGATTGATTTGGAACACTCTATCTTAATGACGTAGCCTTCAGAGTGAGCTGGGCAAATTTACCAGACTGTCATCAGATGTTTCATTAAAAAGAAAATCATCCTTATTTCACCCCTTTTCCAAATGTGAGAAGAAAGTTTACCCCAGACAGCTTCCCCCCCCCAAAGAACTGCTACTTTTTAGAATGGATTCTCATATAAGTGCTTTCTTGAACAATATAATCTTTATCTCTTCCTGAATCAATTGATATCTATCCTCTTTATCTTTGTCATTACTTGCTACCACCACCTTTCATTTAAATCACATGCTTCATTTATCATTACCATTTTAATAGTAACCATCTATCTTGAATGACTCACATGCTTTTAATAGGTGAAATTTAGTATTTAAAAAGCCTTAAATATTTTTGATATTATTAAATGTAATAATTGTCTCAAAACTTGTTCTTTTGTCAACCATTTTAGTATGCAGTAAAAGTCTGACATTGGATCCCATTTTATTGAGTATATTTTTAAAGAGACTCTTAGTTTAAAACTTTTTTTTATAAAGATAATTTTAACTGCATTTTGTTGTACCATATTCTGAATTATAGAAATGCTTTTCATTGTATCATACTCTGTATAAGAGTAGTAGGTCGGTTACTTGTAACTTGAAATCCAACATTTCTTCCTGTCATTGCCACTGTTCCATTGGTACATATTTAAACACCATCATTCCATTCCTGTTCTTGTTCCTTCAAAAATTCTCCACTTTTGAAAAATTACCTCATTCATTACATGACTTGCTAATGTCTGACAGAACAATGAATCTTTGTGGACACTGTCAACATAGCAATACATAACATAAGCCAATTTTTCTTTTATGTGTAGTGTCATCTGAAGATGTGGGCAATCATAGCTCTCCATAGCTTTCTATTCTTTATAGTTCTAAGCAATGTTTTTTTTTTTTTTGCCATCTTTCCCAGTTTATTTTCTACCATCCATTTCCTTGTTGTTTCCCTTTGCTTCTCTTACTCTGTCAATGTTGATTTCCTTAAGACCTTTTTCTTCATTATGTGACATAGAAATTTCTACTATCTCTTTAAGACTAAGCACAAGTGTGTGTTTTTTGTTTTCATTTTTATTTCTTCCTCAATGTTCACATGTGCCAGCTATGATATTCTCAGCATTTTTCTGTATAACCAGATCTCTGTTTGAAATCTTCTTTTCATCTGTGAAAAAATTGTACAGCATTCACTGCGATATATAGAAAGAAAAGAGTGCTTAACAGTTAAGCACTCTTTTCCTTATTTCTTTTGCTTCATATCTCCTCTTCATCTTTAAAGAAATTGTCCAGCATTCACTGTCATATAAGTGAATTGATATTACATAAGTTAAGCAATCTTTGTTTCTAATGTAAATTGCCTGTTCTTTAATATTTTGCTTAGATTTTAAAAGGTCTTTCACTATTTCAGTGCATCTTCAGATTTTTGTGTCACATTTTCCATTGTCTGTTAAAATACTTCTCAGTTAAATTTCTGTACTGGTTTTTTCTTGTTTTTTTTTTTGTTTTTTTTTTACATGATTAATTTGAATTTCACATTTTGGGCAGTCTTTTTTACTAATGACCACACATTTTGATAGTTTGTCTTTTCTTCCTGCTTTCTTTACTAACTCACCTAGAAAACAGACATCCAAGGTACTGAAAAACATAATATACAAATACTGTGTTCAAGCTGACACAAATGGAATATGAGCTGCAAGTATTGGTGGACAACAGTTTATTGCTTATGTATCATAGAGTAGTTTAGACCACCTTGTGGTTTAATATCACTAATGGCCATCACCCAGAAAAAGAAAAGGTGAGCCCAGAAAGCTAAACCAAAACAGCAGCACATTTACTGCAAATGAAACATCTGCACACACAAGTTGAGATTATGTAGGAACAAATTTTCTGCAATCATGGAATAAATTCCTTTTTACAAATATTTGTAGTTATTTTCCTCTGTATCCCCACCCCCAAAAAAGAACAAAATT
The DNA here is from genome assembly GCA_037127315.1 of Ascarosepion bandense. Lineage (NCBI taxonomy): Eukaryota > Metazoa > Mollusca > Cephalopoda > Sepiida > Sepiidae > Ascarosepion > Ascarosepion bandense. The sequence goes on along the minus strand of JBBBDQ010000201.1, from coordinate 1,062,698 downwards.
GTTTACATAAAAAAAGAAAAGTGGATCATCAATTTTCTGAGAATATGTTGACTAGTCTATTTTTAAATATTTCAAAACTTTTTTAAGAAACTGTATGTAGCAAACAAGATCCATTGCTAAAGTGGAAATGGGGAAGATAGACATTAATTGATGTCCAAATTGGAGTGGGGAAAGAGAAACAAGGATCAAACCAATAACAAATTAGCAAATTCATTTCTTTTAAGGCCTCACACAATTTACAAGTAAAAAAATTCTAAACATCTTCTAACCATGAAAGAAAAGTAAAGGGCAAAACTTGAGCTGTAGCTCTTAATATCTCAAAAGCATTTGACAAAGTTCGGCTTGCTAGCCTTCTGTGCAAACTCCAGAGCTACAGTATTTCTGGATGATTGTTTGATTTAATCCAATTGTTCCTATCAAATTGTGGTGATTTTCTAAGTGTAGCTTAGATGTGGCACAAGGCTGAAAGTATGGGGTACCCAGTGAGGATCGAACTCCCTACTCAGTTGGAATGGTTCTAGCGAGACAAGCTTGCTAACCATTACACCACCTCGAGGTGCCCTTGTTCCTATCAAATTGTGAAGTGAAGGTTGTTTTGAATGGGCAAGCTTCCATATTATTTTCATATAAATGCAGGCATCCAAGGGTTTTTCCCATTTACACCTGTATCAATAAGAAATCTGCTAAGGCTAACAAAGTAACCTAGCTGCTGCACTTCAAAAGGACCTTCAGTCTGTGATTGAATGTAGTAGGAAATGTCTCATAAATTTTAATGCCTTCAAAATGAAGCTGCTCTTCTTTAGCCCCCCTAGAAAAACATTCTTGCGTATCATCAGAATGGATGACGCTAGTCTTCTAGAGAGAAATACACTGTGCCTCCTTGGCCTCACTCTCTCAAATGAATTCAAATGGAATGACTACAATGAATCTATAGCTGTATATACTGCTAGAAAGGTTGTTTCACTGTGTCAGGCTAGGAAGTTTTTCTCGCCATAATCTATTTTACACATTTATAAATCTCCCATTTATCTGTGCATTGAATACTGTTGCCATATCTGGTTTGGTACTCCTGCTATTCATCTTCAGGTTCTTGACAAAATCCAAATGTGGATCTGCAATGTAATTGATCTCGACTTGGCAGCTTATCTTCAGTCACTTTCTTACCAATGTGATGTGGCTTCCCTCTGTCTTTTCTACAAGTATTTTCATGGTAATTACTTTGACAAGCTTTTTTTCAACCACATGTATTTACTCATGCTACTAGATTGACATCATGATCTCACCCTTTTATTGCCAAAATAGTTAAATGTAACTGTCTCTTCTACTCTGACAGTTTCTTTTCACGCACTTCTCGATTGTGGAACTCACTTCCATTTGCTTCCCTGAGAGCTACAACCTACAAAAGTTTAAATTCTCCTAAAACACCAAAATATGAAATTACTGGTTTGTCTGAACTTACCATCACAGTGATTCTCCCAGATTAATAATTGCATCGTCTTCAGTGCTTCACTACTGTAAACAAATTTAAATTTAACAAAATAAAATCCTTTAATAACATTAACTACCAATGATTATTTTTTCATATTTTTTTTTAATCATATCACCCCGAGCAAGGCAGTAACGCCACTGATGTGCAGGGGGCTACGTAAGAGTGAAAAAATTGGAAAAGAGAAAGCCAGAAACCACATCCTAAACAGGGAACAAGGGATGAGCCTCTTCACCTGTTCAATAGACGTGGGTGGAGTGTGAACCGGGTGATAGTTTAGTCTATCTACTCCAATTGAAAAAAAACAAAGGAAAAGTGAAAAGATTGGAAAAGAGAAAGCCGGAAACCACATCCTAAACAGGGAGCAAGGGATTTTTTATTTATATTTTGTAATTTAAACCAGTTGTATGAATAAGCAACAAATTGCCAAGATCAAGTCAATATTGTGAATCAACCTCAAAAGTTGGGCCTGCTCCTCTAAAAAAAAAGATAAAATGACCCCAGTATCTAAAATTTGTTCTAAAGCCATAATAGAGAATTTCCTGATGACTTGTATGCAGAAGAAAATGTTATTTTGCAAATTCTGTCTCCAGGTTGTTGACATTTTTAGGGTTGACACAATCAAAGACCACATCAAATCAAAAACTCATTTGACAAAACATTTTTTAAAAAAGTCAGTTCAACTGACGCAGAAGACAATCCCAACTTTGTTGAAGAGTAAAGAGGTACAAGATGATTTTGTCTTTGATTTCTTTTTTGAAAATATGCACTTTATCTGATATTCCCTTATACAAAATTAACAAAATGAGGACATCATATTAAAACATTAAGGTGATGCCATTCCAAGTGTCGATTGTGTTAAACAACTTCATCTACCGAAATGGTTTGCTTGTCACTTTGCTGCCATGAAAGCCAAGTTTGCTAATCAATCAATCAGCATCATAACAGATAAAACAACTGTCGTGACCACAGCATTTTGAATGTAATTGCAAGCATTTGTGCAGAGTCATTTCTCATTGATGCTGTAACCTTGAGAGAATGCAATCATCAAACTGTAAGTCAGGCATGCATCTAAGCTGTAACTCACATGGATATTGCATTTGAGGATATTGTTGCCTTTGTAACAGATTCTTCCTAAGGAAGTGTTATCAAATGTCTTTGTTAACAGTTGCCATATATTATGCTTGGTGCATATTTTAAATCTTGTTAGTAAAGAATTTTCACACTGGCTAGCATTTGACAGTGTTATCCAGCTCACTACTTTCATCAAGTCAGTCTTTTTTTAAAAAGCCTAGTCAGAAAAAGCAATACTTAAAATTGCTTGAAGGTTTCTTAGCTAAGGAACAAATGTAACTACACCCTGTACCAGTGGCAACCAGATGGAATTCCTGGTTTAATGTGCCTAAATATCACTCATCTTTTCTGCAGTTTTAAGCAAGAAAAGAACTATGGCCTTGCAATAGATAGCATTAGTAGATAATGGTCGATTACATCATGCATCTTACCATAATTTGCACCGAAATCTGCATTTTATAAATGAGAAATGTTCTCATTTAATAACAGCTTTGACAAACTTAGAAGAAACTAAGTCTCTGCTTGCATGTATTGTATATAATATTATAGAGGATGTAAAACAGTATTTGCATAAAAATCCAATTTTGGCCTAGAAACTGATCGTTTTCTATCTGAACTAGAAAACACAGAGAGTGAGAGAGTTATCCCAAACTTCCAAGATTTTTTCAGTACATTTTTTTCAAAACTGAATGAATACCGGGATACCCACCTTGTGAATCGCTTTTGCAGTAAATAAGACAATAATCTCATATGGATGCCTGTTACCAGCATAGATACCGAATGTTCATTTTTTCAGTATAAACATTTACTCACTAAACAACATGAAAGTTTTACCCCTGAGAACATGAAGCAACTCAGAATGTTGTATTGCAATGGAGATTTAGAGAAGAGATTTGAAGATTAGATATTTTTCAAATTATGAAATTAGCAATTTTTAATTTGTGCAGTATTTCAACTTGGGATACATTGTTTTATTTAAATTTTGAATTAATATATCTAATTTGTTTTTTAATAGTTTATTTTAGATTTTAACATTTAAAAAAAAGATTTATAGATATTTACTATATCTGTATATGCAATAAAACTTTGAATTATGTTTTTGTATTCGGTTTTAATAATAATTATAGCATATTCTGTTGCAATTTTCTCATAAAATACTATAAAAATGAAAAAAATGAAATTTTCCAAAATTAAAAAATGGAAAACAATGGGATTTACCACAGGTGGTAATGAAATCAAAGAAAATTTGAAACAGAAATTTGGGGGCCCTAAGTATGTCAGCAGAAAGACTTCTCTCAGTTAAGTTTAAGAAAAGCTTATCAACAGGTGACCCTCAACAAGTCACTTTAGCATTTTAAGACTATTCTTTTAAAAGGATAAAGATGCTGCCTTACATGAATAGGCTTTGGTCTCAATATGGTACCTTCAGGATTAGGTCAATCCCTGATACAGTGCTATCCCTAGAAGACTCAATTGGAAGAGCTACTTTGTCATACTGATAATATTTACATTAAGGAAAATATGGTTTCTGTGTCACTGATAAGAACTTTCAGTTTATTTGCAAAGACCCTGAGAGACTGGACGCTTGGGCCAGTGTGCTATGCTTGTAGGTCTTAGGTGAGCACAACATTCTTCAGTCAAAATAAGGTCCCATAAATTTTATCCACTTTTGAAATATAAGCTTACCACATAGTGAAAAAATGAGTCACATAAACATGGTAACCAAAGGATGGGATGACAAGGCTTGTGATGCCCTCTTAAAGTGCATTATTCACAAGACTGGTGTTAGATCTTGCAAAGGGAACTGGTCTGCAAGTGTTCAGAAGATAAGAGTATAAGTCAACATGAGTTCTTTAGCTAAAGGAGTAGCACTAGAAGTAAATGTGCATATTGTCAAGGATGCATACTGGCTACAATTGGAAGGCAATACTAGCACATTAGCCTTGTCAGGCCCAATTCAGTATTGAAGGGCATAAAACTGGCTTTCCAATGGTAGATGACAATGTTACTGATTCCGCCTGTACTCACCATTGGATTGTGGACATGAAATTCTCATCAGCAATTGGTTGGGGACTCTTTGTATGTTGATGAAAGAGTACAAGTTGGTCATGGACAGAAAGTTAATTAGGTCTGACTAGAATAAAGCTAATAGTCTGACTAGAGTGCCACAGAATGGCTCAACTCCTTAAGAAAGTAAACTAAACCTATCCCACTGACATGCTGTGTTGCCATACACAAATTAGATCCTTGCCAAATAATGGAAATCCATTGATACAGCAGTATTCCTGGCATTAGGTGAACTACATATCTTCGAAATGGATTTACGCTTCCACATTTAAGGCAGTAGTTTTGGGCTATGGTCTAAAAGTATCCTGAATCCCAATCTATTGATTCAACACTGATACGTTGACAGGGTGACAAATTTGAATATGCAACATGGGAATTAGCTTGGGAATGAGCATCAACCACTATCAACAAAAGCACTATTTGACCCTGATAGACTGCAGATAAAATTTAGTGTTATTCCCCAGCTGGAGTCAGTATCCTGAGAGGGAGAGGTTCACTTCATGTGCTCATTGTAGATTATAATACTAAATTTCAGCAATAGGACATTCAAGTTTTTCATGCAAGAATGGGTGTCCAACAATGCTTTCATTGTTGACACATTCCATCTGGGAAAGGGACTGGGGAGAAATGCTACAGGACAGTCAAGTGAATTGTTGCAATGAAGTGGTGTTCAATACAGGAAGCTCTGTATTGGTATAACACAACATTGAAAGAAAACACCTTGAACCTTACTGTACATGTCAATGCAATATGCTCCTATGAGATTAGGCTAAAATATATTGCTACAATACTGTCACCAAAACCAGCAATAAAGTATGGTATGTACAAAATAAAATGTATAATACATGTAACTGGAAGAGAAAATAATGATATAATGTTGTCTTTCCACACTACCTTAAATAAAAGGTTAGGAAGGAAACCCCCATCAATGCTAGAAAGAGCAATAACAGCAAACTTGAGAAGCCAGTTCTAAGAGAAAGATTTTAAAAATTTTAATCAACAGTAATATTATCTCTTCAGTCAATGAGTGCCTTATGTTTCCTGTATGGAAATGACTAATTTCACCATTAACGTTATTTTATATAAATTTAAGTTATCTGCCCTTTACTTTCAGAAGCTGTTTTTTTTAAGTCTTATGTCCTTTGAGGACAATCATATATTACCTTATAAGAGAAATTTTGGTTTGACCAAAACAATTTTTTCTTTTGTTAGACCATTTTTATTACTATTATTATTATTATTATTACTATTATTATTACAATGCTATGTCCCTTCAAAATGTAGGCAATTATGGTTCTACACCAATTTCTTTTTATCTTTGAATTTCTATGACAGTTCTTGAGAAAGATAGTAGTGATTTTCCATTGTCTTCATCTTTTTTTAATTCCTTATAAATTGGTTTCCCTTTTAAGCTGGTTGGCCTTACTAAGGCTAAAGAACTCAGTGCACCCCACTATTTAGCTATGGCTAGAAGCTTGATTCCAACCTTTCCAAAGAGCATTAATTTGATATGAATATAATAGTTTCAGCTAGAACCTAAACTTGATCTGCTGACTTCATTTTCTTTGCTGTTAACTACAATGTTCTCCACACCTCCTAGAATTTGAAAGTAATAGATTTAACAGGCACAATATAAAATTCATACAGTGATTCAAAAGCTTAAATTTTCTCTGTTATTATAAATGTAATATTTCTATAAATTCATTTTCAATTTCTTTCTCTGAATTTCTGAAATGAAGAATTATTAATATTACAACTGGATTCTCATTTTGATTGTTTAATGAACTGAATATTTTAAAGTTAATTTTAAAGAAGAAATTTAAAATCTGTATAAATTAAGATTTTTAAAATGAACAAGTTAAACAGCTTCAAATTATAGTGAACATTATCAGAATATATTCTGTTAATCAGTTTACACCAAAAAAAAAAAATCTTTTTATTGAAAATTAATAACAGTTCAAGTCACTCATTAAGAAATCTCCCTGTGTTTAGTTTATTCTCTGTCATATGAAAACTGTCTTCATAAGAAGAAACTGAACTAAAACATATTAAAATTTGGGATTTCTACTCTACTTTCTACTTTTCCATTTCTTTCTCTTTGTGGATGAGTTATAAGGCTAAATATTCATTCCTTCAACTTTGCACAGGATCCTTTGATCAAGAAAGAACAGACAGTAGGTTCCATATTGCAAAATTCTACAATCTACTTGTCCTAATTAGTTATAGACACATATGGTTGCATGAGAGAACAAACAAAATAACAAGATATCACCAGTGAGGCAGAAAGAAAGATAGACAAGAGTTGTTAAGATAAAACTTCTTGTGTTGCTAATATAGAGGATCAAGGTGGAATGTTTCTTTGTAGGCAAGGGAAGTGACATGGAAGATTAAGAAATTTGGTAAGGCCTGGAGATGGTGTATGCATTGAGTTGGTTGGCTGAGGTCACTGATGCTGATGTCAGCTTGCTCAAACATCTGCAACTGCTGAAAATGTCATCAGCGCTGTTCTTAAAAGCAGATAGGGTGGATAATGACATCACATTTGTTTGTCATGCCTTGGCAGCAATTTTCATGATTGACTCCTTTTTAAAATGTATTTTACACACACACACACACACACACACACACACACACACTCACATTCTTGAGGGGGTTACTTTTGTGAGCCAGTTGAAGCTCCTGCACAGAGCAATTTTTTTTAATTTTTTTTTTTTGCTTTTCTTCATATCCAGCTGAAAGTTTTTGATGTAGGCTGAATCAGAAAAAGATCTAGTTTGAAGTGAGGTATAATACCTTGATTAAATGTATTTAATTTACCTGTTTACCTGAATCAGGTGGTGAAATCTCTATATTCTTGCTCAGTAGAATGACCAGAAGTGATATCGAAAAAAATGAATGAATTAATAATTGATAGCATTATGAGTGGATTAAAAATTATCTGGCCAAGTGCGTAAATAAATTTAAACCAGGAGTATAGGCTCTTGTGATAATTTTGATATAAATCTTGACATCCTTCTAGCAACTCATGTACCCAGGATGATTCCCAAAATGTACATCTGATGAGACCAAAAAGGAAATTTTAAAAAATTTCTCCAATAAAAATACAATCTCCTCCCAATTTTTTATTGTACAAGGTGTCTCAGAATTGACCATCTATTTTGAGGAAATCAGGCAAATTAAAAAAAACAATTTTAGGTTTATTACTTAATCATGATATAAAACAAATAGATTTCTAAAACTTATGTCAAAAACTTATTAAAAATTTTCAAAATGTGCTCTGTCTGTATACCTGCAAAATTCAAATCTGTCCTTTAGCATTGCAAAACACATTTTGAAGTATTTTAGAAGTTATTTCCTGCACTGCTTACTGAATGTGTTTTTTAAGCTTGCGAAACTATTGATTTTTTTTTCTTTTTTTTTTTTTTTTTGTAATAAACTTTCGTTTTTATGAAATCCGGTGGGGGTGCAACAAAGATACATTCTTATGTATTCACTTTTAATAGGGTTCTGAAAGGGAATGAAAATATTTTTTTTTAATCATAAAGTTATAAATGAAATTAAAAATTTATACATTTTTAACACATATTGATCAGCAGAAATAAAAGCAAGATATTAAGAAAAAAATTGTCCAATTTTACTGAAATAGTTCATGCTGGATAAGTAGATAAGAAAAAACATCTTATCTTATTAAAATTTTCAACAGTAAATTTTTATTTAAAAATTTGTAGGATTGATTTTTTTACAAGAGGTGAGTAATAAATTTGACTGAAATCTTTATCAATTTTCAATAGCAAATCCACATTCAGTCACTGGACAGGATTACACTGAAGACTGCACAAAACATTCATTTTTTTTTTAATAGTTTTAGAAATGCTTTCCATTGATATAAATTATTTTTTTTTAATAAATACCAGTATATATTCCTTTATTTATTTTTACTTATAAAAATGTATTCAAAACTCATTACATTGCATATAGGAGAAGGAAAATATTTAGAATAAAATTTGATTGGCCAGGAAGGTGAAATGAGGAAGTTGATAGTTTTCTTTGGTAGTGGTTAAAGAACTGACTATTTACCGTCAAGGTTCAAGGTTTTGACAATCCCAGTATAATAAGGTTTTAACTTGCATGTTTAATATTTAAGTAATTTGGGGTGTTATCTTGATGCTTTTTTAGGAACTATTTCTCACAAACTGGTAGAGAGGTAATAAAATGTAATTGAAAATAAATGTAATTTTTGTCAAGGAAATGTTTTTGAACTGATTCACTAAGCATTGCTGTTGTAGTAATGTGGATGGTAGTATTAGTAGTACTATTAATGATGATTTTTCTAAACACAACTTAAATGTGACACAAATCAAATCATCACAAAACATGTATAACAAAGCAGTGTTGATTAAGAAAACACTTTTTATAATGTCATTATCCTGTATGTAATTTTGATCTCACAACAGAGTATATTAAAAAATTCACACATATAAAATACAGTATTTATGTAATATGTATAATTATTTGTATTGTCATTTTACAAACATATTTTATTTTCTACAAATATTTTTCTTGGCTTCTCTGACGAGCTTCTTTCTCTGGTGCCCCGATGACATGAATTTACCCGTGCTACTTGTTTGACAACTAGGTCTCACCCTTTTACTCTCAAAATAGTCAAATGTAACTAACACCTCTACTCTAGCAGTTTCTTTTCCTGCCTGTGAAACACCTTTTCATATACTTGTTTCTTTGATGGCTACAATCTCCAAAAATTTAAATGCAATGTCAATTGCCATCTTCTATCTCCTTGTTTCCGATCTTTCTCTTATCCTTTCTTCGACATCCCTTGTACATTGTTTTTTTTTCTTTTCTCTCACTGCAACCTCCTGCACGCCAGTGGTGGTCCTACTTTGGAGTGAAACGATTATAAAAAAAAAATTATATCTGAATTTTTACACACACATACATATGCAAGTGGTGTAAAAGGAAGTATTTTTTTTATGTGCCATGTCTCTTCAGGATGTAAGGGATCATGGCTCTCCACATCTTTCTGTCCCTTGTATCTCTTAATAATTTTTGTGTTTTTGGTTATTTCTTCCAAATCTGTTCTACCATCCATTTACTCAAGCTCATTAAGTATGTTACATACTACTTTCTTCTGTACCTCTGTCCTTTGAGTATCAGGTTCTTTAAGCCTTCCTTCCTCATTACATGCCCCAGAAACTTCAACTGCTTCTTCCAGATGTTAAGTATAAATTTCCTTTTTATTTGCATTTTCTCTAAAACCATGTCATTGCTCAAGGTCTATGTTATCCGCATCACTTTTCTGTAGAACCACGTTTCTGTTGGTTCTCATCTCTGCTTCATCTTTGAAGAGATTGTCCAGCATTTGCTTCTTATACAGGACTGTTGTGGTAAAAGCCAATTACCCACCTTACTATCATGAATAGACTGATCCATTTATAAGAAGTTCTGGGTAATTGTCTAGGGGGAAAAAGATAATACTATTGCAGTGACTTGTCTAGCTGAGTATTGAATACTGCTATCATGACTGACTTAGTCACGCAAAGTGTTGTCTTGCCAAACCTTACATCACATCACATCACATCACATCATATCAGTTGGCAACGAAGATGATTCACTATTGATTATAATAGTGGTGGACAAAGATTTTGCTTTTTTTTTAACTTGAGAAATCAGTATATCAAACAAAATAAAAAAAGATTACATCAGCAACAAACACATTGGAAGCAAATTTCCAAGTCAAACAATTAAAAATAAAGGTCTTGAAAGCAGTAATGTTGGAATTATTAACTCTTTTTATGAAGAATAAAGGTAATGAAAACATGTCTACCTTTTTCTCACAGGACTCAGTAGTAAATGCAATTTAAATAAAGCCCTGAAGAAGTTACATTTGCAGTATATTACAGATGCTCTGAGCAAGTCTTTTAAAAAGACTGTATCAGCTGGTTGGACAAGAAAAAAGTGCACTTGTTACTAAGAAAGTTAAGGCCCACAGAACATGAAAAATATGTGAATTACATTGTGCTGAAAAAAATCCAGTGAATTGTCATTTAAAGAAACTATTATGTTGTTAAGTAGCATTTTCAATGTACAAAGTTCATTGTTCAATACACGTTGGTAATGCATAAATCTTGTGTTAAAAAATAATATGAAAATTATACATCTTGTGTAACTATCATAAATAAGGAATGTGAAAAGTTCAAGTTAAATTAATTCCCAACATGTTGCAGTGCTTGATTATCATACAAGGGTTTACCATAAATAGGGATGTGGAAATCCATTCAAAAATTTTTACTAAGCTTGAACTGAGCTCAAAATTAACCTTGCAAACTGTAGCTGAAGAGTGTCAAAGAATAGTAAACTTGCAACAAGATATGGCTAGAACTGAGGAAAGAGGTGTATCTCATATAAATTTGGATTGTCCTAAAACATGTGTAAAATGAAATACTTTACAAAACCTAATCCATGTTATGGATGCAGAGAACTACATTTTAAGAAGAACTGCCCTTTTAAGAACTAAAATGTTTTGACTGTAGAAATGTGGGGACACAAGAATTTGTATAGTAAAGCCAAAAAAAAGAATAAAGTCAAAATTAAGAGTACTGTAAATGTAATATTGACAACAGACAACACAGACAAGGGTAAAAAAAAAACATTTATAACTGAAAATAAATAGAAGAAATATCAAGTTTCAGCTAGATACAGGGTCAGATTTGACGATTATAAACAAAGAAATGAGAGAAAAAAATCAATGAACCAATGTTAACATTACAAAAAAAAATGCTCAGGTCAGTCAGTTAAGTGCCATACGTGATACACGCTTGGGCGATCATGTCTCGAAAGAGACATGACTGACTGGGCAGAAGATTATCCTGCAGTAGGTTGCCATTGCTTTCTGCAGTAGACTGGTTGCTGACCAAGGCTATAGAACCCAATTTGTCCTGTTATTTAACCCATAACTGGAAGGAATAGATGGATTAATACCTTTCCCAAAGGTATTTGCGCATAAGTGAATGCAATGAATTCGGCTGGAATTCAAACTCGGCTCCCCGATTTCTCGTTCCGAGCCGCAGGTCATTACTTGATGGATATTGAAATTTAAATGTTAGTTCACATCAGATGTATCATTTTATGGGAAAACTGTGATGGCTAAAGCTTTTGAGATGGAAAGAATTTATAACTTATTCAAAACAGATTGGATGCTACTGTTCAATTTATAGGATTTTCCCATAAACTCATTTTGTAATAAAGTGTATGGCTCTTCTAGTAACTCTGAAAGACTAAAAAAAAAAAATTAAAAAATCAATTGTCATAAATTTTTTTTTATGATGGGTTAGGAAGAGGCACAATAACTAACACCAAGTTCAAATTGAAGTGAAACGTGGTACCAATTTTTAAACCAAAGAGGAATGTGCCTTTTTCAACTTTGGAAACTATAAACAATTGGTGTAGATAGACTAAACTATCGCCCGGTTCGCACTCCACCCACATCTATTGAACAGGTGAAGAGGCTCATCCCTTGTTTCTTGCTTAGGATGTGGTTTCCGGTTTTCTCTTTTCCAATATTTTCACTCTTACGTAGCCCCCTGTACATCGGTGGTGTTACCGCCTTGCTTGGGGTGATATGATTAAAAAACAAAAACAAGGAATCAGATCGCTTGGAAAACATGAGTGATCTCCAAAGTGAATTATAGGAATTGGGCCTCCCTGACAGTCTACATAGAAAATAGAAATAACAAAATCTCTGTATGTGTCAATTTCTTCATGGGGTTAAATGACCACCTATAGGTTTACAATTAGCCCCTGTCAAGCCCAGAAGAAATCTTCACAAAGTTGAATGTCAGGAAGTGCTTTTCAAACTTGGACTCGTTAGATGCATATTTTCAAATTCAGGTTGATGAATGTTCAAATTTTTAGCAGTCAATACACACACGTGATTATCCAAGGTTAAGAGATTACCGTTTGGAATTAAGGTAGCACCTGGAATTTTTCAGCAAGTAACAAACACAATATTGAGCAATCTAAAATTCTTAATCGCCTACTTAAATGACAATTTTAATAAAAGAAAATATAGATTATAATTATTATAAATAAATTAATACTTCCATTACCACCGGCATACTTATGTATTTATAAAATTTATCTTGCCTGCTGTTGACAGCTATATACATTTTCAAGATATACACTTTTATGAAATACACATTGTCTACAATTAACATATATATATATACATTTTCAAGATATAACTTTTTTAAATGTATATTGCATGCAGTCAACTTATTTATACATTTTCATGACACCAGGAAATGCCATTTCCTCATGTTTGTGTTTTAAACTAACTAATCATTTACTACTATTTTTAAACACAAATGTTATGACAAAAAATCCCAATTGCTACAGTTAGATTCTTTCTGATTATTTGCTAAGTTTTATCAACTGGTTCTTGAGATATTCTGAATGGTAACATTTCAGAGTGACCTTGTATTTGCATCTGATTTAGAATGTAACAAAAAACTCCTGAACCATAACGTCTTCCTTTTATTTGTCACTTAACAACCTTGGCCTGAGTCATCAAATCCAGCTTTAATGATGCCACTCAACTACCAACTATATATACACCCTGGCTTTCAGCCAAACAGAAATAGTAGGAGGTGACATCACAAATTCAACGAAAAAACAATCTCGGAAAATAAATTACGGAATAAATAGTTGACAAAGATTTTATTTTAGTCCCATCTCTACTTTGTTTCCTTTATAAACAGAAATGAATATTTGTATGCTTTTGATGTGACATGATTTTAGAATTTCATAAATGTACTTACTGTTAATTATAGACAGGTCGTTTATAGCATTTATGCTCAAAAGAAGAGTTTCTTTATTAAAAAATTACTATTCACTCAAGCTTGAAACATTACTCTCACCTTTAGATATAAATTCATTCTTTCTTTAACAATTTGATAAGTCTAGAAAAAGAGAGAAATGGAAATAAACTGAGAAGACATGACAACCAGGCACTGATATATAGAAAATTGAGCAAAATCATAGAAATTGCTTATAAAAAATTAGCTGAAAAAAGGCTTAAATATTAAGAGAAAGTAAATTTTAAGAAGTACAAAGTGTGTGTGTGTGTGTGTGTGTGTGTGTGTGTGTGTGTGTGTGTGTGATACAGAATCTGAACAAGTGGATAACTTTTCTATCTTTCATTCTAACTTGATAATGTGAACCTAACTCATGAAGGCACACAATATATTGTATTATTAAGAAAGGGGAAAGAAAGAGGGAAGAAAAGATCAGAAAATAAGATAAGAAATCAAGAAAAGGAAAAGAAAGAGGAAAAGGAAATATATAGACGAAATAGAAAATGAAGAGGAAAATAAGAAAATGTAGAGATGGAAGAGCCAATGGAAACAGCTGAGAGAGAGAAAGAGAGAAATTTTGACCGGAAGTGAATTGCAGACAGATATTGACCTCATTTACATTGTTTCAGCTTAAATCTTTTGGCAATTTTTTTTATAAAAGAATTGTATGTTTATAAAGAAAAGGAAAACTGGAAAAGGAAAGATACAGAAGAAATAGAAAGTGGAGAGGAAAATAAACAGGAAAAAGTGAGAAAATGTAGAGAGGGAAGAAAGGGGAGAGACAATAGAACGGCTAAGAGAGAGAAATTTTAAATTTTGACTGGAAGTGAATTGCAGACAGATGTAGACATCGCTTCTAGTGTTACTTATATATATATATATAATTATTGTTATAATAATAGCATACTGCAACTCAAAAGTCTCTGTGTTCAATACACCATCATCAAGCAGTGAAATGTGTTGCATTTACTGGGTCAAAATTAAACTTAGAAATAAAAAAAAATGTCATCGTATTAGTTGATTATAGTAGGGGTAAAAGGTTATTACATTTTAAAAGAATTGTGGGTGTAGACCAATGAATATTGAGGTAAAATGTAGTGGGTTACCCAACAGGAAGTGTCATTTGTTTAAATAAGAATTGGTCGAAACTGTTACTAATATATTATTTTTAGAAGCGACAAGAATTAAAAATAAAATATTAGTCTTAAAGGGTTTTCTTAATATAAAAAAACATTTTAAAGAAATAGACATAGGTTTTAACAAAACATGTTTATATGCTCAGTCCGGGTTTATACAGGCCCAAGACATACTTTTGAATTGTATCACGGTGATCTTTTTCTCACAGACGGTGCCCAACTGACCCTCTTATACTGTGCTGTTAATAAAGTCAAAAACAGTGCATATGAGTGAAATTAAAAATATAAAATAGTGACTATTTACTCATTGCACAATATATATATATATATATATATATATATATATATATATATAATATTATCTTTTGATCATAATTAAATTAGACCAGTAGACAGTTGTATTAAAATGTTCAATACAATTATATTGTAGAACTTTTGAATATTTTTTATTTGAAAATAAGTCACTTCCATGATCTAGGTTTCAACCTTTCAGTATCTTTAGGCAATTTACAATTATATATATAATTTGTTTGTTCTCTAAATAATTTAATGTTATCTCAACCAAGTTTTAGCTAACTTTTGGTTTTAGCTAAACAAATGCCTGTCTGTATTTTTTCCCCTAGCTCCAGTACCCAACCTCTTTTGGATATTAACTCTCTACTGAATTGTTTTAAAACAGTTGTTTGTCCTAGATATAAAATGAGCAAAATTGATCCCTTCCTTATATTGGCTCCAAGCAACAAGTTTTATTTTACCCTGCCCTGATTTACAAACCACATGTTAACAAATTCCAGAACTAACTGCATTGCTTACTAACATACCTTAAAAAAAATAAATAAGAAGACTGAATTGGTAGTTGTGAGAATTCTTGTTACCAGTTACAAATATTGGGACACTTTAAATTCATACACAAAAAATATGTGGTTAAACCTTTTTGTTTTCCCAAACAATTACTATTGTCCTACTTAAATAACATTAATAATAATAATACATAGTGGGAACAAATAAAAACTCCATTTAACATTAATTATTAATAATTATAACTTTTTTATAACTATTACTTTAACACTAATTTGAAGTCTGTTAATTTCATGTTTTGTTTTTGTCTTGTCTAACATTTTTTTAAAATTTTCTTAAACCATGATTTATTCAAACCTAGCCTTTCTTCTTCTTTTTTTTTTTTTTTTTGAATGACCTGTATAATCCGGCTAATAATCTGAATTTGGATGAATAGAATGCAAAACAGAATTAAACTGGAAGTAGGACAAGAACAAGGGTGTCTTTGTCAAGGACACTGGAATAAGAAATGCTATATTTAAGATTAGTATGATATCAGAGAGAGCAGTACAAATGCAGAAGGATGTATACTTGTATTTTATAGATTACACAAAAGCATTTGATAAGGTACAGCACAAGGATCTATTTGAACTGTTAGGAAAACTCAATCTATTTTTGAAGGATCTTAGAATAATCCAGATCTTACAT
This sequence comes from Ascarosepion bandense, assembly GCA_037127315.1. Classification (NCBI taxonomy): domain Eukaryota; kingdom Metazoa; phylum Mollusca; class Cephalopoda; order Sepiida; family Sepiidae; genus Ascarosepion; species Ascarosepion bandense. The sequence continues at coordinate 1,046,580 of JBBBDQ010000201.1, read as the reverse complement.
TGTAAGCAAACAACCTGCATAATGATAAAAAATGAATTGAGTAGCTATACAAAAATAGAAAGGTGGATGAAACAAGGATGTGTCTTCTGATTGGATTTATTCAACATCTACAGTGAGGCTACCCTAAAGGAGCTGGAGTTCCTACTAGGATTTATCATTAGTGAACACAATATTGACATTGAGATATGCAGATGACACTGTGTTGATGGCAGACATGGAAAGAAAACTGTAGGACCAAAAGAAATGAAATAAAATTAATAAATGAAATAATAATAATAAAAAAAAATGAATAATAAAGAAAAATAAATACATTTTCCCCCATGAAGCTAAGAGTAAAAGAACCAGAAATATGATTATCCCACTTGGTTTCATCAAACATTATTGGGTGGTGCTGTTGAGATCTATAAAAGGGCAAACATTTTCCTGTTTTACTCTCTTTCACCTTTTTGCTCCAGTATGTAAAACCATGTGGTACTTATGTTCCCACTGGAGAATGTTAGTTTCTTCAATCCACTTACAACTGAACTCTTTTCACTTTTCAACAAATGGTCCTCCTACATCTCTTTTGAAATCTCTACCCATGAAGTAAGTCAAACTTTCTCTTTGATTGTTTCAACTCACTGCAAGGCTGACTTGAGTGCAATCATTGTAACAATGCTTATACTTATTTACCCAAACTTCTAGACCAAGAAAAATAAAATGGATATCCCATAATGATGTTTAAAACTTCTTTTGTTTGTTTCAGCTCTGCACAAACTCGACAATTAATGCAATGCTTATACTTGTCCTAACTCCTGAACCAAAAGAAAAACAAACAAGAGACATTAGGAATTTTGTTTCATTTGTGGGTGGTGGTACTCACTCATATCCAAGCATTGGTATCATCATCCACTCTCTTTATTTCCTTTCTCCCTTCTGATGGCTGTGGCAGAGATGATTGTGAAGACCCAACCTACTCTTGTTTCAGTCAGTCAGTCAGTTAAGTGCCATACATGAAACATGCTTGGGCGATCATGTCTCGAAAGAGTCATGACTGACTGGACAGAAGATTTTCCTGCAGTAGGTTGCCATTGCTTTCTGCAATAGACTGGTTGCCGACCAAGACTATAGAACCCAATCTGTCCCGTTATTTAACCCATAAGTGGAGGGAAGAGATGGATTAATACCTTTCCCAAGGGTATTTGCGCGTAAGTGAATACAATGGATTCAACTGGAATTCGAACTCGGCTCCTCGATTTCTCGTTCCGAGCTGATGTTTTCAGTACATTTCAGTACATTTTATATAAAAATAAAGAATAGACTGTTCATGGTAGAAACACAAGCTTCTGTAGTCTTCTTTATCTTTTGCATATGGAAGCATGTACACACCTAAAATACATACAGACATTCAACCTTTTAAATTCCATCAGACCTCCTAGACAAGGAAAGTGAGACAAAAGAACTGAGAATACAGATTGTATGGTTGTCAGCAAGAGAAAAGTCCATCGTGTGAAATAGGAATTGAATATCAAGTACAGAAGATTGAATATCTAAGAAGTGTTTTAACAGAGGATGGAAAATGTAACACTGAAATCTGAATGCACATTGGAATCACAAAAAGATGCATTCTAAAAGTTAAGCAAAGTACTAAGAAACAAGAAAATTTTATTAAAACAAAGAAGAGCGCTGAAATATCAATCCTCTTAAATGTCAGTGAATTTTGAGCAGATGAAGAGAAGTCTGGAGGCAACAGAAATGTGGTTCTACAGAAGGATGCTGAGAATACCATGGAAAGTGTAAACATCACATCACATTAAAATATTTAAAGTTAACCAACATCAAGGCTGGACAGATGGGTGCCCACCAGGATACCATACAAATATTAACTAAAATATTTGAACAACAAAATTCATTGTTTAACACTCATTGGCAATGCTTAAATCTTACAAAACCAGATAGTGAAGATTAACTGACTTTTGCAAGCACAGTTAACAAGTACTGTGAGAATTTTCTGTTAAATGAAACAACTCAAGATTCTTGATTTTTATTCAAGGATTAACTACACCATCAGACAAATTCGAACAACATTACTAGAAAAACATGAACAAGACCAGAAAATTACGCTTCAAAAATTAGTGGAAGAGTGTCAGCATATATTAAACCTAAGAGCAGACACAGCTAAAGTCGAAACACAAGATATTTCAAATATTCGTGCAATTAAAAAGGAAAATGAAGGTAAGAAAACTAATTTTCAGTTCATGATAAATCTGTGTTACAGGTGTGGAGAGTTGCATTTAAAAAAAATATTGTCCATTCAAGCATAAAAAATGGTTTGTGGTTTAAAAAGGCATAAATCTTCGCACTGCAGGGGTAAAGTAAAAAATAAAATAAAAAGAAAAATGTGGTATATTACCCCAATAAAAATGCAACAGCTAACATTCAAAGAAAATATATTAATGTCTATGAAAATAAGAAAAAAATTAGACCACACATTGATACAGGATCAGACTTAACATTAAATAACACCAATACATGGAAAAAAATTAAATGCCCATCCCTGAATAATACAAAAAAACATAGCAAGAGGGGTTACAGGAAAAAAAACTAAAATTTATAGGAGAAATTTATTTCATAAATGTTCGTTTTAATAGAATAGAAAGGAATTTTAAAATGTTTGTAAATTGCTGGCTATAAATCATCTAAGATCAGCAATATAGCATCCAAGGTCTAATGGATTGGTAGAAAGATTCATTGATGTCTTTAAGAGAGTGATTAAAAAGGCAGACAGTATAGAAGCAGAAAGCAAAAAGCTTAAAAAATTCCTATCAATTTATAGGATTACCCCAAACCCAAATACCAATGCAGGAATGAGTCCAGTGGAACTAATGTTCACTAGGACAATTTGCTCTGTATTTGACAAACTAATCCCATCTGAAGAGAAAATCAAGGAAAAAAAATATCTTGAAGACCTGCTATAGCCCAGGAGAAAGAATTTATTTCTTTAACTACCATTTTGGAAAGGCAGCCTGGCTAGAAGGCATCATAGAAAATAGAATTGGAAAGATGATGTGTACAATTAAACATCTGAAGTTAAAGGTCAGGGGACACATGAACCAAATCCAAAAAAAGGTTTACACTGGAAGTAAATGAAAGAGGCGAACAACCTGTGGATATTATGTATGACATGTTCGATGTATCCAAACCTTCTCTGATTTCTGAAATATGTTCAAGCAAACGTAAACGGATCCCAACTGAAACAATGGAAGTAGACCCGAAGAGACAAAAATATAATCTCTGGAGGACATTAGAATTGGGGGGGGGGGGGAGATGTTGTGATATAGCTTGAACACATGACAAACAGTTCACACTATATAAAGGACTAATAATCAAGTAGCCACAGTGGCATTGGCAGCTGACAGCTAGCATGGTCGTTATCTACTCAGCTCATTAGTTGTTACCACCCTACACAGATGTGTACTATTGTATCTACCAAGAATGAATGTATTACTTACTTATATCTATGTATTGTCATTCCTCCACAATACAACAAAAATTATATTTCAAAATAAAAAATTAATACAAAATATTTAGATTTCAGCATTAAATAACCTATTGAAGGTTATTTAATGCAGCTAAGCAAAAATAACAGATATGCACCATTTTCTTCTTCTTCTATGTGCCCTGTCCCTTCAGGACATAGGCGATCATGGCCCTCCACGTCTCCCTATCCCTTGTGGCCCTCAGCATGTTTGTTCCCGTTCCGTCATCCACCTGACCAGGCCCTGCAAATATGTTATCCGCTGCCTTCCTCTGTTTCTCATTCCCTCTACCTGGCCAGTCAGTATCAGGTTCTCCAAACTCTCCTTCCTCATTGTGTGTCCCAGGAACTTCAGTTGTCTCTTCCTGATGCTTGGTATTAATTTCCTTTTGGTTGCCATTCTTTCCAACACCTCATCGTTGCTTGCATGTTCAGTCCACGATATCCGCAGCATCCTTCTGTAGAACCACATTTCCGCTGCTTCCAGTTTTGTCCTCATTTTCGATGATATTGTCCAGCACTCACTACCGTATTGAAGAACTGACATCACATAGCAATCCAGCACTCTTTTCTTTGTTTCTAGTGAAATTTTCCTGTGTGTTAGTACTTTGCTCAGCTTCTGGAACGCGCCCTTTGCCATGCCAATTCGCCTTCTGATCTCTGTGTCGCACTTTCTATCTCCTGTTAGAACACTTCCTAGATATTTAAATTTTTGCACCTGCTTTATTCTGGTATCCCCCACCTGTATTTGGCATTTTGGGTTGCACCTTTTGCTGATGACCATGCATTCAGTTTTCTTAAAGTTTATTTGTAGTCCTTTTTTGTCACTCTCCACTGCTACCTTCTGTAGGAGGTCCTGCAGTTTCCTTTCTGTGTCTGCAATCAGCACTGTATCATCTGCATACCTTATGTTGTTAAAGTTGTGGCCTCCAACAGCAAATCCTGGCGTGTTGTCTAGGGTCCTCAAAATATTCTCGCTGTACAGGTTGAACAAATCCGGTGAAAAGACATCCTTGTCTTACGCCTCTTTCTATCTTTGTAAATCTACTGAGATCGTTGCCTGTCTGTATGCAGGCTGTTTGCTGCTAGTAGAGATTCTTAATTACTCTGATGTCTTTCCCGAAAATGTCTAGACTGCCGAGCATCTCCATCAATTCTTTGTGTTGAATGCCTTCGTATAGTCAATGAAACATAGGTATAAGTCTTTCTTCATTTGTATTGCCCTTTCGGAGAGCACCCTAATCATGAATATGGCGTTCCTGTTCCAGTGTCTTTAACGAACCCGCACTATTTCTGCCCTATCTCTGGCCTGATTCTGCTTCTCGCTCTAGTCATCAGGATTCTGACAATGAGTTTTGTGATGTGACTAATTAAGCTGATAGTTCTGTGTAGTTCACACTCGTTTGCACCTGGTTTCTTCGGCACTGCTATAAATATCGACTTGCATAGGTCGTCTGGTATTATTCCACTGCTATAAATTTTGTTTATTATGTCGGTAAATTTTTCTATGCCATATTCTTCTAAGGCTATCAGCAGCTCTATCACTATGCTGTCTGGACCAGCTACTTTGTTTCTGTTCATTTTGGCCATTGCAGCTTCCACTTCGGATTTTAGTATTTTCGGTCCATCCATCTCCTTGTGTATTCTCAGTTGTTCTCTCCTGTCGCAAAAAAGATCCTTTATATACTCTTCCCATTGCTCTGTTATAAAAAAAAAATAACATATATATTTTTGCAGCTAAGCAAAAATAACAGATATATACAGTAGCCCTCACCCCAGCTTTTTACTGACCAGCCAATGATCACTTTATATTGCATTCCAGTTGTCACTCTTTTTGGTGTTCACCAAAAGATGGGGATGAGTGCACTACATACTTACATGTTAATACAATGTAAGAAAAATGACACATAGACATGAGAATGTGAACCTTGTTTACCATATATATATATATATATATATATATGTTTTATTCAGGGCTTTGGCTGCACATCCAGGTGGATAGGTAGGTGATACTTGGGACAACTTTTGCTATGTCAGCTCTTACCCCATCTAACTCCTCTCCCTTCAATGTATCCTAACATGGTGCTTGGCAATACGAATATGGTGGCTACAGAACCATTACAATGGTAGAGCAGCACTCTCCTTGATCCCAATCCTGACTGTTAATATATACCAGCACCTAGATATATCCTATTTCTGGTTATGTTTCTACTTGATCTGCAAAAGTCTCACATCCATCCTTTTACCTTCAATTAATTACACTTTAGTTAAAGTGAATGCTGTTTAAAAGATCGAACTTCAAAAAGAACTATTTGCTAGTCCAGCAAAGATAAAACCACCTCTTCTCTTAACTATATGGGTGTCCATAGTATCACATTATAACTATTTTTTATTCTTTTAAATAGCCAGCCTTCCAAAGGAACTATCTGTTATAGTCCAGCAAACAAAAACATTTGAGATCAAAATAAAACCACCTCCTCCCCCTTTATGTGGGTGTCCATAGTATTACACAGTGAGTAGGCAACAAAGTAATCTTAAGACAAATGGAAACAAAAAAAACACTTATATTTAGAACTAGCAATATAGCCCGGCATTGCTCGGGTGTAATGAAAGCTTTAAAATTAATCCATGGTCTTGGAGCTCAGACTCAGCCTAAAGAATATTTGTGTGAAGTTTGGTGAGAATCGAATAAAAATTGTGGATTTGTATAAAGGACATACAAACAGATAAACACACACACACACACACACACACAAACACCTTGCCGTTTATATATATTATCAATTTTCTGCACTATTGTAAGAACTGCAACCTTGAAACTTCTGAATATCGTTTCTTATGTCTTTGTCTATGAGTGTATCGAATTTGATTAAAATTGGACCACTCCTTCTATAACCCGATTTTTTTTATTATCGATTGTCGACACAAAACCTAGCTAAGAACACTCGCAGACACTTATAGTATAACTGTGTAAATTTTCAAGAAAATCGGTTCAGCCATTTTGGAGTCTATAGGTAACGGACACACACACACAAAGTGCCATTTATAAATAAGTTTAGATCTGAAAAATGTCTTGAACACATAATGAGGGAAAAGGGCTTGGAGAATTTAATAATTTCAGGACATATTGAAGGCAAAAGAGATGCGAAAAAGCAGTGGGCAATTTACCTAACAAACTTGTGTAAATGAATTGGGAAACTGGGACTGGGAGGTTTGGCAAGTTAAGAGATAGGTAGTTGTAGAGAGCCATGATAGATAGCCTGAAGGGATACGACACACAGAAGATGACAATATTTAATGAACCTTAGATATCAGTGTCATACTGCAAAAGAAAAATAGTAAGAGAAAGAGCAGTCAAGTACATTTATAAATAAATTATTCATTTAAAAGTTGGATAAAATTTCAACCATTGAAATTTAAAAAAAAAATCATTTCACCCCAAGCAAGGCATTCCACTGCCACTATTGTGCAGGGGGTTACATAGGGAAAAGAGTGGTTAGATATAGGAAATGTCAGAAGGAGGGTGATAGATAGGTAAGGATATAGATGGGAAGAGTGTTTGAGAGAATGGATACGAGTTAGTGTGTTAGGAGGTGTCTATTGACCTTACATTTAAACTCCTGGAGATTGTAGCTGTCGGGGAAGGAAGTATGTGGAAGGGAATTCCACAGGCGGGAAGTGCGAGAAAAGAAGCTGTTGGAGTAGAAATTGCGGTTACATTTTATCGGTTTCACTGTAGAAGGGTGGGACCTAGTTGCTAATCTAGTATCTCATGCAAATTCATACCTAGGGGGCACCAGTGATCTAAGTTCATCGGAGCAGAAGCCATGTCACGTCAGTGAGAGAGTGACAGCCGGTCTGCCAAGTTACATTACAGATTCTCCATTGTATTTTGTCAAGAACCCCGAGGAGAATAGTAGGGGCACCCGACCAGATGTGGCAGCAGTATTCAATACACGGGCAGATGGTAGATTTATATATGTGCAGGATAAATTCAGATGGAAAAAACTTCCAGGCCCTACACAGAGAACCGACTTTCATAGCAGCGGATTTAGCAATGGATTTGATATAGTCATTCCACTTGAGGTCCACTGAGAGTGTGAGGCCAAGGAGGTGTAGTGTTTTACTCTCTGGGAGGCAAGCCTGTTCCATACTAATGGGAGGTAGGTGCAATTGTCTATGATGGTTAATTGATAGTGGCTTTGTTTTGGAAGCATTGAAATTTACTAGCCATTTCTTACTCCAGTCGACTACGGATTGGAGGTTCTTTTCAAGCTCGGCAGCGAGGTTCGCTTTGTCGCCCACACCAGATTTTTGATCGAGGTGAGAGTAAACTGTGGTGTCATCGGATTACATGCCTACTTGGGATCTTATGGCATCGAGAAGATCATTAATGTATATCAGAAAGAGCATAGGACCTAGGATAGAGCCTTGAGGGATACTCACGTTCGTATGGTAGTTCTGGGAGGCATGTCCGTTTAATACTATTTTCAGTGTGTGGTTAGAGAGGAAAGACTGGATTATATTAACTTCTGAGAAAAAAATACAAGGTTACTGATGGTTGTGGTATCACACGGTTGTATTTTCTTGGGTCTTGGTATATTACTTCAGTTACTTGAATATAACTAGTATAACTGCTGCTGCTACTCATAATTTGATTGATCTACTCAGTTGATTTCAGTTTATTCCACCCAGACTTCTGTCTGGTGCCTAATATGGTTATTATCATGGTCACATGATCCCCAGAGGAATAATCCATTGTTCTGGGTATCAGCATTCAACTACATGTGTCACTTTCTACATGAGAATTATAAGGCAGAATCTTAATCAGTTGTATTTTTTCTCAATATGCAATAAATGGGATGCTTATTAAAAGGGTGGGTCTGAAAACAATTGAAAGGGTCAGTTGGTTAAGTGCCGCATGTGATACATGCTTGGGTGATCATGTCTTGAAAGAGACCTGACTGACTGGGCAGAAGATTTTTTGCTGTCATTACTTTCTGCAGTTGGCTGGCTGCCAACCAAGGCTATATAACCCAATCTGTTCTGTTATTTAACTCATAGCTGGAAGGAAGAGACAGATTCATACCTTTCCCAAGAGTATTTGCATGTAAGTGAATGCAACAAATTCAACTGGAATTTGAACTCGGCTCTTCAATTTCTTATTCTAAGCTGATATCCACTGCACCAGAATGCACACAGAAAGGATGAAAGATGTGAAATTGATAGAGTGGTCTCTAGAGATGTGGGAGTTAGAAATTTTTTATTAAAAAAATAATGCTCCCCTCATTAGGGATCTAAAAGTAGTCATATTTCTCATCATATATTGCCCTGAAATTACAGTCAATGTTGTCCCCATAAACGATTTTTTAATTTCCAAAATTGTATAAATATGCATGAAAATAAACTGGAATGCACTTGACATTTTTCATATATTGCCCTGAAATTGCAGTCAATGATGACCTCTTAAATGGTTTTTAACTTCTAAGCTCCTATACATTACTCCAGTAATTATATTGTGTATAATTTTGAGAAAAGATATTATCAAAGATTTTTTAACCAATGTATTGTGAAAATAGAAAATTCAAGTTAACAGAAATTTTAAATGTTAACCCTCTAGGGCCATTCGTATCATATTTGATACAGTATGAAAACAAGCCTTGAAAGAAATATTTTCCTGAAAAATTTTTTAAGAGAAATATTTTATAAATTTCAAATGAAAGCAGTACTGACTGCTCAGTCAATGAATACTAAATGTTTCCTTATAGGGAAATACCAAATGTTTCCTTATAGGGAAATACCAAATGTTTCCTTATAGGGAAATACTGTATCAAATATGATACGAATGGCCTTAGAGGGTTAATAACAATTCTTGTAAAATAAGTTATTCTCTTTTCATTTAGCATCAATTTGTTCCTTCATTTTGAACATGGTGATATTATTAATTCCTTTCTTTGTTAAACAAAAAAATAATCTTCTAACTCTGTTGAATATAAATGGGACTTGTGTAGATTTCAAGCAAGTGTGCTTTTGTTGCTCAACAAAATTGTTTGAGTATAAATCTCTGAAAATATAAAAATACAGTCATATACCAAAAAAATATCAGTAATACATTTTCATTTATAAAAAAACTATTTACATTATAGAATTACCAACAATACATCTGTAAATGAAGGCACACAATTGCATTTAAAATAAGTAAATTTGAACATTAAATAATCCACAGAAGTTGATATGCCACTAAACAAATTCAACCAAACAACCATCATGAAAGAACTCTTTCCTGACAATAATCCATATAATATCCTACAATTTCTTAAATCAAACTGTATTCCAAAATATGACTTCAACAAAACTACAACATAAAAGAACTCTTTTATGACAATAATCCATATAATATCCTACAATTTCTTAAATCAAACTGTATTCCAAAATATAACTTCAACAAAACTACAACATAAAAGAACTCTTTTATGACAATAATCCATATAATATCCTACAATTTCTTAAATCAAACTGTATTCCAAAATATAACTTCAGCAAAACTACAACATAAAAGAACTCTTTCCTGACAATAATCCATATAATATCCTACAATTTCTTAAATCAAACTGTATTCCAAAATATAACTTCAACAAAACTACAATACAAAACGTATATCACTGTAATGCCCACTTCTTATTAGCCTAATGGTTCATCCAAAACGCACAAATAGCTTCTTTTTTTTTTCTCCCAGCTCAACCCAAAACATTCAACACTGTAATTGGATGATAACTTGATTTCTCAAGCCCTTGGTCCATTTTGCTCCCATGTTGTGATTAATTGATCACAAATAGGCCAAGATTTGTTCTCAATATCCTGCCTCAGCTTAATTCACACAGAGTGAAGGCAAACAGCAATAATAAAAAGAAATGGAATGATTACTTGGAAAAGAATGATGAATAATAAAAAACAAATATTACAATTTATCTCAAGTACATTATACAATGATCTTGTTAGTCCTATACATGCAGGATGTCAATCCAAACTGCTCTCAAATCAGACGTGACACTTGGTTAAACTGGTATAGGTTAGCTGAAGTACAGTTAAAAAAGTTTGTTCAATTGATTTTTGGTAATTTCTTGGTAAGTCCGGCTCAAGGCTGCTGATGTTGGAGTTACATCAGGCAGTAATCTCATGTAGTCAATCTCTGTTCATCCTCATCACTCAAATCACTGATCTCTCTGCTATTTCTCGTCACACATTCACTTTTATTGGTATCAGCCCTAAACTGGTGCAGTAGGGGTTGGTTGTCTTCTCTTTTGGGTAATGGTTGCAGACAGGTCCTCCCACCTTCTCTGTTATTACTTTAATATGAAACAACTATTGTTTCTCATGCAATATACAATAACTTGGCTTTCTCAAACAAATCATTCAACACTGGTGAATTGTTTTAGCTCAAATAAATTTTACCAGCTAAATTCCTCTTGCATGGTTTGAAACACCTGACTTTTCATCAAGTAACCTTTTACTCACCTTTTTAACTGGTACTTAGGGTTTTTACAGCCTCTTTTTTCAGCAAAACTGTCAACACCTAAATTAGATTTTTTCCTGGCCAAACATCTGATTTGTAATGGAGTTTCAATCTCTGGGAATATTTTTGTACTAGTTAACCCTTTTCATGAGACATGTATCAGTATATTTCTCTGTATATCTAAGGAATAAAATTTACTCTTAATTACCAGCAACCAAATAGTGTCACATACCATCTCTGGTAATTATGACAACACAAACTTGTATGTGCATAAACACTGAGTATCATTTACCATGTATTCAATTATGAAAGCAGAAAATCATTTTTATTACTTCAAAGCTCCCCAGAAAATTAAATTTTGGAATTAAATGACCTATGAGGATTTGATATGCCATGAAACAAACAAATTAGTCAGTTAATTCTAAAAACTTGATAATTTTAGAATTTGGTTCATTCATGTTATTCTAAAAGGCATAAGTGCAGTTTTTGTAAAATGGGAAAATAAATTCTGGAAAAAGCATAACTAAACATATGTTCTTTTTAATAACACAGTTTTTTTTAACACAGAATTTCACCTCTATCAAAATATTACTATTATAATTCTTATAGAGATTGAAGTAAACTTTAATTTTCACACCCACAGAAAAAATGGAGTGTTAAAAGGTCAATTTTTCTCTTGACACCCATTGTTATTGGATACATTCTCAATAATGTTTGTTTTAATAAAAGCTATATTTAGAATTTTAAGAAAAATGTTACACACTATTGTTAAATTGTTTATTTACAAGATTAATTTTATATTCACAAAATTATAAAAATATGCGAGCCAACTACAATGTAATAATTAAAATTTACCATTTTATAAAGAAATAAAATATGAAAACAATTTTTTTAATTAATAAATTTATAAAAATTTACAAAATTATAAAAATATGTGCACCAACTGTAATGAAATATTTATTTACCATTTTATAAAGATTTATTATGTTGAAATAAATATGAAAAATCTTTTTTTCTTTTAGAGTGTAACATTTCGTTATTAGAATTGTAAAAATAGCATTTTAAATAATAAACACTGCTGAGGTAAGCAAGAGAGTATATAATAATAGCAGTGTTAATTGATAAATTGTTCTTTTGAAATTTTTTTTTTTAGGTCTGAAGGTTAGTTTTAAAAATGCAAAAGAAATACCATACCCTTTTAAAATCTTATCAAGAAACTACAAAAATATTAGAGTGAATCTAATGTCCCTTTGTTTTCTCCAGACATTACAAAGTTTATCTATGACAGGGGTTTTCAAACTGTGGTCCACGGACCACAGGGGGTTCGCAAGGATAAGATAGTGGATCCGTGGATTAGCTCATCATGTGAAATTAAAAGTATAAATTCTCAATGTCTGGATATTTATTTTTACTTATTAATGTTATCAAATGAAAATTTAAATTTATCAATTTAAAGTAAGCTTAAAACCAGTTTTACTACATTAATGCAAAACTATAAACTATTTTTAGTAAAAATTTATGTATAAATTTCATAAGCATTTATAGTGAAATATAAAGGGGTCCATTAGTCAAAAAGTTTGAAAACTCCTGATCTATTAGACTTCATGATATATATATATATATATATATCGCGATGGGATCACCTTTGGGTCCTTCACTTGCTAATATTTTTGTTGGTTTTCACGAAGCTTTATTATTTTCTCATATTGATCGTCCTCCAATGTATCATCATTATGTTGATGATACTTTTTGCCTCTAATAATGAAGGTGAAGCCGACTCATTTCTCACCGTATTAAATTCTGTCCAATCATCCTTAAAATTTACCATAGAAAAGGAATCTAATTGTCGTCTGTCGTTTTTTGATGTTTTAGTCCATAAAAATAATGATGGCTTTTCGACTTCAGTATTTAGGAAGGCTACCTTTTCAGGGTTGTATACATGTTGGGACTCTTTCTGTCCACGTCAACGGAAGATTAATTTAATTAGAACACTGACTTTTAGAGCTCTTAAAATTTGTTCTAATTCCTTCCTCTGCAGTGAAATGGATTTTATTAAGATGACACTTTCTCAAAATGGATATCCTTTGGACATTTTGGATTCCATTATGCATGATATCATTTATAAATTTAATAAGGTTAAGCCACATGTTGTTAAAAAATGTCCAATTTATTTGCGTCTTCCTTGGTACTGAAGGTGAATCTTTATCAAGGTGGATTTCGCATTCTATTAGCAAATGTTATTTTTCTGCTAATGTTCAAGTAATATTTTTTGCTCAACCAATTCTTTCTTCCATTCCATTTTATCCCCCCCCCCCACCCATCATGTTAATTCTATTGTTTACAGATTTGAATGTAGTTGTGGATGCGACTACATAGATAGAACATCTCAGCATTTGAATTATAGAATTAAACAGCATTTAACACCCAGAATTTTAAATCTGGCCTCAAGTAGTAGACAACTAATAAATAAATCTGGGTCGTCTATAGCACAACATGCTATAAATAGCAGGGAATGTGTTGTTGGATTGAGTGCTGACTGTTTTTCAATATTATCCAAATCACACCTCCTTATATCATCTAATAGCTCTGGAGTTCATTTACATCAAATCTCGTAAACCTTCTCTCTGTAAGCAGAGAGATTGCTTGTTAGGTTTGAATGTGGTTGGACTTTAGTTTTTTTGCATATTTTTTCTCCCCTGCCCTTCCATTAGAATTTTATTTTATTTTTTAAGATTCTTCTTCTATGTGCCCTGTCACTTCAGGACGTAGGCGATCATGGTTCTCCATATCTCCGTATCCCTTGTGGCTCTTAGTATGTTTGCTCCTGTTACTCCTGGCAAGTCCCATCCCGTCATCCACCTGATCAGGCCCTGAAAATATGTTATCCTCTGCCTTCCTCTGTCTCTCTTTCCTTCTATCTTGCCAGTCAGTATCAGGTTCTCCAAGCTCTCCTTCCTCATTGTGTGTCCCAGGAACTTCACTTGTCTCTTCCTGATTCTCAGTATTAATTTCCTTTTTGTTGCCCTTCTTTCCAACACCTCATCATTGCTTGCATGCTCAGTCCACAATATCCGCAGCATCCTTCTGTAGAACCACATTTCTGCTGCTTCTAGTTTTGTCCTCATTTTCGATGATATTGTCCAGCATTCACTGCCGTATTAAAGAACTGACATCACATAGCAATCCAGCACTCTTTTCTTTGTTTCTAGTGAAATTTTCCTGTGTGTTATTACTTTACTCACCTTCTGGAATGCATCCTTTGCCATGCCAATTTGTCTTCGGATATCTGTGTCGCACTTTCCATCTCCTGTTAGAACACTTCCTAGGTATTAAAATTTTTGTACTTGCTTGATTCTGGTGTCCCCCACCTGTATTTGGAATTTTGGGTTGCACCTTTTCCTGATGACCATGCATTCAGTTTTCTTGAAGTTTATTTGTAGTCCTTTTTTGTCACTCTCCACTGCTACCTTCTGTAGGAGGTCTTGTAGTTTCCTTCCCAAAAAGTAAACTTGAAGACAAAACCAGTTTATTTTACTTTTTAGTGTATAGAATATCATCAAAATTTTGCTTATTCTTTGCTGTTATTAAATTTTGTACCACCAAGAATCTTTTCAAATATATATATTTATAATAATTTCACCCCAAGCAAGGCAGGACTGTCACTGGTGCACAGGAGGTTACATAGAAAAAAATAAGTTCAAGGGATGCCATAGAAAGGACGAGAGGTTGATGGGATTTGGAGAGGTGAATAGGATTTAAGGTAGAAGATGGTAATTGATGTTGCATTTTTAAACTTTTAAAGAGTGTAGCTATCAGGGAAGCAAGTATATGGAAGAGAGTTTCACAGGCAGGAGCTGCAAGAAGAGAAACTTGGTGTAGAAATGGTGGTTACATTTGACTATATTGATGGTAAGAGGGTGGGGTTTTATTAAATTCAGTTGGTCGGGGTACTAGGGAAAGAAGTTCGTCAAAGCAGAATCTGTGAAAATATTTTAGAAGAGTTAAAAACATTGAGAAACACCATCAGAGCATTATATAAACTTCAAGTAAAGGATTGTTATTGGGGACTTGTTACTCAGCAGTGTAGATTTTTAGACATGAAGTGTATTTGTGCTGGGTGACGCAGATGAAGGAATGGATATTATTGAAAATGTCAAGCAGGTGCAAAAAAGAAAATCTGTTTGGATTCAGAATTTTTATTAAGTCTGATGAGGTCACAGAGGTTAGGCCTCAGATTTAGATTTTGCACCAGAAGACAGCTGTCATTGGAGTGGAAGTGACATTAAGCTGACAGAAATTTTTAATTGTAATTTCAGAATTCGATTTTGAGAGTCGGATTTCAACCATCGAGATGAATAGGTGTCCTAAATCAGATTTCTCAATCCAAGAGGAAGTCTGATATCTGCAGTTAAGGAGAACAGTTGTCCTAAATCAGGTCTCCCAAATGTGGGGATATTTCTGTATAGAGGGTGTTGACAACTCCGGACCAGAGAACCTACTCCTCCTAACTCCATGGCATATTACCAAAGATGTTGCTACATTGTTTGAAAAAGACGTCAACGTTTTTTTAAAAAGAAGGAAAATAGAATATATTGAATATTTTAGGGTTCAGTCAATTGTTTTATTCAAGGTCGTTTGTTGCAGATTGTTGTTATTGCTGACAGGAACAAGAAACAAAACGACAAAGAAAAAGAAGTCTATTGTTTCCAGTGAAAGTTGAGTTAAAGTTGTTCCTTGACAAAATGAAATTGAAGTGTTTATGTGAAGAAATTTGGTTGAGTGGTTCCCGACAGTGAGATTTGAGTTGAAAAGCTTTAATCGTCATCCCAGAAGTTTTGAGTATTGTCGTAGTCATAGTGAAATTCACTGAATTTGCAGAAGATTTTATCATTGTCCTCATGATTGCAGCATTCATCCAGTTATCATTAGTCCAGACAGCATTGGGTCCAACATTGTGTTTACAGAATTATTTCCATTATCAAACTGGTATATAACATCATAAAAAATAATGAAAATACTTTTTGATACACCCTGTTAGTACTTTGATGCATTGAAAATGATTTAAAAGAATATATCTATAATAAAGTTACAATTCCTTGATTTGAATCTAAAGCAGTTGGTTCAAAGAACATCACTTTAACCAGAATATATCTTGTGGTGTATATTGCGCATAAATATTGATTTGTGCTCTAACCAAGATTAATGTTATGTCATTGCAATAGAACACTTGCTATGGATCAAAGTCATTCTCAGTAACATGCCTGTTATGGAGTAAATACCCCCCACCACTACCAGTGAATAAATGAACTAGCCTAGAGACTTAAATAAATAACTCAAGTAGTTTAGAAAAATCTGTTGAAGCCAGTCTTCTGAGAGTATTTCTTACAGATGAGTACTTAAGCAAGAATTTATATTATAACCATAGAAACTGAATTATAACAGTTGCAATAAGAATCGAAACTCATATTAGTTATAAATAGATTTACAAGGATATTAAAACTCCTACTGAGTATAACAAGTGAAAAAAAATACTTGTTGCTTTGTCACACAGGATACCATTGAGGACAAAAATTTGAACCACATTGGTTTAAATTTTTGTAAATGTGTGTAGAAAAAAACATTCTTCAAATATGGAGTAAATATTGGCTTCTGTGATAGAAATTTAACAACAGCAGTTGTTGGAACTGCACAAACAACAAAAGTTGATTGAAATAATATAGAGGAAAACAGAAAATTCTCTAAGTACTTTTATTCCTGATGTGCTCACAAATACCACATTTAAATTCACATACAATCCTGATGATGGACTTATCTTTTCTGCATATTTTCAAAGACATGAACAAATTTTCAGAGAAGAATACAGCAACTGGGAATATAAGATAAAAAAATGACTTTCATTGCACCAGTAAAGCATGAAAAATATTGTAACTTCATACTACCTAAAAACCAGGAGAGATTTGTTTTGAAGAAACACTGAATATTCTGACAAAAATTTTTAGCAACAAAAAATCTTTAACACTTATTGGAAATGTATCATCGAAAATGAGGACAAAACTAGAAGCAGCGGAAATGTGGTTCTACAGAAGGATGCTGCAGATATCGTGGACTGAGCATACAAGCAATGATGAGGTGTTGGAAAGAATGGCAACAAAAAGGAAATTAATACTGAGCATCAGGAAGAGACAAGTGAAGTTCGTGGGACACGCAATGAGGAAGGAGAGCTTGGAGAACCTGATACTGACTGGCAAGATAGAAGGAAAGAGAGACAGAGGAAGGCAGAGGATAACATATTTGCAGGGCCTGATCAGGTGGATGACGGAACGGGGGTTGCCAGGAGTAACAGGAGCAAACATACTAAGAGCCACAAGGGACAGGGAGATGTGGAGAACCATGATCGCCTACGTCCTGAAGGGACAGGGCACATAGAAGAAAATGAATCTGACAGAAAATGAAGATAAAGACTTTTTCACCTACGCTGAAATCGTTAACAAGGAATGTAAAAAATACAGGTGAAATGAACTGACTTTAGATAGCTGACTGTGAATTTTTTATGCCCATTGTTTGCAAAATATAGCATTCCAGATACCATAGCCTCAGATAACAGTACATAATTGACTGTTCACAGTGTCTCAACTAGACTTGTGACATCACTGACATGGAGAATGTGTCACGTCATCTCACAAGTTATGATTCCAGCTGATTTAGGATGATGGCAGAGTTCAGTTGTGGTGCAAACTCTTTGAAACCATAGACCCCAGTTGTCAACAAGGTACCACACAGACTGATGGTGATTTCATAATAGTGTTGGGTGTGTTCACATGGTATGGGTTGGCATGTTTTCCTAAACATTTTACTGACTGGGAACTGCTATTGGTTCATGACAATTTTCACTTATTCATGAACTTGCAATGTATGTATATATATGTATGTGTATATATTAAGAACAATTTTAGTGAAATCTATGACAAAGTGGAACAAAGTTTTCATGTGATGTTCTTTAGAACATCATCGGACACAAAAAGTGAGGATACTGAAATTTTAAATTTGTTGTTATTTTTAAATGTTTTACATATATATAGTCTAGCCAATTTCATTTAGTTTTTTCTGTTTGTGTGTGTGTGTATATATATATATATATATATATATATATATATATATATTATCCTACATTGGTGACACTACTCAAAGTTTCATGTGTTATGCAATCATCAGGTGCATATTATGAACTGACCATTTAAGTTTTGAATTTAAGTTCACTCGATGTTCGTGGGAGTTAAATCTGATAATGTTATGGTATTTTTAATTTATCAAAAGTGAAATTTAAGTAGACAAAAACTGCATGAATATATTTAAAATTTTAAATTAAAAAATTATTAAAATGCAGGGAGATGAATTCGAAGTGACGTAATTCATAATTATTAATAGTAGTATTTTCAAGGAAAAAGAAAGAAAGGGAGAAAGAAAGAGACAATGGTATAGAGGAATTTGTATCAATCAGGATTTCTGGACCAGGAAATCGAACTCTGCCATAATAATCAGAAACTATGTAAAGGTAACATTATTTGGTTTAACTAACCTTTCAGTCATAATGTCCAAACAGACACTGGAAAATCTTTCTTAAATTTAATTCACAAACATTTCTACCATTCACCCACAAAAAAAAAATTCAACAAAAAAAGTTAGTTCTATTTTAAGAACATAAATATATTTCACAATAAGAACATAGATAAATGTATTTCAAAATATAATAATATAATATCAAATACAATGAAGCAGTACATAGCATCTCGTAAGTTTGGCTCCAAAGACTACTGGTGGCTCTATAAAAGTGTGCTAAATAACAGTAAGCCCTCAATACCCCCTCTAATCAATGAATTTGAGGTCCTTACCTCTTCAGCAGACAAGGCTGAGTGCTTTGCTCGCAGATTCTCCACCAATTCAACACTGGATTTGTCTGGAGTATCTGCACCTGACTTCCTACTTAGAACTGAGGCCCAACTGAATGACATCCACATTACCCTCTCACTGGTCTCTAACATAATTTCAATGCTTGACCCTCATAAAGCGAGCAGAGGTGACAGAATCCCAATCATAGTTTTGAAACAATGTGCCCCTGAACTCTCCTCTGTCCTCGCCAAACTCTGTAACTACTGTCTATCTGCTGCTTGCTTTCCTGCCTGCTGGAAGTCTTCCTCTGTGATTCCTCTATTTAAGAATACTGGAGAACCCTTGGACCCCGCTAATTACCGCCCTATCAGCCTCCTACCGATTTTTGGTAAAGTGTTCAAAGCTATTATCAATGCCGAGGTAGTTCAGCATCTCACAGCCCACAGACTCTTCTCTGACAAACATTATGGTTTCCACTTCACCAAGTCTACTACTGATGTTTTGATCATCACTGAGTATATATACCAGGCACTTGACAAGAATGGCGAAGCTCAAACTGTTGCCCTGGCTATTTCCAAAGTGCTTGACTGAGTCTAGCATGCTGGCCTTCTACGCAAGCAGCGGGGCTATGGTATAACTGGACAACTGTTTGACCTAATCCAGTCATTCCTTTCAAATCACACAATGAAGATAGTATTGAACGGACATGCCTCCCAATACTATCATACAAGCACGGATGTCCCTCAAGCCTCTATTCTAGGCCCTATGCTTTTCCTGATCTTCATTAATGATCTCCTCAATGTAATAAGATCCCAGGTAGGCATATACACTAACAACACCACTGTTTACTCTCGCTTTGATCATAAATCTGCTGAGGCTGACAAAGCGAACCTTGCTGCGGAGCTTGAAAAGGACTTCCAATCTGTGGTGGACTGGGGTAAGAAATGGCTCATAAATTTTAATGCTTCCAAAATGAAGCTGCTATCTGTTAACCATCACAAACAATCACTCCTACCCCCTATTAGCATAGATCAGGCTAGCCTCCCTGAAAGCAAAACACTGCACTTCCGTGGCCTAACTCTCTCAGCAGACCTCAAGTAAAATAACTATATCAAATCCATAGCTAAATCCGCTGCTAAGAAGGTTGGTTCACTGTGTAGGGCCAGGAAGTTTTTCTCGTCTGAATCCATCCTGCACATATATAAATCTACCATCCACCTGTGTATTGAATACTGCTGCCACATCTGGTCAGGTGTGCCCCTGCTATTCACCTCAGGACTCTTGACAAAATCCAACAGAGAATCTGTAATGTAATCAATCCTTGGCTGCAGTCACTCTCTCACCAGCATGATGTGGCTTCCCTGTGTCTCTTCTACAAATACCAATGAACTTAGCTCACTGGTGCCCCCTATGTATGAATTTACTCGAGATGACTAGACTAGCAACTAGGTCCGACTTTTTTACAGTGAAACTGATAAAATGTAACTGTAATTTCTACTCTATCAGTTTCTTTTCTAGCACTCTTGCCTGTGGAATTCCCTTCCATATACTTACTTGGCTGACAGCTACAATCTCCAAGAATTTAAATGTAAGGTCAATAGTCCTTGCCTATCTCACTGACTCACATCCTTTCTCTCAAGCCTTTTTTCTTCATCCACTCCACTCTCATCTCACAAGTATTCTCATCCTTCTATTACCCTCTTCTTGATACCCCCTATTGACTGCCCCTCTTTCTCATCATTTTCCCCCTATGAAACCCCCTGTGCACCAGTCAGGTTATCAACATATGATAATATGTATATTTATTAACATATATATCATTAATAGCTCTATTTATACCTCATGTGAGCATTGTTTTATTAACACCTAAATAATACTTTTATACATGTGTATATTCCCATATGTATATTTATTAATTCACATAACTATATATATATATATATATATATATATATATATATATATATATATATATATATATTTGCAATAAAATTGGCAATTAATTTTTTAAGATATATTTTTATTGATATGAGTAATACAACATGTGAGTTTCATTCAGCTTATAAATATCTATCCTTATTAAAAATATTGATAGCTTATTTTGGGTATGTCAGATTTCATTATACAAATAAATTAAATACTACATAAAATGTTCTTTAGAAATAAATCCAAAATAGTATAGGCCACAGAAACGTTTGATTAACATAATATACCATATATCTGAATAAATTATTTTATTAGTTTTGATGTTAATATGGGCTTTTTGACATTTTATAACCTTCATCGGCCTTTCAATCATTGATTTTTAACCTGTCTACTGTTTTATTGATATTAATATTACTTGCTGTATTTTTTCTTCCCATTGAGCCATTCTTCATTGTTTAACAATTTTTTTCTATTCACATGCATTGTTTTGTTTTTTTTCTGTCACAAAGTTTATAAGCATGACAAGGTTCAGACTAGGGGAAAAAAAAGCATAAAATATTAAAACATATTACATGAAGCAATTTTGGAATTTTATGAAATTATATGATGATCAAAAGTTTGGTTCAATCAAAAAATTTCCATAATTGTTTTTTGTTTTTTTTTGTTCTGTCCTGAATTTTTCCATTGGTGATTATCCTATGATGACAAAAATGAAACAGAAAGGAAAGTATAAAAAATCTGACATGTTATGGCATTTATAAATACCTTTGTTACTTTTAGAAGAACTTGTATTAGTTACAAAAAGTCCTTAGAAAACTGAAATCCTTAATTTTTTTGTCAGACGGAACCCATAATTACAGAAAATCTGTTAAATCATAAAATAAAAAGAACACAATAAAACTAAGATATTATTTAATTAGAAAAGCTCTTAATTGCATTTATCAATACAAAATATTGTAGACACTACTGTATTGAGAAAAAGTGTTTTTTTTTATGAATTTTACAAGTATTGTTTTCAGTTTTTTTTCAAAATTTTAATTAGAATAATTTATAAACTTTCAAAATTTTCAAAATTCTATATTAATTTGTAGTGACCAAGTGTTGGTTATTAAAACTGTATTTACTAATCATAAATGGAAATGCTTAATACCCTCAATGACCCTCAGTTTTATAAAAGAATTTTAAATTTATTCTATATGTGCATAAATGTATCACGCTTTGTAAATACAAATATGCATTTATCATTACCTTTAAAGAGACCTATAATGTTATTGCTTATAATATTAGCTTAAGACATTATTCCATCCAACCTCAATGTTAGTCAAGAATTTCTCTGAGCACTCAATTTCTGCTATCAGATCCATTCAATGTAGCTTTGTTTCTCAGTAAACAATTATTGAGAAATGAGTTTTCATGTACTTCTCCATCCAGCTTACATCTTTCACTTTCTGATGTTTATTTTATAAAGATTGTTTGGTTGCTTCCATGTCTTTAGCCAATGTTCTTACTATTCTGTATCTTTTGTATTCACGATACCAACTTCTTCAATTATTCTCTTGCTGGTCAAGCCATTTTTTTATCCTTTTAATTTTTACTCTGATCTCTTTTTATAACTTTCTTAAAGTCAGTTGTTTTTTTTTTTCTTGTTTTTACTTTTAGTGTTTTCTCTTTCTTTTTTTTTTATTGTTCTTTCATCTCTGCATTTTCCATGGTTGTATTCCAGTCACTTTACAATGGTAATTGTAATATTACCATTTCTTTATTTGGCATACATTGACCAAACATTTAGACTTGCTGTAGAATGAAATTTATAAAATCTTTCTTTTAAAATAATTTTTCAAGAAAACCAGTTTCTCAAATCCAGTACTTAATACTCTTTCCAGTAATGATGGGGTGGCTTCCTGCCTTGTTTTTTGTTTGGGGTAGTGTGGAATATCAGTATCTTGATTATGTTAATATTCTCTCAAGTTACAATGTGCTATCAATTTTAGTTGTTGCTGCTGTTGGAAGTCCTTAAGTGATGTGGTTTCTGTTATTTGGTACAGGTCTTTGTTTACGGTTCTGTGACATTACTCCATGAGGTTCAGGGAAGAATGGTCCTCACTGAGTCATACATATTTTTCCTTCATTCAAAGCCATTTTTATTCATTGATTTGATAAAGTGGTTGTAAACTGCCAACTGTTTAGATATTTCTGAATGAGTTTACACCAAGGCATTTGAAGTGTTTAGTATTTGCTAATTCCACATCCTGAATTTTTATGAAGGGCTCAGTGTAAGAGGCATCACTGCTTTCATTCCAATTCTGGATCATTGTTTCTATTTTGGAAAGATTTGTTTTGAGAATTACTTCTTGACTCTTCTGAAGATTTTTTTTGTTTATGATTTTTTTTGTTTATGATTTATGACAATTCTTTTATAAAAGTGAAAAATAAATATCAATAGCTCAAAAATTTAAATGTAATGTCAGTTGCCATCTTCTATCTCCTTGAATGCCATCCTTTCTTCAACACCCCCTGTACTCAGTGTTTTCTCTCATTGTAACACCATGTGCACTAGTTGTGGTCTCACTTTGCTTATTAAATTATCATGTGATAATTCCTTTTTAGAACATCTTTGAAATGTCTTTGGAGTCTGATTAAAAATTCTGATGTTGTTTAAATAAATATGAGTTAATGACTTCAATAAATTTATCTAACCTTGATTAGGAATGTATCTGCAAAACTCAAAGTTGGTCCTAAGATAAGTCTTTTGAACTTTAAACCATCTGTTATTATACTATTATATTTATTTATAATATGAAGAATAACTTGCAAGTTGTACAATAAAATCTCTCATGAAGTTATTGCACATATTTCTCATAAAAAAAAAATTCTAAATCAAAAGTTTAAGCTGAAATGCATATCTTATATTTTATCATATAAATATAAGTGTATTCTGAAAGTTTTACCAGCATTGGTTGTTTAATACTATTTTTATTGTGAAAACTTGCATAATAAAATCTAATATTCTGTAGTAATTCTAAGGTCAATCAATTTATTACTTGGTAACAATAGAAAACAGATCCCCTACTTTATGTCCAGAAGAAACTTATATTCATATTTAATGTAAATTGAAAATTACCAAAATTGGTTTGTTAATACCAATTTTATTGTGGCAAAATTAACTTGCATAATAAAATCTGACATCGTGTAAATATCTTGATGACATGCTGACGTTCAGCCTTTTTTATGTTTAAGTCATTTTGTAATTATTCTTATCTCTTCTTTGTGTCTTTTTTTCTCAAGGACACAAGAAATTAGGTCATTATGTGATGTCTTAAAAAATGTTATTTTTATGTTGGAGGGTAAAATATTGAGGATTGTCATGCTGACAGTGAGCTTGAAATGAAGTAAATAGTTAAGTAATGTTATGTAGGTTGACAGTTTTGAATTTAAACTGCATATAAGTGTCTCATAATTTTAATGGTAGTAGACCATAAATTTACACAGAGGCATCATAATAAAATAATGATATCACAACTAACAATAACAACAATAGTTATAAAAAGTATTGTACAGTTCACACTCATCCCAAGCCTTTTGAACAGGAGTAGAGGTTTATCCCTGTTTTTCTTGTTTAGGATTGGGTTTCCAGTTCCTTCTAAAATCTGTTTCAGTTCTGTACTCCTAATGTCTGCACCTGAAATCTGAAAAAAATTATTTAATATATATAAATATATGTATAATTAATTTATATAATATTTCATGGGTTTTCTATTTGAATTTTCTGAGGAATCCCAATTCTTAATTTAATGAGTGAATAAGCTATTTGTGAGTTAAAAGATAATACCCATAAAAATTTTTTTATTTCAGTGTTAAATTTTTAAGCTTAACAATTTTAACAAAATATTACAATAACAATCATAGATATGAATGCAGGTCATTATTTAAAGAAGTAAGAGGGTACAAATAAAAAGGTTCATAATTGACAAGATTTTCCATTTCGCTGAAACAGATGTTAAATGCATGAAAGCCTCCTATCTTCCCTTTCTTTCTTTTTTTTTTTTTATTATGTATGCTTTCTTTTTCTCACTAAAACTAAACAGTGTCTCTGATATATATTTGTCTTCCAGTTTTCTTCACAATCAAAATGGAATGATTCATTATTTATTCGAGGTATTGACAGGGTATAATATACATATTAATGTAGTTGTAAGCAAAGTTTAATAAATAAGATAAGATGAAAATAATTCTTAAATCCTTTGAAAAGTATCACCTACTCATCACCTCATTAGTAACAGCATTTTTAAGGATAGATTAGTCAGCTATGTTTTTGAAACTAGACAGTATGATGCACAAAACAAAAGCTTAAATCCCTGTACCAAAATGAAGGATGATTTACTGGCATTAATATAAATCTAGGAAAAGAGGGCTTTGAGGTCAGTTCTCTCTACCTTTTTGCCAGAAAGTGAAACTAATTGGTCCACTCTTTAAACCACAAAAATAACTAATCAGGACAACTGCCTGCTGCAAAAAAGGAGGGATATTGCTTTCTCTCTGTTCCAACGGAGGTGAGACCTACAAGATATTATATATATATATATATATATATATATATATATATAGATAGATATTATATATTTTATTTTTATAAAAAAGAAAACCTTTCAAAATAATGTTTACTTAGTGTTCATTCATTTTTAATATAAAAACAATATTCTGCGCCAATTGCCACACTAACTTACGAATGGTGGAACAAGCAGAAGTATAATATTGCAATATTATCACTGCCCCAAAATAGTTGCTACATTTGTAAATAAAAATCAAGATAAATGATAAACTCAATAAAATTAAGATAGTTTATGAACCTATTAATATCTGCTGTTCTATTTTTTGTGATGATAAGCATTGTTACAAAAATAATGGCTGCTTGACGTGTTATCTTTTGAAAACCATTCTAACATAGTATTCATGGTATATATTAGGTGAATTCTGGTATACATAATAATGTATGTTTTTTAATAATTTTTAATTTATTTTCAGACAGAAAATTCTTGAAACATAGGAGCCCTTCCTTATGAACATAACAAAATATGATCTTTGTTTACTTTTCTTGCATGTGTTCAAACTTGGGCACAGTGCCTCCCAAATTTCTGCCAGTATCAACAGAGCATGGGTAGATGGATCCACAAGTTACCAGACAGTATGAAGGTGGTTCTGGAAATACCGTACTGGTGATAAGAACCTTGATGAGAAAGAAGATAGAGGACAGTCATGCAGTTTTGACAACAAACAATTGCAAGCAGTTGTTGAGCAAAACCCACATGAAAACATCAAAATGTCAGGGAAATGTCTCAGATGCTTCATGTCAGCACTGCAACAGTCTCACACCATTTTGCAGAATATTGGCAAGGTAAAAAAAGTGGGTTCCTCATGATCTCAATGAAAATCAAAAACTTAGAAATTTTAAAGTGTGTTCAATGCTCTTTCTGCATAACACCAATGACCCCTTTCTTGACCGAATAGTCACTTATGATGAAAAGTGGATGCCTTTATGATAACCATAATTGATCAGGTCAATGGCTTGATTGTGATGAGGCCCCCAAACATTTCCCAAAGCTAAAGTTGCATCAGCAAAAGATTATGGTGGCTGTCTGGTGATCTGCAATTGGTGTTATCCACTATACAGCTTTCTCGACCAAACAGAGCATTAATGCAGAGCTTTACTGCAATCAACTTACTGAAATACATGTACACCTGCAAAAAATGAGACCTTTACTGGTGAATCAACGTAATCCAATTCTGCTCCATGATAATGCACAGCCACATGTAAGAATAACGTTGCAAAAACCCACAGACATGAGATATGAGAGTTTACCAATTCCTCCATATTCTCCTGATTTTCACCCACTGATAATCATTTTTTAAGCACTTAAGCATATTTTTAAATGGTAAAAATTTTAGGTTCAAAGCAGAGGTGGATTCAGCTTTGAAAGATTTCATTGCATCACAGTCAATAACTTTTTATCAACAAGGAATAAATAATCTCATCGATTGATGGCTTAGGCACATAGATGCTCAAGTCTTATATTTTGAATAATTTCAACATTTCTACAGTTAATTTTTCAAGAATAAAATGATGTTTCTAAAATCGGCTGTTATTTTTATAACAACCTAATACCTATTTTTGATAAACCTATAATTAATAACATTTTAAAAAACCCTTAATAGTGGGTTTTTATAATTCCAGATTTTACCGTAAAGATTAATGAGTCAAATGGTTGAAATCATTAATTTTTAGAAGCATTTAAATAATTTAGATTTAGTCTTTTTTTTTGCATTTAAAATAGCATCCAAGTAACATTTAATCCTATTTTATAACTGATTTTCATGTTCTTTTTTTAATGTTGCAACAAATACTGTAACAAAACATTTACAATATAATTTGCCATTTTAAGTTTTACCATGTTCTTAAATGTCTATTTATGGTTAATATTTGCTAAAATATATAAACATAACAGGTGCAATTTTGAAAATGTCAGTGAAATAGTCTGTTTTCAGATACCTAATGTTGTTGCTCATACCTATGTTTCATGGACAATGCAATGGTATTTGATATTGGATGACATAAAGATCTATTTGAACTGCGAGAAAAACTTGATTTATTTGGGGAATATATGAAAGTAATCCAGAATGTATATTGGAAGCAAACTGCCCATATATGGATAAAAATGAACTTAACATGCTGAAGGGCATCCTTCTCTTTTAGATCTCTTACATCTATCTCTGACTCATGTCATGCTATGCAGTTCTGCACTCTTGATGACTCTAATTGTGTGGTGGTGTCTTTTTTCACTCCCTCACCAGCCAAAAACCTCCTACAACAAAATATCTTTCTGTTATCAGTGTGAATTGGGACTCATTCAGTGATTTCTATTGTGACGTCTCTTGGAATTATGTTTTTAATCTTTCTGTTCAATAAAACCTTCCTGCCCACCATTATCATGGCAGATATTATTAATCTGGAGAGCAATACACTGCACTTCCTTAGCCTCACCATTTTAACCAACTTGAAGTGGAACAGTTAAGTGCCATATGTGATACACACTGAGGTGATCATGTCTTGAAAGAGACATGACTGACTAGACAGAAGATTATCCCGCAATAGGTTGCCATTACTTGTGAAACAAATATATCGAATCAATAGCTACAAGGAAACTTAGGTTACTGTGTCGTGCCAGAAAAATTTTCTAGTCAGTCTATTTTGTACATTTAGAAATCTACCATTCGTCCATGCATTGAATACTGTTGCCATATCAGGTCAAGCGCTCATGCTATTCATCTCTAGGTTCTTGACAAAATCCAAAGAATAATCTGCAATTGTAATCAGTCCTGACTTGGCATCTTGATTTCAGTCACTTTCTCATTGATGACATGACTTCCCTCTGTCTTTTCTACAAATTTTTCATGGCAACTGTTCTGATGAGCTTTTTTTTCCTGGTGCCCCAACCACATGAATGTAAGTGTGTTAATAGATTGGCATGCAGACCCCACTCTTTTATCATTGAAATAGTTAAATGTAACTGCCACTTCTACCCTAATATTTTCTTTTCTTGCACTTCCAACCTGTGGAACTCCCTTCCATTTACTTAGTTTCCTGTTAGTAACAATCTCTAGAAATTTACATGCAGCATCAATCGCCATCTATCTATCTTGAATTTCATTCATCTTTTATCCATTCCTTAATACCCTTTATAACCAGTTTTTTCTCTCACTTTCACTCACTGTAGCCCCTTGTATATTAGTGATAGTCTTGCTTTACTTGCGGTGAAATGATTAAAAAAAAGTAGTTAATATATCTTTTTTCTGTCCATATTTCAAGTTTCATCCAATCTTCAGTAGATTTATTATTTTTCAGGTTATTTAAAGCCAGAAAATATTTTAGATTGTAATTTTTATATTTTTAGATAAGTTTTTTTGAGTGATACATGTTTTACTAAGCCTGTAATTATCAACATGCAGGTTATGTAATGGATAATGACTTGGTAGAGAACTGAGTTTCAATTTTAGTTGGGTTTGTTATATTCACTTACAAGCAAATAACCTTCAGAAATGTAAGAATCCACCTCTTCTTCTTACCCTACTCTACAGGAATGACATCCCAAGATGCAAGCTACAAATTGGAGAGGTGAAAATTAAGCAAGTAGAGAAATTCAACTCTGAAGAGCTTTGTCAGATGACAAAAAAATGACACAAAATCTGAATGTACATTGGAATATTTAGACACTTTCCAAAAACTAAGTAAAGTATTAAGAACTGAGAAAATTTCATTAGAAATAAAGAAAACAGTGCTGAACAGTTATACAATAACAGTTCTTGTATATATGGCAGTAAATGCTGAACAATTTCCTACCAGATGAAGAGGAGACTTGGAAAAACAGATGTGGTTCTACAGAAGAATGATGTGAATATTATGGCTAGATAAAATGATGGAAACAAAAAGGAAATTAATACTGAGCATCAGGAAGAGACAGCTGAAGTTCCTGGGACACACAATGAGGACGGAGGGCCTGGAGAATCTGATACTAACAAGCCAGATAGAGGGGAAAAAGAGACTGGGAAAGCAATGGATAACATATTTGAAGGACCTAATCAGGTGGATGACGGAACGAGGATTGCATAGTGTAACAGGAGAAGGTGTGCTCAGAGCCACCAAGGATAGGGAAACATGGAAAGCCATGATCACCTACGTCCTGAAGGGACAGGGCACATAGAAGAAGAAGAATGTGAGCAACAAGAAAGTTTTAAGGAAACTGGAAATGAAAAGGACACTTATGCTTATAAATCTCCAAACATCAGTCTACAAATTTAAATAATTTTATTATTGGTATAAAAATAATCTTTATCTTTCAAGCTGAAGAAACAAGTTATAAAGTCCGATGAAAAATGTTTCGTATTCTTTTTACAACATAAAAAAATGAATTAAGTTAGTATAAGTGAAAAGATGTATGTGACTGTTTTATGCAAAATTTATTTTTGTATGCATGTGTGTTAATGTGTTGTGTGATTACAGAAGAAGGCAAATCTATCAATTAATCTTATTTTACTACTGTTACAATTCATTTTGTTTATGTAACTCACTCATGTTTTTCATGTATAAATTACTTTAAGAGTGAGAATTATTTGCAAGAGATTTAGAACTCGATAAATAAGTAAGTTTGTACGCTCAGCATTGTTTACATCCCTGGTTAGTAAACACTGAAAACTGAAATTATTAATTTATGTTACACTATTAGAAAAAAAATTTGGATTTTTTAAAGTTAGATTTACTAAACTGGGAAGTTTTATTGGTTAATAAATATATTTCATTATTTTTAATATCTACTTTTAGGAGGGAAAATATTGTTAATCATTTTCTGGAGTGATCTTTCAAATTTTATAGCAAACAAGGAAAGTTATCTGCTTTCTGAAAGCTTGAATGGTATTTGAGATAATATTGCTGATTGGTTAATAAAATTTAATGAGGAGATTCGAATTTGGAGCTACTTTTGAACCTACTTTTGTGCAAAATTGAGATTTTTACTGTTATTATTTGAATCTTGAATTTTTTTTACAATTTTAATGAGGTTCTACAAAAAGGGGTTTATGGAATTTAACACTTACAGGACATATTGAAGGCAAAGGAGACAAGAAGAAATGGTGAGTAACCTATCTAATGAGCTTGTGTAAATTGATGGCAAAATGGAAACTGGGACAAATAGTAAGGAAACAAACATTATTTAAAGCTACAAAGTGTAAGAAACTTTGGAATTCAACCTCTCTATAGGAGAACATACTAACATTCTAATAGATAACTTAATGAAAATGTTGACATTCTGTGTACAAGCAACATTCTTACAAGTAAAGTCTGATATATAACAGGAAGGCTTGGGTTCACCATTTGAAACAGTGATGTGAAACATATACAAGGAATACTTTGAGGAAATGGCACCATTAAAATCAACAGTATTGTTGCGATATGTAGATGACACCTTCATACTGTACAAATACTGTTTGGACCATGTGAACTCAATCAAACCCTTGATCCAGTTCATGATAGAAAAAGAAAATAATTGGCTAGCATTCCTGGATATGCTAATAACTTGCACAGAGAATGGGTTCAAAACATCTGTATCAAGAGCCAACCTTCACCTGACAATATTTCAGCTTCAATACCCACCATCCATACAGTATGAAGAAAGGAATTTTTCGATGCTTACAAAACTGGGCCAAAATTGTAAATGGCAACCCAGACTCATACTAACAAGAAATGGTCAACATCAGATGTCCCCTTCAAAATAACAACTACCCTGCAAATATAACATCATTGTCTACAGGTTAACAGAGGGGACATGGTGGATGACCAAAAATTTCCGTGATCTGTCTACCTTATGTCAGGGGCTTATCAGAAAAGATTTAGGAGTCTTGCAGTTCATAAAACATCAGGACAAGATTCAGATGCAGTTCTACTTTACAGAGAAATCTCTGTTGAGTAAAACCTAATACAAGGGAGAACATAACCAAGAATTGTGTGGAGACAATATTCTCAGACATGTGTAATGAAACAAAAACAGTCTACTCCTGAAGATTAAATAAATGTTTCAGTTAAAAATTCCCTGTAGGTTTCCCAGATCAATATGTACCTGAGGAAGAGTACATCGGCTGAAATGCTGTGATAACAAAAAACAAAGATATGGACAATAGCTCAAATAAAAATAGTGTAAATAAAGTATTGGAAGTTGTGTAGAGCCATGATCACCATGTCCAGAAATGATGCAGTACAAATAATGCCAAGTTTAAACTTGGGCATACACTCTTTCAGTTTAGTCAATAAGCAAAAGAAAAATCTGCAGTGATAGCTGCTATTATGCAGAACAAGGTAGTCATATAAATTTCTCAAAAACTTTGTTAGGATTCTATTTGGTGTGTGTGTGTGTGTGTGTGTGTGTGTGTGTGTGTGTGTATATATATATATATATATATATACATGTGCATAGCAAATAGAATCCTAACAAAGGTTTTGAGAAATTTTTAAACGCCTTACATGGGCAGACCTAAAAACTTAAGTCCTTTACTTTCAACCCATTCTGGTGGATTGGATGAGGATTTGCCTTGGATTCATCTCAGAAAAGACTATATGAATATTTCCCTTTCAAGCCATTCTGAAAATGAGATGAGGAGTTACCTTTAATTCAATACAAAAAAGCTGGAAAATATATTAACGACTTTCAACATGTACTAAGAATTAAAAAGAAAAGATACAGAAGAAATGTTAACAACCTTTTTTAGAAGTCATTCATTTTCTTTCTTTAATCATGAGAAATGCCAGCTTATGGAAAAAGCATTATGATTCATTATTTAAACACACCACACACACACACACACACACACACACACTTCCTTTTTTCATTTTTTGATCTGGTGAAGGTTATCTGTTCAAGTCTGTCTGTTGGATGCTTCTGATGATGTAGTATAAATAGAGAAATCTGTTATTATACTTTTTATGAATAAAACACTATACTTTAACTCTCTTAATTTAGTTTTAGCTTCAAGATGTGTAGTTAAAAAAATTGCAATACATTGTACTTATTAAATAAATTTAACTATTGCCAGTCATTTTTTGATTTCATGTATAAACTTGTTTGAGATAAAAGAATAGTTGTTTAATAAAAAAAAAAGTTTGAAAGGTAAGGAAAAAGCAAACATATTAATTTGAAGATGGTGAAAGTGCAGTAGTGGGTGGGGTTCAAATGACAGGAACTTCTGATTGTCTTGGGGTTGATAGATAGGAACATTAGTCAGCCCATCTAAGTGAGATTTAATTTGAACAAAGACATTCTATTATCCAGATGACAGGATAGTAGAAGAGATAACATTACTTTTAATTTCACAAGTTTACAATTTAAGGCAGAGGAAACATTCATATATAATCATGAGCATGCATATATGTACAATGATTTTATGTGTTTCTGTATAAAGCAAATAAACACAATCACTGATCAACAAACACAGACACACACACACACATATATATGTGTGCATGTGTGTGGCAAGATTCCAGATCATCTTTTTTATAGGATCATCCACTTCAAAAAAAAAGGGGAAAAATAATGGAAGCATTATTAATAGAAAAGAAAAATCCAACATTTACTAAAATCAACTACAAACATGACAACAATATACTTGCCTTGTTCGGAATATAAAACAAACACATGACTGTATACACACACACACACACACACACACACACACATATGTAAACATTACACATATTGAGTCACATGTAAAATAAAATCCATCCTTGATAATGGCTAAAAGTATAGCAGAAAGTGCTTGGAAAAACAAGATTTTAACAACTTTTATATAATTTATGTCCTGAAAAGAAAAAAAAATTCATAATGTAATGTCTCCCCTATCAGTCTATGGTTTACCAAAACCACAGATAGCTTCTTTTTCTCTCCTTGGTCGTCGAAAATGTTCAACACTGTGGTTGATTGATGAATTGATTTCTTTAGTCCTTGGTTCATTCTGCCTCACATTGATTAATTGATCACATACAGGCCAAGATTTGTCATCAATATTCTGCCTCAGTTCAATCCAAACAGAGTGAAGACATACACTAATAATAAAAAGATTAATACTCAGAGAAGAATAATGAATAATAAAAAAAATATTACAATTTATCTTGAGTGCATTATACAATGACTTTGTTAGTAGTGTACATGCAGGCTTGTCAATCTAAATTGTACCCAAATTGGATATGACACTTGGTTAAACTGGTAAGAGTTGGCTGGAGTATAGTTAACAAAGTTTGTTCAGTGTATTTTTTTTTTTTTTTGTAATTTCTTGATAAGTCTAGCTCAAGGCTGATGTGTTGGAGTTACACATAGGCAATAGCCACGTGTGGTCAATCCCTGTCTATCCTCTCAACCAGAGTCTCAGATCTCTCTCTGTGTCTCTTTATATATTCAATTATTGATATTAGCCCTGAACTAATGCAGAGGCTGGGGTGGTGGTGAATTATATTTCCAGCTTGGTTGTCTTCCCCACTCTTAGGTAATGGTTGCAGGCAAGTCTCCAACTTCCTCCTTTATATTGTTTCCAAAAAAAAAGAAAGTTTTCTGGTTTCTTTTCTCAGGCAAATCATTCAACAAATTGTTTTAGTCAAAATAAATTTTACCAGCTGAATTCCTTTCATATGGTTTCGGATCCCGAACACCTGATTTTTCCTCATGTAACCTTTTTCTCACTTTTTAAATGGTATTAAGGGTTTTTACAGTTTCCTTTATTGGCAAGGGTCAACACCTAGATTAGATTTTTCCCTGTCCAGATATCTGACTTGTAACAGAGTTTTGATCCCTGGAGTACTTTTATACTGATGAGTTAACCAGTATGAAACTATTCCCAGAGAATGTATCAGTATACCTCTCTGTATATCTAAATATTAAAATTTACAATCAATTACCAGAAACCAAATAGTGTCACAATAAGATCACATGCAAAATAACATTAAAAAAAACTTCATCATGACAACCTCTCTGTCATTTTTAATAGAACCTGCATATATATATATATATATAGATATGTATGTGTGTGTGTGCACCTCATTCTCTGTTTATGAGGGGTTAAAGAATGCATGTCTTAAAATGACATGTTGGAAATGGCTATTTCCCTGCTAAGTTTTATCTTAATTTGCAGATATATATATATATGTGTGTGTGTGTGTATATATGTCTATGTATATGAGTGTGTATATGTATGTATATAGGTGTGTATATATATATATATATATATATATATATATATATATATGTGTATATGTATGTATATAGGTGTGTGTGTGTGTGTGTGTTTATATATATATATATATATATACATACACATGTGAGTGTGTGTGTATATATAATGTATGAGTGTGTGTGTGTGTATATCTAATCTAAATCTAAACTTATAAATGGAACTTTGTGTATGTGTGTCTGTTACCTATAGACTGCGAAACGGCTGAACCAATTTTCTTGAAAATTTAAACAGTTGTAGTATTAGCATCTGCGAGTGTTCTTAGCTAGGTTTTGTGTCAAGGTACCCCCGATAAATATTGAAAATTGATAATCGAAAAAATCGGGTTATAGAAGGAGTGGTTCGATTTTAATCAAATTTGATACACTCATAGACAAAGACATAAAAAACGATATTCAGAAGTTTCAAGGTTGCAGTTCTTATAATAGTGCAGAAAATTGATTATATATATATATATAAAAGGCAAGATGTTTGTGGGTGTGTCTGTTTATCTGCCTGTATGTCCATATTTTTTCCAGCCCTTTTATTTTAGTTTTTGCTTCGGGTTTGGCTCTAACTAGGTATAATTGTAGTTCTTAGTCTCAGCCATGATACCATTGACTCAGAGGACTTATTTAGCCTTCAAAATTCAGTTTACGATGAAAAAACTTATTTGATATCGATACCAGGAAATCAAAATTTGACTTACATCCATTCACTTTTCTTTCAGTCTACAGTTTCGCTTTAACTGGAAACAACTATTGCTTTTTATTTTTTCGTGCCAATGTCCAAAGAGTCTGAGCTCCAGGACCATGGATTAGTTTTAAAGCTTTCATTACACCCGAGCAACGCCGAGCTATACTGCTAGAGTATATATGTATATAATATATGAGTGCATATATATGTATTCATGAGTGTGTGAGTATATATATATAGATATATATATGAGTCTTTGTGTGTGTGTGTGTGTGTGTGCGTGTGCGTGCATGGCCGTATCTGACTACCGGGCATGGGTCCGGGCCAATCCGTGCAATCATAGTAAAAATCCGGGCAAGGAAAAATGTCTTCATCAGAAATCAAACTAAAGAATTCACGAAAAAAAAAAGGAAGAAAGAAAGAAAAACGAAGAAAACATCCAAATGAACCCAATAAAAATCTGTTTATTTATTAACTTTGGGAGAAAAGACTGGTTATACTCAGAAAGTCCGAACCTGATTTCCCAAACGGACTGCAAGGCAAAGCTTTTTATTTTCACCTTCTTTTTGTGGCTACCCTTTTGATTTTTGCCGCACCACTTCCACTTACTTGCCTGGTCGAGGGGAAGACGCAATAAATCATTTTAATCTTGAAAATTAAAATGATTTCTAATCCCCCGGAATCGGGAGGCTTAGAAATCTGGTGCCTCTGTCTGTAGCGCCAGTCGTCATGTCTTGGCAAACAATCTGAAGTGGTCATCCAGTCTTTATGCTTCTCCCATCCCAAAAGCCACTAAAAATCTTCATATGATTGTTAGAATTTGCAAAGAAGGACACCTTTTCCATAACTTCTGTCTGTTGCAAAGAATTTTGGTAAGTACTAAATTTGTTCATACAGACACAGAAACAGAAACTGCTCGTATAATTCGCAAAAAAAATTTTAGCTCATAGCTTATAATTTAAATTAAAACTTGACTCAAAACGAAAGAATTATTTTATGATGAATTTGAAAAAATTCAACAATTAAAAAAATTAAAAAATACTACAAATATTTTCATATTTTTTACCCATGGGTAAAAATGAAATTGAGAAATGTATGTACGATAAACTAAAAATATATTGCTTTTTTATAGCAAAATTCCATCGCCCTTAAATCCCTACTTATTCTATTTTAAAAATTAAAATTGAAATTTTCTTTCAAAAGTTTTTTTTTTTCAAAATTGACTAGGTGTTAAAGTTTCCTAGCCGATATTCTATTTACAGGTTTTTGAACAAGAGGAGGTGTTAGTAAAAAAAAAAAGAAATAAAGAGATATCAAGGAAAAAGTTGTCTGTAAAAATCAACAAAAATAACTTAAGATACTTGATATTTATGTGTATGATTTTCAGTATAATGCTGTTGCATACAAGTTTAGTGCCTAGATACATAGCTTTTTAAAAACGGTTTTATTTTCTGTAAAGTCGATTTACGAGTGGTCCCTCTAATTTTGAAATAAAAGGATTAGAAATTCGAATGTTATCAATCTTCTCAAAAAGTAGTTT
Organism: Ascarosepion bandense; assembly: GCA_037127315.1. NCBI lineage: Eukaryota > Metazoa > Mollusca > Cephalopoda > Sepiida > Sepiidae > Ascarosepion > Ascarosepion bandense. Next base: position 1,009,707 of record JBBBDQ010000201.1, on the reverse strand, counting down.
TTCCTAATTATGGATGATTAGCTGTCCTCCTGCTTTTGTTCACGTTCCGTGCCTAATTTCCATTGAAATAGCCGAAAAAATTCGCAAAATCATAGTTTCTGGAAACGGATGACACTGATGACATCATCACATTGACAACTAATAAATCTGGGCAATTTTGTCTGTGCCTGCCTCTGTGTGTGTGTGTGTGTGTTATATGTCTGTGTGTGTATATATATATATGAGTCTGTGTGTATATATATATATATAAATGTGAGTGTATGAGTATGTATGTGAGTGTGTGTATATATATATATATATATATATGTGTGTATATGACAATGTGTGTATATATACATGTATTTATATGAGTGTATATGTGTATATAGGTGTAGTGTATATATGAGTATGTATATGTATGTAACTGTATATGAGTGAGTATATGTGTATATATTTATATATAAGTGTGTATATAAATATGAGTGTTCATATGGTTGTGTGTGTATGTATATATATATATATATATATAGGAAAGAATATTAAAACATTTTGAGTTTGAAAATGTGTTTTTTTGACAATATTTGTTTATTTCTACTATTATATTTTATATTTCAGACTGCCCTCGGTCCTTCATCAGAAACAAATGATTTTAAAATTTGAATTAGTAACGTATTTTGTGAGAGCATCAATGAAGAGTTTGTTTACATCACGTGACGCGTTTGTTTACATCACATAACACGTTATATATATACGAGTCTTTGTGTGTGTCTGTATGTGTATATATAAGTGTGTTTTTATGTGTATATATGTTTGTGTATATATTAGTGTTTCTGTATATATCTGTGTGTAATTATATAGTTGTGTGTGTATGTAAATATATTTATATATGTGTGTGTGTGTGTGTGTATATATTTATGCATATATACATATATTTTTATGTATATATGAGTGGGTAGGTATATATATGTATGTGTGTGTGCATATATATATATATATATATATATGAGTGTGTATGAGTGTGTATATATATATCTGAGTGAGTGTATATATCTATACATATATGTGAGTGTGTGTATATATATATATATATATCAGTGTGTGTATGAATGTGTATATATGTGTCTATATATGCGTGTGTGTGTGTATATATATATATGTATATATATAGTTATTTGTGTATATAAATATATTTATATGTGTGTATATATATATATTTATATATGTATATGGGTATGTGTATATAGGTGTGTATGTGTGTGTATATATAGATATATATGTGCGTGTGTGTTTGTGTGTATATATGAGTATGTGTTTTATATATATATATATATATATATATATATATCATCCACAGACAGATCTGTTTCACTGTATCACTGCTCATCAATACGGTTAGACATTTTAGCCAGGATTGAAACCCAACCGAATTGTCATCAGTTGTGCTTAGCAGAGGGTTAAAGCGGAATCTATTCCAGCAGATAATTCTGACAGCCGAACTAACAGTCTCGCTAATAATCTTTCATTGGTTTATGCTTTTACTACTGTCTTTGTTAAATATATTTGTTTAACTGTATTCCTTCTTTGTGTTTTTATTTCTGGCCCCAACAAGGCCCTAACAACTTTGCAACAAGGATTCTTAAGAACCCTTCAGAACCCCAAAAGGTCTATGTGGAAATTGTCAATATTGGTTCAACATTTGATGCACGGAATTCTATTTGTCATCACACTTTGTTCTATTCAACAGTACTTGGCAATCTAGAAAAAAACAAACAAAAGAAAAAAAAATTCAGTTTTCACCACACCTTGTTTCAAATTTACACTGAACTTGAACATAAGCATCTAAACTACAAGAATTCATGTTTTTTGAGAAAAAAAAAGCACACGTGATTCTCTGAGTGAATAAGAAATTAGTTATTCACTTTCAATTAATTGTTAGTTTCTTACTCAGTCACAAAATAAAGTTTTTTTTTTTTTGTTATTCAAGGAAAAGAAAAGTTTTCATTTGAATTTAAATTGTATTTGGGTAATCCTTAAAAACAGAAAAAGGCCTGGATAAACATGATTTTCTTAAGTTTCAACTTGAGCAGCAAAACCAAATGAGAGCTTAAATGACAAGAGAAGCAAAACAAATATGAACTTAACTGGCAAGAAAAGTAATTTGAGCAGGAAAAAAGAATAGAGCAACTTTAGCTGGATATACAAAAAGAACAACTTGAAATTTGAAAGCAAACTGAGAAAGAATGACTTGAAATGCTATAGCAAGCTGAAAAAAAAACAGCTTGAATTTCAAAAACAAACTGAAGTCAAACATCAGAAATTCAAAGAAATTCTACTTCAAACTCAACAAGAGGAAAGAAACTTGCTTAAACTGGCAAACTGGGGACAAATTAGTGAAAGTGAAAATGCATTCTCACAAAGCATGATCTTGGCCGCAGTAGACACTTTTCCATGTTCTTTGAATGAGTATATGACTTTTACCTCCTATTTTAGAAGATTCAAGGATTTATATGCCACAGATTGCATAAATTGATCAGACTCTAAGAAAATTTGCTTTCTTCTTTGAAAACTGGGCACAACAGAGCACACCAAATTTGTGAATTATATTTTACCCTATAAAACAAGTGAATTGGTATTCACTGAAGCAGTTAAACTTCTTACAGAACATTTTAGTCCTAAAACTTCATTCTTTCATAAGAGATGGAAGTGCATGAATTTAACCAGAATGTATAGTGATGATTACACTGCATTCACATCAGTCCTGAACAAGAATTGCAATGATTTCAAACTGTCAGAATTGAGTTCAAATAATTTAAAGTGTTTGATATTTGTTCAGGGACTCATTTCAGCTAAAGGCACTAAAATTAAACATAAAGTTTCTGAATAAATTGGAAAATGAGTCAAACCTTACTCTTTAACAAATAGTGGAGAACTGTCAGAGATTCATATGTGTATGCCAAGATTTGAAAAATACCGAGGAATCTGGCATAGAAAAAGTACACAAAAAGAAAAAGCAAATTAATTCTCCCTCTAAATCAAACCAATCAAAAAAGAAACAAGACAGCTTACTCCCTAACCTGTGTTTTGGTTGTGAATTGTTACATTAGTATAAAGACAGCCCTTATTGGAAAAAAAAGATGCCTAAATTGTAGCTGTATCAGGCACAAGAGCTCACATTGTTGAGTGAGAAAAAAAAGAGGTTAATAGCTACGTAAAAAACACAAAAGCAGGTGAACAACAGGAGTTAAACATTAGGAAGTATATGTAAGTATAAATCCTAAATAAGAATATTAAACTGCAGTTGGATTCCAGTTCAGATTTAACAATCATAAATCTATGCATCTATACTCTTGGAAAATGTTAGGAAAACCATCCTTGCTAAGAACTAATAAAATGGTTAAGTCCATGACGGGAGAAAATTTCCAGATGACATCCAGCCTGTGTTTAAGAAAAAGCAAAATGTGCCTTTTCCTCTTTACCAAATGAAGAACTTGACAGACTAGAAAGAACCGGTGTCTTGTCGAAAATTGGGTGCAGTCAATGGGCTTCATGGACCATCTATGTAAAGAACTCAAATGACATCGGGGTCTGGGCTGATTTCTCGATGATGCATAATATGATATTCAAAGATTATCATTGTGCTTTACCTAGACTGGGTGAAATTTTCATGAAACTTAATGGAGGAAAAACATTTTTTCAAAAATTGACCTCAATGACATGTATCTTCAAATACTGGTGGAGGAAGAATGTTTTAAGTTGCTATGTATCAACACCCATTGTGGGTTGTACAAGATTGAACATTTACTGTTCCGGGTAAAATTTGTGCTGGGAATTTTTCAGCGAGTCATGGATACTATGCTGAATGACATTGACTTGAGTTGCATATTTAGACAACATATTAATGATCAATCAAAATGTAGAAGAGCATAAGGAACAGGTTCATAAAGTCTTCTCAAGAATTCAGGAGTACGGGTTCAAATTGAAAGAGTACAAATGTGACATTTTTATAGAAAAAAATTAAATACTTGGGGTACATCATCAACAAAGATGGTATAAGACCAGAACAGGCTACAGCTCCCAAAAATGTATCTATTTTTCAAATTTTTTTAGGATTAGTAAACTATTATCAGGCGTTTTTTCTGAATATGCACAACCTACGTGCTCCACTAAACGAACTTTTGAAAAACAAGACAAGAACTGGGAGTCAACACCTGAATGACAAAAAGCATTCATCAAAATAAAGAAATTCTTAATGTCAGACTTATTTCTCACCCACTATAACCCAGATTTGGACATTGTAGTTGCCAGCAACACCAGCTTGTATTGTACAAGATGCCAGATGGATCTCACAAACCAATAGCTCATGTGTCGAGAATGCTTCTTCCTGCAGAAAAGAATTACTCACAAATTGAGGAGTCATTAGGGATTATTTTTGCAGCAAAATAACAAAGTTTCACTGGTACATACATGGTAAACACTTTACTTTGCAGACAGATCATAAACCGTTACTGACAATCTTAGGTTCTAAAAAAATAGACTGCGAAGATTGGGAACAATTCTGTTAAATTATAACTTTAAAATGGAATTACTACCATGTAAAAAAAAAATTCTGTCATGCCAATGGACTGTCCAGATTAATCTCAAAACACTGAAAACCTTTTAAAGATACTGTGATTGCTTTTCTTCAAACAGAAGGCGAACTTAAAGCCACATTATGCAACACAGTAAGGGAACTCCCTGTAACTCTTGACCAAATAAAACAAGAAGCTCTAAATGATGAGTTTATCAGGCAAACCAAAATCAAAATTCTTGAAAAGGACAAGCAGACTTCAGATATTTTTTAAGTGACAAAGTACTGCTATATAGTGAGTGAGTCATCATTCCCACAACACTACAAAGAAGAATTCTGAAAGATTTCCACGCTTGTCATCCAGAGATTACAAGGATGAAAAGCCTTATGCACAGCTATGTATACTGACCAAACATGGATAAGGATATCAAAAATATGGTAAAATCCTGTAAAGGCTGTGCCTTGCCAGTAAAGGCATCTCCAATCAAATATAATCCTTGGTCCAAAACTGACCAACCATGGCCTTGAATTCATATGGATTTTGCAGGTCCACTAGACAGATTCTATCTTATAGTAGTAGATGGATTTTCTAAGTGGCCTGAACTTCTTATATGTCGAAATGCAACTACAGAAATGACAATCAATTTTCTACACTAGCTATTTGCCAGATTTGGGATAGTTGATTGTTTAGTGCCTAACAATGGGACACAATTTATGTCTGGAGAATTTAGGGATTTTTGTGAGACCTTCCAAATCAATCATCTCACGATTGATCCATATCACCCAAGGTCCAATGGACAGGCTGAGTGCTTTGTTGACATGCTAAAAAGAGCTCTGAAGAAAGCTAGGTGCTCACCCACAGAAAAAGCCCTACAAGAGTTTCTCCAGGTATATAGAATCACCACCAAGAGCAACACATCATCATCATTACCCCCAGCCAAGGTAATGTTTGCGTGTAAAATCAGGTCTGTGTTCGACAAGCTTTTTCCCAAACAAAACCTGGATGAACAAACGTGATCCCTATAAAATGTTACCAACCTGGAAAGAAAGTATTTTTCCAGATGTTCCTGGATAATAAATGTTTCTTGGAAATGGCTACAATTGACAAAAGAGTAGGAAATATGGCCTATATAATTAAAAGTCCCTAGTTCACTCACAAATACATCGAGTATCAATCAAAAATAATGTTCAAACAAATAAATTAAACGTATGTATGTATGTGTGTGTGTATATAGAAGAATCCAAAGGAGTATCCTGTACATGCAGTAGTAGGATAACTCTCTAAGAGAGCTCTAAGCATATATGCATATAAATACATCTAGAGCAAATATATATATATATATATATATATATATATATATATATATATTTACGATAAATTTTGTTACAAAAATGTGTCATTTGGTGGGATTTGAACCTGCAAGCCCTAACAACTTAGGGGTCACCACCAATTGATCTGGTGTGTCTTAGATAGCTCGACCAGGAATTATTTCACAGTCTAATCGTAGGTAAATCAAGCCTTACATACACAATTTTTGATTTTATGCAAATAATCATCTCTACTCTGAAAGCGTATCATGATGGCAACAAATTTAAAAGACAATGTTATGGAAAGTTGCAAAGATTAACAAAATGAATTTTAATTTATTTGTCTGAACATTATTTTTAATTAATACTCGTATTCGAGTAGATATTCTGCTTTTAATCAAAATATTTTCTTTATATATATATGTATTTATATATATTCATATAAATGTATATATATATATATATATACATATATATATATTTATATAAATGTGTATATATATATATATATATTTATATAAATGTATATAAATGTATATATATATTTATATAAATGTATATATATATTTATATAAATTATATAAATGTATATATGTATATATATATTTATATAAATGTATATATATATTTATATAAATGTATATATATATTTATATAAATGTGTGTATATATATATATATATATTTATTTAAATGCGTGTGTATACATATGTATATTATATATGTATGTATATTTTATATGTTTATATATATTTATATATATATATGCATGTGTGTATATATATATGCATGTGTGTGTATATATATGGGTGTGTATATGTATGTATATATATGTTTGTGTATATATATATTTTTTTTGTGTGTACATGTGTATATATATGTATATATTTGTGTGTATGTGTATATGTATATTTGTGTGTACATGTGTATATGTATATTTGTGTGTACATGTGTATATGTATATTTGTGTACATGTGTATATGTATATTTGTGTGTACATGTGTATATGTATATTTGTGTGTACATGTGTATATATGTATGTATATTTGTGTGTACATGTGTATATATGTATGTATATTTGTGTGTACATGTATATATATGTATGTATATTTGTGTGTACATGTGTATATATGTATATTTGTGTGTACATGTATATGTATATTTGTGTGTACATGTGTATATGTATATTTGTGTGTACATGTGTATATGTATATTTGTGTGTACATGTGTATATGTATATTTGTGTGTACATGTGTATATATATGTATATTTGTGTGTACATGTGTATATATATACATATATGTATATTTGTGTGTACATGTGTATATATATATATATATGTATATTTGTGTGTACATGTGTATATATATATATGTATATTTGTGTATATACATGTATATATATATATGTATATTTGTACATGTGTATATATATATGTATGTATATTTGTGTGTACATGTGTATATATATGTATATTTGTGTGTACATGTGTATATATATATATATGTATATTTGTGTGTACATGTGTATATATATGTATATTTGTGTGTACATGTGTGTATATGTATATATGTATATTTGTGTACATGTATATATATGTATGTATATTTGTGTGTACATGTGTATATATATGTATGTATATTTGTGTGTACATGTGTATATATATGTATGTATATTTGTGTGTACATGTGTATATATATGTATGTATATTTGTGTGTACATGTGTATATATATATATGTGTATATTTGTGTATATTTGTGTACATGTGTATATGTATATTTGTGTACATGTGTATGTATGTATATTTGTGTACATGTGTATATGTATATTTGTGTGTATATGTGTATATATATATATATATGTATATTTGTGTGTATATATATATATGTATATTTGTGTGTACATGTGTATATATATATATGTATATTTGTGTGTACATGTGTATATATATATATGTATATTTGTGTGTACATGTGTATATATATATGTATTTGTGTGTACATGTGTATATATATGTATTTGTGTGTACATGTGTATATATATATATGTATATTTGTGTGTACATGTGTATATATATATATGTATATTTGTGTACATGTGTATATATATGTATGTATATTTGTGTGTACACGTGTATATATATGTATATTTGTGTGTATATGTGTATATATATATATATATGTATATTTATGTGTACATGTGTATATATATATATATGTATATTTGTGTGTACATGTATATATATATATGTATATTTGTGTGTACATGTGTATATATATATATGTTTGTGTGTACATGTGTATATATATGTATATATTTGTGTGTACATGTGTATATATATGTATGTATATTTGTGTGTATATGTGTATATATATATATGTATGTATATTTGTGTGTACATGTATATATATGTATGTATATTTGTGTGTACATGTGTATATGTATATTTGTGTGTACATGTGTATATGTATATTTGTGTGTACATGTGTATATGTATATTTGTGTGTACATGTGTATATGTATATTTGTGTGTATGTATATATATGTATATTTGTGTGTACATGTGTATATATATGTATATTTGTGTGTACATGTGTATATATATATATATGTATATTTGTGTGTACATGTGTATATATATATGGTGTATATTTGTGTGTATGTGTATATATATATGTATATTTGTGTGTACATGTATATATATATGTATATTTGTGTGTACATGTGTATATATATATGTATTTGTGTGTACATGTGTATATATATGTGTATTGTGTGTACATGTGTATATATATATATGTATATTTGTGTACATGTGTATATATATATATGTATATTTGTGTGTACATGTGTATATATATATATATGTATATTTGTGTGTACATGTATATATATATATATATGTATGTATGTATATTTGTGTGTATATATATATGTATGTATATTTGTGTATATATATATATATATGTATGTATATTTGTGTGTATATATATATATATATATGTATATTTGTGTGTACATGTGTATATATATATATGTATATTTGTGTGTACATGTGTATATATATATATGTATATATCTGTGTGTACATGTGTATATATATATATGTATATTTGTGTGTACATGTGTATATATATATATGTATATTTGTGTACATGTGTATATATATATATGTATATTTGTGTGTACATGTGTATATATATATATGTATATTTGTGTGTACATGTATATATATATATGTATATTTGTGTGTACATGTGTATATATATATATACATTTGTGTGTACATGTGTATATATATATATGTATATTTGTGTGTACATGTGTATATATATGTATATATGTATATTTGTGTGTACATGTGTATATATATATATATATGTATGTATATTTGTGTGTATATATGTATATATATGTATGTATATTTGTGTGTATATATATATATATATGTATGTATATTTGTGTGTATATATATATATATATGTATGTATATTTGTGTATATATATATATATGTATGTATATTTGTGTGTACATGTATATATATGTATGTATGTATATTTGTGTGCATGTGTATATATATATGTATGTATATTTGTGTGTGCATGTATATATATATATGTATGTGTTATTTGTGTGTACATGTGTATATGTATGTATATATTTGTGTACATGTGTATATGTATGTATATTTGTGTGTACATGTGTATATATATATGTATATTTGTGTACATGTGTATATATATATGTATATTTGTGTGTATATGTATATATATATATGTATATTTGTGTGTATATGTGTATATATATGTATGTAGGTTTGTGTGTACATGTGTATATATATGTATATTTGTGTGTACATGTGTATATATATATATTTGTGTGTATATGTGTATATATATGTATATTTGTGTGTACATGTGTATATATATATATATTTGTGTGTCATGTGTGTATATATATATATGTATATTTGTGTGTACATGTGTATATATATATGTATGTATATTTGTGTGTACATGTGTATATATATATATATATATGTATGTATATTTGTGTACATGTGTATATATGTATGTATATTTGTGTGTACATGTGTATATATGTATGTATATTTGTGTGTACATGTGTATATATATGTATGTATATTTGTGTGTACATGTGTATATATATATATGTATATTTGTGTGTACATGTGTATATGTATATTTTTGTGTGTACATGTGTATATGTATATCTAGGTATACGTGTATATGTATATTTGTGTGTACATGTGTATATATATATATATATATGTATATTTGTGTGTACATGTGTATATATATATATGTATATTTGTGTGTACATGTGTATATATATATGTATATTTGTGTGTACATGTGTATATATATATATGTATTTGTGTGTACATGTGTATATATATATATGTATATTTGTGTGTACATGTGTATATATATGTATGTATATTTGTGTGTACATGTATATATATGTGTATATTTGTGTGTACATGTATATATATATACATATATGTATATTTGTGTGTATATGTGTATATATATATATATGTATATTTGTGTGTACATGTGTATATATATATATGTATATTTGTGTGTACATGTGTATATATATGTATATTTGTGTGTACATGTGTATATATATGTATATTTGTGTGTACATGTATATATATATATGTATATTTGTGTGTACATGTGTATATATATATATGTATATTTGTGTGTATGTATATATATATATGTATATTTGTGTGTACATGTGTGTATATATATATATGTATATTTGTGTGTACATGTGTATATATATATGTATATTTGTGTGTACATGTGTATATATATATGTATGTATATTTGTGTGTACATGTATATATATATATGTATGTATTTGTGTGTACATGTGTATATGTATGTATATTTGTGTGCATGTGTGTATATATATATATGTATGTATATTTGTGTGTACATGTGTATATATATATATGTATGTATATTTGTGTGTACATGTATATATATGTATGTATATTTGTGTGTACATGTGTGTATATGTATATTTGTGTGTACATGTATATGTATATTTGTGTATATATATATATATGTATATTTGTGTGTACATGTGTATATATATATATGTATATTTGTGTGTACATGTGTATATATATATGTGTATATTTGTGTGTACATGTGTATATATATATATGTATATTTGTGTGTACATGTGTATATATATATGTATATTTGTGTACATGTATATATATATATTGTGTGTGCATGTGTATATATATATATGTATATTTGTGTGTGTGTGTGTATATATATATATGTATATTTGTGTGTACATGTGTATATATATATATGTATATTTGTGTGTACATGTGTATATATATATATGTATATTTGTGTGTACATGTGTATATATATATATATATATGTATGTATGTATATTTGTGTGTATATATATATATATATATGTATGTATATTTGTGTGTATATATATATATATGTATGTATATTTTTGTGTATATATATATATATGTATGTATATTTGTGTATATATATATATATATATATGTATATTTGTGTGTACATGTATATATATATATGTATATTTGTGTGTACATGTGTATATATATATGTATATATTTGTGTGTACATGTGTATATATATATATGTATATTTGTGTGTACATGTGTATATATATATATGTATATTTGTGTGTACATGTGTATATATATATATGTATATATTTGTGTGTACATGTGTATATATATATATGTATATTTGTGTGTACATGTGTATATATGTATATATGTATATTTGTGTGTACATGTGTATATATATATATATATATGTATGTATATTTGTGTATATATATATATGTATGTATATTTGTGTATATATATATATATGTATGTATATTTGTGTGTACATGTATATGTATGTATATTTGTGTGCATGTGTATATATATATGTATGTATATTTGTGTGTGCATGTGTATATATATATATGTATGTATATTTGTGTGTACATGTGTATATATACATATGTATGTATATTTGTGTGTACATGTGTATATGTATGTATATCTGTGTATATGTATATGTATATTTGTGTGTGTATATGTGTATATATATATGTATATTTGTGTGTGTATATGTGTATATATATATATGTATATTTATGTGTACATGTATATATATGTATATTTGTGTGTACATGTGTATATATATATATGTATATTTGTGTGTACATGTATATATATATATATGTATATTTGTGTGTACATGTGTATATATATATATGTATATTTGTGTGTACATGTGTATATATATGTATATTTGTGTGTGTACATGTGTATATATATGTATATTTGTGTGTACATGTGTATATATATATATGTATATTTGTGTGTACATGTGTATATATATATATGTATATTTGTGTGTACATGTGTGTATATATATATATGTATATTTGTGTGTACATGTGTGTATATATATATATGTATGTATATTTGTGTGTACATGTGTATATATATATATATGTATGTATATTTGTGTGTACATGTGTATATATGTATGTATATTTGTGTGTACATGTGTATATATGTATGTATATTTGTGTGTACATGTGTATATATGTATGTATATTTGTGTGTACATGTGTATATATATATATGTATGTATATTTGTGTGTACATGTATATATATGTATGTATATTTGTGTGTACATGTGTATATGTATATTTGTGTGTACATGTGTATATGTATATTTGTGTGTACATGTGTGTATATATATGTATATTTGTGTGTACATGTGTATATATATATATATGTATATTTGTGTGTACATGTGTATATATATATGTATATTTGTGTGTGTACATGTGTATATATATATGTATATTTGTGTGTACATGTGTATATATATATATATATGTATATTTGTGTGTACATGTGTATATATATATATATATATGTATGTATGTATATTTGTGTGTATATATATATATATATGTATGTATATTTGTGTGTATATATATATATGTATGTATATTATGTGTACATGTATATATATGTATGTATATTTGTGTGTACATGTATATATATGTATGTATATTTGTGTGTACATGTATATATATATATATGTATATTTGTGTGTGCATGTGTATATATATATGTATGTATATTTGTGTGTGCATGTGTATATATATATATGTATGTATATTTGTGTGTACATGTGTATATGTATGTATATTTGTGTGTGCATGTGTATATGTATGTATATTTGTGTGTACATGTGTATATGTATGTATATTTGTGTGTACATGTGTATATATATATATGTATATTTGTGTGTACATGTGTATATATATATATGTATATTTGTGTGTACATGTATATATATATATGTATATTTGTGTGTACATGTGTATATATATATGTATGTATATTTGTGTGTACATGTGTATATATATGTATATTTGTGTGTACATGTGTGTGTATATATATGTATATTTCGTGTGTGTACATGTGTATATATATATATATATGTATATTTGTGTGTACATGTGTATATGTATGTATATTTGTGTGTACATGTGTATATATATGTATATTTGTGTGTACATGTGTATATATATATATGTATATTTGTGTGTACATATGTGTATATATATATATGTATATTTGTGTGTACATGTGTATATATATATATGTATATTTGTGTGTATGTATGTATATGTATGTATATTTGTGTGTACATGTGTATATATATGTATATTTGTGTGTACATGTATATATATATATATATATGTATATTTGTGTGTACATGTGTATATATATATATATGTATATTTGTGTGTACATGTGTATATATATGTATATTTGTGTACATGTGTATATATATATGTATATTTGTGTGTACATGTATATATATATATGTATATTTGTGTGTACATGTGTATATATATATATGTATATTTGTGTGTACATGTGTATATATATATGTATGTATATTTGTGTGTACATGTGTATATATATATATATGTATGTATATTTGTGTGTACATGTGTATATATGTATGTATATTTGTGTGTACATGTATATATGTATGTATATTTGTGTGTACATGTGTATATGTATGTATATTTGTGTGTACATGTGTATATATGTATGTATATTTGTGTGTACATGTGTGTATATGTATGTATATTTGTGTGTACATGTGTATATATGTATGTATATTTGTGTGTACATGTGTATATATATATATGTATGTATATTTGTGTGTACATGTGTGTATATGTATATTTGTGTGTACATGTGTATATGTATATTTGTGTGTACATGTGTGTATATATGTATATTTGTGTGTACATGTGTATATATATGTATATTTGTGTGTACATGTGTATATATGTATATTTGTACATGTGTATATATATATATATATGTATATTTGTGTGTACATGTGTATATATATATATATATATGTATGTATGTATATTTGTGTGTATATATATATATATATGTATGTATATTTTTGTGTGTATATATATATGTATGTATATTTGTGTGTACATACATATGTATGTACATTTGTGTGTACATGTATATATATATATATGTATATTTGTGTGTGCATGTGTATATATATGTATGTATATTTGTGTGCATGTGTGTATATATATATATGTATGTATATTTGTGTGTACATGTGTATATATATATATGTATGTATATTTGTGTGTACATGTATATATATATATGTATGTATATTTGTGTGTACATGTGTATATGTATGTATATTTGTGTGTACATGTGTATGTATGTATATTTGTGTGTACATGTGTATATATATATATGTATATTTGTGTGTATATGTGTATATATATATATGTGTGTATATTTGTGTGTACATGTGTATATATATATATGTATATTTGTGTGTACATGTGTATATATATATATGTATATTTGTGTGTACATGTGTATATATATATGTATGTATATTTGTGTGCATGTGTATATATATGTATATTTGTGTGTACATGTGTGTATATATATGTATATTTGTGTGTACATGTGTATATATATATATATATGTATATTTGTGTGTACATGTGTATATATATGTATATTTGTGTGTACATGTGTATATATATGTATATTTGTGTGTACATGTGTATATATATGTATATTTGTGTGTACATGTGTATATATATATATGTATAATTTGTGTACATGTGTATATATATATGTATGTATATTTGTGTGTACATGTGTATATATATGTATGTATATTTGTGTGTATGTATGTATATATGTATGTATATTTGTGTGTACATGTGTATATATGTATGTATATTTGTGTGTACATGTGTATATATGTATGTATATTTGTGTGTACATGTGTATATATGTATGTATATTTGTGTGTGTACATGTGTATATATATATATGTATGTATATTTGTGTGTACATGTGTATATATATATATATGTATGTATATTTGTGTGTACATGTGTATATATGTATGTATATTTGTGTGTACATGTATATATGTATGTATATTTGTGTGTACATGTATATATATATATGTATATTTGTGTGTGCATGTGTATATATATATGTATGTATATTTGTGTGTACATGTGTATATATATATGTATATTTGTGTGTACATGTGTATATATATATGTATATTTGTGTGTACATGTGTATATATATATGTATGTATATTTGTGTGTACATGTGTATATATATGTATATTTGTGTGTACATGTGTATATATATATGTATATTTATGTACATGTGTGTATATATATATGTATGTATATTTGTGTGTACATGTGTATATATATATGTATGTATATTTGTGTGTACATGTGTATATATATATGTATATTTGTGTGTACATGTGTATATATATATATGTATATTTGTGTGTACATGTGTACATATATATGTATATTTGTGTGTACATGTGTGTATATATATATGTATATTTGTGTGTACATGTATATATATGTATATTTGTGTTTACATGTGTATATATATATATATATGTATATTTGTGTGTACATGTGTGTATATATATATATATATGTATGTATATTTGTGTGTATATATATATATATATGTATGTATATTTCCTTGTGTATATATATATATATGTATGTATATTTGTGTGTACATGTATATATGTATGTATATTTGTGTGTGCATGTATATATATGTATGTATATTTGTGTGTGCATGTGTATATATATATATGTATGTATATTTGTGTGTACATGTGTATATATATATGTATGTATATTTGTGTGTACATGTGTATATATATATATATGTATGTATATTTGTGTGTACATGTGTATATGTATGTATATTTGTGTGTACATGTGTATATATATGTATATTTGTGTGTACATGTGTATATATATATATGTATATTGTGTGTACATGTGTATATATATATATGTATATTTGTGTGTACATGTGTATATATATATGTATGTATATTTGTGTGTACATGTGTATATATATGTATATTTGTGTGTACATGTGTATATATATATATATATGTATATTTGTGTGTACATGTGTATATATATATATATGTTTATTTGTGTGTACATGTGTATATATATGTAGGTATTTGTGTGTACATGTGTATATATATATATGTGTATATTTGTGTGTACATGTGTATATATATATGTATGTATATTTGTGTGTACATGTGTATATATATATATATGTATGTATATTTGTGTGTACATGTATATATGTATGTATATTTGTGTGTACATGTGTATATATGTATGTATATTTGTGTGTACATGTGTATATATGTATGTATATTTGTGTGTACATGTGTATATATGTATGTATATTTGTGTGTACATGTGTATATATATATATGTATGTATATTTGTGTGTACATGTATATATATGTATGTATATTTGTGTGTACATGTGTATATGTATATTTGTGTGTACATGTGTATATGTACATTTGTGTAAGCATGTGTATATGTATATTTGTGTGTACATGTGTGTGTATATGTATATTTGTGTGTACATGTGTATATATATATATATTTATGTGTACATGTGTGTATATATATATATGTATATTTGTGTGTACATGTGTATATATATATATGTATATTTGTGTAAGCACATGTGTATATATATATATGTATACTTGTGTGTACATGTGTATATATATATATGTATATTTGTGTGTACATGTGTATATATATATATATGTATATTTGTGTGTACATGTGTATATATATATATGTATGTATGTATATTTGTGTGTATATATATATATATATATATATGTATGTATATATGTATATGTATTTGTGTGTACATGTGTATATATATGCATATTTGTGTGTACATGTGTATATATATATATGTATATTTGTGTGTACATGTGTATATATATATATGTATATTTGTGTGTACATGTATATATATATGTATGTATATTTGTGTGTACATGTGTATATATATGTATATTTGTGTGTACATGTGTGTGTATATATATGTATATTTGTGTGTACATGTGTATATATATATATATGTGTGTATTTGTGTGTACATGTGTATATATATGTATATTTGTGTGTACATGTGTATATATATATGTATATTTGTGTGTACATGTGTATATATATATATGTATATTTGTGTGTACATGTGTATATATATATGTATGTATATTTGTGTGTACATGTGTATATATATATGTATGTATATTTGTGTGTACATATGTATATATGTATGTATATTTGTGTGTACATGTGTATATATGTATGTATATTTGTGTGTACATGTACATATGTATGTATATTTGTGTGTACATGTGTATATATGTATGTATATTTGTGTGTACATGTGTATATATATATATGTGTATGTATATTTGTGTACATGTGTATATATATATATATATATATATGTATGTATATTTGTGTGTACATGTGTATATATGTATGTATATTTGTGTACATGTGTATATATGTATGTATATTTGTGTGTACATGTATATATATATATGTATATTTGTGTATGCATGTGTATATATATATGTATGTATATTTGTGTGTACATGTGTATATATATATGTATATTTGTGTGTACATGTGTATATATATATGTATATTTGTGTGTACATGTGTATATATATATGTATATATTTGTGTACATGTGTATATATATGTATATTTGTGTGTACATGTGTATATATATATGTATATTTGTGTACATGTGTGTATATATATATGTATGTATATTTGTGTGTACATGTGTATATATATGTATATTTGTGTGTACATGTGTATATATATATATGTATATTTGTGTGTACATGTATATATATATGTATATTTGTGTGTACATGTGTATATATATATATATGTATATTTGTGTGTACATGTGTATATATATATATGTATATTTGTGTGTACATGTGTATATATATATATGTATATTTGTGTGTACATGTGTATATATATATATGTATATTTGTGTGTACATGTGTATATATATATATGTATATTTGTGTGTACATGTGTATATATATATATGTATATTTGTGTGTATACGTGTATATATATATATGTATATTTGTGTGTACATGTGTATATATATATATGTATATTTGTGTGTACATGTGTATATATATATGTATGTATATTTGTGTGTACATGTGTATATATATGTATATTTGTGTACATGTGTATATATATATATATGTATGTATATTTGTGTGTATATGTGTGTATATATATATATGTATATTTGTGTGTACATGTGTATATATATATGTATATTTGTGTGTATGTATATATATATGTATATGTATGTATATTTGTATGTATATATATATGTATGTATATTTGTATGTATATATATATATATGTATATTTGTGTGTATATATATATATATATGTATATTTGTGTGTAATATATATATATGTTTGTGTGTGTATATATATATATATGTATATTTGTGTATATATATATATGTATATATTTGTGTGTATATATATATATATGTATATTTGCGTGTATATATATATATATATATGTATATTTGTGTGTGTATATATATATATATATATGTGTGTATATATATGTATATTTGTGTGTGTATATATATATATATATATGTGTGTATATATATGTATATTTGTGTGTATATATATATATATATGTGTGTATATATATGTATATTTTTTGTGTGTGTATATATATATATATATATGTATATTTGTGTGTGTGTATATATATATATATGTATATTTGTGTGTGTGTGTGTATATATATATATGTATATTTGTGTGTGTGTGTATATATATGTATATTTGTATGTATATATTTATGTGTCTCTCTCTCTACATTTATTTGTGTGTGTGTGTATATATATATATATATATATATATATATATATAAAGAAAAAGTGAACCTTGCTGTGTCTGTGTTATTTTTAAACATAATCTTGTTTTCCTAGCAATTATGCTAAAATTTTCCTCACAAGAACATATTTAAGCACTTAGATTAAAATCTTAAGCAATCTTTACATACTAAATTTAACCAGAAAAAGATATTAAGACCAGGTAACACGTTTTTGTCAGATCTACTGTCAGTAGTGAATATCATGATCTGTCAATGCAAAGGACTGGAAGTATATATATATATATAATGTCTATCTATCAAGATATATTTGATATGTCAATGGGAAGAGCAGGAACTTTGGGAGAAAAAAATATGAGATGACTCAACACAAGAAATGATTTGAATCTTGAAATAAATATTTTCCACAAGTGTTTCTTAGACCTGTACAGTGACTTTATCTTTGAAATTATCTACGCTGTATTGCTATATAATCAACTGCACATACACAGATGGAAATAGAGTTTCTTCTTTAAGTGATAGATTTGTTGCTCAAGGCTTAGAAAGGACAAATGTGACTTTTTTAATTTTTTGTATTGTGGAGAGCCATGATCACCAACATCCTGAAGGGACACAGCAAATATAAGAAGATAGAATAAAATAAGATAATGACACCATCATGAAAAGAATAATAAAACAAGCACTCATAAAAAAAAATTGAAATTTCATACTAATTTTATGTTCAGATTAAAATACACCTCCTAAAACTTTCTCTTTTAATATTTAAAGTTTCATTTAATCATTATTTTATAAACAATGAATCTTAGTATCAAAAAAGAAGAATGTTTACTTTATTAAATGCATATAATTAAGAAATAAATGATCAAAAAGATTCTGAATGCTCTTTTAATCGGGGTAATACTAGATTTTTTTATTTATATCACCCAAGATGATACAAATAATAATAAAATAGTTTATCATTTGGGACACGGTTCTTAAAAACCATCCTGAGATTAAACAATGTTAAATCCTCTCTCTCTCTCACTATATATATATATATATATATATAGCTTATGAATATCACAGCTACACAACTTCTTTATCTATTAAATTCCATATATAAATAAAATATAATTGGCTCTGTAATTTGAATATAAATTACATTGAGCCCTCCATCTTGATCAGTTTTAATATTAATGTAATTAATATTAATTAGGATCGGGTTTTTGGGATTTACCTACCTGCTTTTCCCAATTGGATTAAAGTTATAAAATATATTATATAATATATCATCCAGCTGAGTTCATTTCTATAAGGGAGGGCAAAATCATCCAGTGTATGGTTGTCTATAATATTTTGGCACATATATTAGCAGGCATGAAACATACATTTTGTTAGGTTTATTTTTATAACTGTTTACATGCCTTTTCAGCCCAACTTTCTCACAAATGTGACATAAATTCTCTGTACCTAATGATGCAAATGATATTACTACCTGGTGAAAAGAGGCTTCATGATGGAAAGATTGCTTTTGAGAGTTCTTGAATTACAAAATAAAAGCTGAAGTACTTAATGCCATTTTGTACTTGGTCAGTGCTCTGGTTTAATAACTTTGCATGTGACTTCATTTTACTACTTTACCCAAGTAACATCACAAGTGAGGTCATGGCTGTTACCTATATTGTCCAGAATTTCCACATCAAAACCTTTTTGAATATTTCAGCTTTTATTTTGCAATTCAAGAACTCTCAAAAGCAACCTTTCCATCATGAAGCTTCTTTCACTCAGTAGTAATATCATTTGCATCTTTGAGTTACATATGCTATCCATTTTAGTTGTTTCTGTTGTTGTAAGTCCTCAACTGGTGCAATTTCTGTTATTTGGTACAGTTCTTTGTGATTCTGTTGCACCAGTTCACGAAGTTCAAAGGAGGATACTATATGTACTTGAGTATAGTATGAGTTTTAAAATCAGTTTTTTTTATACAAAAAATAGGAGTCCCACTGTACACAGATCATTTTTTTCTGGAGGGATTACAATTCATGTACAAAAAATTTCTGGAGTCACACTAAACATGAAGTTGGCTTATACACAAGTATATATGGTAGTTCTCTGCAAGGCCTACTTACTTCATCTACTGGAAACCATTTTTAATCATTGATCTGAGAAAGTGGTTGTATACAGTTGATAGTTTAGCTATTTGAATAGGTTTGGCACCAGGTACGACATCCATATAAAATCCTTAATTTGACAAGGCTATTTAAGAATGTGATTTGAGTTATTAGGTAATGTTTTGATTTTGTAGAACCTTGCAGTGTTGGACAAAACTACCCCTAGCACAGTTTATTCTATATTCAATTTCCTTATATCCTACACTAAATTCGTTATAACTGATCCACACACTGAGATATTTAAAGTATTTAGCATTTATTAATAATGATACTAGCAAGAAGGAACTGTATGCCATTATCTAGTAACCAAGACATCAGGATAGAGATAGAGTTAATAACCAATAAATGTGCATTTCTTATGATGCATAAAAAAATAAAGAGAAACAACAGAAGGAAATGGATTACCCAACCAGGAAATTATCAGGATACTCAACAGGAAAGAAAATTACTGAAAGCGGATTCAATCAAAGTAGTATGAGAAAGAAAACCAATTTACAAGGTCTGATCAAACAGTATCTGTACTGATGCCATAAAAAGAAAACTACAACATATATTAATTCGGCATTTAATCTCCTTTAAAGTAGTCTTTCTGAAGCCACACACTTTATCCAGAATCATTTGCATTGATGGGAGCATTTTTGGGGATAGTGAGCCTTATCACATTCTCTTAGTTTCCTTGATGTCTTAAAATGTTGTCCCTTTCAAGTAGATTATGATTTTTGGAAACAAAGTTACAAGGGGCAAAATTTGGGGAACATGGTGGCTGTCAAATCTGAGAATGCTGTCTTTGGTCCAAAACTGCTGTACATCAGGAACCTTGGGAGAAGAAAATATGAGATGACTCAACCTAAGAAATGATTTGAATCTTGAAATAAATATTTTCCATAAGTGTTTCTTAGACCTGTACAGTGACTTTATCTTTGAAATTATCATGGTCACAGATGAAATCTCTGTTGTGGTGAGAAAATCACACTCTACACACTTTCCTTCCAGGCCCTACTATAAACAAGAAAAGTAAATGAGAATGTTATAACTTTGTGTGCATTCTCGACAGAATTCAAGGTCAATCTGTGCCAAGTGGTTTCACTCTGCATTTCTTAGCTTCATTACCTTAGCAAAGGTCTGGTTATTTTTTTGATCAGACCTCAGAAAAAGTAGAAACTAGTTTCATCAGCAGAAACTTGATCAAAGAAATAAATTCCTGGACAGTTTCTATTATGTGATACTCAGTACCCTTCTCAAACTGAATAGCAGAAGAATTTAAAAAGCTAGATCACAAATCAGATTTGATAACAATGCATAAATTTAAAAAAATGAAGTACTCCATAGATAAAATATCAAGGTACTTGAGAATTATGCAAGTTTAGGTCACAAAAACTTAATTGTAACAGCCAAAATTTTCAACAGAATTATTGTGTGAAGAAATAAAGAAGAAACCAAAAGAGAAGAAATAACCTGAATATGGTTCTGAAGAAGACATCCAAAGAGCGAACCTTAATCACTATTAATGGCAGCTCAGAACTATCTCATCAGATGCAATTAAATAAAAGCCAAGATAGACAAGAAATAAAAAAACAAAAAATACAGACTCTGGAAATAAAGAAAAAAACATAAGTGAATGAAGTCTATTTGTCTAGAAATATTTCAAAAGTATGACTGAGTGGGGGATGATCTACTAGAAACCTGTGCAAATATTTAGGATTTGAACAAAAAATGGAAACTTAAAGTTGTTCAGTCAAATGAAAATATTCACACACATTTATTTGATCTGAGTCTATTTTGCTGACTGTGAACTTGCATTGGAATTCAATATCTTTTTGTTGACCAAAACTGGAGACTTTTGGTGTAGATTTTTTTTTTTCATTCATTCTGCTTGTTAGTGATAAAAATTATGGATTATCTTAATTCATTGTAAGAGTCTGTAATAGTTGGAGAACTCACCAAAAAGCCAGAATTCTTTTTTTTTTTTTTTAGCAAAAAAAGAATTACATTAACTGTTTTTTTTTCTGTTTTGTTTTTTTGTCATTTCTAGTAAAGATTGATTTTCTGTTAGACTTGAATGGTCTTTATTTCAGCTCAAAAATGGGATGCTACATTCCAAACAACTTATTTGATGGTAAATAAGACTTCAAAAATGGCTAAATATCTCTTCAGCCTTATATGTAAAGTTTAGATATTTGCTAGGCTAACCTTTACCTAAACATTGTAGACTACCAATATTTGTATGTAAACTAAGTCCATAACACTCTAATGTTAAATGTAAGTAGAAGTTTGTTTATATTTCTGAGATGAGGTAGTGTAACTAATTATACTATTCAGACTGTTGTCCTCATCTTTATTGCCATATTCATAACATTTCATCCATTGTACTGTCTGACCTTCTTCAGGTGATATACATTTGAATTTCACACCAAACCCTTGATTTGGTCTATGGAAGTAGATTGTTTTAATTCCGTGTGTCATGCCTCTTTTGGATATCTGTTTCAGGTAATTCTCTTTAGTAACTCGACTCCAAGTTTTTATTTTCTCTGGTGTGGCCAGGTATCGAATTCACAACTCTTTGGGTCAAGTCTCTCTTTGGACTAGTCAACCAACATTTTTATCCACTAGACCAAAACATGAATATGGCAATAAAGTTGAAGACAACAGTTCAAATGATGTAAATAGAGGTTTATATGCAAAATTGGTGTATCTAATAGGCTAATGCCTACACAATGCTGTAGATTACCAATCTTTGTACCAAACCCAACCCAATAATACTGTCATATTAAATACAAAAGGAGAAGGCTTATATGCAAAATAGAAGTATCTGATAGCCTAATGCTTACACAATGCCGTAGTCTACCAATGTAAACATACATGATCCTCACACAAGATTTATAACAACCAGTCAATCATTACCCAACATTGCATTTTGATTCTTAATTTCATCTATATGAACTGGGAACTACTCACCGAAATCATACATTCATAGGACTTTGGTTTAAATACTGACATATGTACTAAAAGCTGGGAAAAGGTCTGCTGCATGCTCACAAGTTAGCAAGTTGTAAGTTTATTTAGGACTTTGTCTGGGTGGATAGATAGGTGACACCTGGACAACTGCTATGTTAGTCTCATAAATCTGCTCTTCTCTCTATCATCTTTTCACCAATCTACACATCCTAACATATGACTGGCAATACAAATTGGTGGCATTAGAATCATGCAATGGACAAGTCCATCACCCACCAGGAATGTCCTTTCAGTCTTCAGCATAACTGTAAATATAAAGCAGCACCTGGAAATAATCAATGTCATGTTTGTTGTTGCTTGTTCTCCGAAAACCCCTCATCCACTCTTTTACTTTCCTGTTCCCTTTTGGTTGAAGTGGATGCCACTTAGAAAACTAGACTTCAAAAAGAAGCACCTGTTGGTTATAAAACCAAAACACTTGAGATCCAGATAATTTTTCTACTCTCAGTGTCCATAGTATCACACCAATGCTTGTACCAAAACTAACTCCATAATACTGTAATATTAAATATAAATATGGGAGATTTATATACAAAGTTAAGGTATCTGGAATGCTAATGCTCATAAATGTAAACTGCTAAATAAAGATGAAAGTATGTCAACAAATGTTAATTAATAAATTGGCCAACTATTTTACAGATGTGTAGTCATCATTTCAGTCATAATATTCAGATATTTTCATAAACAGAAATCTGATTCCAAAGATTTTTAGTCAAAATCATCTGTTGCTTGATTGATTTTGTTTTCTATGGTTCATGGTTTTAACAGATTATTTTTGGATTTAAATTTTTTTTGGGGGGGGATGATAATAATGGTTTAGTGGTACAAGTTTCACAAACTCATAACTGAAGTGAGAAGAGGTGGATTCATACCTTTCCCAACAATATTTGTGCTTAAGTGAATATAATGAACCCAATCGGAATTTGAATTTAGCTCTTTAATTAGCAACTCAAATCCATCATTCATGACTCCTCCTACATCCACATTTACAGCACCTGATATTCCCAGGTGGTCACTCATCTAGATGTTGCTTAACTTTGCTGATCATATGGGAACCTGTGTTTCAATGTGATGTGGCTGTAAGTCTATAATCATCTGTGGTAATGCACTTGATAGGACCTATTAGGCTTAATTTGACTATTATTGCTAAAATTTAGTTTATTAAAATCTTACATATTTCATTACTTTAAAAATATGTTTGTTCACTTGTCATAAACTTCAATAGATTTAACCCATATGTTCCTGGCATCAGTTTTAACTGACACTTTTTCCATATTTCTAAAATATGAACTGTAATTTTGGAAATTGAAAATTTCACTAAAATATGTTGGAAAATTTTGAGATTTTCATCTGAATTTTATAAAATACAAAATTTAAGCAAAATGGTCAGAATATATGGAAAAAAGATGTCCATTTAAATTGATGCCAAGATACAAGTTGAATGAAAGAGATAATTATTGCAATTTTCTTTGTGTGTGTTGTGTTATCAATAAAAAAATATTCTGCTAAAAAAAATTATTAAAAAAGAAGTTAAATTAGAGAACACCAAGAAGCAATAATCATATGTTTTGATGGTTATGTCAAAAAAGTTTACAAGGTGTTTGAAATATGTGCTTCTTGGAAACACCTTACATAAATATGACTAGTTTACTAAATGACCTTTCTCAGCTACTATCAGTTTTTGCATTTACCTGTTTACACAATCCAGGTGTATTTTATTTTCCGCTTTCATATCTTATCTGATATGTTGTGATATCTCTTCTGTTCTACAAACCACTTTATTACATCTTGAGATTATATAATCATTCTCAGATAAAGAAAGCTTAGTATCAGTTCTATTGTACACACACACACACACACACACACACAAGAATTTGATTTACAGTGCTTCCCCAATTATCCAGATACATTGGGACAGGGTTTGTGAGAACATGTAAGAATTATTAAAAAAAAAATGAAGACAAAAATAATTTTCTGAAAGAAATTTAACATTTATATTATTATCAAATAACACTTTCAAGGATTGTTTTGATTTATTTGTAATGGAAAAAATCCATCAATTTTTGTCTGTATCCAGCTGACCTTGAATTTTTATGATGATAACTTCTGAAGCTGGATTTGAGCAGACATAACTTAAACATTTGTCAAACATAATCATTGCTTGGATGTTTTCTTTTTTTTAATTATTTCCCCCCAAGCAAGGTGATGCAAGAAGTGACAAAGAATGAAAATACTTTTGTGAAGAGAAAGGACAATAAAAAAAGAGAATTCAGGAAGAGCAAATATAGTAATTGATGTTTAAATTTTTTAAGTTTGTAGTTGTCAGGAAACAAAAAAACTGGAAAAGAGTTTCAGAGGCGAGTAGTGCAAGAAAAGAAACTATTAGAATGGAACTTATGGTTACATTTTGCTATTTTAACTGTAAAAGTATGAAACCTATTTGTCACTCTAGTAGTATGATTAAATTCATATGGTTAAGGTATCAAGGAGGTGAGCTACTTACAACAACTGCCATGAAAATAGAGAAAAGACAAAAGTAAACCATATCACAGAGTTGGGGAAAGTGACTGAAGTCAAGATGCCAGGTCAGAACCAGTAACATTAACAACCCTGCTGTAGATTTTGTTGAGACTCTCAAGCTATATAGCAGGATCAACAGGCCAGATATAGCAAAAATATTCAATGCACAGACAAATGATCTTAACTTATTTATAAATGGAACTTTATGTGTGTGTTTGTGTGTGTGTATCCATTACCTATAGACTCCGAAATGGCTGAACAGATTTTCTTGAAAATTTACAGTTGTACTATAATTGTCTGTGAGTGTTCTTAGCTAGGTTTGGTGTTGAGGTACCCCCGATAAATATCGATAATCGAAAAAATCGGGTTATAGAAGGAGTGGTCCGATTTTAATCAAATTTGATACACTCATAGACAAAGACATAAGAAACGATATTTAGAAGTTTCAAGGTTGCAGTTCTTACAATAGTGCAGAAAATCGATTATATATATAAGGCAAGATGTTTGTGTGTTTCTGTTTGTCTGTATGTCCTTTATACAAATCCACAATTTTTATCTGATTCTCTCCAAACTTCACACAAATATTCTTTAGTCTGTGCTCCAGGACCATGGATTAGTTTTAAAGTTTTCATTACACCCGAGCAACGCCAGGCTATACTGCTAGTAGATTTATAAATGTGTAATATGGATTCTGGCAAGAAAAACTGTCTGGCCTGACACAATGAACCAACTTTCCTATCAGTAGACTTAGCAATTGAGTAAATATAATCACTCCACTTCATATCAGTGGAAAACACAAGACCAAGAAGGCAAAATGAGTTGCTCTCTTGGAGGCTAGCATTGGCCATGCTGAGGCAAGAATGATTGAAATACAAAGATTTAGAAACAGTTTCAAAAAAATTCATATGCCAAAAATAAATATGATTTCAATATTTTAAATATTAATATAGATTACTTGTAATTGTATGCATGAGTCCAAGTATACATAGTTATAAATAATTCTTAACTGATTTTATCATTGTAATATTTTTACATTATATCAAGTAATAAGGATACAGTAACTAGAGTTCACTAATTGAAAGAGAGTGTTATCAATGATAACCAGATTTGAAGTCAGAACATTCTGCCTTTAACCCTCTCCTTTTTTTATTTTTAATTGTACTTTTTATCACATAAAATTTGGTGAGGTATGAGTAAATTTTCATTCCAAAAATATGGTCCAGGCCAGGAAATTAACTAATTCAGAGTTGATTAAAGCCTCTAGTACTTTTACTGAAAAGAGGTAAAAGACTGATAGGATGATAAATCGAGGATCAGGAGGTTCAGTGTAATTTTGAACTGGTCTCAATGAAGAAGGTCCTTGCTTCATACTGATGTTATCCTTTTATTTAAGAAATAAGTAGTGAACACTAGAAACAAATATATCTCTCAAAAGGGAAATAGGCAAAGAAAATATATTTAAAAGAAATACACAAATAAGGATCATTCTTTTCAAACAAAAACAACAATTCCATTCGTCTCCCTGGTTCTCACCCGCTTGCTCGGCCGCCATTGCCCACCGGGATCACTTCTTCTTTGGCTTTATCGTAGCCACACGCCGGACCAAAACAGGCGCCTTTTTGCCTCAGCTCGTAATAAGTGTAAAAAGATACTTAACGAAGCTAAGATGCTGTTTACTGCCAGAATGAAACAGCACATAGCATCCTCCAAGTTCGGTACCAAAGACTACTGGCACCTCTGTAAACACGTGCTTAGCAAGAGTAAGTCCTCAATACCCCCACTAATAAACGAGTTTGAGGTCCTCACCTCCTCAGCGGACAAGGCTGAATGATTTACCCGTAGATTCTTGACCAATTTGACTATGGATTCGTCTGGAATCCATACACCCGATTTCCCATCTAGAACTGAGGCCCAATTGAATGACATCCACATCACGCCCTCGCTGATTTCTAGCATAATCTCAAAACTGGACCCTCACAAAGCGAGTAGTGGGGATGGAATTCCAATCATAGTTTTGAAGAATTGTGCCCCTGAACTCTCCTCTATCTTTTCTAAGCTCTACAACCTCTGCCTATCTTCCTCCTGCTTTCCTGCCTGTTGGAAGTCTTCTTCTGTGGTTCCAATATTCAAGAACACTGGTGAACTATCAAACCCCACAAACTACCGCCCCATCAGCCTTCTTCCGATCTTTGGCAAAGTGTTCGAAGCCATTATCAATGCCGAGGTCATTCAGCATCTCACAGCCCACAGGCTCCTCTCGGACAAACAGTATGGCTTCCGCTTCACCAGGTCTACTGCTGATATGCTAACAACCATCACCGAGTATATATACCAGGCTCTCGACAAGAATGGTGAAGCCCGAACCGTCGCCTTGGATATCTCTAAAGCATTCAACAGAGTATGGCATGCCGGCCTTCTACGGAAACTGCGAAGCTATGGCATAACTGGACTTTTGTTGGACTTAATCCAGTCATTCCTCTCTAACTGCACACTGAAGGTGGTATTAAACGGACATGCCTTCCAGAACTACCCTACAAATGCGGGTGTACTCCAAGGCTCTATCCTAGGTCCTACGCTCTTTCTAATCTATATCAATGATTTCCCCGACGCCATAAGATCACAAGTAGGCATGTACGCCGATGATACCACAGTTTACTCTCGCCTCAATCAAAAATCTGGTGTTGGTGACAAGGCGAACCTCGTTGCCGAGCTTGAGAAGGACCTCCAATCCGTGGTGGATTGGGGTAAGAAATGGCTCGTAAAATTCAATTCTTCCAAAACAAAGCTACTGTCAATTAACCACCACAGACAACCGCACTTCCCTTCCATTAGCATGGAACAGGCTTGCCTCCCAGAGAGTAAATCACTACACCTGCTTGGCCTGACACTCTCAGCTGACCTCAAGTGGAATGACTATGTCGAATCCATTGCTAAATCCGCAGCTATAAAAGTCGGCTCTCTGTGCAGGGCCCGGGAATTCTTTCCGCCTGAATCTATCCTGCAATTATATAAATCCACCATCCGCCCGTGTATTGAGTACTGCTACCACATCTGGTCAGGTGCCCCTTCCATTCTCCTCAGGGTTCTTGACAAAATACAGTGAAGAATCTGTAATGTGATTGATACCGACTTGGCTGACCACCTGCAGTATCATTCTCACCGGCGTGACGTGGCTTCCCTGTGCCTCTTCTATAAATACTTTCATGGTTACTGCTCTGACGAACTTTAATCACTGGTGCCCCCTAGATGTGAATTTGCACGAGATACTAGATTGGCAACTAGGTCCCACCCTTTTACAGTGAAACCGATGAAATGTAACCGCAATTTCTACTCCAACAGCTTCTTTTCTCGCACTTCCCGCCTATGTTCTCGCATGCTTGCTTCCCCAATGGCTACAACCTTCAGGAGTTTAAATGTAAGGTCAATAGACACCTCTTAACACACTAACTCACACCCACTCTCTCCAACTCTCTCCCTATGTACATCTTAAGTCGTCTACCACCCTCCTTCTGACATTTCCCATAACCAATCGCTCTATGTAACCCCCTGCGCTATAGTGGCAGTGGAATGCCTTGCTTGGGGTGACACGATTAAAAAAAAAAAAATTTGAAACAAACTCAAACAAATGATAAAGGAACACATATTTTCTTAGAGGAGAATTGCAGACTTGCTAGGGAGAAGATATTTACTGTGTTACCTTTTAGACAAGCAGTAGCTAAAAGAACAGGATAAATTCTTTGACCTTAAAATGTTACATGGTAGCAGACTGGCAGAAATTACAGCTAAATACTTGTATGCATGTGATAAACGTCAATTTTTATATTTTACTGATTATTAAAAATTATCCTTATAATATTAACACTATTACTGCTGTTACCTTCATACTATTAAGTAGTAAGATCTCTAAATCTGATAAAGTGTATACTGGGCCATTTGGGGCCATTAAAATCACATAAAAAAAGCCATGTTTACAGCCTTAAGGCTTTTTATATGAGCAACTTTGTAAAAGTACTAATCATTTGTAGCTCTTGGCCAGTGATCTGTTTTATTTCACAAGCTGATCTGAAAAAGTGAAATTTACCCAAAATATCTAATATCAACAAGGCCTCAGAGTTCAAAAGGTTAACTTCTTTAAGTTACATTAAATTTTTTGTTACAAGAAAAAAACACTTCATATTTTATTTTACTATGTTATTTCAGGATGTGGATGGTTATGGCTCTCCACAGATTCCTTTTGTTTATTATCTGTGAAGTAGTTTAATGTTGCCTTCTTCTTGGTTTGGCATTCAGAGTTTTCCTTCTCTTAGCACACAAGACTAGAGGAACTACTATTTAATTCTGTTATGTTGCATGTACAGAAATATTGTGAAATAAATACAAACAACGTAATAGTATAAAGTAGGTGTATTACCAGGAAGAAAAGTATTTACAAAAGATGCCGTTAGTCGAATACAGAACAAGGGTTTAGTAGAATGTATTGTCGTGAGATGTAAGAGTTGACAAATAGAACACTTCCAGTCCAATATCGGAAATACCCGACTGACTTGTTCACTCGGCTTACTTCCTTGACTGACTTCCGAGGTACTCCCCGAGGTATCATCACTACTACTTTATGTAGTGCTTAGAATAGTCCATTACTGTAGAAAAAGGTGGAGAGCGCCCCAACAAATTCATAGCTGAATAGAGAAGAGATAAATTCATGGCTTTCCCAAGAACATTTATATGAAATTGAATGCAACCAACTAAACCAGAATTTAAATTTGCCTTACCAATTTCAGTTTTCATGCCAAATAACTTTTTGGCTTCATATTCTAATAAAATATATTGTATCATGGTTAGCCTCATTCTTGAAACATTTCTTTTTGTTGTGTCGTGAAAATACAATACAATACAAACAAATGAGTGATTAGTCCGAGCGGTAAAGACTAAGGAACCCACGATTAAATCAACAATAAGGCTTATTGTACTAAAGGTACAAATATTAAGAGTCCACACAATAGTCACTATGTACCAAAATGGAGTGTAGAGTACTTCCATCTGTTCCTGGTCATCTTCCAGTCATCAGCTCCCTTGTAATCTACTGCGTGGTGTATTTATAATGGGTAACAGTCCATTGCTAGGGGAAGACAGGTTCTTCCATTACAACACTTTTATATAAGGAATGAATAAATAGATTGTTACAATGAAAATATCAAAATGATTTTGTTCTTATTTTTCTTGTAAATGTTTAAAATGACGTTATTTTACTGTTGTGTCTCAGGATAGAAGAAATCTAATTAAACAGTTTGACACTTTGAAAAGTTATTTTTAAAAAAAAAAGTTTGCAAAATTACCCCTATTAAGGATGGAATATGGATTGAGACAAATACTTTTCTGTTTTATATCATTTGATATGTTTCTGATATACACAAGAAAACAGTCAGTGAAGACTGACTAATATAACCTAAACCATATGTTTGTTCTACTTACTTGATCAGTGGGAAACATTTGAGAAAGTAAAATTTCACAATAATATATTGTGAAAAAAATGACTTTGTTTTTGATATTCTGCATGTTCCTGCACATACTGAATAAGTAATTTGTTTCCGGTATTAACTCTATAATACATGGTTAGCATTTTAATACACACAATCAGATTTTAATACAGGGTTAGCATTATAATACACATGATCTGATTTTAATACAGGGTTAGCATTATAATACACACAATCAGATTTTTATACAGAGTTAGCATTATAATACTCATGGCTACATTATAATGCAGTGTTAGCTTTATAATACACATTTCTACATTATTATACACATAGTCCCATATTTATTATAAAGAGGTAATTAAGAACAGAGCATTCAGTTCTTTATATCTGTTGATCTTTTATAGTTTTAAAAGTATTGCATTTAAAAGTAATTATAAGTGATTATGAAGAGATGTTGAAAAGATCTTGGTTCAACCAGTTAGCCTCCCAAAATCAATATTCTGATGTTTTTTCATTGAAATAATGATTTGGGGTATTGGGTAATTTTCAGCTCTTCCTTGTATAATTGAACTGTTCTGCACATATTTTCTATATTAAAATGTATAAAACTTGAATTACTTTTTTTTTACTAATAAAATATTACTGAAGGCTCTTGTAAATCACTGATCTGACAAAATTTATATTGTACTAGCAGTATAGCCTGGTGTTGCTCGGGTGTAATGAAAGCTTTAAAACTAATCCATGGTCCTGGAGCTCAGACTCTTTGGACATTGGCACGAAAGACTAAAAAGCAATAGTTGTTTCCAGTTAAAGCAAAACCGTAGACTGAAAGAAAAATGAATGGATGTAAGTCAAATTTTGATTTCCTGGTATCGATATAAAATAAGTTTTTTTTGTCGTAAACTGAATTTTGAAGGCTAAATAAGTCTTCTGATTAAATGGTATCATGGCTGAGACTAAGAACTACAATTATACCTACTTAGAGCCAAACCCAAAGCAAAAACTAAAATAAAAGGGCTGGAAAAAATACAGACATACAGGCAGATAAACAGACACACACACAAACATCTTACCTTTTATGTATATATATTATCAATTTTCTGCACTATTGTAAGAACTGCAACCTTGAAACTGCTGAATATTGTTTCTTATGTCTTTGTCTATGAGTGTATCACATTTGATTAAAATCGGACCACTCCTTCTATAACCTGATTTTTTCGATTAGCAATTTTCAATATTTATTGGGGGTACCTCGACACAAAACCTAGCTAAGAACACTCGCAGACACTTATAGTACAACTGTGTAAATTTTTAAGAAAATCGGTTCAGCCGTTTTGGAGTCTATAGGTAACGGACACACACATACACGCACACACATTTGTAAATAAGTTTAGATGTTTTATAGTGCTTTTAGAGTCAGGAATAAGAATCCTGCATTAAAAATTATTTTTCATATAAACATTTATCAAT
Source organism: Ascarosepion bandense (assembly GCA_037127315.1). NCBI lineage: Eukaryota > Metazoa > Mollusca > Cephalopoda > Sepiida > Sepiidae > Ascarosepion > Ascarosepion bandense. The sequence continues at coordinate 975,775 of JBBBDQ010000201.1, read as the reverse complement.
AACAGATTTGGTTTTAGTATACTTACACATGAATTGAAATATAAGTATTTACTTTTGTTAAATATGTATTAGGTTTATCAAATATATGTGGGTGCCCTTGTTACGATTGGTTGATGGTACAGTTATTTTCCAAATGTTTTAAAAAATAAAATAAAATAAAAATAAAGCCATCTAAGAAGAAATCAGAAAAATATCATTTTTTTTATTTTCTAGAAAGAGAACATGCTAACAAAGTATAGAAAAGTATTAAATGCCTTCTCTCCAACTCTGAAAAGGAATACGAGTGGATGTCACAATAGATGTCTTTACTCACAAGTCTAGCACATCATGTTGCAAGGGTCTGTATTTACCTATACATCATATTTTCATGGTATCTCCTTGTAAACTGTTCTCTCTTCTTGGGTTTCACTGACTAGTTGTTAAAGTTCACATGACTGACCAAACACAATGCATACTAATTAAGGAAGAAGAAAAAAAGTTAACCCAGCATATGTATTAAAATACTGTCTATAATTTTAAGAAAAATCCTTAACATATACAACATTATCTTGATGCTCAAATCCATTAAATAATACTGAATATGTACAGGTTGAGTATCCTTTACCTGGAAACCTACAAAATCCAAAAGTTTTTTGTGTGCTAATATAATTTTTCACAAATGGAAAATTTCCTTCTCACACTCACAGTGATGTCACCAGTGATGTATACTTTCCCTCCAGTTTCTTCCAACGGATGTATAAGTAGTGTTTAGTATTGCATTTATATATTTTTTGTAAGTAGTGATCATGTTTTTGTACATGTATAGAAAGTACAAAACATTATTTTCATGTGAAATCTTAATTTCACCACTTTCAATCTGTGTGATCATTGCATGACTAGCATCATTTTATATAAAACTGCTTTCAGGGAATGTGTATAAGCTGTGTTATTAAATGTAAAGAGATATCATGTTTATGCTTCAGTTCCATTCTCAAGTGACTTACAAAATTCAAAGAAATCTGAAAACTGAAGCATTTCCAGTTCTAAGAATCTCAAATAAAAGATTCTCAACCTTGTAGGAATTTTTCACAGTTACATGTGTATTTGTGTGCATGGCAGTAAGAGTATAATGAACAAAACCCAAGGCTCAAAATATCTGTTCAACAGCTTATATTTCTGATTGAATGAGCACAAAATAGTAGTATTCTGGGGTGAGGGGAGTGAGGTTTCCCAGTTAACAAAGTTTTTGAGTAGATGTTTTGTAAAGAGATTTCTCTACTAGTTCCTATGGGTGTAATGAGAAATCTGTGTGTGAAATTGCCAGGCCAGACCTTATCTTCTGCAGCAATGGTTGTGTATAGTTTTTCCTTTGGGTAGGTGTCTGGGAGGAAGATTTCTCTGCCTGTTGTCACAGGAGCAACAAGAAACCTGAAGTCAAACTGCCCGGACATGCCTTGTCTTCTGCTGCAAGGATTGTGTAGCCCTACAGGTTGGACTTGAAGGTAGTGACCACTGTAAAGAAAAGTGGAAAAGAGCAGACCTTGAATGTAGAGGCCACTGAAATGGAAAAGAGGACAAATAGAGCTTGGGCAGCATTTTTATGGGTTCTGGGACTTTCATCACTACTACTGCCAAATCGAGCAAGGAAAGAAGCCCCCATATGCCACACTAGTCAACAAGTGAGATAGTTTCTATCACCTATATTAATATATATATATATATATATATATAGTTCTTTTAGAAAATACATAAAATCCTATTATCAAAAAGATGTTCATATTTTTATATGGGATATATTTTAGTAAGATTTATCCAGTCAAATAAAGCTTGAATCAAACTAAAGTTTATTTGAAAACAAACACCTTTATAATATGATCATTATTAGAAACTCCCAATGCCATTCAAGAATACATAATACAAATTCTGTGATATCTACATCAATATTAACTGTTTATATTTTATTAAAGTTATGGCAACATTTATAAGCATTTATAGCTTGCTGAATTTAGGTTTGAAATTTTTAATGTATGCATATGATCAACCTTAAACATTCTAGAAGTGATTTTGTTTGCAAAGCACAACTTTTATTTTGCCACAAGTGATGCAGATGAATGAATGATAGTATATTGGAATTTTGCAGTTGTGTTGTCATATCCTGATATGGCAACAAAAAATGACCATGACTGAAATTAAGTACTGCAGTAGAGGAACTTTAAAAAACAATGTAGTATAAAGAAAAGTAGTGAATAATGCAGTGTGTTAAAGGTTAATAATTTGAATTAAGTACCTTGGAAAGTGAAATAGGAATCTACTCCCTTGAATTAAATGGTTCAGTGTAAAATTCTAAAAAGGCTACTGTATACAAAGACAGACACCTGAAGAAGGCCAGAACATTGAGAGTATCTCTTCCAAAATGAGCATGCTCATCTGAATAGTAATGCATATAATAATGATAATTCTTTGTCTCAAAAATCCTGACAAAATGGATTAACTTTCTCCATGCTTTTTTTACTTTCTCCCACATCCATATATGCCATGACTTACGCCTACATTCATATAAGAATTCTACTTACCTGTTAATAATTGTGGTATCCTTTAAGCAGGTTACAATCAGACAAAGTGGTACTTGAGTGAAAGAACAGCAACATGTGCATAGATAAAAGAAGAGAGGTTTATTGTAAAGAGAATGCACTACGGCAAGACAGGGAATTAGGTGGCAGGCTATTAATTGCCAAAGCAAGTCACAGGTATCTCCTTTGCTCACTATATATGACTACTAATATAGTCAGTCCACTTAGGCGATAGGGATTGTTGGACATTCCATTACAGCACCTTGCCCCTGAACTAATTTTCCCATTTGCTCAATAACGTTTCTTTTTGGGGTCAGGACATAATTGTTTGACTTTTTTCCTCTTCCTAGTATTTTACATCTCCCCAATTTTTGTGCTGGTGAGATTTGAGGCATGAGTGATTTTCAGACAGCTGACTTCCAGCACTGGTGGAGTTGGAGATACTTCCATCAGTACTGGTGGGGATATGGAAACTAGTATTTTGAATGTGTCATATATTACCTCCATTAGTAATTCTTCACTAGGCATGCATCTTTCATATATCTAGGCCTGAACTGATTTAAATGTCTCTAACATTTAAATCTTCTTCCCTGAAGCATGTATATCATTCTGCCAAGTCTTTTGGTGATAATTCTGTCTTTCCAGAAACTTTTTGCACCTTTATAATATCTAAAGAAAACTCTGTCTCCTGATTTGTAAAATTTAATTGCAAAGTTTTCTTTTTCTACCACTTTTTTCATTACACTAGGCAACAGTAAACACTGAACAAATTTGTTCAGTTTGGTTGGTGATAAGCCTGAATCTATGTTTGGATTTGGAGTAATTCTGTAAACCGCTAAAATGTTTATATACTCCTTTCATTAGTATCCATGCTTTGATTATTTCTTAGAGATCTTTTAAAAGTGTCTAAAAATCTTTCTGCTTGCCCATTTGACCTCGGATGGTAAATAGAGATTGTAATGTGGTCTATGTAATGTGCAGAAATTCTTAAATTCTCTTAATGTGTCTTGTTGTCATTAACTAAAGTTTTTGGGACACCAAAACAACTAAAAAGCTTGTATAGTACATTCATAGTATTTGCAGATGTTGGGCATCTACACATGAATATTTCCAGCCACTTAGAGAAACTCTCCACGATTATAAGGTAGTAGTAATCATTTATTGGTCCAGCATAGTCAATGTGTAACCTCATCCAGAGAACATCCATTTTAGGCCATGGCTGAATATTCATTGATGGTACTTTTACTGCAAGTTGACAAATTTTTTACCATTTTTCTCCTGGTCCATCCTTGGCCAATATATATAGCTACACATTGATGATTTTATTCTTGACATGCCCAGATGACCTATATGAAATTCCTTCAAGATTTGCAGTGTGTATGGTATTACGACTATCTGCATATAATAGCACTTGCTCACAGATTGAGAAAGGTGATATTTTAAATCTTTTTTCAGGTTTTTCTTTCAGCCATATCTGTTTCTTCATTTTTTTAATGAATTCATCCTTCTCACCTGCACTTTTATATCTTCTAGAGTCACAGGTAACTCCTAAATTGTATTGCATAGTAGTACCATGAATTCTTTTTCATCCCTTAAAGCAGTTATCACCGTGTTTTCTAATAGTTCTGCAAATGTTGGAATCAACCTAGACAAACCATTGGCATGTCCTAGTGTTTTTGAGGGTAAGGATTTCATTTTAAGGTCGTAGTTTATTCCCCAGTGCTGTAACCTATTAGCAGTGTGTGAAGGTATACCCTTTCTTGATAAAAAAATTGTTAACAATGATCTATGATTCATCTGTAGTTGAAATTTCCTTCCATGGATGAACCTGTGAAATTTTTTAAATGCATAATTTATGGCCATACTTTCTTTCTGCAGGAAGCAGAGTTCTGTAGTCCTATCTTCAAACTTAAGTAGAATTACTGCTCTGATCATATACTTGCTAGCATCAGATGCTACAATTATTTCTTTCTTAGGGTCAAAATGCACTAATGATAAATCTGATACCAGACACCTTTTTATTTTCTGGAAAGTATCCTTGCATTCTTTAGACCAAATCCATTTCGCACCCTTTTTCAATAAGTCATTCAGTGGGGCTCTAAGATCATACATTTTGGGAATGTAGGTATTGTAATAGTTAACCAAGCTTAAAAACACCTGAAAATTAGTGTTGTTGTTTGGTGGTGGCATATTTTTAATAACTTCAGCCCCTTCCGTGTCTGGTCGTTTTTCATTCTCATTGATTTTTTGCCCTGAATATTTGATCTATTTCATGAAGAACTTGCATTTATTTGAACTTAACTTGAAACCATATTTATCAATCTTCTGGAACACTGCCTTGATATGTTTTTTGTGTTGGTCATGGTTTTTGCTCTTTAGCAGAATGTTGTCCAGGTAGGAAATGGCAAATTCTATTCCAGCTAACATGGTGTTCATTATTTGTTGAAACAAACTGGGAGCCACCTTTAACCCAAACAGGAGACGATTTAGTTTGTAGAATCCCTTGTGTGTATTAATTGCGAATAACTTTGAACACTGTTCTTCTACTTTCACTTGTAGATATGCAACAGACAGATCTATTTTAGAAAACACTTTGCCACCCTTGAGCTTAGAAAAAATATCCTCCGATGAAGGTAATGGGTATGTGTGGTCTTTCAGGCAGTTATTTAATCTAGTTAAAAAATCTGCACAAACTCGGACCTTTTTGTTCTTTTTCCTTACATACTCTGTAGGTGCAGCCCAATCTGAGTAGTCAACTTTAGAAATTAAACCCCTTTTCTCTAACTGTTCCAGTTCTTGATTTACAGAATCTAAAGCTGAAAATGGTACATACCTTTTTAGTTTGAGTACTGGTCTTATGTTGTCTTTAAGTTCAAACCTGACCTCAGGTTTTGTGCATTGTCTGTGACCTTGAGAAACATGCGTGGAAATTTATTTTTCAGATCAGAAATAAATTTTTCAGTTTCTTCAGATTTTTTCTTTGCTGACACGTCCACTTTGTTGAAAAATGAATTTACAGGTAATTCCCATAAATCCAAAAGTACAATCCAATCTGTACCAAATAAATTCATCATACTTGGAAGAACATAGACTTTTGATTTGAAAGTCCTTTCCATGAATGATATGTTGCCACTAAATTTATCACTGAAATTTTAACTTTTTCCCAGGCTTTTCTCTATCATTGACGAGTACCAAAAAAAATAGCTAGATAACCTATGTTTGTTCATTCACAATAGAAATGTCCCATCTAGTATCCAATAATAACTTCACCGAATGAAAATTTATTTTCATATTTACATATTTCCTTTTTCCACTCTTTTCAATTTCATTCTTGGATAAAACAGCATTTACTTTTGATGTAAATTTTAGCTTCTTTCTTTTCTGTTTATATCAACAATGAAAGCTTTTGTGACCAATATAGCCATACTCAATGCAAACAATATCCTTTAAAAAAAACAGTTTATTTTTTTAATGCACCCCCCCACATCACATTGGGATGTTTTTGTCTTATATTTTACAAATTTCAGTTGTTTTATCAGTTGGACTCAAGAAATATTCTTTTCTTCATTCCGCGTATTGTCTCCTTTTACATTTATCAGCCTCTGGCATTCCTCAGTCATCTTCTGTAGTGTAGCTTGAGGGTCTTGCCAAGGCCTCCTCCTGGTTAATATAGAGGAGGCCCTGGTCTTGCTCCTTAATTATCAGATCCCTTGATCTGATGTCTTTGTCTTTCATTGCTGCAAGTCCCTGGATGAAGATTAAACATGTTGACTGAAATGTTGCCTAATTTAAACAGTTCATAATGTGAATTTACATTGCCTGCATAAGTCACAGTCTTCATTCTCTTGTTTTACACTGTTTATACACTTATAACGAGTATAGATCAAACTGTCCCTTTCTTCAAACATTCCTGGCAAGATTTTTATTGCCTCCTCGGACAAGATTTCCTCTGACTTTTTAGATAAAATTAGGTTCATGTATTTAGTGTTCTCCTCTGTACCTAATTTTTAGACTAACAATGTAATTTTCTCCCCCTCAGACTATTGTTTACAACTTTAAAAAAAAAATCATCTCATACCTCCAAAAATAGGCAGAGAAAGTTCCTCCATTGTCTGGGTTATACTTGAATTCTGATAACGAATTTGATATTCCTTAAAATGAAAAAAATCTGTAGCCCGTACTTCTGTTGTTTTAGATATTACAGTTTTGCACAATAGCTTAGTGTCTTCCGCTTGTTTTTGTAATTGCATCAGTTCATAACAATGCAGTTATTAATAAGAAGAGTTGAAATTAATGCATGCAGGGTTTCACAGCTCTAGCATCACTCCTTCATAGACAGACTATGAACTTTTCACCCCACCCCCTATTTTGGAAAAGAAGTCTCCCCCACTCCCAAATTAGTAATATAATAGCAGAAATATTTCTATTTAAAAGACAAACAATAAATTAAAATTGCAAATTTAATAAATGACAATTGATTACAATAAAGAAAAAAATTTGAATAAATATCTTAAAAATATAGTAGCAAATGTTTTTTTTATTAATTTTCAACTTTACACAAATATTTTTTCAGTTACAAACTGATTTTAATACATAGCATCTTTTTATTAAAAAAATGAAAATAAATACCAAAAAAGTTGCATACAACATCTTAATCATTTTTTTTCCAAACTGCTTGAAGCAATATTAATGCATGCATTTGAGGTTTTAGTAAACTTTTTTTTCTCAATGTTGCTATTCATTATTTTACAAAGAACTTTTTTTTAATACCATATCCCCATCAAGATGTAGATGTTCATGGCTCTCTACAGCTCCTTGTTTGTGCCATATCTACACACTCCCGATTTTCAAATTTAAAAATTTTCATTGATTCCATTTCCACTTTTGGTAAATTCTATTTTTTTTTTCCATTTTTACTTTTGGGAAATTTCATTTTTTCCATTTTTATAGTATTTTATAAGAAAATTGCATTAGAATATGCTATAATTATTATTAAAACAAAAAACAAAAACATAATTTAAAGTTTTATTGCATATAAAGAAATACAAAATATCTAAAAATCTTTTTAAATGTTAAAATTCAAGCCCAAAAATATATTATATGCAAAATAAACAAATGTAACCTGACTAGACAATAAAACAATGGAATGTTACAGTGCATAATTATCTTTGAGGTACAATTTTTAATCAGAGCTTCCTTCTTCTTTATGAACACATTCAAATTGTTTTTTTTTTGTAAATAAAAGGATTTAGATTGATTCATAATTATTGATTTATGATATAAAAATCACATTTAAAGTATCAACAACAAATAACTTGCATCACAATAATAAATATCTGAACAAAGTCAAACATTTTGACTAAAATTTTACAAAACAGTAATTAAACCATAATCTGAATCTTTTTAAAAAATATTAAAAAACAATTTAGACATATTAATTCAAAATTTAAATAAAATAACTTATCCCAAGTTGAAATACTGCTAAATTTTAAATTTGCTCATTTCTTAATTTGAGAAATATCTAATCTTTAAATCTCTTCACTAAATCTTCATTGTAATACAACTTTGTGATTTGCTTGGTATTCTCAGGGGTAAGACTTTCACATTGTTTATTGAGTAAATGTTTATACTAAGGAAATGAACATTCAGTATCTATGCAGGTAGCAGGCATCCATATGACTTTCACATTGTTTATTGAGTAAATGTTTATACTAAGGAAATGAACATTCAGTATCTATGCAGGTAGCAGGCATCCATATGACTTTCACATTGTTTATTGAGTAAATGTTTATACTAAGGAAATGAACATTCAGTATCTATGCCGGTAGCAGGCATCCATATGACTTTCACATTGTTTATTGAGTAAATGTTTATACTAAGGAAATGAACATTCAGTATCTATGCCGGTAGCAGGCATCCATATGACCTTATTGGTAATCTGTTCCAGAAGAGGAAATCTGCTCTTATTTGCATTCCAAAATTCTGGCATATTAAAAGGATTTAGTAAATCAACATGGTAATACATATACATTTGGAATTCTTCAAGAAGATCAGTAAAAGAACATTGCAAATCCTTAATGACTGCAAAACTATCTAAATCATGGTCTATACAGGATAGCTGTCTAGGATTAAAAAAAAAATAAATGGAGCTGCCTTGTAAAAGTTTACATAGTGTGGGTATCCAGGTATTTATTCAGTTTTGAAAAGAAATGTGCTGAAAAAGTCTTGGAAATTTGAGATGATTCTCTCAGAAGACGATCAGTTTCTAGGCCAATTGTTGATTTTGATGCAAATACTGTTTTACATCTTTCATGTTATATACATCATTTTATATACATCACATGCAAGCAGAGACTTAGTTTCTTTTAAGTTTGTCAGAGCTGTTATTAAATGAGTACAGATTTATAAAATGCAGAATTAGGCACAAATAATGGTAAAAGGCATGATGTAGTCGACCATCATCTACTAATTCTATAACCCTATCTTCTGCATAAAACTGTACAAAGGATGAGTGATATTTGACCGCATTAAACCAGGAATTCCATCTGGTTACCATTGATACAGGGGTTAGTTTCACTTGTTCCTTAGGCATTTTAAGTATCACTTTTTCTGATTAGGCTTTTTAGAAAAGGCTGACTTGATGAAAGTAGTAAGCTGGGCAACATTATCAAATGCTGGCCAGTGTGAATATACTTCACCAACAAGATTTAGAATATGTGCTCCCGGTTCACACTCCACCCACATCTATTGAACAGGTGAAGAGGCTCATCCCTTGTTTCCTGTTTAGGATATGGTTTCCGGCTTTCTCTTTTCCAATCTTTTCACTATTATGTAGCCCCCTGCACATCAGTGGCGTTACCACCTTGCTCGGGGTGATACAATTTAAAAAAAAAATAAATAAATAACTTATGGAAACTTTTAACAAAGACATTTGACGACACTTTCTTATGAGATTTTTTGCAATAGGCTGCAGAATCTGTTACAAAGGAAATAATATCCTTAAATGCAATATCTAAATTAGTTACAACTTGGATGCATACCTGACTTACAGTTTGATGATTGCATTCTCTCAAGGTTACATCAATGAGAAATGACTCCCCACAAATGCTTGCATTTACATTCAAAATGCTGTGGTCACGATAGTTGCTTTATCTGTTATAATGCTGACTGATTAGCAAACTTGGCTTTCATGGCAGCAAAGTCTCAAGCAAACAATTTTGGTAGATGAAGTTGCCTAACACAATTGACACTTGGAATAGCAACACCTTCTTAATGTTTTAATATGATGGCCTCATTTTGTCAATTTTGTGTAGGGGAATATCAGATAAAGTGCATATTTAAAAAAAAAAATCAAAAACAAAATCATCTTGTACCTCTTTACTCTTCAACAAAGTTGATTGTCTTCTGACTTTTTGGAAAAACTTTTTGTCAAATGAGTTTTTGATTTGATGTGGTCTTTGATTGTGTCAACCCTAAAAATGTCAACATACTGGAGACAGAATTTGCAAAATAACATATTTTCTTCTGCATAAAAGTCATCAGGAAATTCTCTATTATGGCTTTAGAACAAATTTTAGATACTGGGGTCATTTTATCTTTTTTTTTTTTTAGAGGAGCAGGCCCAACTTTTGCGGTTGGTTCACTATATTGACTTGATTCATTAATCTTGGCAATTTGTTGCTTATTCATACAACTGGTTTAAATTACAAAATATAAATAACATATGAAAAAATAATCATTGGTAGTTAATGTTATTAAAGGATTTTTTTGTTAAATTTAAATTTGTTTACAGTAGTGAAGCACTGAAGATTATGCAATATTAATCTGGGAGAATCACTATGTGGCAGTAACCTTAGACAAGCTAGTCATTTCATATTTTGGTGTTTTTAGAGAATTCTTTTTTTTCTTATTTCTAAATCATATGGTCAGCATGTGATAGCATTTATTTTTCTTTCATATTCATAAAACAAGTTTACAAGTTGTTGAGAATCTTTTACTTATAAATTGTGTGAGGCCTTAAAGGTAATGAATTTAGGATTTTGTTATTGGCTTAATCTTCATCTCCATCTCTCTCTCTCTCTCTCTCCTTCAATTTTGACATCAACTATCAACCAATGTAGGTACATTCACTCATTTTTTGTACCTAACTTTTAAATTACATTTTTAAAAATAAAAAAAAGGTTTTTGAAAATTATTCAAGCATTAATTGAAAGCTAAAAGGTTAAATTTACTATTTCCAGTAAGCAAAAATACTCTGGTGTATTTCAAACAAAAATTATATTGACTGGAATCTAAAACTTTGAGATTTTAAAAAATTCTCTAATTTTTCTGCCATTTTTGAGCAATCAACACATTTGTAAACAAAAGTTAATTCTTGGTTTTAAAAATCTTGTAAAAATAAAACATACATTTGTGACACGTTATTTTTGGAAAATTAGCAAATTTAAAGTTAAATTAATCTAATTTACAGAAGTATTACTTATTTATAGCAGTATTTCTTAATCACAGAGTATTGACCTTCCTGTCCTTTGCCCTAAGTGATTGATGTGTAATGACAGCCAGATGTTGGTATAAGCTAAGTATGGTTGACCAGAACTGAAATAATTGTTCAAAATTTTCTTAAAAGGGGAAGAAACAGTGAAACATATGACCTTCTAATGTAAGGCAGAAAATACCTTACTAAAAAAAACTTCAAATACATAAAAAAAAATTAAAAATTAATTTGAAAATACAATTGCTCAGTGACTGATATTAAACTTTTCAATTTTCAATTAGTAAACATAAATGCCACAAGGGTTTGTAGAAGTTTTTTAAATTTGGAATTTTATAAAATATTATAATTAAAAAAGAAAAAATTATAACAATTCTTTTAGAATTTCATTATTCATTGAAAAAAATGTTTTCTTCAATTTATAATGTCTTTAGTATATATTATTCATAAAGGCAATTAAAAGCTTATCTAAATAAATAATGTAATAATTTTATTGCATTTTTTAATATAACTATTGGGAAGAGATTTTCAAAAAAAGGTCAACTATTTGAAAAAAAAATAATAGATGATTTGCATTCCCCAATGAGTCCTGCATTTAGCTAAAAAAAAAAACAAATTTTCACTACAAAATTTAATTTGAAATTTCATTAATTTACATGGAGAGGTGGGGTTATAAAGAAAATTACAAATATTTGTAAAAACAAATTTTAAAGGAAATAGCTACATTCTTCTTCTTCTTCTAAGTGCCCTGTCCCTTCAGGACGTAAGAGATCATGGTTCTCCATGTCTCCCTATCCCTTGTGGCTCTTAGTATGTTTGCTCCCATTACTCCTGTTAACCCCTGTTCCGGCCCTGCAAATATGTTATCCACTGCCTTCCTCTGTATCTTTTTCCTTTTATCTGGCCAGTCAGTATCAGGTTCTCCAAGCTCCCCTTCCTCATTGCGTGTCATAGGAACTTCAGTTGTCTCTTCCTGATGCTCAGTATTAATTTCCTTTTTGTTGCCATTCTTTTCAACACCTCATCATTGCTTGCATGCCCAGTCCACGATATCCGCAGCATTCTTCTGTAGAACCACAGGTCCGCTGCTTCCAGTTTTGTCCTCATTTTCTATGATATTGTCCAGCATTCACTGCCGTATTGAAGAACTGACATCACGTAGCAGTCCAGCACTCTTTTCTTTGTTTTTAGTGAGATTTTCCTGTGTGTTAGTACTTTACTCAGCTTCTGGAACATGTCTTTTGCCATGCCAATTCACCTTCGGATCTCTGTGTTGCACTTTCCATCTCCAGTTAGAACACTTCCTAGGTATTTAAATTTTTGTACTTGCTTGATTCTGGTATCTCCCACCTTTATTTGACATTTTGGGTTGTACCTTTTGCTGATGACTATGCACTCAGTTTTCTTAAAGTTTATTTGTAGTCCTTTATATTTACTAAAATGTTTTAAAAAATTGGAGAGACAGTTATTAAGTTTTGGAAGAATTAAAAAGAATCTGGAAAAAAATCAAATATCAAATTTGTTATTTATTATTAAAAATTACATTAAAAACTCAGATTCTGTTTAGGATTAAGAATTCAGCCATTATGTTCGTGTGGAAAATTTGTTCCTCTACATCCATTCAGGATGTAGGCAATCATGACTCTCTATAGATTTCTTTTAAATTTATTTCCTGTGAATTAACATAATTCATTCTAAGCAAAGATAGTTGAGTGGTTTCCCATTTTATTTTCTGCATTTTGGAATTCTGGGTTTTGCTCATCTTACACTAGATCACATAATCTCCTCTGCTATTTAGTCTATAGCTGAGAGAATAAATGGATTTATGCCTTTCCTAAGAGCATTTATGCAAGAGGGAATGCAATAGCCTAGTTTGGAATTTTTACACATATCCATTTTAAGACACTACAAAAAAGCTGAAGAGTCAATGCAGTCTATTTTATTTCACCTGGAAGGACTTGTGGTACTTTTAACTAACTAAGAATAAAAAAAATAATATCCATTTGAATTTCTGGGACGAGGAGCTATCATTATTTATATTCAGACTTGTTGCTACTGTTGATTGTTGCTGGCCCTTTTTGAATAATTGAATGATGGCATTTACTGCTAATCCTCTTTAGAAGGATGAGAAGTTAATATTTCAACCAGCAGCAAATGAGCAAAAGAAACCTTCATATGCTCTAAATGAAGAATAAAACAACATCGTCAAATAAATTTAATTCAATTTAATAGCAGCAATAGTAGCATTTAAGTTAAAAAGTAAAAATGTTATTTGGAAGAGTTAAAGTAATTTTGTAAAAACTCTAGAGAAACAAAGTTTGGGGAAAAATATCTGTAAGTATGGATGTGTGTATAATATAAGCTGATGTGAAGATGCACACACACACACACACACACACACACACACATATTTTGTAGTAACTCACTTTGTAAGATTTTTTTCTGCAGTTGATGTAGTTGGGTGTTCAAACAAGTATTTTACCTTGCTGCTTGGGTTTCTCTCTCTCTTTCTCAGTTGAGTGTCCAAATGAGAAGGCTTTCTTTGACATGATGTAAGTGAATGTGTGGTATATGTTATCCTGGGTGTGCTTGTTATGAGTTGCCTGTGTGGCTTTTGGTTTCTTCTTAAATAGGCCAGAGTTAGGCTCAAAGGGAAAGCCACATTTTAATATTTTTTTGTTCTTTTCATTGGTTGAAAAGAGCCATGCTCTGTGCTTACTATGTCTTGATTAAATTCTAATTGTAAAGGTAATTTAAAAATGTATTTTTGTGCATTTTCATTCAAAGTCCCAACAAGCTATCTTTGTTATCACAACGTTTCGGCTAAAAAGAAGACCGGAGGGCACAACTGCCTAAACATTGTGATAGCAACACAAATGAGGACAATAGTTCGAATGTAAATCATTGTTTTAGGATATTTTTTTTTTTTTTTTTTTTTTTTTTTTAGAAATCCTTATTATATTCTTGATACATTAAAACTAATCTACTTCAAATCAAGGAACCAATCATCATTCAATTTTAGCTTTCTCTATTTTGCCAATAAAATCACAACTTTTTAAAAATTTACTTTTTTATTCTTATTAATTAAATCATTTTTTTCTTACCTAAACAAAACAAGTTATTGGGAAGGACAAGTAACGATGTCCCAGTTATATATATATATATATATATATATATATTTTAATTCAGATACTTCAATCCAAGGGAAAAAAGCAGGAAGGTAAATTCCAAAAAACCCGATCCTAATTAATATTAAAAATTTATTTTAATATTAAAAAAATGATACAGGAAGAGAGCTCCATGTAATAAAATATTACAGAGCAAATATATATTAAAAAAGGATTAATTCAAAGATGTAGAATGGCCATTTCGATATGAAGATCCCCACGGGGGACGACACATCACCTCAGCAACAGAAAAAACCTTTCAGAAACTGGAGAAAAATTAGTCTACTTTTCCTTTTTAAATAGATTGCAAAGAAATTAAAAAATAAATAATAAAATAAAATAAAAATAAAGGGAAAGAAAAAGAAAACGAAAAAGAAAAAGATAGAATAAAATCAAATAAATAAGAAAAGAAAAAAAAATTGACATCGTCTGGGTTCGCAAAAAAAAGGGAGAATGTAACTAAAAATTAACAGACAGCCGTGTTAAATCGACGTAAGTTTAAGCAACACGGAAAAAAGGTGGTAAGAGAGATAAAAGAAGGAAGGGAGGGAAAAAGAAAGAAACTAAAGAAAAAAATTTTTTTAAAATATTACAGACGCTGGACAAATTCAAAAACCTAATTTCCCCAAAACGTTGAAGTATTAGAAAAAGGCCTTTACTTAAAAAGGCATAATTATTAATAAAAGGGAATAAAAAGATATAGGGTTTAAAATAAAATTATTTTTTAAAAAATTAGGTCATTTGAAATTAAACTAAATAAAGACAACACTAGGTAAAAAAAAAAAAAATTAATTACAATTATTATATACATACCTATAGAAGTACACACACACATACATACATATATATACACACACAATTCTACGAATAAGAATACATATATACATACACATACACACACATACATACATTCAATTTATTACACACTTATATACATATACATGCGCATACACACATATATGTGTGTGTACACACCTATATTTCTTTTTCGTTTTCTTTTTCTTTCCCTTTATTTTTATTTTTTTTATTTTATTTTATTATTTATTTTTTAATTTCTTTGCAATCTATTTAAAAAGGAAAAGTAGACTAATTTTTCTCCAGTTTCTGAAAGGTTTTTTCTGTTGCTGAGGTGATGTGTCGTCCCCCGTGGGGATCTTCATATCGAAATGGCCATTCTACATCTTTGAATTAATCCTTTTTTAATATATATATATATATATAAAAATAAGTGAAAAACTCTTTTTTTTTTTTAAACTTCAGTTTAAAAAACATCGATCATTTGGTTAACAAGTGGTTGGACTCATTTATTTCTATAAAATAAATCAACCTAACGCGCGAACAATTAATTGTGTTTTTTATTTTTTTATTTTTGTGTTTGTCGTTTTGTTTTCACTCTGATTTTTGGAGAATGTATTGTTTGTATTCATATTCACACAAAGTGAAAACATTATTTACTTGACTGTTCCGAACAAAAACAAAACTTTATTTTTTTTTGTCCGAACCTAAAAAAAAAAGATAATGAAAAGAATTTCGTAACAAGATTGAATAAATTGTACTGTAGTAGTTTTATTTTATTTTTACAGGTTACTGGTTTAAATCTTTTTTTAAATAATTCATCATACAGAGCTTTATTTTTTTTTTCGTTGTGAAGAAAATAGCAGTCACACCAAAGAACACATTAAGTGTCCCCCCCCCCAAATACCCATCTAGTATTTCAAATAGTAAAATTCGGTAACAGATTATTTTCATCAGCCTTTAATATTAATTACCTTAGGAACTCTGTACTCTTGGCGTGAATTATGAACGATAAAGAAATGCGGTTCTAACAGAAGTAATAGGAACAAGGTCACTATAACATAGAGAGCTGACCTCTAAGTGATCATGCACTGGACATGTGACTGTTGTGTTCTTGCGCATGTTTGTTCAGGCCACTCCCCTTTTGACTAGATCTCTAAAGAGCAATAAAGCAAATTTTTTACTCTACAGCGCACTTACATTAATCTATATTCTGAAAGTTTAGATTGTTTTTTGTTTTTTTGTCTAAATCCGATAAATTTCGAGCACATTTTGATTTTTCTTAAACGGCAGTGTGAGAGAAAAAAGTTAAGATAAAATTAAATTGTATAGCTAAAAAAAAAAATCTCTGTTAAAACTTTATTGTTAAGAAATAAAATTTTATAAAACGCAATCATTCTTTATGAAATATTTTGTCATTAATTAACCACTGGAAGTTTTAGAGTTTTTTGTTGTTTTTTTTTAGTAAAAATATGACCGAGTAGATGTTTTTTTTTTGTTTTTTTATATTGATAAAAAAAATTAATTTATTCGGTTTAAAAAGTTTATACACCGAAATATTTTTGCTTGTTAGAAATAAATTAAACATCTATTTTTTCTGTGTGCCATACTCTTTTTAGGACGTTGACGATCATAACTATCCACAATTACCTGTTTTTTGTCTTTTTTTTTAGTAAATTCACTATCTCTCCTAAACCCTTTTTTAGTCATCCATTTGATTTTATACAAGAAGAAGCTCGTTCTTGGAATTACATCTAAACTAACTTCAAAAAAGATTTTTCTTTCACTTTTTTTTTTTCTTTAAATAAAGTGACTAAATTTTTATCGCAGTCAGACTATCATCTTACAGACAGGTGTTCTGAGAGTAGATAATGTGGATTGGGAAGGAAATAGTAGTTAGGTAAAAGTAAAACGTAGCTTAGTTGTGGCACAAGGCCGAACATATGAGGCAATAAGGATTGAAATCGCTATTTAGTTGTTATTAATTGAACGAGACAAGCTTGCTAACCATTTTTAGTTACACCAGATGAAAGTGCCTAAATGCGAGGAAAACAATAATTTTGGGAGTTTTGTTTATCACTCAAACAGCCAGTATTAATTGTTGTAGTAAGTAATTGTGAATGCGTTACGGTTTGTAAACAGTCATCTCCAGTCCTCCTTTCACCGATGTGGAATAATTTCCAAAATATCCTTCTCGTACCAGTCAAGGCAACATGGAGAAAAACACTTTTAAAGTTTATACGCACACAACCTTAAATACCTTCCTACTTTTCTTTTACCATCTAGGTGAAAAAAAAAAGATCCTAAAAATGTAACCATCTCTAAGGTACATGTCATCTTTGGGAAAATTCGTGAATATTCCTACGATAAAGTAGCCATGAGAGATTCTCAGTGAAAATGTCGAAAAATAAATTAAATTTATCGACAAACGGTGATAAAAGTGACAAAAAGTCACACTGCGTGGTGAATGAGAATAAAATACATTCAATTTAAAACTTAGGTATCGTCTCTCCCCCCACACACATACACTTTTTTTTTTTTTACCTACCTACTTTTCTTTTTATACAATTTTTAAACTACGTTGCAAAAGCCAAAATTTCCGTTTCTACACAATTTGTATTTCTGGGTAATCTCATCCCCCTCGCCACGATCAAGAATTACGGCAATAAACTTAATAATTAATTAACTCCACCCAGCACCACCTTATTATTTTCCGTCGTTCGGTAAAAAGTCTTCTTGGGATTGGAAATTTAAGAATAAAAATTAATTTTATTTTCCGTCACCATCAGCAATTACGTGGAAAATCCATAAGAAAGCAAAATAATAGGCTGGAAATGAAGTTTTCTGAAAACTTTTAACTCAGCCTGATCCTTGAGGGATAAAAAATAAAATTCTGATGTTTTGGTTATTTCTTGGTGCGAAAGTTGTTCATACCGAAAACGAAAAGTTAAAAAAAAAAAAAAATACTCTTCAGTATCTCACTTCGTAAATTCAACATTAGCAACTGCAAATACAATTCTTCACATATTTTTTTACTTAAAATTAGAACTTGCTTCTCTTTTGCTTAGCTCCACGCGAGTAATGTGATTTTTGTTCGTTTTAACATGCACTTAAAAAAAAACTAAACAAAATAATCAAGTGAGACTGAAGAAAAATCAACACGATTTATTTTAAACTACCAACCAAAATAATTTTCTACAATCAGCACTAAGCTTTTTGTTTTTTGGCAAAATAAACTTTATTTTTATAAACTAAAAAAAATAAATCGACAAAAGACTGAAAACTCGGTTAACCATAAATTTCAAAGCCTCAACAAGAAGCTCAAACCTAGATAATTTTTTAAAAGTCTACTTTCCTTGTGAAAAAAAAAATTGTAAAAAAAAACTTTCGTGGCCCAACACTCCTTTTTTAAAACAAGAAAAACAAAAAATAAAGTACTGATAAAAAATTATATCAAGACAGATTCCCAAACTAGGAACAGAACTTTAAACGAATAATTTAATAATTTAAAAGTAATAAATAATTATAATAAAAATGAATAAAAAAAAAAAGAATTCTTAACGCAGGACATTCAGTAGAGTACACAAGTTTAATTCAATTAAGAAGTTAAACCCTTTTAATTATTTTTAATTTTTGCAAAAAACAAATGAATAAATATTTTTATTATATAAATTGAAACAAAGAAATACACCAGTGTTATTAACGTTAACAACAACAGCTACAAAAGTAAAATCATTTATTGGGTCAATCAACAACATTAACAATCACATTTCGTTTTTTTCTGCTTGAAGTCTTTTTTAGTTTGTTCCACATATTTTCAGATGATTTGATCATATGCTCTTTACTCGAAAAATATGAGGATCTGAATAATAGTTTTTTTATTTCATGTTTGGTTCAGAAAAAAGAATTAAAATTTTTTTTTTCTTTTTTTTAACGAAACCTCAAATTTCTCAACAGACAGTACCTCTCCTTCAGGGTAAATGGGGAGTAAGGTTATTCTCTGGAATATTTTTGGTCTTTGGTCGCATGTATGTATAGGATTTCCGCTTTAAACTTGTTTGAGTGGGCGTTAGGATAAAGGCAAGATAAAAGGAAGTATGTGCGTATTGAAATTGAATTAACTGAAAGTGCATGTTAGTTTCGCCTTCAGCAAGACATTTTGATCCTCAGATGCATCGCTTCCTTCTTTGTGCAAAGAAAGAGGTTTGGCCTAGATTTCTGTTGATCAGCCGACATTTTTTTGAGTTAGCTGACTACGACCTGTTGCAAAGTTTCATCTGTTTTTGGGAGCTTCAAGCTGGAAGGTTTTTTTTAATATACTCAACGTTGCAGCAACTATTTGAAAAGTCTCCTTTATACATCATAATCTGTAGAGATGTGTGTTGTGGTGCAATGGATATCGTTGCATTCACTTAAAAGCATTCAATTTGGAAATTAATGTATCTCTTCTCTCTCCAGCTATGGGTTGAATAGCAGAACAGGTTGGGTTCTATAGTCTTGGCTGGCAACCAGTCTACTGCAGACAGAAATGGCAACCTACTACAGAAAAATCTTCTGCCTAGTTAGTCATAAATCGAAAGAGACATGATTGCCCAAGCAACTACATATAGCACTTAACTGACTGACATCTTGTTACCAACAAAGAAAATAGTACTGAATTGTTATCGACTATAAATTCTCTTATATTACATTGAATATTAGACAATTTCCTCTAGGGTAAAAACTTGAAGTAACAGAAATGTGGTTTGAACATATGAGCAACAATAAAATTCTAGAGATGATGGAAGTACTTACATTTAACACCAGAAAGAGACAGTTGAAACTTCCAAGAGTGCTTGGAAAATTGGATACGTACAGAACAGATTGAAGGCAAGAGGAACAGAGGAAAACAACATATTAACTAACTGAATAGCTTGAGTGAATAGATGGCATTCAGGGTTTGGGAAAGATGGCAAAAAGACAAAATTTAATAACTACAGAACACAGGGAAATTGTAGGGAGGCATGATTGCCAATGCCCTGAAGGGACATGGCACATTTATGCTACATATGCAAATCTTTAAACTTATTTAAAATTTTATTTTTACTGTTTTTTCTCTGAACCATGCTATCCTCTCTATTACAATAAAGACCATTGTGTATTTGTGTGTGTGTGTGTGTGTGTATATATATATATATATATATATATATATATATATATACACACACACACACACACACACACATATATCCCTCCTGTCATGCTCATGCGGAGACAATAGTGAGGCAGCATCGGCTCAGTTCATTCTCTTTACTAACAATTATTAAACCTCTTACCACGTGTTTACTCTTTAGCAGTTTTTATTTTATTTTTTTGCAATAATTATGCCATCAAGTAGTGAAGAATAAGTGTGTGTAATATAATTTCCCTCCTGTCACACTTAAGGGTTTGAATTTTTTTTTTTTTCTTACATTTTAATATAAGATACTCAATAGTAGCTACATCAATATATGTTACTGTCATTTTTGACAGCATGGGCCCACTTGTGTGTGTGTCTCTCTCTCTCTCTCTCTCTCTCTCTCTCTCTATATATATATATATATATATATATATATATATATACAAATGAATAAGGAACGAAGAAAATATATATACAACATTCAAAACATTAATTTAATACAGTGCTCAATATTGAAATAGAGCTATGGATATTTATCATAAATTATATTTAAATGTACACTTTTGTAGTAGATTTTAGTTTGGACATGTTCTAAAATATAATTTATAATAAATATATATATAAAAATATATATAAAAAAAAATTTAACAAAAATTATATATATGTATATTGTGTATGTGAAAAAATACAGAATAAAAGATTAACATAGGAGATTATATATTTCATTATTTCTATTTTTTAAATGAGTATATTTAATTTAATCATGGCAGCAAACACATCTTGAAATTTGCAAATATATTGTTATATGCCTTTTTTTTTCTTTTTTTTTTACAGGCGTTTTGAAAAAATTCTTTATGGATAATGACACCATTATTGTATTTAGTTCTCTTTATTTAAGTCATTTCTACACTCCAGTCGTCACTTAGACTTTGGCCATGCCCAAATATATCCATTTTCGTATAACTTGTGTTTCTTTATACAATATAATGTTTTATTAAAAACAACTGACAGTGTATTGTGGGTAAATTTTATTTAACTTTTTTTGCGTTCTTTTATATATATATATATATTTATATATATATATATATATTTTTTTTTTTTTTTTTTTTTCCTGGACAAATTGTCTGAATATATGCATTTTTTATGTATGTATCCAGAGTTATGGGAATGTTTTTATTTCCCAAACATGGATAACTCTAGGAAAATCATCCTTGATAATGGCTAAAAGAATAGCCAAAAGCACTTGGACATACAAGTTCTACATACTTTATATCCAGAAAAAAAATAACACAAGAAAAATTAAACAAGAACAAAAAATTAACTGCAATACTCTGTCAGTCCTAAAAATCTAAATTCTTATCCAGATACAGTCTCGAATAAAGACGACAAAACTGAAAAGAGAAAGAGAAAAAGGCCTGAAAGCAAACTTATCTACTCAGTAAAGTGCTCAAAGCTTAGATTGCATAGACTGAGCAAAAACAAAAAAAAAAACATTTACCAATGTTAAATTCTATGAATGGACAGCTCTAGTCTTGACTTTCATGAACACACGTTCTTCAGACAACATGAATGGCCACTTCATCTGAAGATTGCTTGTATGTAAAACTCATGGGTACATGGATGTGGTTTCTGGCTTTCCCTTTCCCAATCTTTGCACTCTTTTCTTTTTTATTTTCTTTTTCTTTTTTTTCAATTGGAGTAGATAGACTAAACACTCCGCCCACGTCTATTGAACAGGTGAAGAGGCTCATCCCTTGTTCCCTGTTTAGGATGTGGTTTCCGGCTTTCTCTTTTCCAATCTTTTCACTCTTTTCTTATTTTTTTAATTTTTTCAGTTGGAGTAGATAGACTAAACTATCGCCCAGTTCACACTCCACCCACATCTATTGAACAGGTGAAGAGGCTCATCCCTTGTTTCCTGTTTAGGATGTGGTTTCCGGCTTTCTCTTTTCCAATCTTTTCACTCTTATGTAGCCCCCTGCACATCAGTGGCATTACCGCCTTGCTTGGGGTGATATGATTAAAAAAATAAATAAATAAAATTATTAGAATTATTGTTTGTTATTCCTTTTTTTCTCTAGTAGCTGCATTTAATGTAATTTACTATCTAACTGGTTATTCTTTTTGGTGATTGACAAATCTTTAAAGTCTATTTTTGGGTTTTTACATTGTAAGAAAAATGCATCATGACAAAAAAGTTAGAATCATGTTCTTCAACCAGTCCATAATTTGATCTGAAATATTGTTCTTTTCTTTTGTGCTTGACTTCCACCCCATCCAGTAGAAGGTAAGGTGGGTTTTTACCATAAACAAATATCATTTTTGTTTACACCATCCACCCAAAAGTATGATTAAAACTTTTTTGCCATAAAGACAAAAAATAAAATTAATTCGCTTGTCTAAATATTATAAACTAATTTACTTGAACTGTTTTTGATTTACATTAATGACCTTCCTGAAGTCATCAGTTCTCAACACGGTATCTAAGCTGATGATACAACTATTTACATTTATCTATTTCAGAACTGTTGGACTCCCTACTAAGTAAAATTGGCAAGTGCTCTGAAAAATGACCTCCAATCAGTGGTTAATTGGGGCAAGTAATGACTGGTAATTTTAAACCAACAAAACAAAACTGCTTTAATTTAATCACCACAAAGTACCTATTCTGCCTGTTACCAGCATGCATGACTGATGCTTAAATCCAGGTTTACATTTTCCACTGAGTGATTAACCTCCCTATTATAATAAAGACCATTGTGTATTTATTTGTTATATATTTCTCTCCTGTCGTGTTTAGTGTTTTGGATTATTTTTTAACTTATGTCTTAATGTAAGACATTCAGTAGTAGGTACATCAATATATATGGCACTGATTCACTTGTATTAAATAAGTTGCTATGTCTACTGCTAGAAAAGTTTGTTCACTGTGTCATGCCAAACAATTCTTTTCTCCAGAATCCTTGCACATATATCTACTCTTCATTTGTGCATTGAATACTCCTATTATGTATTGTTTGCTGCTCCTACTATACAATGGTCAGTTGAAAAATTCATAGACTGACCAAGATATAAATGTAAGCAGTTGTATCAGTTGATAGTTTAAAAGATCTGCAAGTGTATCAAAATACAACTGGTGGCTGACTAGCTATTATATTCTGATATGTATTTTAGTCTACTGATTTGTATTCTGTTCAGTCTCTGAACTTTTCAGTAGATTCTCACATGCCTTTAGATTCTTGACAAAATTTAAAGAATCCTCTATCAAGTAATCAATCCTAACCTGGCATCTCGACTTAAGTCATTTTCTCACCTACATATCATGGCTTCCCTCTGTCTTTTCTACAAATATTTTTATAGCAATTGTTCTGATAAGCTTTTCTCCTTAGTGCATTAAATGAATTTAAGCGTGCTACAAGCTTGTGAATATCGGCTTGGAACAAGAAATTGAAAAGCCTAGTTTGAATCATTGCATTCACTAACACACAAATAACCTTGGGTAGGTATTAATCCATTGCTTCTCCCCCAGATATGGGTTAAATAGTATGACAGATTGGGTTCTATAGCCTTAGTTGGCAACCAGTCCACAACAAAAAGTAATGGCAACCTACTGCAAGAAAAATCTTTTGCCCAGTCTCTTTCAAGACATGATCACCCAAGAGTGTATCACGTATGGCACTTAACTAGATTGTCAACTAAATCTCGCTATTTTACTGTGGAATTAGCTAGCTGCAACCACCAGTTCTATTCTGCTAAGTTTCTTTTCTCACACTTCTTGTTTACAGAATTCCTTTTCAATTTCATACTTACCAGCCACCTACAATCTTCAAAAAATTAAAAAGTGCAATGCCAGTCACTGTCTTCAATCTTCCTGTTCCTTTATTGTCATTTTCATCACTCCTCCTCACTAAAGTCTTTTTATTCTCTTACACTCCCTGTAACACTATACATCCTGGTATTATCGCCTTGTTTTGGTTGAAATTGTTTAAAAAATTGTTTTTAATAGGCATCCATTATTTTTATCTTTTTTGCATGTGAATGATGCTATGATATTTGTGTTGACAACAAGTTTACTGTGGAGAGGGTTTGGTAGGACTCTGTGTGTGTTTAAATGAGATTGAATCGAGCTCTGGTCTCAAAGATGCTGCAAGCGTCTTTGCATCAATTTCAAGAAAAAAATACATAAAAAAATGGAAGCTGATGACGGTTCACCTAAAATAGGCCTAGACTTCCGATTCACCATGAAATAATGTGTCTGCCTTAATTTTTCTTATATTTGCTCTATATGTATTTATATGCATATATGTTTAGAGCTCTCTTTTAGAGTTATCTTACCACTGTATGTACAGGATACTCTTTTGGATTCTTCTATACTCACACTGCATGCTGAGATATATATATATATATATTTTTTTTTTTTTTTTTTGAATTTTGAAAATTTATTTTAATTTATATTGGCTCTGTAATTTTAATTACATTGAGCTCGCCTCCTGTATCATTTTTTAATATTAAAATTTTTAATATTAATTAGGATCAGGTTCTTGGAATTTACCTTCCTACTTTTCCGTTTCAGATTCAAGTAATTTAATAAAATAAAAAAATAAATATATATATATATATATATATATATATGTGTGCATGTGTGTTCATTCATTCTATCTTTAAAAGCTTGAACAAAACTTGTAGGTTGTGACATGTGATTGGCTGAACTTCAATAAGAAAAATTTAGTTGTTAAAAACTTTTTCACTTTTTTCTTTGTCATAGCCTGATTCAAATTTGCAACAGCTTAATTAGCTTATAATTTATAGAGAAAGATAAAAATTACACCACATTTAAAACACATCAATTTATTAATCTGCAAAGTATCAGCTTTTAAGCATACATAGTTATTACATTATTAGAAATTTTATCCATTTCAAGTAACACACATTCATATTTAGCTGAGTATTATGTTTGGTTAAATATTCATACATATTTATGTCCATGTGCCACATAACTAAAAGGACAATGCATCAGGTAGTCAGTCCAAGTAGTAGTGTGAGTAACAGTCCGAGTTGAAGCATTAAGAGAAGTTATTAAAAAACCTTCCTCTGTCTAGTCTAGTTCTTGTTATATGAAAACTGTCTTCACTAATAGAAATTAACCTGAAAAAAGTAAAGAACAATTTTATAAATACAACAATTTCTTTAATATAAAAATTTTAGATTTACTCTTTTCTGCTTTCTTTTTTCTTGCCTTTTTTCTTGTAGATGAGATGAATATTTTTCTAAACACCCATGTTCATCCCCTCAACCATCCACAAATAATTGTATATATGTTGAACATAGTTAAGAGTTCATATAATTTAGACAAGCAACAATTTGAAACAAGGACAAAAATACTGTTTACCAGATGCTAAATACATTTAATGCATGAACTTTGGCATGTATGCATCAGACTGAGATGTGCAAAACACATGTCTATTGGCAAGGGTGTCTGTGTCACGTGTGTGTTTGCGTTGATAAGCATCTATGTGATGCATGTATGTGTGTCTGTGTATGGCAAAAAGTCTGTATTTATCTACTTATAGTGAGCTGGTTAATCTGGTGTCGCTGAAATGCATTGTTACCAATTTTTGACCTGATCGTCAGCACACATGCACATTCCGTGAGGTGCATCATCTTTAACTGGCAGGATGAAACCTCCTTTGGTCTTTTTTGACAAACTATTTATGATACAGCGTGCAGATGTAGTTGAGAGCAAAACTTCACACCTACTTAGTGATTTGAGTTAAAATCTATTCTGCACATATATACATCTACCATCTGCCCATGTATTGAATACTGCTGCCACATCTGATCGGGTGCCCCTGCTATTCTCCTCGAGGTTCTTGAAAAAGTACAACGGAGAATCTGTAATGTGATCGATACCAACTTGGCTGACCACCTGCAGTCACTCTCTCACTGGCGCGACGTGGCTTCCCTGTGCTTTTTCTATAAATACTTTCACAGTTTCTGCTCCAATGAACTTAGATCACTAGTGCCACCTAGGTACGAATTTGCATCAGATATTAGATTAGCAACTAGGTCCCACGCTTTTACAGTGAAACCGATGAAATGTAACTGCAATTTCTACTCCAACAGCTTCTTTTCTCGCACTTCCCGCCTGTGGAATTCCCTTCCGCATACTTGCTTCCTCAACAGCTACAATTTCCAGGAGTTTAAATATAAGGTCAATAGTCAGTCAGTTAAGTGCCATACGTGAAACACGCTTGGGCGATCATGTCTTGAAAGAGACATGACTGATTGGGCAGAAGATTATCCCGCAGTAGGTTGCCATTGCTTTCTGTGGTAGACTGGTTGCCAGCCAAGGCTATAGAACCCAATCTGTCCTGTTATTTAATCCATAACTGGAAGGAAGAGACGGATTAATACCTTTCTCAAGGGTATCTGAATGCCAGGACTTCAACTGGAATTTGAACTCGGCTGCCTGATTTCTCCTTCCGAGCCTATACATCTCCTAAAACACTAACTCGTACCCATTCTCTCAAACACTCTTCCTATGTACCTCCTTACTCGTCTATCACCCTCCTTCTGACATTTCCTATATCTAATCACTCTTTCAGCACCTTCCCCTATGTAACCCCCTTGTGCTATAGTGGCATTGGAATGCTTTGCTTGGGGTGAAATGATTTTTTAAAAAAATTGTTTGCGCCAAGGAAAATGCATAGTGGTTTAAGGAGAAAGCAAAACATATTTTTCAACCAATCGCTTTTTAATCTGCTACAGTGTGGTGCAGTGGATATCGACTCAGAACGAGGAATCGGGGAGCTGAGTTCAAATTCCAGCTGAATTCCTTGCATTCACTTACGCGCAAATACCCTTGGGAAAGGTATTAATCCATCTCTTCCTTCCAGTTATAGGTTAAATAACAGGACAGATTGGGTTCTATAGTCTTGGCTGGCAACCAGTCTACCGCAGAAAGCAATGGCAACCTACTGCGGGATAATCTTCTGCCCAGTCAGTCATGTCTCTTTCGAGACATGATCACCCAAGCGTGTATCACATATGGCACTTAACTGACTGACTGACATACATATGATATTTGGAATTATCCCAAGATTCATTCATTTTAATAGATTTTCTTTTTCAGTTTTAACTTTTTACTTTGTGCCTTTTTGTTAGTCTCTACCAAAAGCTAACTTTTATGTTTTTAAAGTACAGAAATACTTATGCCTCCTTTCAAATTCTGTCAAGTTGTATGTATGTATGTATAGGTACATGTGTCTGTGTATATTTTAAAGACTCTTACATTACATATGCACATGCAAAGTACATAAGCAGACTGTATTCTTTCATAACATATGTTACAATTGTTAGGAAAATTATTAAAAATGTATTTCTATGATTAATTATGAAGCTTGTGTTGAGTCCTTTGATTTCATCTATACCTGGCTTTGCTACATCATAAGAACAATGCAGAAAAAATTGGAAACAGAAAGCAGTTAAATCAATAGCAGTTTCACTTGTATATATAACAATTTACTTTCTTTCCATTATCTTTTAGCTAATCTATTTCTTGTTAATGTGGGTAGAAATATGTCAACTGTTGGTCAATCTATACCCAATTAATGTTGATGGGTTAACTTTTCTTTCTCTTCCCAATTTTGTATACACTGTGCTTAGCTGGTCATGTGTACCTCAATAGCCAATCAAAGAGAACTGTCTTTACAGAGGACTCTATTTTTTAGTAAATGCTGCTAAAAGATGATATGCTCATTAGTAGAGACAGTTTCTTGCAACATGACATGCTGGACTTGTGAGTAACTAGCTTTCTTTTTTTGGGATTGGAGAGAAGGCATGTAACATTTCTATATGTGGTTAGCATGGTCTTTTTTTAAAAATTAAAAATGTCATTTACATTCTTCCAATTTGTCCCTAGCCAACTTTATTTTTCTATTTTTTATTGCAAATTTATGGGTAAATATCAGTACCAATGACAGATATGACCAAGGCTATCCATATATACTTAGTAAACCCAACAACCTTAACATGACTCCTAGAGCTGTTTGGTCTAAAAAAGAAAAGATTCAATGCTATTAAGCAAAAAAATAAAAAGAAAAAAGAAAAAAGGAGCAATATAGAGGCAGCATTTCTTTACACAAGGATGAATCATTCTCATTCCTGTCATAGATGATTTGTATGAAGAAAGTTTTTCAAGTGTAGGGCTATCTTTCCTACATAACTTCATAAACTGCATTTCTTGCTTTCTCTTATGCTAATACATCATTAAGTGGCTCTTGGGTCTTTTATTAGATAAAAAAAAAATGAAATTGTTATAACCATTAAGAGAATTGATATGTTAAGTTTTTGTTAATCCCAGTTTTCATTTACATAATGTGTGGAGACAAATAAAAAATGACCCAACATTTTTCTGTTTTTATAATATTTTTTTCCCTATATTAAAAAATTATCTACATTAACTTCTAGTGAAAGCTAGCAAAAAAGATGTCTTTTTTTATTAAGTAAAATGTACAATTTTGTTTCATTTTCTTCATAATTAAGGAACTTCTTATTTTTAAAGAATTGCTTTCAGTAACTTTTGCGAGCTTCCAGACAATAAAATGTTTTATTCTTCAAATGATAAATACCAGAATAAACAGTAAACCAAAGATACAATATGGCAGATGAGTGAAAACATGCTAGCCAAGCTGTTGCTTAGTCACCAAAGAAACATGATCTAGCATTATTCTGATGGAATATTATACTTTTTCACTTAATTATTTCCAGATGGACACTTTTCATCGACCACTGTTTTAAGTAGTCATTGGACTCCCCTTGGTGACTACTTATACTGTATTTCAAAACCACCCATTTGTAGCACCAAACTTGCCAGCTGTGAAATGCATAGGAATATGCATAACCACATATTGGAAATAAATCTAACCAATCAGAATTCAGTATTCAAAAATTCACTGATAGCTTGTTAGATCCATCATTAGAATATAAAAAAAGCAAACAGTTTTAACTCTGTCCAGGTGAATCTATGCTATTTTAAGACTAAAAAATAACAGGACCATTCTTTTTATGTGTAAATTGTAATATCCCTGGACACACAAAGTTTTAGTATTATTTATATAAATACATAGCCAGCTATGCTTACAGACTTTTCAGTAATTCTTTTTTTCAAGCACTAAGGAAAACTGTGAAAAACTGTTGAATATTTATTTAAAGAGACATTTTAACTATGCCTGAAATAAAAAGAAAGATGTGCTAGTAGCATCCCTGTCTTTGACACAGAGAAATTGGAGAGCCAGGTTTGAATTATGTTTTACTCTGTTGCATTCACTTTTACATTTATACACTTGGGAAAAGTATGAATCCATCTCTTCTCCTATCTGTGGCTGAAATAGAAGAATAGACTGAGCTCTCTAGTATTGAATGACAGCCAGTCAAACGGAGCACAACTCTGAATTTCAAACTATTGAGGAGGCAACAAGAAACCACACCACTATCTTTCCCAAGAAGTCATGGAAATTTCTCTCTGAATTTCTGAGATGAAGAGTTATAATTACTTACATCTTTTACATTTGTACGAATATCCCCTCTCTTGTTGTTGTCACCCATTCACTATTTTGCCTGAATTTCTGGGATGAGGAGTGAAATCATTGAAATTTGTGCTAATGTCCTCATCTTTGTTGTTACCTTCACCTGATCGATCACCTTCTGTCTTTATTTCTGGGATGGAGGTTATCATTATTTACATTTGGTCTAATATCTTCATTTTTGTTATTATTATCACCTGTCTGTATTTTTTTTTAATAATTTCACCCCAAGCAAGGCAGGACCACCACTGGTGTGCAAAAGGTTACAGTGAGAGAAAAAACAAGGTACAGGGGATGTTGAAGAAAGTATAAGAGATGGATGAGAATCAAGGATAGAAGATGGCAATTGACATTGCATTTAAGCTTTTGGAGATTATAGCTATCAGGGAAGCAAGCAAATGAAGGGAGTTCCACAAATAGTGTAAGAAAAGAAACTTTTAGAGCAGAAGCAGCAGTTATATTTAACTATTTTGACAGTAAAAGAGTGGGACCTTGATGCCATTTTAGTAGCATGTGTAAATACAACCAGAATAAAAAGCTCATCAGAGCAGTTGCCATGAAAATACTTGTAGAAAAGACAGAGGAAAGCCACATCACATCAGTGAGAAAATGGCTGAAAGTGGGCTGCCAATTCAGGATCGATTATATTGCAGAGCCACCTTTGGATTTTGTTGAGAACTTCAAGATGAACAGCAGGAGCACCCAACCAACAGTGGCAACAGTGTTCCATGCACGGACAAATGGTAGATTTGTAAATGTACAAAATGGATTCTGACAAGAAAAACTTCCTGACTTGACACAGTGACCCAACATTCCTTGCAGTAGATGCATCTATGGATTCAATGTAGTCATTCTATTTGAGGTTATTCGAGAGAGTGAAGCCAATGAGGCATAGTGTGTTGTTCTCTAGGAGACTAGCGTCATTCATTCTGATGGTAGGCACAAAAGTTTCTCTATGGTGGTTAAAGGAGAGCAGCTTCATTTTGGAGGCATTAAAATGGCTCATGAATTTAATGCCTCCAAAACAAATCTGCTCTCCTTTAATCACCATACAAAAACTTTCTTACACCATTCAATCACAGATTCAAGGTCTTTTTGAAGCGCAGCAGCCAGGTTTACTTTGTGTTATGTCGCCAAGTATAAATGAATAACTTAACAACAGAATCAGAATATAAGTTGTATTCCGCGGAAAGACGGTTAGTATGTACAGAAGTGATTAGTAATATTTACAATAGAAAGATACAAGAGTCCAATCAGTCGTAAGGCGTGTGTATACGTGATTACTTCTGGTACGCCACCAGAAGTGTGACTAACTCTTCACTGACTCGCACTGACTCTTCAGTAACTCATTAGAGACTCTCAAGTGATTCTCTACGACTCTCTTGTAGAGAATCCACCATTGCTATATATAGCAATGGGAACAGTCCATTTGTAGTCAAATAGGAGCAGCGCCCTAACACTTTGTCAACTTTGGCAGATTTTCTATTGAGATAGAAGTAAATGGCAGTATCATTTGCATAAATGCCTACTTAGCAACTGAATACATCAGGAAGATCATTGATGATGATAAGAAAAAGCGTAGCACATAGGATACAGCCTTGAAAGATGCCCATGTTCGTATGAAAGGATCTGGAAACTTGCCAGTTCAAAACTACCTTTATTTCCCAATTTGATTGGAACAATTAAACAATTGTCCAGAAATACCACAGCTCTGGAGCTTGTGTAGAAGGCCAGCATGCTAAACTCTGTCAAAAGCTTTCGAGATATCAAGAGCTTCTTCATTCTTATCAAGAATATTTCTGGGATGAGGAGAGATCACTATTTACATCATTTACATTTGGACTAATGTTCTCATCTTTGTGCCTCGCATCACCTCCTCACCTTCTATCTGAATTTCTGGGATGAGGAGAGATTACTATTTACTTCATTTACATTTGGAATAATGTCCTCATCTCTGTTCTCTCATCATTTGCTCACCTTCTCTCTTAATTTCTGGGATGAGGAGAGATCACTATTTATATCATTTACATTTGGACTAATATCCTCATCTTTGTTCTCTCATCATTTGCTCACCTTCTCTCTGAATTTCTGGGATGAGGAGAGATCACTATTTACATCATTTACATTTGGACTAATGTACTCATCTTTGTTCATCTCATCTTTGTTCCTCTCATTATCTGCTCAAATTCTGGGATGAGGAGAGATCATTATTTACATCATTTACATTTGGACTAGTGTCCTCATCATGGTTGTTATCACTTAATCACCTTCTGTCTGTATTTCTGGTATGAGGACTGATCATTATTCCCTTCATTTACATTTGGATTAATGTTCTCATCATTGTTGTTATCATCAAGTGATCACCTTCTGTCTGAAATTCTAGGATGAGGAATTATTTATATTTGGATTCATGTCCTCATCTTTGTTGTAGAGATAATATTTTAACCATTATGCCCTTTAGCTTCATTGTTCAAGGTACCTGTCAATTCAGGTAACTTTTATGGCATTTTGGAGACTGAACCCTTTATTTAATCTATAGGGATAGATTATTTTCATTTTGATAGGAACAATTAAACAATTTTGCTGTCCATATTTAGGAGTATCTCATCTTGTTCTTATTTAGTTCTGCTTGATTATTGCTTCCCCTGTTTCCACTGTATTAACCAGTTCAGTGATTAAATTCACAGTTACTATGTTCACAAATTTTCAAACCAGTGCTTTAATCCACTAGGCATATAGTTCCCAAAATATGTGTGGGTGTAGGGTGGTGATTTGAGAATGAGTTATTAACTGAGTTTTTTCTAGTGAATCTGTGTGAGTATGAGTTTGTGTGTAAGCTAATACATACGGTGCATATACAATATGCATACATAAAAATAGTTTTGTATATATGGTCATTTGTAATTACATATACACTGTGTGTGTGTGTATGTATATATATATATATATATATATATATATATTCATAAATATTATAAAATTCAAAAATTAAATGATTAATACTATTGGATATATGCAGTCTCAAGTTGTAAAGGAAAGTTAAATTAGTTTTTTTCCACTTTTAGTCTTTTCCACAGGAGTAAATGTTTACTTTTTGAATAATTATCAATTATAATTTGAATTATATGTCACCGGGGATGGAGGAGTGATATCAGGATTTTAAAGATGCTTAGGTGTGTCATGTCTTTAAAAAGTTGAGAATCACTATGCTAGGCTATTGTCCTGTATATTGTCCAAATGTAAATAGTGTAAATATTTCAGTGTAATTTCCAAATAAAGAAAAGAGCTTGAAGAGCTATAACTGTTTACATCTTGAAGGGGTATGGCATTTTAAAAAAAAAACTGACAAGAGCAAGTTTAAACCCATTAATGACAAAAGTAACTATGGTAATTGATGATCCTTTTACTAAAATGTATTTGCAACTAGAACCTAACTTGTAACACATTTCTGTTTGTTCGGTTTTGTTTTAAAAATTTGAAATCTTGGTAGGTTTGTTATATGCATTTCACTCAAATAATCTTGGGAAAGGTATAAATTCATCAAAGCTGTAGATTAATGAGTAGAAATTGTATTTAGAATGATTATTGCTGTTCTCAAAAAATTATTAACACGATATTCACTTGCAAAGAAAACAAAAGAATTATTCT
The DNA here is from genome assembly GCA_037127315.1 of Ascarosepion bandense. Classification (NCBI taxonomy): domain Eukaryota; kingdom Metazoa; phylum Mollusca; class Cephalopoda; order Sepiida; family Sepiidae; genus Ascarosepion; species Ascarosepion bandense. The sequence goes on along the minus strand of JBBBDQ010000201.1, from coordinate 942,383 downwards.
TACAATTAAAAAATGTTTTAGCTTTAAATAATTCACAGTAGCCATAAAAAAAAGACTAATCAAATTATTAGAAATCAAGTAAACATTTTTTGAATCAATTGATGCTTTGTCACTTTCATTCTTTTTTGCTCTTAGGTAAAACTAACATTGTGGTAGAAGCATTTGTGAAAGGGGGTGAGATGGACATGAAAAAAAAACTCCTCTTCAGATGCTTATCAGGCTAAACTTAACTCATTGTGATTAACATGACTAATCTTTGTGAGAACCTCATCCAATGGAATCAGATGATACTACTAGCATATTATGGTCTTCCACAATTAGGCAGAGTATTTATTCAAACCAGAAGAAGCTTATAGTAGAACTCCAGTCAAATTCTTATACACAGCATCAGCTTCTTTGAATAGATTGAAAGTTTTCATAAGCTTAGTGTTGGTTCATTTTCCTTACCCCATAATCTCTTAGTTTCTATGTTATTATCAAATATTCCCATTTCATTGTCCATTACAAATTATTTTTAAAAATGTAACATTTCTATACTGTTTATGTGGCAAATCACAAATAGAAATAGTGCAAGAATTTGTTTTTCACTTGTGTGAAATCCACACATCAAAATGGCTAACATAACAAATTTAGTGGAAATGATTTCAGTACTTGGTTTGGATATTTTGATGATGATGTTTATCTTCTACAAAATACAGACAAAAATATATGTTTCTCTATTTTGGCAAGAGATATTCCTGAAATAATTTTAGCCTAGAAGCAGAATCAGGATTTTGAGTAGGGTTGGGTTCAAAGAAATTTACCACCGTACCAATAAATAAAATTTTTATAAGGAGGAAGAAAATTATATTATAAAGAGTTTGAATAAGTTCTCACTGTTTTACAACGGATGGCATTACCAGAAATGTGCATGTAGTTTAAAATGATAATGTATCTATAAGGAAGTACTATAAACAAGTTTGAAATTCAGTGTATGTCATTTTGCCAAAGTGTAAATTTTGTTTTTCCTAACATTAAACATGTCAGATTTTTGTGCCAAAGAAAGTGTATTTGCAGGGAATTTTACTGCACTACTTTATTAAAAAAAATCTGCAGCTGAAGCACACAGAATTCTTGTTGAGACATACGGCGACCCTGCAGCGATTGGTTCAGGCGCTTTGAAAATAATGATTTTGATGTTGATAATAAAGAATGCTCCGGTACACTGAAAAAGTTTGAAGACAAAAAATTGGAGGCATTACTTCATGAAGAATAATGTCAGGCACAAGTGGAAGTTGCAGAATCATTAGGAGTTGATCACACAACAGTTTTTGAAATGTTTGAAGGCATTAGAAATTATTCAAAAGCAAGGACATTGGGTGCCATACAAGTTGATGCCAAGGGACATTGAACAACATCTTGTCATGTGTGTACAGCTGCTTCAGCAGCAGAAAAGAAAAGGTTTCTTGCATTGTATCATGATCAGTGATGAAAAGTGGATACACAATGATAATTCTAAGCATAGAAGATTGCCCAGCTATGCATCGACAAAGCTGAATATCCATGGTTTGAACTTCTGCTTTGGTGGGATCAGCTGGGTGTAATATATTATGAGCTGCTCAAACTGATCAAAATCATAACAAGAGATTGCTATCAACTACTATTGATGCAGTTGAGTCAAGCATTGAAGAAAAAATACACGCAAAGACATGACTAAGTAATTTTGCAACATGACAATGCTAGGCCACATGTTGTAAAACAGGTGAAAACCTACTTGAAAACACTTAAAATAGAAAGTTCTATCTCACTGACCATATTTACCAGACATTACCTCATTCAATTATCACTTTTTGTCATTGATAGCACATGGCCTCACTGAGCAGCACTTTTATTCTTATGAAGATACCGAAAAATGGGTCGACTAGTGGTTAGCCTCAAAAGACGTGTTGTTTTTCTGACATAAAATCCAAATGCTGCCAGAAAGATGGGAAAAAGTAGTGGAAAGCAGTGGACAATAATTTCAATGAAATGTTTCTTACTAATTTTTGTAAATAAAACATTACTTTTCATGAAAAATCAGCAAGGACTAATTCAAGGTCCTAATAAATGAAAAGTAAAGTAATAAATTTTTATTTTTAAGGTGAGTATGATTTTTTTTTTTTTTTTCATGAAATTTCTTAATCTGGACATTTACAAAAAACAAAATTCTGCTTTGCCTGAGCTAGAAGATGATCCACCTCTAGAACTCCTCAACTTGATTCATGTCTGACCCTACCATAATAAAGGCTGAATATTTAATTTATTGAAACTACTCTCAGCCTCAAGGATGGCTTCTATGCATACTCAGATTGAGTGGTTCTCATTCATGTTAGCAATTACATTCATCATAACAGTTTCAAACAAGTCTTTGGTATTATGCTCCACTGGTTGATCTCCCACTTCAACAATATCTCCAGATGTATCCAGGAGATATGAATCAATTCATATGTTGGTGAGTAACATGATCTTAAAATTCTTGGCAAGTCATTCATGGACCAAGTAGACCATAAGGGAGGAAGGAGAATCTTGTTGGAAGATCTAGGTTTAACTTCTTGATCCAAGGCTTGATTGTGCCAAATCCCTAGATGTAGGTGGTGATATTGACTCTGTGACCATTGTAGAAAGCAGTGGAGTACTATGGTATGATCTTTGTTATTAATGATATGCAGGAACCTCTCAGTGAATTTGATATGGATCACCATATTTGCCTTTATGGGGTCTGTGAAATCAGCTGTTGTTTCTGCCATTTTTAAAAAGCTGTTTTTCCTAGTTACTTTCAAGAAGCTAGTCATCCCAGAGTTGCTATGGTCTTTTTTTTTAAGTGAGGGTCACAGGTACTGTGCAGCCCATTATTTCCTGTGCCAGATTGGAAGCTGTCATTTTGTTATGAGATGTCTGAAAAAGAAATGTAAGAATTTCTTCTATTTACGGCCTTCTAAAGGTATGTTTTTAATCTGGTACACCTTTTATATTGTTTTTTAATCATTGAGATTTTATATTACTAATATTTAATAACTTACACTGAAGATTAAGTGACAGGAAGTCTCTTAAATATTCAGCAATACTGTTGTCTGGATGGTCCTGACTCTTCTCTGGATTTCTAGTTCTTCCAGTTTTTTTGTTTTTTTTGTAAGGTTCTTTGGAACTATTCTAAGTACTCTGATAATGAGTGGCATAATTATCACCCTGTACAACTTCCTAGCAAGGTCAAGATTCATACCAATCTTTTTGCTTGTTTCATATTTACTCTGTGATCTGATGGAACAATTAAATCCTCTATCTGGAATGTTTCTTATTTATTACAGCCCAAGAGGCAAACTGCAAATCATTATGTCAGAATCAAACAAGTACAAAACTTAAATTATTTGGGAAGTGATGATAGAAAATGTGACACCAAAAGCTCATTGAAATAGTAAATATGCAAAATGCTTTCCAAGAGCTAAGAAAAGTATTAAGAAACAAGAAAAGTTCATTAGAAACAAAGAAAAGAGTGCTGAACTGCTATGTAATATCAATCCTGTCTGGCAGTCAGTTCTGAATAACTTCCTTACAGATCAAAGGAAGATTTGATATAACAAATATGTGCTTCTACAAAACAATGCTGACATTATCATGGACAAAGTATATGAGCAATAAGAAGTTTTTTTTTTTTTGCAATAATATTTAGTGATACAAATCTTAATAATTAGCTCAAAGTGGGGGGAGGCAAAAAAGATGTTGATTCATATCTTTTCTAAGGATATTTGCACATAAGTGAGTATGACAAACCCAATGGAAATTGGAACTCAACTCTCCAATTAACAATTCTCTGCCATTACTCATTACACCACCTGCACATCCAAGCAGTTAGTCATCCAGGTACTGATCCTGTTCAATGTTGCTTAACTTTGGTGATCGTATGAGAACTGAACTTTTAATGTGATGTGACCATAATCAGAACACATAATAAGATTTGAATTTAACACTTCCAAGATATTGATGGACAGAAAGAAACAATAAGTAGCTAATGAGCTTGTGGATGTCAGAAAAAGGAATGAAAGAGATAGTAAAAATATAAATATTACAAAGAGCTACAAAGGACAGGAACTTGTGGAGAGTCATGATCACTATATTTCAAAGGGATGCAGCACATTGAAGAAGAATACTTGGTCTGGTCTTCTGGCTTAAATTGGATGATCCCTTTAAATATAAACTTTCTGAAGTAGGATATGTATTTCATTCTGTAGGACAAATATGGCCCTGTGTTTAAACCAGTGGTTAGCATGATCAAGTGATTATAACCTGAAAAGGTCTTATTCTTACATTGGGGGGGGGGGGCTAATTTGCTATATTTGCTTATGTAGTTGACAATTTCAAATGTATTATTTGGATACAGTTGCTTTTTTAAAGTTTATTCTTGAATTAAACTACAAATAAAAAGATTTCTACTGAAAATCAGATAAACAGAGTATTCAATAACATTTCCAAAGTTAAAAAAGGAAAAAAAAAGAGAGAAGGAAATGAACAAGGCTTAGTTTGGGCTATAAATAATTTTCATTTTTGTTTACCAACTTTATTCTTTAAAAAATAAATTGCAATTACATTATATTCAATTATATATTCATCATTATTTGTAATGACTTGTTAGCACTTAAATTGTACAGGTTTTGATATGAACAAAATTTTCGACAAAGTGTGGCACTGTGCAATTGCACATGTGTGTGTATTTATGTATGCACGTGTGTATACATATGTGTATGATAAGAAGACAGCAAGGTCAAAAAGATTGTAGTTTTGTTTCAACAACAAATAAATATAATTCTAGTACCAAAGCTCACCAAGTTTAAATTACATGTATCAGATTCAAGGGTTTTATGACTATTGTTAGAATGAGTAAGATCGGGGTCACCCCAATGGCGGGACTAGCTTTGATGTGAGACTAGCTTTGACGCAGTAGACTAGCCCAGAGAGAGAGCCCTGCCTGGTTGTCAAGGACGATGCGTGTTGTTGTGTTGGAGAATTATATCGCAGAATGCCATGTCATCTATGCAGCTTGACTGAGAGAATAAAAGTCCCGATGTCTTAAATCCATTTTCAGATTTGTTTGTTCCTTTTTTAAAATTCTTCCTTTTGTTGAAAAACAATAACAACACATATAGCATGATGTCCTAGCTAAAGAGCGGCCATCAACAAATGAACTAATAATGAATTACCATTGTTAATACCACTTTTCAACGTTTATTTGGTGCTACAAAGAATCTGGTTTTCATTAGAGAAAGTTTTTCCTCGCTAAAGCATTTTGCAGTGAACAAAAAAGGTAAAAATCAGCTGGTGCAATATAAGGGAAATATGGCAGTAGCAGAGCAACCAAGTTTCTAAATGTTTTCCTGTTATTTTTGCTATATGTGTTCTCACAGTGTCATGAGGGAAATTTTTTTCCTTTAATCTACTGTTTAAAACTAAGATATATGAGTGTAGGCCAAACATATTTTCAACTGTCACATATCATTAGTAATTGGGATGATATATCAGTAATTACAATTGGTTCCCAAATATGGAAATTACTTATGACTCAACCTACCATGTCTTTTCGGGAAGTGGGGGATCGTAGCTCTCCACAACATCCTGTCTCTTGTTGCTCTAAGTAACTTTTGTTTCTTTGTCCTTGTTCTGCCACATATTCGTTAAATATGTTACTCATTATTTCTCCTTGCTTCTATTGTCATCAATATGTTCTATATGTGTTCCCTAGTCTCTCTTTCCTCATAATATATCTCAGAAAATTCAATAGCCTCTTTCTAAAAAGTACAAGTTTACTGATAGACTAAACTAAACTATCGCCCGGTTCACACTCCACCCACATCTATTGAACAGGTGAAGAGGCTCATCCCTTGTTTCCTGTTTAGGATGCAGTTTCCGGTTTTCTCTTTTCCAATCTTTTCACTCTTTTCTTTTTTTCTTTTTCTTTTTTTTTTTTCAATGGGAGTAGATAGACTAAACTAAACTATTGTCCGGTTCACACTCCACCCACATCTATTGAACAGGTGAAGAGGCTCATCCCTTGTTCCCTGTTTAGGATGTGGTTTCCGGCTTTCTCTTTTCCATTCTTTTTACCCTTACGTAGCCCCCTGCGCATCAGTGGCGTTATCGCCTTGCTTGGGGTGATATGATTAAAAAAGAAAAAATTCCTAAGACTTATTCACTGCCTCATGGAATTTCTTTGTCGAAACATTAGTTATCATATGATCACTGAAGTTAAGCAGCGTTTAGCTTGGTCACTACCTAGGTTGGTGACCATTTGAGAATGCCAGGTGTTGTATGCTTGGATGTGCAGATAGTGTATTGTATAACAGCTCAGAATTGTTAATCAGAAAGCCAAGTTCCAATTCCAGTTGGGCTTGTTATTGTCACTTATGTGCAAATATCCTTGGGAAAGGTATGAATCCACCTCTTCACCCCCCAGCTATGGGTTAATTAGCAGGACTTGTATCAGTAATTCATTATCTCCAAAAAAATTCTTACAATCTAAAAAAAAGATTTCTGGCTTTAAATAACCTGCAAAAGGTTGATAAGTTGCAAAAAACATCAATCAATCAATTTTCAACTTTTCTTGGTAGAATCACTTCTCTGTCATTTGAAGTCTCTTCTTCATCTATGAGGAGATTATCCAGTATTCACTGTCATATAGGAGAGTAAATATTATCTAGTGGTTCAGCACTCTTTTCTTTCTTTCTGATGAAATTTTCTTTTCTCTTAATACTGTGTTCAGTTTCTGGAAGTTACCTTTTTGGTTAATCTTGTGTTCCTCTTTACAATATCTGTTACAACACTAGTTGAATTTCTGTACCCTGCTTGATGCCAACATCTCAAATGCATGCACCCTTGTGCAAATTAATTGAAACAACTGTTTTCATTTTCTTTCATTTACCATACAGTCAGTGGTGTGCAGCAATATGAATCCATTTTCAGGGTGTATGATGAAATTTGTTTGGCCTTGAATAATATTGCGTCATCTGTGGTTGCATCAGATTTTTATCACACCCAGACACTATTGTCTTGACTGTCAATTAGTTGTTCTGTAGCCATTGTCTGTAATAAACGTTACTCCAAGAAGGCGTACAAAAATTGTAACGCTGCACAAGCATACTGTTAAGTCTTACAGAGAGATCACGGCTATTGTTGGTGTCAGCTTTTCAACTGTCAGTTGTGTAATCAAGGCGAAGTAAAAAACTGGATACATCAGTAAAGGAAAATACAGTCAAAAGAGAAAAGCAATGCCAAGAGATAACATACATGTGATTAGGAAAAATGTGAAAGATACTAGGAAGACATTATTTGTTTTGTTTCAGTTAATTTGCCCAATAGTGTAACTCACACTTTATGTGGAATTAGTAAATTCTAAACATTTCAAATAACTCTATGTATGGATTAGTTATAACAAATTTAGTATAGCAGAAAAGAAAACTGAACATAGAATAGGCTGCACCAGAGATAGTTTCTCCCAAAGCTGCAAATTGTTACAAAAAAAAAACATCAAACTGAAAACTCAAATCGTGTTCTTAAATAGATAGCATTATTAGATAAAAATTTTCATATAGTTATGCATACACCAAGCCCATTCAGCCATATTTAAAATGTCAGCTGTATACAATGACTTTCTAAAATGAAGGGCAAAAAAAGATTTTGAGTTTGAGTATGTGAAGCCTGAGAGTCTTGGCACTTTGACTGGTGCTACAGAATCACAAAGAACTGTACCAACTAAAAGAAACCATGTTATTTGAGAACTACCGACAGTAGCAACAACTAAAATTGATAGCACTTGTTATTCAAAGAAAAAATAATTACATAATCAAGATGTTGACATTCCACATTACTTAAAATAAAAAGTTAGGAAGGAAACCCTGATCAATACTGGAAAGAACAATCACAGCTACTGGACTTCAAAAAAACTGTTGTCCTGAAAAATTACTTAAATTTCAATTGAAAACAATACTGGATGCTCAGTGAGTAAATGCCAAATGTTTATTTAGGAAAACAGTTACTTTACCATTTGAACTGTCTTTTGCTGAAAACCATGCATTTTGTCTTCTTAGAGTTAAGAGTCCTTTCTTCTTGTTTTCCTTTACTAACTTGTCTAAAGAGTACTTTCACGTGTCCTTCTGAGTCTGCAATCAACATAGTGACATATCTTAGGTTCTTAAGAATATTTCCTTTAATAATAAATTCTGGTTGTTCTAGTTTTCTCAGGATTGTTTTGTAGTAGTGGTTAAATAAATCTGGTGAGAAAATACATGCTTGTCTTACTCCTTTCTATTTTAGTGTTTTTACTGAACTTGTTCTCTATACATGTGTAGTCTAGTTGTCCCCAGTCAAGGTTAAATACTAGCCAAGCATCTTTCCCATAGGTATTGTAAAAGTGCATTGTGGTACAATGGCTACCAGCTCAGAATGAGAAATCAGATAATTGAGTTTGAATTTCAGTCAAATTCATTTCATTTACTTATGCACAAGTAACCTTGGGAAAGGCATAAATGGCAACCTACTGCAGGAAAATGTTCTGCCTAGTCAGTCATGGATGAAAAGAGACATGATTGCTCAAGTTTGTATTACATATGACACTGACTCATTTTCCCATGCAAATCAAGCTTACCTTTTATCATAAATAAGTCTTTGTGGAATACCTTATGAAATGCTGATATATCCCGGAAAGGAATATCAGTGAAAAATAAGTGTAAGAATGATACTTAACACAAGAAATAAATAGCAGGGATTTATTATACGAAGGTATACAATAGCAATCAATGAATAGGAGCGGAATAATCTATCAAGTAGAGAATGCCTTCACCTATGACGTATGCCTCTCTGTTCAGCTTGTCACTGTCCTTTATAGACTAGATCATTCCATTATGGAGTATACTAGGATGTTCCACTATAACAAATGCCTATCTAGAAAACATAGGCATAAGTCTTTCTACATCCATATTGCCTGCTTTGATTTAATACAGTAAGTGTACACACAAGTAAAAATGTAGCAAGAAACTAATGCAAATATATTTATAAATCTCGCAAGAATACATGTCCTGACAGCAATCAGGATGCACTTAAACTTGAACAAAAGATTGTATATATAGTTATACGTTTCAACATATACCAACCACGTTGACACATTGATGACTAATTTAAAACTTATCAGAATGGTCACAACTCTTTTAAATTTGAAAATAATACAAAAAGATATCTTCCGAGATTTTTTATTATCCCTTTTAATAATTTAAGATAGATAAAGACACTCTAAAACTAGAATTTATAAACTGAATATTATGATTTTTGACAAAAATCCATATTACTAAGTGTTATGTCGGGTAACAGAATTATGTGAAATAATACAAAACAACGTAATAGTATAAAAGTATAAAAGTAGGTGTATTGACATGAAAGAGAAGTATTTACAAGAGGTGAGGATTAGTAGAATACAGAACAAGGTAATTAGTATACAGTATCGTCGTAGAGATGTGATAGATTGACTAGTAGAATGCTTCTGGTGCAAACCAGAAATACCCGACTGACTTGCTCACTCAGCTTCCTTACTTGACTTCCTTCCATGACTTCCTTCCTTGAGGTATAATCACTACTATTTTATATAGCGATTCGAATAGTCCATTTCCGTGGAAAGGTGGAGAGCGCCCCAACACTAAGCAACTTCTTTTCTTAGGTGTCATGCATTATGCACATTTGGGTGATCATGTCTCATTTCAATTCATGACTGACTTGACAGAAAAATTCTCAGAGTAGACTGCTGTTACTTTCTGTAGTAGACTGGTTGTCAACTAAGATTATAGGACACAATCTCTGCTGCTATTTAAACCATAGCTGAGGTGAGAATACATGGATTCATACTTTTCCCAAGAGTATTTGCATGTAAGGGAATATAATGAACTCTACTAGAATTTGGTTTTCCAATTTCTCATTCCAAACCATTATTCATCACGCCACCTGTACACCCAAGCTTACAGTGCCTGGAATTTTCAAGCAGTCTCTCATTTAGGTACTAACCAGGCTCATTGTTGCTTATCTTCAGTAATCATATCAAAACCAGTGTTTCAACATAATATGATTGTAATTTAAATACAAATTAATTTTACAATGACAAAAGAAATTCTTATTTACACCCTTTGCCAAAGTTGTTTTTTTTACAACAAATATCATTCAACATACAAGGGTGGGCTGAAAAGTTCATAGGCTGACTATGAAGGAGTGATGCTAGGCTAGTGAAATCTTGTATGCATTAATCTTTACATCACTTTCATCGTCAACCTATGAAGTTTTCAGTCCACCCTCGTAGGAACCAATATTTTTAAGTTTTTAACAAAAAAACAGCGTATAATTAGCAACATTGTGAAACTGCTTACATATCGTACACAAAAATTCAAACTCTAAAATAATGAAATGACAACACTTGATATGAGAAAATTCAAATATGTTAAAACACTAGATAAAATCTATGAAAACAAGAGGCAGAGAAAGCCAAGTCCTAATCTGATTGAAAACAAACTTATTTTCTTAAGATATCCAAAGAAAAAATAAATGAAGACACTTGATAAAAAGAAAGCAACCCCCCCCCCCCCGGATACTGCTAATATATATATATATATATATATATATATAAAAACAACATAAATACTGATTTGAAAAGGCATGAAGGTATTTTTTTTTCTTTAGGAATCCTTTCAACCATATTGGCAATAATTATGATGATGAAAGACAATTCTAACAGAAATTAAAAAATAGAAGAGAAGGAAAAACTATGGAACACAATTACAACAATTTATTAATAAAATAATTCACGGATAAAAGAATAATAAGCATTCCAAGTGGGTATAAAAATGAAAAAAAATTACTCATGATTCTCCAAATGAACATAGGAAGTGAATAAAATGCTCTTTTGATATAATTTTATATGATCTACTTCAAGCAACTGTAAGCTGTGAGCGGACATGACTCTGTAGAAAACTGGAAGAATTGTCTACATATTTCCTTGCACAGTCTGAGTTGTTAAGTGCTGGCCTATGGCTGAAACCTGTATGGACTGAGCTCTCATTGATGAGCGAATTAGATTGCCTAGTCTTATATTGGCAGGAATGTTCTGACAAATTTGGCTTTCCAGTTTCTGATTGGTTTACTCCATGTATTCAGAGTCACCCTGACATTTGAATTTGTTCACAGTCAAACTACTTTGACAGTAGGACAAACCGTCTTTGACAAAAATCGGAAACACCAAACTATTCCCAAAAACAACTTTTTACCTGACAGTCAAAAACCCTGATGTAACGCAAGCTGACACAGTTTTCGACTCTTCCTAACTAGCCACAGTAATTTCAAATAAATAGAACAAAGTCTGGGATGAAAAACTACTGGTTCCTTGAAGCATTTAATCTTAAGCTCAGTCATGCCTTTAATGACATTTGTAGGATATCCATTGTTACTTAAAATATGGTTGGTAATTTCTAATTCTTGATCAAATGTACAAGGAAGATAAATCATCCACATGTGATGGACTAAAGTAGATAGGTTAATTTTATGGGTTTTAGGGACAAAAGAATTCCAGTTAAGAAACAAACCTTTGATTGTAGGTTCGTGATAAACAATAGTTAAAAACAAACCATCTCTACATTCAGTTCATACATCCAAAAATGGCAAAGTACAATTATCTTCCACTTCTATAGTAAATTGCAGGGATCGGCGAAGGTAATTGAGTTGGGTGTAAAAAGCTGTAGCATTGTAGGTCATTATATATATATATATATATATATATAAATAAAGACAGAAATCTAAGTCAGGGAAATTTCCCAACAAGCCGTTAGGCAAAACCGTTGTCGGTTGTTGGCTCTTGCTTAGATTTCTGTCTTCGTTTGCTCTACTTTGGTATTGTGCACTTTAGTGTTAGGGTTTTCGTCTTAGGTTTTTTTTCTTTCTTACGAGTGCTTGACTTTTTGTTCATGTACTTCGTTTGTTTCTTTTTTTGCTTCCCCTTTTTTTCCCTCTGAGTTCTCGGTGGGTTATACAAGACGATTTAAATTATAGCTTGATTAATACAAGTTTTACTATTGGTATTGTTGTTGCTATAGTTAATATCATTATTATATATATATATATAGTCATTTGCAGACAGTCCTGTTTCGCTGTATTCATCAGTATGGTTAGACATCTGATTGTTTCTAGCCAGGATTGAAACCCAACCAAATTGACATCAGTCAGTGATTCTACCTCTAAGCTATGGGTGCTCAGTGGAGAAAGGCAGATTTTAGCATGTTATATACACAATGTGAATACACACCAGTAGCCGAGAGTGTTCAAATTCATTACTGAATGAATGATACATAAATGCGTGAGTAGCTACTGTTTTTAAAGTCTACCACTTCTCCATAGTGCTTAATTGGCAGGTGAGAGCATAAATAATCATCCACAGACAGTCCTGTTTCGCTGTATCACAGCTCATCAGTACAATTAGACATTCGATTGCTTCTATCCAGGATTGAAACTGACTGAATTGACATCAATGACTTATACTTCAACTATGTTGAGTGGATATAATGATAGACTTATGTTTACATGCTAGCAATACTGTCTACCAAATTTTGCTTCTATTGGTCAAGATATGGTAGTGTTTTCAGGCACTTCGTAAAAGTACTGCATACTGGGATCATCATCATATGAATAGGTGTGAGTTTGTAACCTTGGGTTTTACACTTTTGCAATCGTCAGTCAAACTGATTAATTTTTTTAAAAAATTGGCTATATGTAGGTCTGCATATATTGGTGTATTTTTGTGGAAGTGAGGAGAAAATTGGGAGGAAAATTTGTCATCATGACAAACACTGACATACATACACACTTGTACACCCATTGACGTATGCAGAGACGCACACACACACACCCGAAGCGGGGCTCACACAAACATAACTATATGCAAACCGTATGGGGCTTGACATATATATGAATATGTGTGCTGTTGCGTGCATACATATGCATTTGACTGTTGTATTCAAATAGTGTAGCGATGTCAATGTGCAGAGGGTTGTCGATTTCTGTTCTCCGAACAATATTTTCTCGTAAACACATATGTATGTATAATTTGGTCTGCATGAAACTATGATAGGTAAAAATTGCTATTATTTAAGGCTGTATTGTTATTTTAAAGTCAGTTATTAGCTTGTTTTTGGTGGTGGTACATATTTAAATGGTAGAAATTCTAATTTGTAATGCTTGTTAGTTTTTATGTGGTGGTATTAATTTTACTGTGGGAGAGAGGAGTAATTTATGTTAATGATGATAATTACTAATACGGCAATAGTAATTGTGATGTTTTGGGTGAGGTTGATGATAATAACAGTTGTGGTCACAAATAGTTATTGTAAAGTGGTAGTAGTGATTATTAATGCTGGTGGAATGATAATAGCAATAAATGCAGTTATTATGATGGTAGTTTGAACTCAAGATTAATTGAAAGAATTATGGTGTCAGCAGTTCTTTTTTTTTTTCTTACCCATTTGGTATAAATTGTGATAATAGGTATTTGTTTCTGACTTAGTTGTTTCTGACTTTGTTTAGTAAGTTCTTTTGTGGGGTAAGAGATATAATTGCTACTTTTTCATGTAGGCAAAGTAGGCATTTTTTTGCAATGTTGTTGTAGGCAGGTGCTTTTTTTCAATATTTTCCAGCTTATTGTTGGTGAAATATTAGTCTTTTAGATGCCATACGTATGTGGATAGTGTTGTGCTGTTTGAGTATTTTCTGTTGGAGAATGCAAGATTGTGGTTATTTTTTCTTTTCTTAAATGGTCCCTCAGTGACACCGATGTAGTACATTGTGTTGTTGTTTGCACTTACCTTGGCTTTATATACTATGTTTGTTTGTTGGCAATTTCTCTGGAGTGGACATGTAGTTCCATTTCTGCAGTTGCATTGAGGTTTAAACAAACCCTTTTTAATACAAGTTTTGTTAAAAAAGAATGATAAGGTAGTGCAGTTAAGTTTTATTTAAATTTTTTTGTGTTGTCATGAGTTTTTTACTATTCTGGACATAAATTATGTAGAAAATGTCCAAATGTTCTGTATGTCTGAGTATTTTAGGTCTGATTTTAGCCATTATCAAGGATGCTTTTTATTTTTAGTTTTAACTGAATGTATGGATTTTTTTATGTATGTATCTAGAGTTATAGGAATGTTTTATGTATGTGCTGACCATGTTTGGAAAATAAAGCATTCCTAAATCTATAAGGAAAGCACATCCTCTTCAGATTATTTTTTCTGAAAAGTCCATCTCTGCTTAGCTTCATATTTGAAATATAAACAAATCAATTTCTAAAATAGTTAACAACAATAATAAAGACTAATTTTTACAGAAATATGGTTGACTTGGGTAATTCCAGTTGGCAATGCACTTAAGGAAGCAGTCTTTATAAATACAGGACTCAATAACAAAAGATAAAGTAATAATCACTAATAATCAAATAGTTCACTTATTTTTTAAATCTATATTCCAAGTTTTATCAGCAGTTATTGTGAACAATAAAAAACCAGCTGAAGATTATATGATCACTGAAGTTAAGCAACTTCAAGCCTGGTCAGTACCTAGATGAATGACTGCTTGAGAATATCAGGCAATGTAAGCTTTGATGTGCAGATAGTGTAATGGATAATAGCATGAAATTGTTAATTAGAGAGCTGGGTTTCAATTTCAGTTAGGTTTGTTTTATTCACTTACATGCAAATACCCTTGGCAAAGGTATGAATCGACCTCTTCTCTTCCCCAGTTATGGGTTAATTAGTAGAACTTGTATCATTCAAAAAATTCTTACAATCTAAAAATATTGTTTGGCTTTAAATAACCTGCAAAGAGTTGATAAGCTGCAGAAAATTAATGAATCAATCAATCTACTGAAGATTGGATGAAATTTGGAATATGGATAGAGAAAAGATAAGTAAAATATTTTATTTTAATTTTTGATTATTAATTAGATATGGTATTTTATATATGTGGATTATTATAAAATGTATAACATTATTTAGGTTTATATAAATATTCTTAAAAAAAGAAGTATAAAATTCTAATACAATATTTTCACATAATTGAAAATTAATAAATTAAGTTTCTGATTTTTAGTTCCATCTATTGCTAGGAAGGCTGGGTCACTGTGTCAGGCCAGGAAGTTTTTTCTTGTCAGAATCCATCTTGCACATATACAAATCTACCAACCGTCTGTGCATTGAATACTGTTGCTATATCTAGTTGAACACTCCTGCTATTCATCTCTGGGTGCTCAACAAAATTCAGAGGAGGATCCGAAATGTAACCAATCCTGATTTGGCAGTTCAACTTAAGTCATTTTCTCACTGATGTGATGTGGCTTCCTTCTGTCCTCTGTACAAATATTTTCACAGCTTCTGCTCTGACAAGTGCCCCTCTACATGAATTTACTACCAGACTGGCAACTAAGTCCCAACCATTTACAGTGAAAACAGTCAAATGTAACTGTTACTTCTACTCTATCAGCTTCTTTTCTCACACTTCCAGCTTTTGAAGCACCCTTCTGTACACTTGCTTCCCAGGTAGCTACAATCTTCAAGAGTTTAAGTGCAACATCAGTTGTCATCTTTTATCCACTTGATTCCCATCTTTCTCTTATCTTTTCCTTGACACCCCCTGTATCTTGTTCCTCTTTCTTTTCACCCCCTGTGCATCAGGTTTTTAATCATGTCACTTCAAACCTTGCTTGAAGTGAAATGATTAAAAAAACAACTTTTTTTTGCTTCATTTTGTTCAATTTGGATAAAATTTTCTTTGTAGCCTTGAATTGATGCATTAACATATTTTTTAAGACTTTCAACAAGTGAAACAATAAAACTACTAAGACACAAATAATTATTCAGTGTGAAAGAAGATGAAAAAATGAAAAACATTAAGAAGAGTGAACAATAAAAGAACAAAAATTAAGAAAAAAGATAACAATTGACATTGTATTTACATTTTTGAAGATCAAACTTGATGGGAAAGCAATAAGGCTGAAGAGAGTCCCACAAGTGTGAAACGTGAGAGAAGAAACAGCATAGTTATAGTTACATCTAGCCATTTCAGCTGTAAAAACTTATCTGCCAATCTAGTAGTGTTTAAATTTGTAAAGTTGAGATACCAAAGAAGAAAATCTCATCAAAACAATTACCATGAAAATATAGAAAAGGCACAGTCAAAGCTATATTACAGTGGTGGTAAGATACAAAGTCAGGACCAATAACATTGCAGATTCTTTTTTGAATTTTATAAATATATAGAATGGGCATCAGACCAACAATATTCAATTCATGTGGGAATAGTAGACTAATAAATGTGTAAGATTCTAGTTAACTAACTCAGTATAATCTTTCCACTTTATATCAGTGGAAAACATTGACTTGAGAATATATATAAACATGAAGTTGAAAAAATATTATCATTAAAGAGTTAAAATAGTAAAATTTTCAAGAATTTTTATTTGCTTTTTTACAATTATCTTGAAGAACTAAAAAAGTAACACAACTGATTAGGTTTTTCCAAGTTTTTTTTTTTTTAACTTAAGGTAAAAAAAAGAAAAAATTGAATAAATTTTCCATGCTATTTTTGGCTCCAAAATAAGTCTGCACTCAACTACAATGTGACATGTAAAAGTCTGTGACTGTCACAAGATCAAAAAGAAAAAAAAAAAGAAGTACATCTGTAAACAGGGTGGATTTTCTTAAGTGTAATCTTTCTCTTTTTACTCATTCCCATTCCTTAATTTACTGAAACACTCCTTGATAATCAGTTACAAGTAATAGAATGTTTGATTTTTAACAAGTGGTTGTTAAGGAAGGAACAGAAACAGCTTTTAACACTTTTCAGCAACAACAGGTTTTTTTTTCTGGTATAAAGCTATAATAAAATAATGGGAATTCCCTAGAAACAAAATTGAACTGCAGGAAGGCAGGTATTAATTCATAATGTGCAGAGGACAAAATGAAGAGAAGGTATGAATTTCAAAAAGGGGTATATGATGCAGCTAACACCTGGCACAATACAGGTAAGAATTAATAAAACGTTTATTAGTACCATATAGCATCGTCACAGCATTAGCACTGTTGTGTTTTCAAACACCCCATTTAAAATATTATAGATATGATATATTATTTAATTCTTAATTTTCTTATATATTGACATGAGTGTTATTTCTGGTTTTTAAAGAATAAATAAAAATGAAAATAGCAAAAAGATTTTATTTGGAAAAATTCAAGTCTCAAAGATATGCAAAAATAGGTTTTTGTTTTATTTTCAGTAAACAAATATAACTGCTCATAATTTACACAAATATTGTGAATAAAACCCGAAACTCTTTAACAAAGTTATTCAGAAAGCTACTTGATTAATCATGGAAATTTGACTAATACTAAATTTTAAGAAAAAACAATTTGTATATTGTTCAAGCACCCCACAGGATGAAGAAACAGTTAATATTATTTGACAATAAATTTAATAATGTAGTCATATACATGCAAATATAGTATATTGAGGTAAATCATTTTTCATTTTTATAAAGCAATATATGGTATCTGCTCTTAATAAAACAATTTGTATATTGTTCAAGCACCCCACAGGATGAAGAAACAGTTAATATTATTTGACAATAAATTTAATAATGTAGTCATATACATGCAAATATAGTATATTGAGGTAAATCATTTTTCATTTTTATAAAGCAATATATGGTATCTGCTCTTAATATTGAGGTGCATGCTAGTATAGCATCTAGAAATGAATCACATCTTTTTTTCAGTTTAGATTTTTTTTAAAAGTACCATGCTGGTATAAATATGGTATATCCTTAGGAAACTTTATATATCTCCAAGCACATTATGATATTACAATCCTAACTTGTAAAATTTGTTATACCAAAACTTTCTAATGTAATTAATAATTACCAAACATTAAAAAAACAAGGTATGAAAATACATGTTTTTGTTTGTTTGTAAGATGGCTCCTTTTTTTCAGAATATAGAAAAGTAATTTTTGAATCTCATTTGGAAAAAACAAAACAAATTTTACAACTCTTTTTGTTATGGAAAGCGAAAAAAAAAAAAGAGTAAAAATTACCAAAAAAACAATTTTAATAAGAAGAAAATTTGTTAAAATTTGAAAACATGACTAATAGGAAAACAAATGCCTTGTGAAATCTTTGTACTTTTGTTTATGAAGTATGTAAGTACACTTTGAAATAAAATCAAATGTTTATGCATTGAAGTTAAACAAAGATATTATTTTTTTTATACTAGTATTTTAATTATTTATTATTCAAGTAGATAGGTTCATTCAGAAAAAAGAGGGAAAACATTTTGGAAATATTTTTTATACATGAGCATTTATTAAACCTTCCTCAAGATCTAATATTTGTCAGAATCAAAACATTTTTTATTTTATAAAGGGTGGAGTTGTATTTATGATATCAATACAATATCAACTCGATTCCTGATTTTAGAGTTATTTGGAGTTAGCTGTTCTGCATAAAATAAAGATTATTGGGAGATGACTATTGACTTTACAGTTAGATTCTTGGATATTTTAGCTGTCAGGGAAGCAAGTAAATGGAAGGGAATTCCACAGGCGGGAAGTGCGAGAAAAGAAGCTGTTAGAGTAGAATTTGCGTTTACATTTTATTGGTTTCACAGTAAAAGGGTGACACCTAGTTACTAATCTTGTGGCTCGAGTAAATTCATACATAGGGGGCACCAGAAAGCTGAGTTCATCGGAGCAGAAGTCATGAAAGTATTTGTAGAAGAGACACAGGGAAGCCACATTGCACCGGTGAGAAAGTGACTGTATCTGAGCTACCAAATTGGGATCAATCACTTTACAGATTCTCCACTGGATTTTATCAAGTAAATTGTAGTGTCGTCAGCGCATATGCCTACTTGGGATCTTATTACATCTGGGAGATCGTTAATGTAGATTAGTAAATAAGATCATCTAGATCTTATTTAGTACTGTCCAGTTATTGCTTACCCATTTCCATTGAGTCTGCTATTTTTATCATCTTCATTTTAGTTGTCACATCTGGTCAAGCACCCCTGCTATTCATCTTGGGATTCTGAATCCAGAGGAGAACTTCAATGTAATCAGTCCTGACCTGGCAGCTTGAATTCAGCCACTTTTTCACCCACAGGATGTCTCTTCTACAAATATTTTCATGGCTTCTGCTTTGATGAACTTAGCTCCCTGGTGCTCCCTCTTCAAGAATTTACTTGAGCAACCAGACTGGCAACAAGGTACCATGCTTCTATAGTCAAAACAACCAAATGCAGCTGCCACTTCTT
This sequence comes from Ascarosepion bandense, assembly GCA_037127315.1. Taxonomy (NCBI): domain Eukaryota; kingdom Metazoa; phylum Mollusca; class Cephalopoda; order Sepiida; family Sepiidae; genus Ascarosepion; species Ascarosepion bandense. The sequence goes on along the minus strand of JBBBDQ010000201.1, from coordinate 923,010 downwards.
CTCTAGTAACTTCTTTTCTTGCACTTCCCACCCATGGAACTCTCTTCTGTATACTTGCTTCCCTGAAGAGTTTAAATGCAACATCAATTGCCATTTCTTATTTTCTTAACTCCCATCCTTCTTTTATCCTTTCCCCAACATCCCCTGTATCTTGTTCTTCTCCCTTTTCACTCTACTCTTATGCAACTCTCTTTATACCATTATTCTCATCCTTCTCTTAGCCATTCTCTGACACTCCCTGTAACCAGTTTCTCTTTCTTTTCGCTCTCCTCTTATGTAATTTTTCACTCACCTCTTATGTAACCCTCTGTGCACCAGTAGCAGTACTGTCTTGCTTGGGGTGAAATGAAAAAAAAGATGTAAGCAAACTTGGCAAAGACTTAGCCTTTATTTTCAACACTTCCTGATTACTAATAGCTGTATAATAGTAGTTTGAATTATAATTACAGGCAACTAACATGAAGATGATAAAAATAGCAGACTCAATGGAAATGAATGAGCGATAACTGAACAGTACTAAATAAGATCTGGATGAGATATCCTGACACATTGATAGAGAAATGAGATCAATCTACTTTTGTAGATTAAATGAAGGGTTCAGTTTGAAATTAATTGAGGGGAAGCTTAGCGGTTACCATTGTAAAATAGAATATTTAGTAGGGAAGGATAATAACTGCATAGACCTACTGTTGAGAATACCAAAGCAGTTAGAATTGGAGTCCATTAAGTTAGAGCTGGGTATGGATGATACACACCCTGGAAGGGTGTGAGAGTTTATCACGTGAGTGTGTGAGAGTTTTAATCAATTTGTAAGGGTATAAGAGTTTTAATTGACTTGTAAGGGGTGTTAAGAACTCCGAGTATGTATAAGATCTTTGTTTCTTTTATTTTTTGTTTTTACAGACTGAACTTTTAATAATGTATCACATTTGGTAGCATAATTTGTAAGGAGCGTTATGAGCTTTGATTATGCATGAAAACATTTTTTCTTTCCTCTTCACTGCTTAATGGACTTATTAAAAAAAAAAAAATAATGAAAGAGTAGAATTTAAACTTACCACCTTAAGCCTCTCAGCCACTGTTTTTAATATCATTGAGTGTTTTCTTTGCTTTTATAATTGAAAGAAATGCAAATTTCTCTCTCAAAAAAATTTAATAAAATAAAGAGTCTTGGCCAGCATAATTCTAGATATTGTTAGTTTATATATATATATAAGTAAGTAGCTAACCTAGAGCCAACGGACCAACCAAGGTTTCACCAAATGGATCGTCAGGGCAAGTTAGCTACTTACTTATTTATTTGCTCTGCTATTGTATTGAGCACTTTATGCGTTAGGTTCCTCGTCTCGGGGTTTTTTTCTTTTGACTAGTACTTTGACTAATGTTCAAGTGCTTAGTTCGTTTCTTTTTTTGTTTCCATTTTTTTCCCCTCCATGTTTATACTCATTTATTTTTTGAGATATGTTCAAAGATAAATTTACAGTTTTATATATATATATATGATTGGGAAGAGTTTGTTTACTATAAATTATCTTTTTATACAGAACACTCAAATCTGGTATGCACACTTATTGGGCTCAGAAAAAGGTATTAGCATAAAAAATAATTGTTTTTCATTGAGAAAGGTTGTGCCTACCATGTTTTTTTTATTAAATGTTTAACAATCACAGATAATGTTTGTAACCATCAAGTGTAAGACTATAATTTGTATATTAATGTTTGAATAAGAAAACTATGTGTTTTGAAAAGTGATTTCACTGAACAATTTTCCCTCAAAATATATTTTCTACTTTTCATAGTATTTTTATTTTTCATCAGAATGTTACCAGGAACAAATAGAAGCTATTTTGTTTTCATTTAGGTTATGAAAGCAACAAAAAAATGAGTTGAATTCATGAACCTTGAATAACATCTTTTTAAACGATGACAATTATCTTAAGACAGATATTTCTTACTTAAATATTGGTTTTAGTTTGGTATAAGTTATGTGTTATTAGTTTTCAGGATTCAAGATTTGTTTTATTCTCATTGTAACCAACATCAGTCTATGTTTCGATCTCTAAATTCTCATCTCCTAGCATTAAATTAATAAAACTTATATTACTGGAAAGTTTATAACACGTGTAAATGTTATTTATTGTATTATAGCACCCCTTGCTCCACTTCACATGTTTCTCATGTGTCCGTTAGACCCAACAAATTTCCAAGTTGAGACCAAGTGCCAGCAAACCACTGTTCACCATTTGATTTTGACCTCAGAGAGTGGCCATGCTGACTCTGACTTGATAGAACTTGGTGAGAGTGCAGGAAGTGGAATGGGGTTATATTACTAGTAGGATCAACAGCAAAAAAAAAAACTAAAAAAAGCAATAGATGATTAAAGAATTGAAGTGATGACCAGAGTTGTCTCACAAAGTTAAGTCTTTATATATATATATATATATATTTTAATCATTTCATCCCAAGTATTGCGCAGAGGGTTACATAGGGGAAAGTGATGAGAAAGAGCGGTTAGGGGGTTACATAGGGGAAAGTGATGAGAAAAAGTGGTTAGATATAGGAAATGTCAGGAGGGTGATAGACGGGTTAGGATACCGAGGATGAGGGTTGGGTAGATGGGAAGAATACTTGAGAGAATGGGTGCGAGTTAGTATGTTAGGAGGTGTCTATTGACCTTACATTTAAACTCCTGGAGATTGTAGCTGTCGAAGAAGCAAGTGGGAAGTGCGAGAAAAGAAGCTGTTGGAGTAGAAATTGTGGTTACATGTTATCTATTTCACTGTAAAAAGGTGGGACCTAGTTGCTAATCTAGTATTTCATGCAAATTCATACCTAGGGGGCACCAGTGATCTAAGTTCATTGGAGCAGAAGCTGTGAAAGTATTTATAGTAGAGTCACAGGAAAGCCACATCACGCCGGTGAGAGAGTGACTGCAGCTAGTCTGCCAAGTCGGTATCGATCACATTACAGATTCTCCATTGTATTTTGTCAAGAACCCTGAAGAGAATAGCAGGGGCGCCTGACCAGATGTGGCAGCAGTATTCAATACACGGGCGGATGGTAGATTTATAAATGTGCAGGATAGATTCAGACAGGAAAAACTTCCAGGCCTTGCACAGAGAGCCAACTTCCATAGCAGCAGATTTAGCAATGAATTCAATATAGTCATTCCACTTGAGATCTGCTGAAAGTGTGAGACCAAGGAGGCGTAGTGTTTTACTCTCTGGGAGGCAAGCCTGTTCCATTCTAATAGGAGGTAGGAGTGATTGTCTATGATGGTTAATTGACAGCAGCTTAATTTTGGAAGCATTAAAATTTACGAGCCATTTCTTAACCCAGTCCACTATGGATTGGAGGTCCTTCTCAAGCTCAGCAGTGAGGTTTGCTTCGTTGCCTACACCAGATTTTTGATCGAGGCAAGAGAAAACTGTAGTGTCATTGGCGTACATGCCTACTTGGGATATGGCATTGGGGAGATCATTAATGTAGATCAGAAAGAGAGTAGGACATAAGATAGAGCCTTGAGGGACACCTGCGTTTGTAAGGTAGTTTTGGGAGGCATGTCCATTTAATACCACCTTCAATATGTGGTTAGAGAGGAATGACTGGATTAGGTCAAACAAATGTCCAGTTATACCATAGCTCCGCCATTTGCATAAGAGGCCAGCATGCCTGACTCTGTCAAATGCTTTGGAGATATCCAAAGCAACAGTTCGAGCTTTGCCATTCTTGTCGAGAGCCTGGTATATATACACAGTGATGGTCGTTAGCATATCAGCAGTAGACCTGGTGAAGTGGAAACCATACTGTTTGTCCGAGAGGAGCCTGTGGGCTGTAAGATACTGAACTACCTCGGTGTTGATAATGGCTTCGAACACTTTGCCAAAGATCGGAAGAAAGCTGATAGGCCGGTAATTTGCGGGGTCCAAGGGTTCTCCAGTATTCTTAAATATAGGAACTACAGAGGAAGACTTCTAACAGGCAGGAAAGCAGGAAGCAGATAGGCAGAAGTTGTAGATGACAGAGGAGAGTTCAGAGGCACATTTCTTAAGACTATGATTGGGATTCCGTTCCCTCTGCTCGCTTTGTGAGGGTCAAGTTTTGAGATTATGTTAGAGAACAGTGAGGGTTTAATGTGGACATCATTCAGTTCAACCTCAGTTCTAGGTGGGAAGTCGGGTGTAGATACATCTGACGAATCCAGTCTCGAATTGGTGGCGAATCTGCGAGCAAAACATTCAGCCTTGTCTACTGAGGAGGTGAGGACCTCAAATTCATTGATTAGTGGGGTACTGGGGTCTTACTCTTGTTAAGCATGCTTTTACAGAGTTGCCAGTTGTCTTTGGCACCGAACTTACAGGATGCTATGTGTTGCTTCATTCTGGCAGCAAACAACATCTTAGCTTCGTTAAGTATCTTTTTACACTTATTACGAGCTGAGGCAAAAAGGTGCCTGTTTTGGTCTGATGCGTGGCTTTGATAGAGCTGGCAGAAATGATTCCGGTGGGCAATGGCAGCTGAGCAAGCGGGCGAGAACCAGGGGGACGAACTGGATTTAAGCTGAAATTTCCTGGCTGGGATGAAAGCATCGATACCAGCCTTAACCCAAGAGGAGACCTCGGATGCACAGTCTTCAACGGGAAGACTAAAAATGTTGTTCCAAGGGACGTCACACAGGAAGTCGTGGAATGAGTCCCAGTTTGCTCTTTGGTAGCAGTATGATATTCTGCTAGTCTGGGTTTCTTGGGTTGAGTAGGAGTGAAATGAGATGTTGACGGAAACTACGGCATGGTCAGAGTTTCCAAGAGAGCAGAGCTGCTTCGCGGTGCAAGAGTCTGGGATGGAAGTGAAGCAGAGCTCTAGTAGTGAGTTCCTTCCATTTGGGTTATTAAAGAAATGCATGGGGAAATCCACCACTTGCATAAGAGATTGGGTTATTGAAAAATTCATGGTGTGGACACCAGCAAGATCGGTGACAGTTTTCAAGCCACTTGGTGTAGTGGGCGTTAAAGTCACCAAACACAAATATATGGGCAGATGGATGTGAAGAAATGGCCTTATCAATATTGTTAGAGATGCTATTGAGTACTGAGCAGTCAGAGGAGGAGGGTGAGCGGTAGGAAAAGAAGAGATAGCTAACCGAGCGTAAAAGTGAGAGATGGAAGCACATGAAAGAATGATCTAGGGATAAAAGAGAGGTCACCTTGGCTAGAGGGAGGTGTTCGCTGACATAGACACCGAGCCCATGCATATGGATATTGGAGTCCTTCCTAAAAAGGGGAAAAGTAATTAGGAATGTAAAACTCAGAAGAGGGGATAGAAGGGTCAAGGTTAGTTTCACAGAGAGCTAAGATATCAGGTGAGTTAGTTTGAAGGCATGATTCTACGCTGTAAAAGTTAGTGCGGATACTGCGTATGTTTGCAAAGGAGACACAGACAGGTTTGAGCATTTTCTGATGAGCTGGTTTAGTTTTCCTATTTTGTTTGCTTGAATTCATATTGGTTTATTTATAGTGAGAGGTCTAGATTAGCATCAGATGGTCACTGTATGCAGCATGTGTAGGATGAAGACTGGCGCAGCCTGCAGCATAATGTGGCCTTGGGGTTGCCCACCAGAGGTTCATGCAAGGACGCCCATCCATGCACGATATGGCACTATAGGAACCCCGATATTATTTGGCTGTTGATCAGAGCAGCCTTTCAAGACACTATGCAAGAGTTTGGGCTCCTAATTACCAGTTGGAAGCAGCAGCAACCAGGAAACTGTCAACCCAGTACCCTCAGAATGAAGAGATATTGCCACCATACTCAAATACTGCAAAGAGATTGCCACTGAACTAATACTAAGACCAAAGGAGAAGGGAAGAGAACCAAGAACCCCTTCTGATCACCTCTACTCCTGTTCAAAAGAAGGGTATACACACAGTATTAGCATAGAGGAAGATAAATCAGCAACAGGTAGGATTGGCTTCCATGGTAGTTTGACTCTATTGTTCGCTTGACTACTTCTGTGATCGACTGGGGCTTTGTCCTCTCCATGTGCCAGTGCATGCCTACTTTTGATACGTTGTTTACTGGGCTTTCACTTGTTTCCAGGAACTTCTGTTCTCAAGCCTCCAGCCACTTTGGATATTCTCAGGACTTTTGAAATCAATTTGCCCAACTTCTTGGTGCTTTCAGAAAAAACTTTCCTCAGTCTCTACTTTAAGCCACGGAGCATCTGGTCTCGTTTGTCTTCTCTTCTTCCCCGTGTGTGCATTTTTTCCTTGTGTCTTTTTCTCTCTTTGGTCCTCACTTCCTGTGCTCTTTCTGCCCGAGTGTGTCTGCCTAAGTTTTTCTTCTTCTTCTGCTCTATTTCTCAGCTCAACTTCTCTGCTCTGTAACTCTGAATATATATATAGGTTGACTGGGTAGTCGTCCGCTCATTCTCTTTTCCTCTCATGTACACCCGCACTGGACGGAGTTCAATGGGACAGCCAGTTGCCTTCATTTCTTCCTTTTCTCTGGTTAGCTCTTCCTTGACCACACACGTAGAACCCTGAGTGGTCAGTTCACAAGAAACAAAAAAAATACTGCACATACCATTAATTTCTTCAACAATGGTCTGCTGGTTGTGCAGAACTATTAGACACTGCTAGGTTTGGCCTTGCCATTATCCTCACAATAAAAAAAATATTCCAAGTTTTGTTCTGCGGTCACTTCAAAAACAAATATTGATAAAGAAAAGATAACTTCTTTTCTCTCATTCCCTGCTGTGACTTTTCATTTCTTATCTAGTCCTTAACTGATGTATTTTTCAAATCTTAATTCATGATCATTTTCAATTAATCCATTAATTCCACCAAGCCAATTGTAGCCTCATTTAGTCCCGAAATTAGCCCCGTGTCTCCTCAGCTCGTAACCTTATCAAATTAGCTATTGTTCTGATTATGACTACCACTCTCTCTGCCACATTGTTTCCCCCCCCCATCAATTAAAAGGGACAAAAAAAAAAGGGAGGAAAGAAAGGGAAAAGAAGTAAGCAAAAAATACAGAATACATCATAACAAAACAGAAATAAAATTACATCAATCCTGACCCTCCTTGGGCAACCATCTATCAGTTCATATCATGGGCTCACTTGTGCCCTTTCAGGCTGACACATATTAAGTGTGAGAACTTTGTTAGATACATGATGTTATCAGTCTCTCTTTGTTTTTTTTTTTAGAGTAAGTCCGGTAAGCAGTGAAGAAGAAAGAAAAAAATGCTTTTATGCATAATCAGAGCTTGAACACTCCTTATAAATTAATTATGTCACCAAATGATGTACAAGGTTAAAAGCTCAGTTTGTAAAACCAAAAAAATAAAAGAAACAAAGGTCTTATACATACTTGAAGTTCGTAACACCCCTTCCAAGTTAATTAAAGAAAAAAACTTTCTTTTTATAACTGTCCCTTCTGTTTTGTCTCTTCAGAATAGTGGGTTTTACTGTTTCCGTGGTTGGTTTCGTTTCTTCCACCACAAATGTCCATTCTAATTCTTTGCTTGCCGATACTTGCTCTAGTTTGTCCGGGCGGGGCTGATATTGATAAAACCCACTAAATGGTATCTCTTTACTGCATGAAGGTCCACCTGCCAGTTTATCTCACCTGGGAAACAGCCCTTTACGCTTCTTCAACCACCATTGAATCAATAAAATCATCATTATAATTAACAGGACTTTGAAGATTACCTAACTACCCTTTCTAGTTAGTTCCTACCTTCTCCACTAAACTTAATTGATTTTCTCATTAGGCTTTAACAACTAGGGTAATTTTCTCAAGGTGATCTCAGGAAATTCCTTTACTACACCCTGTAAACCTTGCGTTTTAGTGGCTTTCCTGTATTGCTTGTGGTGAAACCAATTTTTAAAAAATGTATATTTTAACTTTCTTTTATGTTTAAATTTCGCTGTAAATATATTGGTTATAAATCAAAATTAATTATTGGTCAAATTTTAATGTTGAAATCCTTTGTAAACACTTCTTTTTTAAACTGAATAAAATGCTCCACCTTTTGCACTTGATCCTGATATAACTTTAAGAAAGTTTGAATCAAACTTGTTAAGTGATCCCCCTGGAATAGCAGATTTATAATGAAGAAATTTGATTTTGATTTGACTGATTTCTCTTTCTCTCTCTCTCTTTATCCTTTCACCAAAAGAAAAGTGATAAAGCCAAAAAAATGCAAGGGGTTACTGAGAGTGAAAGAAACTGTGAAAATGTGTTGAACAGAAAAGACAAAAGAACAGGTTTTAAAAATCAGATGATGATAATGATGATGATGATTGATGTTGTATTTAAATTTTTGAAGATCAGTTTCTGTTATTATCTTGATTAGTTTATTTTGTGAGTAAAAATTATATTTTGTTTTGACATAATTATCTTACATTCAAATTTTAACAAAAACTTTAAATTCATCTTGTATTTTCTTCAATAACTTTATGTAAAAAATTAGACATTTTTTTAAACTCCAAGCACTGGCGTGCAAGGGGTTACAGTGAGAGAAAAAATAAGGTACAGCTGTATGTTGAAGAAAGGATAAGAGAAAGATAGGAATCCATAAGATTGAAGATGACAATTGATATTGCATTTAAACTTTTGGAAATTGTAGCTTTCAGAGAAGCAAGCAAAAAGAAGAAAGTTTCACAAATGAGAAGTGTGAGAAAATTATTGATGTTAGGTTGTTTTTTTTTTATCTTTTACTTTCATTTAAGCTTTATCAGAAAATGAAATTCAGAGGAGAAAAAGAAATTCTAGCATTTTTATTTTTGTGTTGTTTGTTAAGCAGGCTTCGTATATCTGCCTTGTCAGTCAGTGTTTGTGTGTATAATTCATGTGGTGTAATAATATTTCACAATTCTAGTTGGTCTATGTGGAATTTGGTTGATAATGTGTGTGCATTTGAGCATCTCATGGCCATTTTCATCAATGTCTCATAGTTGTCAGTCTGTTGATCAGAGCAGGGGTTTTCAAACTGTGGTCTGCAGACCACAGGGGTTCAGCAAGGATAAGATAGGGGATCCGTGGATTAACTCATCATGTGAAATTCAAAGTATAAATTTTCAATTTATTTTTACTTATTAATGTTATCAAATGACAAAAGTTTGCACTATCACCCATTACATGTCAACATTATTTATACAAAAAATTATTTTCCACATGCAAGAGCTTGATGTTCAAATTTACATTTTTTTTTCAGGGTGCAAGTGTCACCCATGGATAAATTTTTAAAATGGAAACCTCATGATGAAATCAACACAGAATCCGCTATAGAGACGGAAGAGATTGTTAAAAAAAACAAATTAAGAAAGCGTGATGTGGAATATATTCAATTTGGATTCATTGAAAAAAACTTGAAATATAAAGGGGTCTGTACGTCAAAAAGTTTGAAAACCTCTGGATTAGAGGATGCTTTGTGTAATGAAAGAATTTAAGTTACACCAGTTGTTTCATTAATAACAATTTTCAAAATTAGAATTTGTTTCTCTTGAACATCCCTCAAGATCATTTCTTTTTTATCACATTTTTCAAAAATATTAGCACATAAGTAGTTCAAAATAATTTAATTCTTTTTGTTTATTTATAGCATTCATTTTTTTCAATTTTATGATTTTCAGTTTCTCCTCCATACATAGATTGCAATTTATTCCTCAATTTCTCTCTATCTTTTTTGCTATATACTAATCTACTAACACTGTTTTCTCTTTCATTTTTAGTTTCAGTTTACATTTTCATAACCTGATGGTATTTTTATATCTCATAACAAATATAATCTAAACTTATTTATAAATGAAACTTTGTCTGTGTGTGTGTATCCGTTACCTATAGACTCCAAAACTGCTGAACCGATTTTCTTGAAAATTTACACAGTTGTACTATAAGCGTCTGCGAGTGTTCTTAGCTAAGTTTTGTGTCAAGGTACCCCCGATAAATATCAAAAATCAATAATTGAAAAAATCGGGTTATAGAAGGAGTGGTCTGATTTTAATCAAATTTGATACATTCATACACAAAGACATAAGAAATGATATTCAGAAGTTTCAAGGTTGCAGTTCTTACAATAGTGCAGAAAAACAATAATATATATATATATATATATATATATAAAAGGCAAGATGTTTGTGTGTGTGTCTGTTTATCTGCCTGTATGTCTGTATTTTTTCATCCCTTTTATTTTAGTTTTTGCTTCAGATTTGGCTCTAAGTAGGTATAATTGTAGTTCTTAGTCTCAGCCATGATACCATTTACTCAGAGGACTTATTTAGCCTTCAAAATTCAGTTTACGACAAAAAAAACTTATTTGATATCGATACCAGGAAATCAAAATTTGACTTATATCCATTCATTTTTCTTTCAGTCTACAGTTTCGCTTTAACTGGAAACAACTATTGCTTTTTTGTCTTTTGTGTCAACGTCCAAAGAGTCTGAGCTCCAGGACCATGGATTAGTTTTAAAGCTTTCATTACACCCGAGCAACGCCGGGCTATACTGTTAGTACAATATAAAGTTAAAAAAAAATTAATTTAAAAGTAAGCGCAATTATTTTATTTAAATTTAGTTGTTTAAACTTAATTATTTAGTTTAAAAATAAATTTAACATTTTAATAGTGGAAGAATAAGAAATTGAAATCTAAAGCAAAAAACAAGAAAATTAAAAAAAATTAAGATATAATAGTTAGTAAACCCGTTTTAATCACAATTACCACCACACCACTATATAATCAAAATTATACTAATTATTCGGTTAATAATACAATATAATGTTAATAATGTAGGAAAATTATTCAGTCAACTGTACAATTATAAAACAATATAATGTTAATAATGTAAAAAACATATATATGTACACACACATGTAAATGCGTACACACACATACATGCACACACATATATACATATATATATATATATATATATATATATATACGAACACACATATATACACACATACACCCACAAAAACAAATATGTAAGCAATACCATAGATATATATAAACCCGTATATATAAAGAAACCAATGACACATATAACAATAAGGTACAAATAAATAATAGATATTCTGTAACATAGTGTGATGTGTGTAAAGTCTTCAGAGGAATGAATGAGGGACTAAAAGTTTAACATAATTTAAAGTGGCTCCTATGTTGACATTTAAAAACTAGTTCCCTCCTCAGATTCTGCAGGTCCAATTAATTTTTGTGTTTGATAATAGTAATTTTTTCATCAAGGCATAAGTGACAGCAATCTTTGAAGTTGATGGGTATGTTAGATTTTTTTAACGATATTCCATTTAATCATAGGAGTTAAGTTCTTGTCTTTCAGTGACCAGAGATATTTGGATAGAGATGTCTGGTTTCTTAATTCAGGGTTGGAAAAATAGTGTGTGATTGTATAACTGTTGCTTCCAAGCACCTGCTGAAATACCAGTGTAGTATTTCTTCAAGTTTATATTTCTTTTGGGTATCCTTCTGTCATACATTCTCCACCCATAGGACACTTAATTTTGATTCTACATTTGCATTTAGGTGTATGACTGTCATATCCAGCTGCATCCCTTATGTCTTGTGAATTCCGGGCAACTCTAGGGTTGCCTTGGTTAGGAGTTGCAGAACTAAGGTTGGCTCGATTAGGAGTTGTTACTCTGGAGCTGGCTTGATCAGTTGTAGTAGATCTCGGGTTATCAATTTGGTTTTTATATCTCGATAAAGTTCTTCTACTGTGGGAGCTGATTATACTTTCTATATTTTTAGTACACGAATAGCTAATTTTTAGGGTTTTCCTATTAAATATTCTAAGAAGGGGACTAGAATTGCTAAAATGTTTATCTACGAGTTTTAGAAAATATTTACCGATATTAATGTTACATAATTTGCAAAATGGAGGGTTGAACCAAATTGCTTTCTTTCTTCTGTTGATCTTATTGGTATTACTATGTTTTAAAGATTTGTCATAAAAAAAGCAGCTTTTGAAATCCGTTCTTATATAAAGCCTCATTATATGTTTTTTTGTGTTTGTCGAAAATTTTTTGGTTAGAAGATAGTCTATCTTCAAACCCCCCAAAAAATTATGTATTATGATGTAATGGATAACAGCTCAGAATAAGAAAATGGAGAGCTGAGTTCAAATTTTAGTTGAATTTGTTGTATTCACTTATGCACAAATACCCTTGGGAAAAGTTTGAATCCATCTCTTCTGTTATTAACATTTTTCATTAACCCTCTAAGGCCATTCGTATCATATTTGATACAGTATGAAAACAAGCCTTGAAAGAAATATTTTCCTGAAAAATTTTTTAAGAGAAATATTTTATAAATTTCAAATGAAAGCAGTACTGACTGCTCAGTCAATGAATACCAAATGTTTCCTTATAGGGAAATACCAAATGTTTCCTTATAGGGAAATACTGTATCAAATATGATACGAATGGCCCAACTGAGAATACAAACCTGGAAAAATATGTGATACTGTCTGGAAATTAGTCAGTCATTTAAGAGAGAAATGGTATACCGCTTTCCTTCAAAGTACTGCTTTTATTGATTTTACTAAATAAAATGAAGTGTTGATCAATCGGGTTATCTTAACACAATCTTCTTCAACTGAAAACAGACACATATACCTGCATCCATCTCACTTTTCAAAACTATAGTGAACTTATGTTTTCTATTTTTGAGCACTTTAAATTATAGAGACAAATTCCAAGGAAAAAAAATAAAACTCTGTCTGGAACATGTTTTTTTAGCAGAAAAAAGTCTTAGTAAAAGAACAAAATAGAACAGATGTGAAAGATGCTAAAACTGCCATATCAAAACCCAATAACTTTTTTCTTTTTTTTTTTTTTTTTTAATCATTTCACCCCGAACAAGGCAGAAACGCCACTGATGTGCAGGGGGTTACATAAATGTAAAAAGATTAATTAGAAAAGAGTGAGGAGTACAAGCTAGTTAGAAAGGAACAGTAGAAAGCTGAGAAAGCAGGTGCAATGACAGGTACATGGGCGGAGAGAAAGGGAAGGTTATACAGGGGAGGGGAGAGAGCTAGAGGCCAGTGGTTAGTAGGTGAGTATTAACTTTGCTTTTAAATTTCTGGAGGTCGTAGCCGTCAGGAAAGCAAGAATACGGGAGTGAGTTCCACAGGCGGGAAGTGCGAGAGAGGAAGCTGCAGGAGTAGAATTGTCGTCTGCGTTTGGCTAACCTGACTGTGAATGGGTGGGACCCAGTTGCCAGTCTGGTTGAACGGGTAAACACCTGTTGAGGAGGCATCAGTGACTTAAGCTCATCCGAGCAGAAGCCATGAAAGTATTTATAGAAGAGACAGAGGGAGGCCACATTTCGACGATGGGAAAGTGGCTGCAGACGAGTCGCCAGATCAGTACCTATCACATTACAGACTCTCCTTTGGAGCTTGTCAAGAACACTGAGGAGAACGGCAGGGGCACCTGACCATAAATGGCAGCAGTACTCCATGCACGGACGGATGGTTGACTTGTATATATGCAGGATGGATTCAGGTGGAAAAAACATCCTGGATCGACATAGTGACCCAATCTTCTTAGCAGTAGATTTTGCTATGGATTCAATATAGTGCTTCCATTTGAGGTCTGAGGACAGGGTAAGTCCGAGGAGGCGTAGTGTATTACTCTCCGGGAGAATCATCTGGTCCATGCTTATGGGAGGCAGAAGAGGTTGCCTGTAATGGTTGACGGACAACAGCTTGGTCTTAGATGAATTGAAGTTGACAAGCCACTTCTTGCCCCAGTTCACCACAGAGTGTAGATCCCGCTCAAGGTCAGCAGCGAGATTATGTCTGTCCGCCACGACAGGTTTCTTACTGGAGCGGGAGTATATTGTAGTGTCATCTGCGTAGATGCCTACTTGGGACTTGATCTCATCTGGGAGGTCGTTGATGAAAATAAGGAAGAGCGTTGGGCCCAGGATAGAGCCTTGTGGGACACCAGCATTCGTACTGTAGGACGAAGAGGCACGCCCATTCAGAATGACCTTCATTTTGCAGTTATTTAAGAAAGATTGGATTAGGTCAAGCAGGCGACCGGTAATACCATAACCGCGTAGTTTGCATAGGAGGCCAGGGTGCCAAACCCTGTCGAAAGCCTTGGAGATATCCAGAGCAACCGCGCGAGCCTCGTCAGACTCATCAAGGGCCTGTAGCATGTACTCCGTTACAGTAGTTAGCAGGTCGGCTGTGGACCTGTCAAATCGGAATCCATATTGCCTGTCGGAGAACAGTTTGTGGGCGGTGAGATGATGAACTATTTCAGCATTTATTATAGTCTCGAACACTTTCCCGAATATTGGTAGAAGACTGATAGGGCGATAGTTGGATGGGTCCGAGGGTTCACCACAGTTCTTAAAGACAGGAACGACTGAGGAGAATTTCCAGCATGCAGGAAAGCAGGAAGCAGAAAGGCAGTAGTTAAACAGTTTAGAGAGGACAGGGGAAAGTTCAGGGGCACACCTCTTAAGGACTATCACCGGGATTCCATCGTCTCCACACGCCTTATGGGGGTCAAGTTTTGAAATTACTCTGGATACTATTGTCGGGGTAATATATACGTCATGCAGTTTGGCCTCAGTTCTAATAGGGAAGTCGGGTGGGTGCACTCCGGACGAGTCGAATGTGGAGTTGGATGAGAATCTGCAGGCAAAGCACTCAGCTTTCTCAGCAGATGACGTGAGAACATCAAATCCATGGATTAAAGGAGGTATTGAGGATTTCCTATTGTTGAGCACTCGTTTACAAATCCTCCAATAGTCCTTGGAGCCGAACTTGCGGTCAGCTATGTGCTGTCGCATTCTCTCCGCAAACAACTGTTTGGCGTCATTTAGGGTTCCCTTGCTCTCACTGCGAGCGGATGTGAACAGGCGCCTATTGTGATCAGTTGGCTGTCTCCGGAATAGACGGAAGTAATGGTTCCTGTGGGCAATGGCGGCTGAGCAGGCCGGAGAGAACCACGGAGAGGAATGAGGTTTTAAGCAATACTTCCTGGTGGGTATGAAGGCATCAATGCCAGCTTTCACCCATGACGAGACCTCAGCTGGAATTTGAACTCGGCTCCCCGATTTCTCATTCTGAGTCAATTTCCACTGCACCACAACGCACATCCAATGGTAAGATATCATTGCCATTAATGTCTTACCATTATGTGGGAGGTATTTCTGCTATACTCTGTAGATTAATGTTGAACAAATTATTAAAATAATATTTATATTTCTTCAGAAATGAGTTGATAATAAAATTGTAAAAATGGCATTTTTTCCATCTTTTATTAATAGTGAATTTTTTTTATAGTGTCTCCTCAAGCAAGGTGTTAATGCCACTAAGATTTTAGCGAGGAGAAATAATAAAAGAACAGTATTCAGGAAGACAGAACTGATATGGCGTTTAAATTTTTAAAAATTGTAGAGGTCAGGGAAACATGAAATCAGAAGAGTTCCAGAGGTGAGAAGTAAAAGAATATAAACTATTAAAATAGGACTTATGGTTACATCTAAATATTTAGTAGTAAAATGATTATACCTCTTTGCCAACTAATTTGTACACTCAAGTTCATATGGTCAAGGAAGCAAGGAGGAGAGTTCATTAGAACAATTGCCATGAAATATTCATAGAAAAGATAAAGGAAACCCATGTCACCGAGATAAAGTCATTGGTGTTCAAATGTCAGGTTAGGACCAATAACATTACAGACCCCTCTTTAGATTTTATTGGTGATCTCAAGATATATATCCAGAACACTAGACCAGATATGGCAGCAATATTGATTTGTTTGATTGAATCATTTTCTACAGCTTATCAACCATTTGCAGGTTACTTAAAGCAAAAAATAATTTTAGAGTGTAAGATTTTTTTTCTTTGAGATAATAATGTTTAGTCATATAATTCTTACTAATTAACCCATAGTAAGAGGGGAGAAGAGTCAGATTTATACCTTTCCCAAGGGTACTTGTGTATAAGTGGATATAACAAAGTCAACAGGAACATTGTTATATACTTAAATAATGTTATATATTTTTATAATAATTTACATACATAAAATACATTATCTATTTAGGCTTACGGACATATCATGTTGAATTCACCGGTTCTCGCTCAATCACCGAAGTTAAGCAATGGTCAGTACTTAGATGGGTGACCGCTTAGGAATACCAGGTGCTGTAAGCGTTTAGTGACGAATGTGCGTCATAGTGTAGTAGATATCGGCTCAGAAAGAGAAATCAGAGTGAAATCAGTGAGCCAAGTTCGAATTTCAGTTGAATACCCTGCATTCACTTAAGCACTGGTACCCTTGGGAAAGGTATTAATCCGTCCCTTCCCTCCAGTTATGGGTTAAATAACAAGGGTAGGACTTGGGGACCCTGTCCTTAAAAACAAATCCCAATGAATCTTGATACTCGAAAAGAAAAAAGTATTACTAGACACAAAACTTATATAAAAACACCAATAAATTGTTGAAAAAAAAAGGTATTACCAGCAATAAATAAATAAAATTTAGTTGGCAATAAATGACCTACCAAGGTTGATATGCCATAAAAACAAAACAACCAACCAACCAACCAACATTATCTATTTAATTATCATTAATTAAAATAGAATAGTTCATTTATCTTTTTTCTATCCATATTCCAAGTTTTGTCCAATCTTCAGTAGATTGATTGATTGATTTGTTTTTTTATGACTTATCAACCCATTGCAGATTATTTAAAGCCAGAAAATATTTTTAAATTGTGAAAAGTATTTTTTTGTGATACAAGTTTTACTGATTAACTCTTAGCTGGCTGGGAGAAGAGGTGGATTCTTACCTTTCCCAAAGTTAGTTGTGTGTAAGTGATTATAATGAACCCAACTGGAATTGGAACTTGACTCTCTAATTAACAATTCTGAGCCATTATTCATTACACCACCCCCACATCCAATCTTACAACATCTGGTATTCCTATGTGATCACTCTTCTAGATACTGGCCAGGCTCAATGTTGCTTACAGGAATTGGCCTTTCAATATGATGTGGCTATAAGCCAAAATGATTTGTTGAGCGTGTATTGTTTTTATTGTTTTTTGGGTTTTTTTTTTTTACATAATCTTCATTATTAACTGAATCATTGTGATTCAACTAAAACAATTATTTTTTTATCATCTTATCACCTCAGCTTTCTCATTATTGTTTTCATCATTATCATTTCTGCTCCATCATGAAGTTTTTTTGCATTGTTTAAAATGAGTCAAGCAATTTTAGTTGAAGTAAAACTAAACACAATGGAAATCTAATGAACTTAAAAAAAATTGTCAGATAATAAAATGTTTTTTGTTTCTTCTATCTCTTCTTTATTGGAAATAAAATAAAAAACAAATACAGTTTGAGCATCAGTTAAATCACCACATTTCAAATTTGAAGAGAGATGATTCCAATTACAAAAAGAAACCAACTAAAGCTGGAAATGCAACCAAACAAAAAAGAAGTAAATACAGAGATAATTATTTTAAATACTGAAGGAGTGGTTCATACAATTCTTATATTGAATACAGCTTTTATTTACCATTATAACAAAAGCCTATTTCTAACATAGTTAAGCAACAGATATTAAGTATAATGTATCATTACAATATTTTAAAATTATGCTATATTTTTTTGATCATTTCATCCCAAGCAAGGCAATAAAGCTAGTAAGATGCAAAAGGTTACTGGGTGTGAGAAAATAAGAAAAAAACATTATTAAAGAGAAAGAGAGAGCAATTATAGAACAAGAATTAAGAAAACAAAAGATAGCAGTTTACATTGAATTTAAATTATTGAAGATAAAAGCTGACTGGGAAGTGAGAAACCAGAAAAAAGTTCCACAAATGATAGAAGAAGTTGTTATCAGAACTTACAGTTACATCTAGCCATTTCAACTGTATATCAAATATAATACCTTTCACCAAGATATGCCTTATCACTAAAATATATATATATATATATATATAGGACTACGCACATGTATAAAAATATAAAAATACTATCCAGGTGTTAATAAAACAGTACTCAATGTAGTATAAACAGAGCAATTAATTATATATTAATAAATATACATATTATCTACATCAGTGGCATGACTTGAAGTTTTATGCACTACCTAATCATCAGGTGCATATTACAAAATGACCATTTAAGAAATTTGAATTTTTCACTGTGCTCATAGAAGTTAAATCTTACTCTGTTAGTGTACTATTTATTAATTTATCAAGAATAAAATATGACTTGATAAAATTTACATGAAGATAAAAAGTTTAAATTTTATATTAAAAAAAGTTATTAAAATTCTGGGAAATTGATTCAAAGGGGAGTAGTTCATAATTACTAATAATAATGTTTGTGAGGAAAAAGAAGAAAGGAAGAAAGCAAAGGAGTAAGAAAGAAACAAATGTATTGGGGAATCTGAATTAATTGGGGGTCTAAATATTTGAGTAGATATGTATATATTTATATATATACAAGTTCAATATAAATGTATCTACAAAGACAATATTAATAAAAGAAATGATAAGAGAAATCTTTTATGCCAGTATATTTCATTTATTGAGGAACTTTCTAATGTAAAAAGTTTATTAAAGAACATGCTTTCATGTAAACAAAAAGTAATGAGATTGAAAAAATTTCATACATTCAAATTTGAATCAGAAAAATGCTCTAAAATTTTTGAAAATTACTCGGTGATCAGGAAATAATTTGAAAACTTCATGGTTTTCTTTTCCTTAATGGCAGGAGAATTTAAATAACAGTACTACTCTCATAAAACCTCCTTTTCTAACCCTAATCTAAGATTCCAGATGTCCCTTTCCTAAAGATTTTGGGAAATGAAAAAAGAGGGACTAAACCCCATAGTAAGTTGGAGACTAATAGGTTTAGCCTGCACTCCCAATAACCTTTCCAATAGATGCAATCTATGTTTAGTTAAAAAAAATAAAACAATAAAGTATCTTAAACAAAATCTGCTTTCAAACTTACATAAGGAATTCATAAGCAAATGCTGTCATAAATCCAAATTTTTAAATTTTAGATTTTAAATTTAGTTATTAACCCTCTATATATAATCCAAAATTAACTTTTGATAGTTGCTTTCTTTCCTTCTTCTAAAATACTGTAGAGTTAATTACAGCTATATGCGTTAAACTCTTTTATCCCATACCTTTTTCGGTCCTATTATTTGACAAATATCTAAGCCTAAATTTTAAATTCAATTTTATTAATCCTTAATTTACTTTCAATAGCATAATTGAATTTTTTCCTCTTATTTGCCCTTCACTTCCAAATAATTAATACATCCTGGTTCTCATAGCCCCTCTTACTATAGGCTTAAGCTTTCTCTTCCTGGTTATTTATTTATAAATTATTCATCATTTACTTATATATAGATAATGTGAATATATATGGGGGTGTTTAAGAGCATGTGTGTATGTATGTAGATATATATGTACTTGTGCGGGTATGTGTGTGTGTGTGTGTGTATATATATATATGTGTGTGTATGTATTTCTAGATTAACACACCTGTTAAGTTATATACTGTCTTTTTTCTATATTAATTTAATTATATTCTAATTTTAATTCTTAAATTTAAAAATTTAATTTGATTTTTCAAAATTACCTTAGTCAAAGATTCATCCCCTCTTCTCAACAATATATCTTAAGTACTTTTTTTATTTCTATATATGTATATGTATGGGTGTGTGAGTGGTGTGTTTATATATATATATATAAAAATCCTGAGTTAAAAAGCAATCAGAGTCTAACCGTACTGATGAGCTGTGATACAGCGAAACAGATCTGTCTGCGGATGACAATATTTACGCTCTCACACCCTGATTGAGCACTCTGGAAGAATGGTAGACTTTGAAAAACAGTAGCTACTCTGGCATGTATGCATTGCTCATTCAGTAAAATGAATTAGAGCACTCTGGCTATTGGGCATGTATAATGATAATATATGCGCTAAAAAGTCTGCCTTTTTCTACCAAATGCCAGTAGTCCAGGGGTAGAATCGCTGACTGACGCCAATTCGGTCGGGTTTCAATCCTGGGTTAAAAAGCAATCGGAGTCTAACCGTACTGATGAGCTGTGATACAGCGAAACAGATCTCTGTGGATGACAATATATATATATATATATATATATATATACATATATACACACACACATATATACTATTATACTTATTAATTTTTTTGTATTTTTAAAATATTTTTTAAGATTTTATATGTATTTATAGTTTTTTAATTGTCCATATCAAATGAATTATGGATGAGTTGGTGCCACTTAAAAGTAAATATATTCTACCGTACACCTATCTATAATTGTTATGATTCCCTAAAATAGTTGATTTCTCGATGTTAGGTAAATTTTTTCACTTTTTATATTTATATATTTTGAATATATAAAAAATTTCTTTATATAAATCCTCTTCTTACATCATCTTTCTTTTCCTGCCCTTCCCTTTTATTCCTATGGTAGATTTTCATGAAAATTAATATGATGTTAGCAGTAGACAGACCCTATTTCATTTTGAAATGGAAATTCTTTTAAAATCTTTTGGCAAAGCTGATTTATATGTTAGATGTTATATTTTTTCAGTTTCTCCCTTTTTTCTTTTTTCTTTTTTTTTCTTTGTTTCTTCTCATGTATCTATCCTTTCTCCCCATACTCTCTAAGCTAAAGGTTATTACGTCTGCATATCCAACATGCATTTCCTCTTTTTCTCTTTTTTCCTTCTCTCCTTTGACTTTTTCCTATCTTTTCTTTTTTCTTTTTTCCTATCTTTTCTTTTTTCTTTCTTCTTCATTTTCCATTTTCCTCACCAACTTCTTTTGTTCTTGTGACAAGCTTATTTCTGATTTCTTTACACACATATACATAATTTTTAAATGTCCCTTTCACAAAGCAAGTTGTATCCAATTTGCTACCTTTCCTACACTTCCATTTCTCTTTCTTGACCCTTTCAGATGCCTGCATTTTAACATACTCTTTTTTTCCCTTTTTTTTTACTTCTCCCATTTTTCTTCCTTATTTTTTTCTCTTTCTTACCCCGTTTCTTTCTTTTTTCTCTTGCTTATTGCTATGAATTTTCTTTTTCCTTTCCCCTCTCCCTGGTGAACTTCTGGAGTATTGAAAACTTTTTAATTTTTCCATAATAAAAAAAGATCATGATGAAGTGAATTTATTTTGTTGAAATGATCATTTGATATATGTAATTTTCAAAGTTTTATTTGTAAAAACATATATCTTAATGGTAGAGCATTTTGTGTATATATATATATATATATATATATATATATATATATATATATTGTTTAATACTTAGTTTTTGGTCATAATAGGGTTAAACCAGTACACATTTGTATTAAAAGTGTTCGATACAATTATATTGTAAAACTTTTGAATATTTTCCATTTTTAAACGAGTTATTTCACTACCCAGGTTTCTACCATGAGTGGTGTCTTCAGGCAATTTTTAATAACTGATTTTACCATTTACTGTTTGTTTGTTTTTAAGAACGCTTTTGTAACAGTGTTTTATTTGAACATTCATGTGGTAGGGAATTTATGAACACGTAATTTTTAAATTAAAATGGATTATGGCGTTTTCATCCATGGTTGTATGAACCTAAGAGATATTTCTTAGTGTGGATGCATTTAGTCATAATTTCTGTTCTTTAATTTAACAGTTCGTCTTTATTTGGAAATATCATAATTTCTAATTTTTCTTCTTGTCACAGTATTTGTCCACCGTTTTAAGGCTTGGCTGTTTTTGCAATGCTCCATGTTATGTCTGGATTTTTTCCATATTTTGATTTCAATTTCCAGACTTGGCAAGCCAATTTTATATTGTTTTTTAATTTTTCTATTTTAAATGTAGATCTGTGATTGAACCACCTGATCTTAAAGGTGTCTTTGGTTGAGCCCAAATATATTTTGTTTTGGCCAACTGGGTCATGTACCTCTGCCTTGTAAATTATTTCTTTTGTGTTGCAGAGACCTTGAAGTGGACATTTATTTTTGTCCCCGCAGTTGCATTCTTTGTTAGTGGTTTTGTTTTGTACGATGCTATTTAAGTTTCTGGCATTTTTTTTTATGAAACTATCTAAATTATTAGTGCAACTATAACTTAGTTTCATTGTGTTTCTGTTGAAAATTTTGTTTAGTTCTGATTCTTTTGGAAAGTGTCTATCTATTAGTTTAAAAAATATTTGACCTATTTTGGTTTTTACTTCTAAATTAAATGGTGGGTTGAACCAGATAATGTTTCGTTTTCTATTGTTGTTTTTGATTTGTCTGTTTCGTTGAGAATTGTAAAATGTTTTTATGGCCAGAATTTCTTAGTGCATCCTCATATATATTTTTTTTTCATTAAATATTGATTTGTTTGACGATTTATTATATAGTCTGTGTTCTATTCCTTTGTAAATTTGTTTAATCATATTATTTGGATGACTGGACTTTGTATTTATGTATGATAACTTAGTGCTTGTTTTCATGTATGGCGAGACATTTCCAGTTTGTAAATTAAGTTCTACATCTAAATATTGTACCACTTTATTATTTGTGTCTACTGTAATTTCAAAATCTAGTTCTTTGAATTATTTGAAAAGCTGTTTCCTTATTTTATCATTTATTTTTTTGTTGTCTGGTGTTGTCATTATTCTGTTATCTCTATATAATCTGTGGTTGTCAATATGGATTATTTTGTTTAAAAAACAGTAAACCTTTCTCAGATGTTGATGGGTAAATGCCATAATCCATTTTAATTTAAAAATTGTGTGTTAATGTTATTTTTTTCTCTATGTTACTTCTTTAGTATATGTGAATACAAATTCCAAAATAACGTTTCTAGATTTTGCCTTGATAAAGTTCCTCAAAGAAGTATACACAATATAAAGTTTTCTTTATCATATCTTTTATATAGATTTTTCTTTTTTGAATCAATGTGTGTGTATGTTTTTTAACATTGTGATCAAATAAAAAATCCCAAAGTCTAAACTTGACTAAACTTAATTTTTTTTATCTGTTTTATAAATTATGACAAAAAAAATAAACTATAGAAACTATTTGTTAAAAATATTAAAATGGCTAAGACTTTAAACGTTATCTCTTACATTTAACTGAAGTAATTATCCTAGCCGGTATAGACAAAAAGAAGGATGTGTTCTTTAGTAAAATCCCCATAATTCCAACAGACTAGCTCTATAAATTCAAACAACTTTAATTACCAGTGAGGCTCATCTTTGACATAGTTCCTTGCTGATGACCATTTCTCAAGATTACTTGCCTTAAACTGATCTCACTATATTTTGTTGGTTGTTCTAGGGTGGTATTCCCAAATTTTTCAGACTGGCACACAGTAAGAGTGTAATATAACAATCCCGCCCCACCCGAGGAAAGGCTGATGCAAGCGGGGGTGTTTTCCGGTCGTTGAAAGGAACAGATGTTTGTTTGACCTTATTTCCGGCAGTAGCGGAAATGGCTACAAGAGGCAGACAGAACAGGTGTCTCTGAGAATTACGTAGGCGTGCGTGGGCGAGGCAAAATCCGGAAGTACCGGTTTGGAGATTATAAAAGACCTCGGCGCACGGATTTCAGACGCAGAGAGACGCAGAGAGACAGAGACAGTCCGGACAGACAGACCAGAGGAGCAACAGATACGACCCCCCCCCCGTCAACCCCAGTAGAAGCGCGCTCTCTCACTCTCTGTTCACTAGGCTACACGGTTCATCGTCATTAATAAAAAATATACATATATTTTTATATATATGCGTGTTTGTTGTTTATTGATATACAACAGACTTACGTTTTGGTGCTAGTGACTTGCTGTTTTGAGACAACAAAACAGATTGATACGAGGGTTACCACGGCAACGATTGAAAATTCAACGGACTTAAAACTACCGGATAGAAGACGAAAATAGTAAACAACCGGACGACAGCGAGGAAGGAAGAAAAAGAAAAAAAGAAGACGAAAATATATAGCAGCTGCACGACTGTAGACATTCAGCCAAGGTAAGTGACTCATTGATTTGATAGTGTGTGTGTTCTCTGCTCGTGTTTATAGTAGGTCTCGTTAGAGAAAAAAAATGGAACAACATACTTTTGCCATTGAGAAATGTGGATTGTTGGTGTCAAACACATTAAGAAGGGTAGAACGGAGGGGGTGAAACAGACTACATGTAGAGAGTAGTGCAGAGGTTTGGGGTTGGCGGGAGGAGTGGGGTGTTAAAGTTGACGGGAGTGTTAAAGTTGGCGGGAGGAGTGGAGTTGAGATATTTACCTATCTGTAAGTACAAAACATCTGAGTTAATGATTTATTTTTGTTGTTAATATTTTACCATATATGTGAAGTGAGTTTACTGGTATGTTGCTTAATTAATCTGACTTTTATTGAGAAGTGAGATGTAAAATCATGTAAAGGAAGTTTCTTCTGCTCTTTAAAGTGGATAATTGGATTAACTTGTTGATAACAATGTTTTCGTTGGGTTGTGCAGTGTTAGTTTTTTTTTGGGGGATTTCTTTTCAATGACTGTACACTACAAAATGATTTACATTTCTATGGTTGTGAATTATGCTTTTGTGCAGGTTCCCATCAATTCAACATCCTCTGTGAATTTTCATTTATGTGACTTGGGAAATATCTTTTGAAGATATA
Organism: Ascarosepion bandense; assembly: GCA_037127315.1. Classification (NCBI taxonomy): domain Eukaryota; kingdom Metazoa; phylum Mollusca; class Cephalopoda; order Sepiida; family Sepiidae; genus Ascarosepion; species Ascarosepion bandense. The sequence goes on along the minus strand of JBBBDQ010000201.1, from coordinate 898,308 downwards.
TTAATTTCTGAAAACTAGTAAATACCTTGGAACAGATATATATGGAAAGATTTAGTGAAGGATATGAACAACTCCCGAAGAAGTTGACGATAGGAGTCATTGCTGGCGTGGTCGGCGTAATAATAATCCTGGGAATAGTAGCTAGGAAGCGGATTTTTAAGTGTAAAAGAAGCAACAGTGCTTCGGAAAAGGAAATTGAGTTATCCGTTGTGAATAGTACTCCGGGGTCAACAGGTGTTCAACACTCAAATGTCTCTGCGTTAAACAGAGAGATGTCAACAAATCAGATATGCTTGGTTTCGAATCCAGAGGAAGTAGTTCAGGGAATGGAAAGCATTGTACAAACTAAGGAACTACGAGTCACGGGTCCATTTTTTTAGACTAAATTAATATCCTCCACAGGTAAATTGCATGCGGATTAACGTTGGAATCAGGGTAATTTTCTTCATTTTCTATTGAACATTTCTCGGTCAGACTATGAATGATATGTACGGCAGATAATGGCCATTTTTTTCTGTGTTCAAACATAGTATGTTTGAAATTAAATTAAATTAAATGAGGTTACATGTGTAACAATAAACTCGAGCAGAAGCACGCATGGTGTTAGTCAAAGGTCATTTACTCGATGTTAGTTTGGAAACTGGGGCGCGATTACCGCCTATAATCATGTGGTTATACATTGGGGTGTCTACGCTTATGGACAGAGTCGAGAAAGAAAATGAACATTTTTAAGAACTTTGCCCAATTCTGTGAAAATGGATATTAAAAAAAAAAAAAAAAAAAAAAAAGAGGAGGAAAAAAGAAAGAAAAAAAAAAGAACAATGAAACATCGAGCTGGTAGAACAATTTTCAAGATGGATACGAACATTGTTGGGTTGCCGATGTAGGCTCCCCTATTTTTTTTTTTTTTGTTGTTTTGTTTGTTTCGACACATGTTTTATACAATTGTTGGGCTTGTGTGGCATGGGGAGGAGAGTGAGGGTGTTGCGCTTAAAATGTTCTTAGGTGAACATTTTGGAAAATGGGTGGGCGAGGAATGTAATATAACAATCCCGCCCCACCCGAGGAAAGGCTGATGCAAGCCGGGGTGTTTTCCGGTCATTGAAAGGAACGGATGTTTGTTTGACCTTATTTCCGGCAGTAGCGGAAATGGCTACAAGAGGCAGACAGAACAGGTGTCTCTGAGAATTACGTAGGCGTGCGTGGGCGAGGCAAAATCCGGAAGTACCGGTTTGGAGATTATAAAAGACCTCGGCGCACGGATTTCAGACGCAGAGAGACGCAGAGAGACAGAGACAGTCCGGACAGACAGACCAGAGGAGCAACAGATACGACCCCCCCCGTCAACCCCAGTAGAAGCGCGCTCTCTCACTCTCTGTTCACTAGGCTACACGGTTCATCGTCATTAATAAAAAATATACATATATTTTTATATATATGCGTGTTTGTTGTTTATTGATATACAACAAGAGAAGCAATAATGTTATTTATTCAGAAACCTTTCATCAAAGATCTTTAATCAGTGGTTAACTAGGACATGAAACTTTTAAATTTTACCATCTCTTAAACAAAATAGTTTTAATTTAGTGCTGGGAAAGTTAGTTTACTGTGTCATGCCAGATAATTTTTCTTATCAGAATCCATCTTGCACATATATAAATTTGCCATTCAATTGTGCATTGAATGTTGCGGCTATATCTGGTCTGGTGCTTCTACAATATATCTCAAAATTCAAAGAAGGATCTGTAAAGTAATTGATCCTGACCTGGCGTCTTGATTTCAATCATTTTCTTATTAATATGTTGTGGCTTCCCTCTGTCTTTTCTAAAAATATTTCCATGATACTTGTTCTGATGAGATTTCCTCTTTGGTGCCTCAACTGCATAAATTTAAGCATGCTACAAGATTGGCAACTAGGTTTTACTGTTTTACTAGCTAGATGTTTGTTTAGCTGCATATGAACTTCTTATGGGTCATTTAATGCCAAAATTTAATTTTCTTGGGAGCATTAGTAATTTCTTTTACAAAAGTATATTGCTGGTATTTTTAATATAGAAATATATTTTTATACTTTCATAGTTTTTTGTTTGTGGATTACCTATTTTTCCAAAGTTGGGACCCTAACAGGTGCTACCACTTCAGGTCAGGATGAACGAGGGAACAACAGCAAAAGCGGTGATTCCATGCTCCTCAAAACCTTCTGATCAGATGCCTTGCTGCCAGGTGTAGTTTGTCATACCTAGGATATAACTAGTTAGATGCAACAGTCTGTCTTTTGGAATAGTCTCTTTTCTCACCTGTGGAACTCTCTTATAATTACTTGCTTACCTGTCACTTACAATTTTCAAAAATATAAGTGCAATGCTAATCATCATCTTCTGTGTTTCTGAACCTGTTCTTTTATTGTCCTTTCTCCTCCCTAAAATCTTTTCAGTTTCTTCCACTCCCAATAACCCCTTACATTCTTGTGGTATTATCATGTTGCTTGGGTCAGTCAGTCAGTTAAGTGCCATACGTGAAACATGCTTGGGCGATCATGTCTTGAAAGAGACATGACTGACTGGGCAGAAGATTATCCCTCAGTAGGTTGCCATTGCTTTCTGCGGTAGTCTGGTTGCCGACCAAGGCTATAGAACCCAATCTGTCCTGCTATTTAACCCATAACTGGAAGGAATAGACGGATTAATACCTTTCCCAAGGGTATTTGCGCATAAGTGAATACAATGGATTCAACTGGAATTCGAACTCGGCTCCCCGGTTTCTTGTTCCGAGCCGATATCCACTGTACCACAATGCACTCCATCTTGGGTAGAAATGATTTAAAAAAATATAAAACAACATCAATTGTTTTAGTTATCAGACTCTTTTTTTTTTTATCTCATCTATCATTTCATATCAAATCCTCTTTAAATATAAAAGAGTGTAAAATCTTATTGTTGTAAAAGGCAATGCTGGGTTTTCCTGCTGGTTAATCTTAAACTTTACTTTCCAGGAAAAATGTTGAGACAAACATTATCTGTTATTAGCTTTTAATTTCAAAATATTTCAAGAAATTTACTTTTCTTTATAATACTGATGTTATGCTATTTTTAGAATCAAATTTGTGCTTTGATAGAAAAAAAAAGTATATCCTTTTTCTAACAAGTTTTCTCTAACAAAATAGACTTCAAATTACCAAAGAAAAGTATGATTACACTGTTTTTGTTGGGTGTTGGGTATCAAACCAAATACTAACATGTACAAATGTTCAAATACTTTTCTCCCACTTCTATTTTTTGTATGATAGCCTGTGATTGGTAGAAAAAGTAATGTTGTAATGCAGTGTAACTCATTTTAAAGTTCCACATCTAGTGAACATGTGTTTATAACCAGATATATAATCTTCAATGTTAATGCTGTGTCCTGTTTTAGTTCTTTATTTTTTTGAATTTTTTTTTTTTTGTTTATTTTGTTCTTATTTTAGATAAAGCCTGACTGACGATGACCGGATGTTTTGTTGAAACTGAATTATATCCAGGAAAACAAAAAATATTCATCTAGATAGATAGCTAAACACCCACCTACAAATTTGTATATAAAAATAACTTTAATGTAAAAGTTGAGTTCTCAAATTAATTCTTATCAAAACATAAGAGGATACAACATCAAAGAGGAAATATTTACCATTGTTTTAGTGACGTAAATTAAAGGATATGAACAATCAAGTCTTTTTTCAGACAAGCTTGTTATTGAAATGAAATTGACAAACATAAAAGATTACTATAAGTATTATCATAACAGATATTATAAGAGTCTTATTATAACATATATAAAAACTATTATAAGAGATATTATTATAGTATTATTATAACTGATATAAAAATTATTATCATAACAGATATTCGGAGAATTATCATAACATATAAAATTATTATTGTGATAAATATGATAAGAGAATTGTCATAACAAATATGATAGGAGGACTATCATAACATATAAAATTATTATTATGATAAATATTATAAGAGAATTGTCATAACAGATATGATAGGAGAATTATCATAACATATAACATTATTATTGTGATAAATATTATAAAGGAATTGTCATAACAGATATAATAGAAAAATTATCATAAGTGATACACATGCTTTATCACTAAAGATATAAAAAAAGTACACCCATAAAAGATATAATCAAAATATAAAATACAAATGACTTATTAGATTAGAATATGAAATGGGTATACTAGATATAAATATTCTCTCTCTCTCTCTCTCTCTCTCTATATATATATATATATATATATATATATATATATAGGATTAAGAGAAATATAACATTTGACACTTAGCTGATATTCAGTACCTAGACAGACTTCAGAGTTTTGTAAACAAAACATTTTGTAATCATTTGGTCTACTTATCAGAAGATTTCAGCAACTGACTGTGGATTTTCTCATTTTGTTATTTTTATACTAAGTTAAAACATAATTTTTCCACACTGTTAGTTTAAATAATGTAATGTAGCTTCCTCGTCCTTTTATTTTCATGGTAATTGTTCTGATGAGCAAGACTAAAAGACATGCATGTTTACTTAGACATTTATGTCTTGGTTAGCCTATGAACTTTCCAGCCAACCCTCATAAAATAATCAGAAATTTGATAAGGTTATATAGTAAAAAAAAAAAATTATAATGCTAATAATTAACATGAGTATAATAATAATACTGAAAAATAGAGCAGTGTTTGAGAGAAAGAGAAAGAGAGGTATTATATAAAAATCTGAGAATTTAAGAGAGTCGAGAAATGGCTTTGTTAGAAAGAAAAACTCATAGCAATGTAGTTTATTTCTTGGTGTAAGGATAAAGAGTTATATGAAATACCCTGCAAAACATAGGCATGCTGAGTATCTTGACATGTGAATAGACAGACTATATATATATATATTGTTGAATAAGACTGACAAGGTACTTTTATTCATTATGTTTTTCTCATATACTAGTAGTATAGTCCGGTGTTGCTCAGGTGGAATGAAAGCTTTAAAACTAATCCATTGTCCTGGAGCTCAGACTCAGCCTAAAGAATATTTGTGTGAAGTTTGGTGAGAATCAGATAAAAATTGTGGATTTGTATAAAGGACATACAGACAGATAAACAGACACACACACAAACATCTTGCCTTTTATATATATATATATATATTATCATTTATCTGCACTATTGTAAGAACTGCAACCTTGAAACTTCTGAATATCGTTTCTTATGTCTTTGTGTATGAGTGTATCAAATTTGATTAAAATCGGACCACTCCTTCTATAACCCGATTTTTTTTATTATTGATTTTCGATATTTATCTGGGGTACCTTGACACAAAACCTAGCTAAGAACACTTGCAGATGCTTAATGTACAACTGTTTAAATTTTCAAGAAAATCGGTTCAGCCATTTTGGAGTCTATAGGTAACGGATACACACACACAGACAAAGTTTCATTTATAAATTAGTTTAGATGGATTTAGATATATAATATATACAAGTGTCTCCTTTTTGGACTTAATGGGTGTAAAAATAATTACATCACACATCAGCACCTGCCTTTCAAGATGGCTAACAATCAGTTTAATAAATTGCATAACAAAACTCATCATCCAAATCCTGATTAAATAGAGCGTGCAACAGAATCAGGCCAGAGATACAACAAGAATAGTGCAATTTCACTGAAACAAGGAATGTGATATTTATGCTTAGAATGTTATTAGAAAGGGTAATAAAAAAGAAGATAGATGTATACCTGTGTTTTATAGACTACACAAAGGCATTTGACAAAGTATACCACAAAGACTTGATCTAAATGCCCAGCAACCTAGACATATTTAGAAAGTACATTAGAGTAATCAAGAACCTCTACTAGCAGCAAACTACCTGCATATGGACAGGAAATGAATTCAGCAGATATATAAAGATAGAAATGGGTCTAAGACAAGGATGTGTCTTTTCACCAGATCTATTCAACTTATACAGTGACACTATTCTGAGATCCCTAGAAGTCATGACAGGATCATTTGTGGCCACAATCTGAACAATATAAGATCTGCAGATGATACAGTGCTGATAGCAGACATGGAAAAGAAAGTATGACCTCTTACAGAAGGTAGTTGAAGAAAGTGGGAAGAAAGAACTACAAATATACTAAAAAAAAATAATAAATGCATAGTCATCAGTAAAAAGAAGAGCCCAAAATGCCAACTACAAGCTGGGGATATTAAAATCAAGCAAGTCCAGAAATTTAAATACCTGGGAAATGTTCTAACAAAGGACAAAAAGTGTGACACTGAGATCCAAAAGCAAATTGGCATGGCCAAGGATGCATTCCAGAAACTGAACAGAGTATTGAGACACTGGAAAATTTTGCTGGAAACAAAGAAGAGACTACTGGATTGTTAGGTGATGTCTGTTCTTCAATATGGCAGTGAATGCTGGACAATCTTCTCAAAAATGAAGGAGAGACTTGAAGCAACCAAAATGTGGTTCTACAGAAGGATGATGAAGATATCATGGACCGAACATATGAGTAATGATGAGGTTTCAGAAAGGAAGGAAATAAAAAGAAAAACAAATACTTAGCATCAGAAAAAGACAGCCGCATTTCTTGGGGCATGTAACGAGGAAGGAGGTTTTGAAGAATCTCACAGGTCAGATAGAGGGAAAGACAGAGATGGAAAAGCAACGTGTAAAATACTTGATGGGTTTGAGCAAATGGATGGCAGAGTAGGGTTTGAGTGGGGTAACAGGAGAAAGTGTGCTAAGAGCCACTAGGGATAGGAAGATGGGGAAAGCCATGATCACCTACATCCTGAAAGGATAAGGCACATAAAAGAAGAAGATGCTACATCTCTTCAATCAGAGCACAAAACAAATATATTTATACCAGCATGGAATTATGTAACAGTCTCTCTGTCAGTCTATGGTTCACCAAAACCACAAATATCTTCTTTTTTCTCTTCTTGGTTGTCCAAAACGTTCAACCCTGTGGTTAATTGATAAATTGTTTTTTTTAATCCTCTGTCCATTCTGCCCTATAGTGTGATTAACTGATCGCAGACAGGCTGAAATTTGTCATCAATATATACCACCTCAGTTTGATGCAAACAAAGTGAAGGTATACAGTAATAATAAAAAATTAAATAAATGCTTGAAGAAGAATGATGAATAATAAAAGAAAAATATGACAATTTATCTCAAGTATATTATACGATGACTTCATTTGTAGTGTACATGGAGGATTGTCAATCAAAACTGTCCCCAAATTGGACATCACTCTTGGTTAAACTGGTAAAGGTTGGCTGGAGTATAATCTGTGTCTAGAGATTATATGCAAAAGAGGTATTGTCAAATATTTTCTGTAAAATTCATAGATACGTGTTATCTAATGAAATAATTTGTACTATTATGTATAGCGAGTAAGCATGAAAGCAATTAAGTCCCAATTTTCACTTTCAGATTGATATTTGGTATTTTTTTCAGTAATTATAGCAATTTGCAGTGTCAAGAGATTATTTGCAAGAACTAGAATTTAATATTATGGCTTGTAAAAAAGAACTAACACTGAATGAAAAGAACTATATAATCAAAGAAATTAGCAAAGGAAAGTCTTCGCTTCAAATTTCTAAGGATTTGAAAAGGGATCATCAAACAATCAAGAAAATATGTCAAATGGGAATTCAACCAAAGAAAAAAAAGTCTGGCTGAATTCAGGAGTTTAACAAAGCGAGATTTATCATATATTCGAAGAGAATTAATAAGAAACCCAAATGCGTCAAGTGCGTTCATATTTGAGGCCGCTGGAGCTCCTATGGTGTCAAGGGAAACAAGGTGTAAAGCATTAAGGAAGTTTGCTGATGTAAAAAATCAAATAAAGAAACCCATTTTAACAAAAAAACATAAGGAAAGAAGATTGCAGTGGGCAAAAAAATACATGAAAACTGATTTCAGTAAAGAGCTTTTTACAGACGAATCAAGGATCACCCTCGATGGGCCTGATGGCTCGATTGATGGGCTCGAAAGCAATATGACTCAAGAACATTTTTTTAAATGCCAACAAGGCGACAGTGGGATCATGATATGGTTTGGGATGATTGATAATGAGCTCATGAGTTCATTTAGATTGAAAGACGAGGTTAAAATGAATTCTAAAAGTTACTGTAATTTTCTAGAGCAATATTTCTTTGAATAGCTTGATAACCAGTCTTTAGCCAAGCATAGACCTATAATCTTTATGCAAGACAACGCACCAAGTCATGCATCAAAGTTTACTAAATCCTGGTTGAAAGAAAAGGGATTTGTTGAAGATTCTCTTATGGACTGGCCTTCAAATAGCTATGACTTGAATCCCATTGAGAACCTGTGGAGCATCCTCAAGAGAGATATTTATTCTAATGGAAAGCAATTCAACAGCAAGTGTGACCTCTGGGAGGCAGTTAAAGTTGCTGCAAACAACTTACCAGCCGCTAAAATTGCAAATCTAGCATCAGATGTTGACAATAGCCTGCTAAGAGTTATTGAAAAGAAAGGAGCATTTGTGCAATAAATTTTAGAAGATTCTTATTATTTTTTGTTAATATATCTTTTATTTTAAAAATAAAATGTTTTTTATGTTTTTCCTTGAAGATATTGACAATTTTTTCTAAAATCTTTTCATATTATTTTTTTACATTAGTTTTACAAGGTATAATAATGTAAAAGTATCAAAATAAATAGTTGCAAGTAAACTACTGACAGTCAAATTAGTCTGTTTTGTTAACTTTAACCAAAAACAATAGTTTTCTCTAACACTATATATCTAAGTTAATAATATTGAGTAGAATCTAAACAACATCATAATGGACTCTTAATAGGACCCAACTCTTTATACCAATTCATAACTTGCATATAATCTCTAGACACAGTTTAGTTAACAGAGTTTGTTCAGTTGATTTTTGGTAAATTCTTGGTAAGTCTGGCTCAAGGCTGATGTCAGAGTTACGTTCAGGTAGTAGTCACGTGCGGTCAATCTCCATCCATTCTCACAGCCTGTATCTTGGATATCTCTCTCTCTTTTTGTCTCTTTGTGCATTCACTGTTATTGGAATTATCCCTAAATAGGTGCAGCAGGGGGTAGTAAATTATATTTCTAACTTTGTTGTCTTCCCCTCTCTCAAGTAATGGTTAAAGGCAGGACCTCTCCTCCTCGTCCTCCTCCTCCTCTGTATTGCTTCCACACAACATTTTCTGGTTTCCTTTCTTAAGCAAATCATTCAACACACACAATTTGTTTTTACTAAAACAAATTTATCAGTTAAATTCCCTTTGCATGGTTTTGGACTCTGAACACCTGATTTTTTGTCATTGAGTAATCTTTTTACCTCCCAACCAACACTCAGGGTCTTTTTGGCTTCTTTCATCGGCCAATTTTTAACATCTAAATTAGATTTGTCATTGGCCAGACATCCGATTTGGAGCGGAGTTTCAATCCCTGGGAATATTTTTATACTGGTTAATTCTTTTCATGAGACGTGTATCAGTATACTTCTCCTTATATCTAATTAATAAAATTTATTATTAATTCCCAGCAACTGAATAGTGTCACAATTGTACCAACGTCAATATGCAACATACACAGATGTGGTACGTACCTCCAATTGCAAAAGGTATTTAAATGTGACAGAAGCCCTTATTATAATAAATAAGAGACCAGTTATTAATAACATTAATTATAAAACATGGTCACAATATTCTGTTTATACTGAGAAAGTTAAACCTAAAATATTAATATCTATTTTCAGTAACTTTTTACCATCTGCAACAGAAAAGGCTCATCCCTTGTTCCCTGTTCAGGATGTGGTTTCCGGCTTTCTCTTTTCCAATCTTTTCACATTTCTTTTTTTCTTTTTCATTTTTTTTTTCTCAATTGGAGTGGATAGACTAAACTATCGCCCGGTTCACACTCCACCCATGTCTATTGTACAGGTGTAGAGGCTCATCCCTTGTTCCCTGTTCAGGATGTGGTTTCCAGCTTTCTCTTTTCCAATCTTTTCACTCTTACATAGCCCCCTGCACATCAGTGGCGTTACTGCCTTGCTCGGGGTGATATGATTAAAAAAAAACAAAAAAAACTAACACATTATGTATTATAGTAGTATCTCTCTGTGCAGGGCCCGGAAGTTTTTCCCACCTGAATCTATCCTGCACATATACAAATCTACCATCCGCCTGTGTATTGAATATTGCTGCCATATCTGGTCGGGTGCCCCTGCTGCTCTCCTTGGGCTTCTTGACAAAATACAAAGGAGGATCTATAACGTAGTTGATACTGACTTGGCAGACCGGCTGCAACCACTCTCTCACCGGCGTGATGTGGCTTCCCTGTGCCTCTTCTACAAGTACTTTCATGGCTTCTGCTCCAATGAACTTAGATCACTGGTGCCGCCTAAGCACAAATTTACACGAGATACTAGATTAGCAACTAGGTCCCACCCTTTTACAGCTAAACAGATAAGATGTAACCGTAAATTCTACTCCAACAGCTTCTTTTCTCGCGCTTCCCGCCTGTGGAACTCCCTTCCACAAGTCTGCTTTCCCGACAGCTACAATCTCCAGGTGTTTAAATGTAGGGTCAATAGACACCTCCTATCACACTAACTCCCAATTATTCTCAGAACACTCTCATCTACCCAACCCTCATTCTCAGTATCCTTACCCACCTATCACCCACCCTCTGACATTTCCTATATTTAACCATTCTCGGTATTCCTACCCGCCTATCACCCACCCTCTGACATTTCCTATATTTAGCCATCCTTTCTCCACTCTATGTAGCCCCCTGTGCAGTAGTGGCAGTGACATGCCTTGCTTGGGGTGAAACGCTTATAAAAAAAAAAAAGTAATCCTTGAAAATGTCTAACAGTTTATAGGATACAAATCCTATATCATCCAACAATTAACTGAAACTCAAAAAGTAAAATTACACGCCTGCAAGATCAGATTAGAATGACTGAAATCATTTTGAAAAAACCAGACCAAGCAAAACTCACAATCAAGTGTGAAATTTAATTTTGATGAATAAGAAAAGGATTGACCCCATATTGGAAGAAAAAGATTAAGCTAGATTTCATGACTCGATGTTCAATTAATTTTCTCACCAATGGAAGGAAGCAATTTGAAAAACTGAGAGAAAAGTTAGCAATCCACTGTGAAAAACTAAATGGCTATAAAAACACGAAGAAAGTCAGAATCAGTCAGTGAGATGGAAGCCGCGACATCATACACCAGCAACATGTGACAAAAACTTCAAACAGTGACCGGGACACACATTTGTTCTCATTCTTCATTCGTGCTATTTTCTTTTAACCCTTCTTTTCCATCCTCAACATTCTCGCTGTCAACAAAGAAGACAACAACAAGATACTTCAACTGATTTCTAAATATTAATGTCTGATAAGTACAATTTCCTTTATTACTTCACCTTCCTTTTCACTTTCTCGCTGGCCATCAAAAAAGAAAAGAAACCTCTTACTCTTTCTGCATACACACATTCTGCTACTTATAACTAGAATTCTGGACATTTAATTCCTTACTACTATTTATCTTACAAATTGACTAACTACATACATTTTCTCTTTGAACATTTACATAGTTAAGAATTTCACTTCTTTCAAATTGATGCTATTCTGTTCTGTTAATAAAATTCCATTTATTTTACAAACACTTTCATTCTTTCAACCTTCTGATATTTTAAATTGTGGGGACTTTGGTTGTGTTTGGTACAAGGCTAATCTGACAAATATAACTGAGGCCCCTACAAGTTTAGCCAAAAGAGCTTGGAGCCAATAAAACTTTGGACAATTTTTGTATTCATTGTTCCAAAAAAAGACACTTGTTTGTGTACAAGAAAAACATAATAGAATGCTAAACAAAAGTACTGTTTCAATCTTGTTCAATAAAACAGGTATAAAACAGCCCCACTACAAAACTATGACTCTGCGTGTGTATATATATATATATATTCACAAAATTCAGTTTGATGGTATAAATGATAACACCTTGAGTGATTTGAAATTGTTTCAGCCACAGTACGAACATTGGAGTTAGTAAAATAATGTTACATAAAAAGACAAAAATTGAAATCCTTGAAAAGAAATGTCCCAAAAATCGAAAATACTCAGAAAAAAATGGAATAAGATTAAAATAAATATGAAAATGAATTTTGTTACAATGTATATCATTTTTGTAACAAAATTTATCATAAATAATCAGGTTGATAAAAATAAATATATAAATATAGTGTTTGATTAAAAACAGAATATCTACTCAAATACGAGTATTGATTAAAATAATGTTCAAACAAATAAATTAAATATTCAGTTGTTAAAACCATTATGCTAATCTTCAGGACTTTTTGTAACATTGTAAGTTTAATATATATATATATATATATATATATATATATATATATATATATATAAGAGAGAGAAATTGGTTAGTTATGAATGTTTGTTTCAGTTTTTTTGTTATAAATAGATCAACTAGAATACTGAAACTTGTTTTTCATTTGAGCTATAAACCTTTCTAAACATATTAATTTATGTTTATTGCCAGAACACATCATGTTTTTTCATAGATGTTAATCAACTGTAACTGTTATCAACAAAAGAATTAAAACTCTGCTAGCTCATTCAACTCCTCAGTTATATTCATTAGTACAATGATACAATTTTGTAACTGAGATTTTGTGACACTTGGATTGTCAGAGGCTGATCAAACAAAAAGGAGAAGAAAGAGGAAACAGTCTACTAACTGGATGATAATTGTTGAAAATTGCAGTAAGATGGATTGAAAAGTTGAAAAGAGAATTAAAAATCAAATGCATTGAAAAATCATTTTTTAAATAATTCCAAGGAAAATCAAACTCAAATTTAACTAGACAGAATTCAGTAAGATTGAGCAAAGCCAAAACTACCCATTCTTCCCTCCTTCCTTAAGACCATATCTTTGAAGATGTTATACAGAAAATTCTTCTTCTTCTTCCACACCTCCCTATTCCTGGAAGCTCTTAGTACACTTTCTACTGTTACCCTATCCAAACCCACTCTGCCATCCACTTGCTCAGGCCCATCTTCAAAGTGCAGTAAAAGAAATACATTCAGGATTTTTTTATTAACCTTTACTGATATCAAAATACGGTAATATATTCAATTGTATGGCTTTATTATACAAGCTCAAAGAAACACATGGTCAAATGAAAGCATGATTTATATATACTGATGATCATGTTAATTTAAACTAGCAAATATAAAAAATGACCAGTTAGCCTCTGGAAATGTGCCAGAGGATCTTAGTAATATTTATCAGAAATTTGAGAATAGACAAACAGAATAAAAGAGATAAATAATGTTTATTTAACTGAATTTTAATTGTGGTGAGTCCTTTTGTAAATCAGGTTGGTGAAAGTTTGTTTGACTGGATAGTTGTTAGGTTTTGAGTCAAACTTTAGTCCTAGTTGAGAATGTAGTTGGAAACATGTTGTAGACAACAAATTGCTGTGTATTTTCAGCCCTCAAAAGGGCAGAAAAATGTCTTAAGCAGATGACTGCTTAGTTTCTTCATGTGACACTTGGATGGGTTTCTCTGGCTGTTTCTTCTACTGTGCCCTGTTGGCTATCTCTTCATATACACTTAAGAAAGGCTCCTGACTACTTGACATGAAACTTGGTTTGAGCTTACATCAAAAGTCTCTTTGTTCTTTTGATTGCCCAAAATTTTTTTATTTATTTTTCGCCATTTCTTTCTTTTGCTTATTTTATAGCAAAAGTTTCACATAGAGCCTCTCTCGTTTTATTGGATGCCTAGTCACAGTAACTAAACCCAGGACCCACAAACTTCCATTTTGCAGCAATTGTTTAGTATCTTCTTCTTCCTCTTTTTATATGAGAGTTTCCATCCCATTAGTTAAGAAAGAATTATAGAGAGATAATGCTAGTGAGAGAGAAAAGAAAAGGTATGGCTTCATAAGGATAGCAAAGGTGAGCAACAACAAAAAAAATTACTTAGATAGTTGGGTTAAAGGGAGATAACTGATACATCTAGAAGAGAACATAGAACTAGAACAGTCTACCTCATTGAAGGAAATAAATGGTTCAGTTCAAAATTCCAATCACCTGAAGAAGGTTGGAGTATACAATGGTCAAAATATTGTGAATATGGCAGCAAAAATGAAGATAACAGTCCAAACAATGTAAATTGTGTCAATAAGAAATTCTTTAATGAACTTGTTGAAATCATTCTTTTTCTAATCAATGATTAGAACTAACAATTAAAACTTAAAACTGTGGTTTTGACAGTCCTATCAATAAGATAAGGATCACCAGCAGAAGAAACTGAAGTATATTATTACACTGATGTTGTTTTAAAAACCTGTTTATCATAACTATCACTGTTATTGAGCATTTCATAACCTTAATTTTTTGTTAACTTTTTATTACATTGAAATATTGGTTTCAAGATTAAACAAAATCTCTTAATTTATACTGATTCATTAAAAGGACATTTCAATATATGCAAATTTGTTTCAAGAACAGTATATATATATATATATATATATATGGGATGTGCATTGTGGTGCATTGGAAATCGGCTCAGAATGAGAAATCAGGGAGCTGAGTTCGAAATCAGGGAGCCGAGTTTGAATTCTAGTTGAATCCATTGTATTCACTTCCGCACAAATACCCTTGGGAAAGGTATTTATCCATCTCTTCCCTCCAGTTATGGGTTAAATAACAGGACAGATTGGGTTCTATAGCCTTGGCTGGCAACCAATCTACCGCAGAAAGCAATGGCAACCTACTGCGGGATAATCTTCTGCCCAGTCAGTCATGTCTCTTTTGAGACATGATCGCCCAAACGTGTTTCACGTATGGCACTTAACTAACTGATATATATATATATATATATATACATATATAAATGAAGAATTTACTCTATTACCTGTAATAATTAATCATATAAAATACACTTGAAAAACCTCAAGAAATTTCAATAAAACATTATATGAACATGAAAGAGATTTTTTACAAAATAACACATTAAATTCATTAGTTACTCCTCATAACAAGACTGACCACAACTTTGATTTAAAAAACACTATTCTATTTAAAAGAAAAGTCACAAGAAAATGTTTAGAAAATGCTCTAATTGCTAGATCATTGACAGTAAATTTGTGTCTAGGTTCTTACAATCTTTCACCTTTTTTGACCAATCTGTTATCACAATGTGGGATATTTAATAAAAAATGTGATGGGAACATTAACAAAAAGAATCAAAATGAAATCAAATAGATTGTATACTAGAAACATTAGATCTACCGGGAGGTGCTGAGGAGCATGGTGATGCCCTGGATGGATGAGATCACTGCTGGACGACCCTACGTCTTCTAGCAGGATTTTTCTCCTGCACACAAGGCCAAGACGACCCAGATGTGGCTGCTCAACAATGTTCCTCACCACTGGTTGCCTCTATTTCCTCTGGGGTGGGATTGAGGCCAAGACCAACAAGCACGCTCACAACATGGTTGACTCTCTGAAAGATGCCATTGTGGAGGCATTCACTGCTATGGACAAAGACATGGTCGCCAAAGTGTCTGACTCATTTCGCCTTAAGTTGGTTGTTGTTGGTGGTTACATTGAAAAATAATGTAGGATGTAACTCTAACTGTTGCTAGATAAACTGTCAGGTCTCTGCATATACAACTTTTGTTTTTATTGTTTATTTTGTTTACTTTTTGTCAATTGTCAGATTTTACTGCAACACCCTGTGTGTGTGTGTGTATATATATATATATATATATATATATATATATATATATTAATAAAAATGTTGGATATATATAATATGTGTTGTGTATATATATATATAGTCATCTGCAGACAGATCTGTTTTGCTAATCTCTTAGTTAACTATACATTTGATATATCTTGTATGAACATAGACAAAATCCAGTACACATCCCTGAACTGAAGAAATTTAATCCTTTTGATTGTTTTCAAACTTCTACAAACACTTTCCTCTTCTCCCCCTTGAGGTTTATGTCCTTTTTTTTTAGTAGAGATTTTGATCTCATTTCATCTTCTTCCATGTCTCCCACTATCATTTATAGGCTTGTCTTCTATTGCATTATCCTGATCTAAAGACCTCATCCTTTCCTCTCTGTCAAGATTTTCTTCCATTACAATGTCTTTCTCTAAAATTCTCTGTCTTAATTAGTCAGAATGGGAATTTAGACTTTTTTCTTTCTTTGATATAATAGCAATGTTATGTCACCTTTGCATGATGAAATTAGCTCTCTCAGGACTTGCTACTCTGTTTTTCTTATACCACATTTTTTTCATTTGAGTAAGATATTGTTAATGGAGATCTTATTTGAATTCTTATTAATGCAGATTGGTTTTGCAATCTGTTCGCATGTGGAACCATCTCATAACTAAACAGAAACCTTGGTAAGTAACCATCTACTTGGGGAAAAATTCTTTTAATCCCATTTTTACTGTCTGCACCATTCTTTTTGCAATCCCATTAGATTGTGGGTGATACAGTGGTATTTTGTAAGGGAAGAAGCCAATCCACCTCAGCCAATTGTATAGACCTTCATCTCAAAATTCCAGTGTGTTGTCTGATACTAATCTTTTAGAGACCCTATTTCTAGAAAATACCACTCTTAGTAATTGTTTTATTGCAGACATTTTTCTATCTTTAACTTTAATGACTTCAGGCCATCCAGTGAAGGAGTTTAATAGAATTAGAAATAATCCTATGCCTTTATAGTCTTTAGACTATGAGTCTCTGTTGTTGAAAATTCTTTATTTCTGCATATTTTGAGCATTTGTACATATATCTTACTATATTGTGATAATTTCCTGACCCTGCCTCCAATTTTAATTTCCACTATGTAGCTACACTCACACAGTGTACATCATTGCATACATTTTTTAAAATATATTTTCTTACTGTTTCTGGTGGTACTATCACATCTCTATTGCATATAACACTGTTTTCCTTCATTAATTTTTGTTTCATTTCTTTATGTCTTTCAGCTTTGGAACAATTGCTCCACATTTTTCTTCTTATTCTCTCAGTAATCTTATTTAATATTGGATCCTGTAGAGTTTAAGATGACTATCTTTGTAGAGATATTATGCCAATGTTCGGAGAGCCAAGTTCAAATTCCAGTTGAATTCATTGCATTCACTTATGCACAAATACCCTTGGGAAAGGTATTAATCCGTCTCTTCCTCCCAGTTATGGGTTAAATAACAGGACAGATTGGGTTCTATAGCCTTGGCTGGCAACCAATCTACTGCAGAAAGCAATGGCAACCTACTGTGGGATAATCTTCTGCCCAGTCAGTCATGTCTCTTTCGAGATATAATCGCCCAAGCATGTTTCACATATAGCACTTAACTGACTGAATATCTGTTTGCTCATTCATTTCATCTTTCAAAATTTGGGATGGTTGTCTGGGTGGGGTGTCTATTCATTCATGGCTACTACTGTGATCTGCTTTTCTTGTGTCTCTCATTCATGTGAGAGAAGATTTATTTGCTACCATTATCTGTTCCAACTGAATCTTACATCCCTCTGCACTGCTGCCAGCCACTGTCCATTTCTCACCTTTATCAATTTTTGGAACTGCTCAAAATATGAGGCACACTGATATATATGAGACTCAACCTGCTGGTTATCATTCATGATGTATGAGTAAGATTTGACTATTAATTGATATTCACTAAAAGTCTACTTTGTTTATGAAAGCATATGGTTAGTCTTCCATTTGACCAACTTCAGATGACCCAATTTACCTTTATTTAAACAAACAAAACCACATAGACCTACTTGTCATCTTGATTGTGTTTTTCAGAAAAGCTATTTCACCATAATTATTCAACAAAAAATATGCTGATCTGATAAATACTTCTTTATTTAAGCAACTTAATCTCAAAGATTTTCAAAGATAATTGTTGGACTTCAGCTGAGGAAGTAATTTATCTTCTTTGCCCATCTTGATGAGTGTAGTGAATGTGTACGTTGCCATACCTAGTTTTAATATATTACCTAATGTTCAGGTTTGGTTACTTGAGAACCTCTCAACTGATCTAATTTATCTAAATTAATTAAATTTCTTAACTAATCCTTTGTAGCGCTAAGCAATGATTACCTTCTAACTATCTTTTCCAATTTCTGTTTTGTTATCCATTTACACAAGCTTGATAGGCACATGACTTGATATTCCCCTTTCCTCTTATTTTCTATGTTCTGTGAGTATCAAATTATACACTCCTTCTTTCTTCATTGTGTCCTAAAATTTTCTCCTATCTCTTTCTGATTCTAAGTACAAGTGTTCTTAATGTCTCCTAACAACAAAAATAAAAAAATTTACATTATTAATTATATTTTATTTTTATACTACACTATCAGAAGTATATGACCTTGCTAAGGTTAATGAATACCTAAAATAAATACATTCTTTACAAATAAGTGTATTCTTCCCTATCTAAGTCAGTTCCTATCTATCAATCTACTATCTACAATCTTTGCATATCCTGTCTTCAAAAGTTGGATGATATGCAAGTATATATGGTATCTAAGTCAGTTTCTATCTATCTATCTATCTATCTATCTATCTATCTAATTCAGTTCCTATCTATCTGTATGCTCATACCCTTGACAATGATATGTGATTTCATGCTAGCATATCTATCAATGGTTTCTGAACAGTTCCATCTACACAATTTCAGTTACAAAACTTGGGTCAACTCATGGTTTTCAAGCACTTTCCAAAGGTGCCATGTGTTGAGATTGCTAGCTGATAACATCAAGAAATCCCCTTCCTGACAAATTGACAATAATCAGAAAGTGAGTTTTTTAACCACTCAGTCATGTGTTTAATTGTTAAAGGTAGCTAAATTCCTAAAAATGACGATAACTCAAAATACAATTGAATTATTTCCTTTGTTTGTCAAAACAAGGGCGCTTCTTTTGACTTGAACATAGTTACCAGTTGACATGCATGTAGAATTCAATGTTTCAATCCATACAATCCTTTCTGTTTTCAGACAGTGAATGAAATAAAGTTGTTTATTTATGTATTAAAATACATTTGTCTGTTATTTTCATTCTTTTTGTAACACCAATCAAACTTTAATATTTTTAGACTCATGAAAAAGTTTAATTAGTTCTTAAAAATGTGATTGGTTGAGAGATTTCTTGAAAATCAAACTTGAAATGAACTTTGAGAAAACTTAGTAAATTTGGTGTAACTGGTACAAATCTGTTAGTATACTATTACTACTTGCTGAAGTCATTAGTCAGTTAAGAACCATACGCAATATTTGCTTGGGTGATCATGTCCCTTACGATTTATGAATGACTACATAGAAGAATTCCCTATAGTCAGTCAGTTAGTTCAGGCTTTGAGCGATCATGTCTCAAAAGAGACATGACTGGGCAGAATATTATCCCTCAGTAGGTTGCCATTACTTTCTGTGGTAGACTGGTTGCTAACCAAGGCTAAGACCCAGTCTCTCCTGATATTCAACTTAGAGCTGTGGGGAGAAGTGATGAATTTATACCTTCTCTAAGGGTATTTGCATGTAAGTGAATGTAATAAATTTGAAACATTGTCATAGGACTGACCACAGCAACTTCATTGTGGAATTTTGTTCTCACTCAGAAACTCCATAACAATATTCGCTAAATTCTTTGTTTCATGAGAAAAAATGAGGATGAACTTCATAAAAGGCTTCACAGGCTCAAATGTATCAGATAGTAAATATCAATTGATCATCATCCTGATGTCTGGATTGGAATCCATGCTTATTGAATAATAGTTCATTTTATTTCTTCTTGAATAGCATAAAGAACCTGTCCCATGGCTTATTAATTTAAATACTTCCAAAATGAGACTGATTTCTATCAATTATCTGAAAGAACCTTTTATGCCTTCTATCAGCATGGCTGATGATAACCTCCAAGAGAGCAAATGAAATAAAAAGGCATATTGAAAGAGCAAAAAATGTCTTCCAAAAACCAAGCAAATCATTAAGAAACAGGAAAAATTCCATTAGTCATTAGAAACAAAAAAAAAGTGTGCTGAACTTCAATGTTATATCAATCCTATTTACTATTTGTGCCTGTTTTAGTAGCAAGATGGATGTATCTGACAAAGTAAAACTTGGAGCTGCTCTTGAAAATAACCTCTAATCAGTGGTTAACTGAGACAAGAAATGGTTTGTAAATTTTTATGCCTCCAAAACAAAACTGCTTTATTTTAATCACCCTAGAATCTTTTCTGCCTTTCATCAACATGGCTGATGCTAACCTCCAGGAGAGCAACTCTTTGCACCTTCTTGGTCTCACATTTACCACTGACATGAAGTAGAAGGATTATATTGAATCAAGTAGGTTCACTATGTCATTGTTATATATTACCTATGAACATTAATTGGTATGTCCAAATCCTCATAAATACATTGGACATTATTATGAGGAGAGTTATATTGCTGTCTAGCAGTTCACCACAAGCAGTGGTTATCTACTTCTCACAGATGGTGAGTATTGTATTTTGTTGATGTTATAAAGATTACTATTTCATTTGCCAACCTCTGTTTTGGTTATTTCTCATTCAGTGACCTTTTTAGGTTAGAACAGTCATGCTAAACAATTTTTCTCATCAGAATTTATGATGAATATTTATAAGTCTACCATTGAATACATCTATCAAATCTGGTCTGGTACTTCTGCTAAGTATTTAGATACTCCTGATAATATCCAAATAAGAATCTGAAACATTGTCAGTCCTAGCATTTCAGCTTCAGTCACTTTCAGTCAGTTAAGTGCCATACGTGATACACGCTTGGGCGATCATGTCTCGAAACAAACATGACTGACTGGGCAGAAGATTATCCCGCAGTAGGTTGCCATTGCTTTCTGTGGTAGACTGGTTGCTGACCAAGGCTATAGAACCCAATCTGTCCTGTTATTTAACCCATAACTGGAAGGAATAGACGGATTAATACCTTTCCCAAGGGTATTTGCGTGTAAGTGAATGCAAGGAATTTAACTGGAATTACGCATAGTCACTTTCACATTACCATAATGTAACTTCCCTGTGTCTTTTCAATAAATATTTTCCCACTAATATTTATAATGAACTTTCCTCTTTGGTATCTCAACTTCATGAATTTAAGCACAGAACTAGACTGACAACTAGGTCTCATAATTTCACTGTTGAAATTGCTAGATGTAACTGTAAGTTCCATATTAATAGTTTCTTCTCCTGCACTTCTCACTTGTGGAACTCTCTTAATGCTTCCTTCTTTCTGGTTAACGTCTATTGAACAGGTTAAGAGGCTCATCCCTTGTTCCCTGTTTAGGATGTGGTTTCCGGCTTTCTCTTTTCAAATCTTCTCACTTTGTTTTTTTTTATTTTTCAATTGGAGTAGATAGATCTATCTATCGCCCGGTTCACACTCCACCCACGTCTATTGAATAGGTTAAGAGGCTCATCCCTTGTTCCCTGTTTAGGATGTGGTTTCTGGCTTTCTCTTTTCCAATCTTTTCACTATTATGTAGCCCCCTGCACATCAGTGGCGTTACCTCCTTGCTCAGGGTGATACGATTAAAAAAAAACAAAAAAAAAAACTATGTTCTTCAAAAGTTTAAATATAATATCTATTATCATCTTCTCTCTTCTTGAATCCTGTTCTTTTATTGTCCTCTCTATCCCCTTGCAGCATTGTGGTTTTTATCACTTTGTTGGGATAAAATAATTAAAAAATAATTTCGTAACTTCCTTGCAAATTTTTACCAATAGACATGATGAACTATTCTTTCCAGAATTTCTGTACACTTTGAGATGCTTTTCTAAAAACTGTTAAATTCCCTCCACAGCTCAACAATATCACAAAAGTTTCCATTTTTGCCAACTTGATTCTCTCTACAAAATACCAAAACTTTTGTGGTTAGAAATTTAATAACAAAAATCACATATTTTTACTAATTATGCAAGTACTTTTTGGTGTAATGCTGTAAATATAAATTTCAATTTCTTTATATGGAATCAAATGTGCCATCATGTACTCAAGATGTTCTCTATTTTAATGTTCTACAAATAAGATTGCTTTTTTTCCATCTATTGAATTCTGACATTGCATAGGGAGAGTCTTTCGTAGATAAAAGGTGACATGAAAAGCATTAGAAACAACCTTGGTTTGATAAAAGAAAAAAACCAAATTCATTTTACATACTTGCCATTTTGCAGTTCACACTTGAATACATTCTTTGATCAATATAAAATTTCAAAGAAAAAAAGTGCTAATGTTTTTAAAAATTTTATAATAGGTGTCCATTATTAAAACAAAATACACACAATTAATTTTTATAAATTTATTGCAAAAAATTATTTTTATCATTTCCTGAAATGAATGTGTGGAGAAAGTTCTGATATAAGTTTTGTCTTCAATGTTTAAAAGCAGAATCTATTTTTTCCCCATTTTTTTAATGATCTTCAAGATCAATATCATAATCTTGTGAAATGGTTTAAATTAAGACTTAGTGGATATTGGCTCGGAACAAGAAATCGGGGAGCCGAGTTTGAATTCCAGTTGAATTCATTACGTTCACTTACGTGCAAATACTCTTGGGAAAGGTATTAATCCGTCTCTTCCTTCCAGTTATGGGTTAAATAACAGGAAATATTGGGTTTTATAGCCTTGGCTGGCAACCAGTCTACTGCAGAAAGCAATGGCAACCTACTGCAGGATAATCTTCTGCCCAGACAGTCATGTCTCTTTTGAGACATGATCGCCCAAGTGTGTTTCACGTATGGCACTTAACTGACTGAAAATTAATTGTGGGAAGAGGAAGTTAATGTTTGTGGAACTTTGTGTGATGACAAAAGAATTGTATATAAAAAATGTTTTCTGTGCATAGGGTCTGTATGTTAGAAAAAATTAAAGTGATAGAAAGCAATTTTTAGGACCGATCAAGATTGTTACTGTATGTCCAAAAAACATAACAACAATCCCCTTATGATCTATAAGAAGACAGGCACCTTGATGTGGTGTAATGGTTAGCAATCTTGTCTCACTAGAATTATTACAATTGAGTAGTGAGTTTGATCCTCACTGGGTGCTCCATACTTAAGGCCTTGTCCCACATCTAAGATGTACTTAGAAAATCACCATGATTTTTATATGAAGACAGTTCTAGATAGTTCATACCAGAGAGGGATATTTTGTGAGTTCAGTTGCTCTGTTTCAACTAAATCCATTCATGCTAATGTTCTTTCTATTAAGAGAATTTTGTAGGGATCAAAATAAGTCAGAATCTGAATGTGCAAGGTGAAGTGAGTACAGAAAGTGTAGTAGGAAATTTCAGCCAAACTGTACCAGGTCTGCAAAGAGAAGTACTATCATTGTTCTGACTGAAGAAGACATCCTTATAACTGGAAAATTATGGGCACTTTTCATTGATTGCTGTCTTTAATTGCACTAGTTGAGAACAGAACCTGTGTGAATTCCACATTTGGTTTTGTGTAAGGAGCTCATGGTACACAATGCTCTTCCAATTCCACTTTATCTAGGAAGTATCCATTTCTTCTGATACAGATTGGTTTTTGGAGTGGCTAATAATGGCTCAGTTAATTTTCTCCAGGACCTTTTTGCTTCACATTATCATAAACATATAATTTTTATTGCTTTTCTTTTCAAAATAGAATTGCCTTTATAGTGTTTGAGCAGAGAATTTCAGATGCAAATAGTCAATTAAATTGATTTTCTGCTAAATTGTGAGGCACCTAAACATTGTATTGATTTATGTATCCAATTGTTTTCAAATGCCTTAAATGCTCATGAAGTATCGCTGCTATGTTCCATATCATGTGAAGAGGATTATATGCAATCAGTATTTTAATTTGGGTGCTTATCAATGATTGCAGACTTGTCAAAACTTTTTTGGTCTTCCAGATCAAAATTTCCATTTCTTAACTTACTACTATGGCACCATCTCTATAAATGGCTCATATCTTTGTTTTTTGGGGTTTTTTTTTTTTGCTGTTTTTTAAGCATTGTTTTGCTTTCTGGAAATCTTATGTTGGATTTCTAATGTCAAAAATGCATCTCATTTTTCTACATTTTCACTTTTAGTGTAAAAACATTTAAAATTCATAATCCTCACATAAATTATACAGAAAGCTACATTGAAATATCATATTTCAGAAGATACATATATGTTATAAATTTCAATCACATATAAAAAAAACATCACACGTTCAAACACCACCTATTAAAAACGATTAAAAAACTTTTGTTTAAACCTTAGAGAATAACATGATTCAAAATATAGAAATGTGTATAAATAGAATTCAGCAATGAGGCAATGGTTGTAGTTTTCAAGTGAGAAAAATTAATAATGTCAGTGTTTCAAAAAAATGTGACAAAAATTGTATAAGTTAAAAAAGATGTTTACGTTAAGTCTTTTGGCAAAGCCTGGATTAAAACTATAAAATAACATTTAAACATAGATATTTAGATATTGAAGAACAAAGAAAGAACTGTGCCAAATAACAAAAACCACATTACTTAAGAACTAGCAGCAACAACAACAACTAAAATGGATAGCACACAGAAGTTAGCATATATATCATGGGTGGTTTAGTGAATGAAATAACTAAGTTAGAAGACTATCTTCTTAAAAAAAATCATCATTCTTAAAATAAACTAATTCTACCTTCATCGATCTTCTTAAATATATAACTAATGGTAATAAAATTTTAAATCTTAGGGATCTTGTTTATTTTTATTACTGTATAAACCATTAGCAAAAAGGTGTGTTGTGTTAGATCACAGCATGTGGTAGCTAACACATCACTCAATAAGCCTGAGATATAGATGGTACCACTAATAAAAATACATATGATTTTTATGAAGTACTCACCTTCAAATAGCATGTGACAAAATTTTTGCGCAATGGAAAAATCTGAATCATTCTTGTTGCATTGAAACAGTTGCAAACAACACTCTGAATTGTCAATGCATTGTTGTTTTTGATTGACTGTGAGCAAATTTGACATCCACTTTGAACACAGCTTTCTCATTAACAAATGTTCATGATAAATGGTGAATACACTGCCTTCTGATATGTTTAACTCTTCTACTATCTCACGCAACTTCAATTTATGATCAGCCAAAATGAGTTTGTGAATTTTTTGGTGTTTTATGGGACAACTGCTGATTTTGGGTGACCTGAGTGTTCAACCTCATTTGTGTCTGTAGGACCGCATTTAAAGTCAGCAGACTACCTTCTTAACTGTTGTTTCCGACCAAGTGTAGTTCGAATAACATTTATCAAGCCATTGCTTTGCTTAAACAATATTTTTTCCCATCAGAAAGCAATTCTTTATCAACACACAAAATTCAGATCTTTCCATTGTATCAAAAATTTGCAACAGTAGCTTCACTTAAATAACTGTAATTTGTAAACTCATAATCTAATTGGGCCCAAATTTTGTCATATGCTATTTGAAGGTTAGTACTTCATAAAAATCATATGAATTTTGTATTCGTGGCGTCATCTATATGTCTGGCCCAGGACTTATTGAGTCATGTGTTATGGTGTGCAGACATTTTTATAAATTTATAAATGAAAAATTATTTTCATATTTATTCATAAGATGATGAATAATAAATATTGCATTGTATTTGGTTCAGATAATTTTACAATTTTGTTAATAGAAAATTGATGTTCTAACTAAACAATCTAACAAGTAAATAGTGAATAACATTTTAAACACAGAGTTTTAAAACAAACATTGCTGAGGGAGTTGTGAGAATAGCAGAGTCAATAGAAAAAAGTCCTCTAGAAATATCATTTTTTTTTTTGCAAGTATATAGGTTAAACTTTGCCAAAATATTTATCCTCGAAAAATGTAAAGTATGTATGCATGTATTGCATATATAGATCATTTACCACCAAGATACATCTCTCTCTTTCACACACAAGAGAGAATTAATAAAAAGGTTTTAAATATTTTTCTATATTTCTGAGATGAGGTATTGTAATTATTTACATTTTTTGAACTGTTGTCCTTATCTTTGTTGCCATATATGAAATAAAAGGTTCAGTTCAAAATTTCAATTGCCTGAAGAATATGGGAGCATATAATGACCAAAACATGAATATGGCAACAAAGATGAAGACAACAGTACAAACAATGTAAATAAGGGTTTTGAACTTCTGAACTTTGTAGTGGTATAGTAATTATCCATTCTGTCAAAAAAAAAAAATCTCTCAGTATGGCAGAACCAATGTACTTAAGATAGCACTGACAATGACAGTTGAAAAATTACTTCTTATGTCAAAGTAAAGATTATTTTTTAAAATCCTTGAGACAGGCTTGTTTACATAAGCACGCATTCACCCAGTTCATGTAATTTCTTAGGAAGATATTTATTTTGGAAATTTGGATTTTCTGAAAGTTGGTTGGCCAAGCCAATTGTTTGTTTGTTATTGAACAAAGAAAGCTTTGTAGAAAATTAATGTGTGAATTTTGCAAATCCATCATTTTGACAACTGGGTAATGGGTGTCAATAAAAGTACAATTGAAAGTACTTGTATGTTAAGTTTGAGGCTTAAGCTGGAACCTCTCATGTTGCCAAAGCCAATATACAGATTATTTTTCCATCATAATCATTATATCAGATAGTTAAAATGAGAAGGCTGTTAAATTTGTCTGTTGCCAATCAAGTGACTTGAATTGAAGAAGAATGTTATATTGAAAATTTTAGAACCAACAACCAAATAAAAGCTATTTTTGATATCTCTGTTAAAGACACTTCAGTTTTATTGATCATTACTTTTAGAGATCTAATCAACTTTGAGATTCTACTGACTTGGTCAGTTTGGGTTCATAACATTTCAATTCGAAAGACTTCTTCAGCTTTAAACAAGCAAGTAGTGGGTGAAGGAGTCTTCTATCCAGTGTATGATTGGGTCCATAACCTACCTATGGCATTATACATACACAAATATTCTTAAATATATACTATAGGACAGGTCAATAAGTCTGTAGCTTAAAAAGTGTATGAATTGAATACTAATCTGAAATGTTCATTGTATAATGTTGATGTATATGGTTAAATATTCATACCTGAATGAGGTAGATTGACAAAGGAGATATTGTTGAAAAATAAATATTTGTTCTAAAATAAATGCTTATTGCCTTGTTAGGGTATGAGATTATATATATTTTTCCCAGTTATTGGGTTCTATAGCCTTGAGTGGCAACCAGTCTAAGAGAAGGGAACTCTGAATTCAAAACCAGTTTGGAGAGGGTTAACAGTAAGACAGACAGAGTTATATAGATTTGGTTGGAAACCATTCTACTGCAGAAAAGAAATTGCAAACTACTGTGGGAAAATCTCTAAGTGTTCCTTTCCAACATGCCTTGACCCAGCACAGAAGAAAGGCTCAAAAAATGAACATTTTTTTTTTTAATCATTTCACCCCAAGCAAGACATTCCACTGCCATTATAGCGCAGGGGGTTATATAGAGCGAGTGGATATAGGAAATATCAGAAGGAGGGTGATAGACGAGTAAGGAGGTACATAGGAAGAGTGTTTGAGAGAATGGGTGTGAGTTAGTGTGTTAGGAGGTGTCTATTGACCTTACATTTAAACTCCTGGAGGTTGTAGCCATTGGGGAAGCAAATACGTGGAAGGGAATTCCACAGGTGGGAAGTGCGAGAAAAGAAGTTATTGGAGTAGAAATTGCGATTACATTTCATCAGTTTCACTGTAAAAGGGTGGGACCTAGTTGCTAATCTAGTATCTCGTGCAAATTCGTACCTAGGGGCACCAGTGATCTAAGTTCATCGGAGTAGAAGCCGTGAAAGTATTAATAGAAGAGGCACAGGGAAGCCACGTCACACTGGTGAGAGAGTGACTGCAGGCAGTCAGCCAAGTTGGTATCGATCACATTACATATTTTCCGTTGTACTTTTTCAAGAACCTCGAGGAGAATAGCAGGGGCACCCAACCAGATGTGGCAGCAGTATTCAATACACGGGCAGATGGTAGATGTATATATGTGCAGAATAGATTTTAACTCAAATCACTAAGTAGGTGTGAAATTTTGCTCTCAACTACATCTGCACGCTGTATCATAAATAGTTTGTCAAAAACGACCATATTGATGCACAATCTGCAACAACATAGGGTAAGCGACTGATTATATAGTGATGGCATCCTACCAGTTCACATGAATCAATTCTTAAAATTATAAAAGTTTAGAAAACCGGTTGTTGCATTATTAAAAAATAATCTTATATATTAGTAGTCAATGGTCTAGGTCAAATGTTAGTTGCATTACACTATGGTTGTGCATGTGCTTAGTCAAGCTCTAATAGACACACCCAACAATAAACAGCAGTCAGAAGAAAAAGTAAACAAAAGACAAATAATGATAGCTGTGTAGAAAAAATAAGTGAAAAAGAGAGATCTTTGGATTTGGATTTCTGCAGTGATTTGGTTCGAATGTGGGTAAGAAACCATAACACAGCTGATGACACTAGAGTCAAAAAGCATCAGACATCTGAACAGAAATATGAGAACAGAATTTCAATCTGGAAATATCTTAATAAACATTTTCTTTTGTCAAAATGGTTTAATTCTTTTTGATACTATTAAGTAATTTGTTTCCACTCTCAAATTGAAAAGAAAATAAACAGTATAGATTCTTAAAAATTATCTACCTTTATAGAACTGGTGCCTGAAAATTTGGGATGACAATATATATATATATATATATATATATATATATATGTGTGTGTGTGTTTGTGTGTGTATACTAGTCATCCACATACAAGCCTGTTTCGCTGTATCACAACTCATCTGTGTGGCTAGACAAATCCACTTGCTTCTGGCCGAGATCGAAACCTGACCGATTTGGTATCAGTTGGAGTTGCTACCCACTAAGCCATAGGCGCATGGAATCAGAGATGGGAAATTTTAACGTGTTGTTTATAAGCAGTGTATACACACACCAGTCACCGAAAGAACTCAATTCATTCATGTAAAGTTATGCATATCTCACAGAAGTGGTATTTTTTTAAAGTTATCCCTTTGTATGTGTGTGTGTATATATATATATATATATATATATATATAATATGCACACACACAAAAAGGGAAAATAAATATTCAATACACATTGAAAAAACAGTTTATTGCATTACTTACCTTCACATACAGTATTTACCTCAAAATGACATCATATATAGGTTTGATATTTACAAAAATTTCAACAAATATATAGAATTATAAAAAAGTATTTTTAAAAAAGGAGCAAAAACTTGATTCAATATTCCTTCATAAAGGGAGTAAACTACTGAAGAATGCAAAGTTCAAGGTGGTTGGTTCTAAACAGTTGTAAATTATGCTACAATATTCTTAGTAATAGCAAACATAGGTAACATAGATTTTATTTTAAATGTAAACATTACAGAGTGACCAGTACAAAGCTACACTTTCATCCATTCACTGTTGGCTTGATAGTTCACAAGTGGAAGTAATGTGACTTGTCAATGAATTGTCCTCAATCTAATGGCTCTTGGAAGATTACCAGTCAAGCTGCAAGTAGCATTGTAAGAATGCTAAAGAAGCAGCCAAGGTTTACTCATAAACCGCTGGTAGATTTCTGCACATCAGGGATAAATTATGCCTCATGCTAGTGGTAGCACTTTGTCAGCATGTATGGCAATATATGTGACAAATTTCATTTCTGCCTGACAAAACACATTGACCAGTAAATTACTGGAAGTTAATCTTCTGACTTAATTCTTGTTTTTTAGTATTATAAAAAATCAACAACTGATAGTTGCCCACTTCTTGATCTTTTTTTCACTCTTAAATCAGTTTTGGAAAGTATGGTTAGATATTGTTTCATTTTCTGTATTCTCTAATGAAATGTTTCCCAACCTATGGCTAAAATAGGTCATGGCAAATTTCAGGTGTGCCACAGACATTTTATCATTTTTATTGAGTCACCAATCTAATATATTGGCCACAAGTTATTGATTGGTTCATAGAACTTTTATTGAATACTAGTCCTTAAATTAATGAAATTAAATGTTTGTAAATAATTTTAATATATTTATATTATGAATATGTACTAATTACTTAGCATTTGAATAACTTTCAATTATTCAGGCATTGAAAATTCCTTTTTTTTTTTCTTTTTTTTTTGACTGTAAAAGAAAAATTACATCATTTCAGTTTTGTGAAAATCTTGCTCAGTACAGCTATAACTATTCTACTTTGATTTTATGACTATACCCCTATATGTTTATAAATGGATATATCAATAAACTCTTATTAATGGCTTATTAATATATATTTGGTATATTTATTATGTTAAAAAAAAAATGTATATGTATCTAGATATTAGATAGCTATCAATTTTTTTCCTGGCAGATTACCCCATGGATGATAAGAAGAAACCATGTCAACAATACACAAGCAAGTTATTAGCAATTGGTTTTATAGAATCTCCAAACAATATAACAAAGCCAATATGTCTTTTACATATGACATAACTTTCTAATGATAGTAAGCCCTCAAGTAAGCTTTAATATCATCTGGAGAATAAGCACAATGATAAGAAAGACAAATCATTAGATTATTTTAAAAAATCTATGTGATGATTACCAAAGAAGAAGCAGAATTCGAGGACAAGTAACAAATTTATTCAGCAAATGTCAGGATAAAAAAGACAAAGGTTTAATTGCAGCTTATAAGATTTAGAAAGTAATAGTAAAACCTGGAAAACTGTATACTATTGGGAAAGATTTGATTTTGCCATCAATATTTGTAGCAATTTCTACTATTATGCAACAGTGTCCCCAACAAAAAACTGATTGTATTCTGTTGAGCAACAATACAGCATAAAGTCAGTCAGTTAAGCGCCATACATGATACACGCTTGGGTGATCATGTCTCTTTCGAGACATGACTGACTGGGCAGAAGATTATCCCGCAGTAGGTTGCCATTGCTTTCTGCGGTAGACTAGTTGCCGACCAAGGCTATAGAACCCAATCTGTCCTGTTATTTAACCCATAACTGGAAGGAATAGATGGATTAATACCTTTCCCAAGGGTATTTGCGTGTAAGTGAATGCACTGAATTCTGCTGGAATTCGAACCCGGCTCCCCGATTTCTCATTCCAAGCCAATATCCAATGCACCACAATGCACAGTATAAAGACGCATAGATAAAATGGCAGGGGATGTTAAAAATCAACTAGTTACCCTTTTACAAAGCCTTTCTAATGGTGTATGTTAGGCTTTTGGATGATAAAAGTGAATTTGAAGAGGAAATGCTTTTTGCTCATAGTCTTGTGACAGATATTAAAGAACCAATAATTTTTAAAGAAGTATCAAACTATTTTTATGTAAAAAATATTCCTATGGGTAACACCATAGCATGTGCAACTGATGGTAATGTCAGTATGGTAGGTAAATACAGGGGCATTTTAAAAGAGACTAATGTGTCGCTAATGTGTCTGGCATACACTGTGTGATTCATCAACAATATTTAATTGCAAAAACTTGGGTGTTTAAAAAATGTTCTTGATAATGTAATAAAAGTTATTAACCATATCAATTAAAATTCACTCCAAGATCGTCTAATTCATCAACTTTGTGCTGATAATGAAGAGTTTAAAAACTTAATTTTGCTTCCAGAGGTTAGATGGATTTCTAATAGTAATTTTCTGGGTTGTTTTATTAAACGATGTCAAAGTGTTAAAATATTCCTGAATGGCATGGAACTTGAAGAAGAAATCATAGCTTCTAAACTTGATTTCTACCTTGCAGATATATTTAAAAAATTAAATATGCATAAAATGCAGCTACAAGAAAAAATGAAAATATTTTAAATTGCAAACAGGCAATCATTGCTTTTCTTGGAAAACTTTGTTCAGGATTAATATTGGGCATAAGGAATTGCTACATTTTCCAATTCTTGCTACTCCTCAAGAGTGGCAAGAATTGAAAATGATATTTTAATTTACATCGAGTATTTGAAAAAGTTGCATGGAAATAAGGTTCAAAGATCTCCTAGAAATGGAAATTCTAAATTGGGTGGTAGACATATTTGAAATGAACGCAGCTGATGTTGACATCATTCTGGAAGAAAACTGTTGTGGCGGATCTTCATCGCCAAGTTGTTGTTGCCTGTTTGGGTCCGGAAGTAAAACATGGAAACAAGAAGGTAGATTCAAACAGTATATTAGAATAACAGAACAATATATACAATAATAAGTGTTAGTAATCAACAAATAGAAGTGTAAGTCTGAATGGTATAGTAATGCTGCGTCACAACTGTCTCACAGAAGTCATGCAGGTTATTATTGATGGAGGAAGAGTCCATTCCTATAGATAGGGCACCATAACATAAAATTAAGCTGAATTGCTGAGTAATCAAACCACTAGATTTAAACATGGACTCCAGAATTCAAGGACAAGTAACAAAGTTATAGTTAATTTTCCATTCCTCTGGGAGAAAGTTAAATTATATATGATTGCCTTTCCAACAACTTATCTAGTAGAATCAGGATTTAACAGTGTGTCTCAAATATTATCGAAAACTAGAAACTGCTTAAAAATCCTAAAAAAGAGATCTAGAAAAAACTTGAAAAGCTGCATCAGAGACAAGGATCTCATTTAATAAATGTATTTGAAACCAGTTTGTTTTTTTGCTTGTGAAATTTTTTGTTTTGTGCCATATATAAGAAAAATTGTAAAAATAAATAATAATATTAAATGGTTATTTTGTTGGAGATGTGAAATATTTTAGATGCTTGAAAATTGTATATGTCTAATAAATAGATATGGTTGTATCTTTATTGGATTTATTTTATATAAAATGGAGATAATTTTTTTTTTTTATTGTAATAATTTCTTGGGACACAGAAAAATTTTGGATTTCAAAGATGGCCATGACTAAAATAAGGTTGGGAACCACTTGTCTAATGTAATGTGAAAAAGTAATTTTTTTTTTTTTTCAGTAATTTTTTACCAAGAAAATAAGCTCTTTTATTAGAGCTTATCTAAAATATTTTTGTTTGTTTTTATAAACTTGTGTTTTTTTAATAGGTCTGTATTTATACCTCTCCCTTCACTTGTTTGTTGTTTATTTTTTGGTTTTGAAAAAATTTAAATTTAAAAAAATCATCATTTAGAATGGTGAAACTGATTTGATATAGATTTTAAAACTTCATTCCAGTCATAAAAAATTAAAATATTATTTTTTAATCCTGCATGTGCAGTAATGTTTCATTATTTAATAATATTTTTTAATCATTTCACCACAAGCAAGATGATAAAGCCACTAAG
This sequence comes from Ascarosepion bandense, assembly GCA_037127315.1. Classification (NCBI taxonomy): domain Eukaryota; kingdom Metazoa; phylum Mollusca; class Cephalopoda; order Sepiida; family Sepiidae; genus Ascarosepion; species Ascarosepion bandense. Next base: position 864,851 of record JBBBDQ010000201.1, on the reverse strand, counting down.
ATGTAAGTGGGGTGGGGGTGACTGAGTGAGAGAATACAAGAAAGAAAAGCACTATTCAAAAGACAACAATAAAAGAACAGGAATAAAGAAGACAAAAGATAACAATTGATATTGCATTTAAATTTTTAAAATCAAACTTGACTAAAAAGTGAGAAGTGAAAGAGAAGAAGCTGTTAGCACAGAACATATGGTTACACCTAGCCATTTCATCTGTAAAATGATGAAACCTTGCCATCAATTTAATACTGTGCTTAAATTCATAAAGTCTAGGTAGCATAGAGGAAAGTTAATCAAGTAAGTATTCAGTACATATCACAAAACCAGTTTATTATATTATTTACCTTCACATATAGAAATCTAAAAATTGCACCACATGCAGGTTTCATTTTTACAGTAGAAATAGGAGCAAAAATTTTAACAAATACATAAAATTTATACAATATATCTTTAATAAAAAAAAACAAAGAAAAAGCTAACAGGAATCTACAGGAGATTGTCGTCGTAAACAAACACAATTCCACAAAGTAGGCATTTCATTCTGTCTTGTAGAAGTGAATATTTGTTTATTCGTTTTTAAGATATCTTTTATAATTTTATACAAATGCATTTATTTCCCAAATGAGTTTATTTATTTGCTTATCATCAACTATTCATTTTCTCTATCCATTGTAGGGTTGAGGTCTTCTTGATCCCCCCGCCCCATATATATTGTTACAACCTGACCAAGACCATCGTTATAGTAGCAATAGAAGACTGGACTGCAACACATAAACGAAATAAGAAAACCATGATTTCATAGAATGAGACCTCTCTCCCAATTGGTCAAACACAGCAGAGCTAAATGAAATTGCACTAGTGATTGAACCCAAATGGTGACAGATGATAGAAGACAAATATACAGTAATAACAATTAACAGGTTTTATTTACAAAATGTACAGATGGTTTTAAAACAGAGTGGGGATGTTAAAATATGGAAATTTGAGATAAATCAAAGCCATAAAAAAGAAATAAATGTTTCAGAGAGAAATGACACAAAGGATGGGTTTATCTTGTCAAGAAGATAAATATTGTTTCAGTAAAAGGTTTAAAGTCCACTAGCATTTACTAGCATATGTATAAAAAACACATCAAAGGACAAGCATAAGACTTAGCTATTGTTTGAAAAGAGTATTTCTTTTCCTTTTCTTTCAATCACTCTGAGATATTGTTTTCTTTGATACTTTCTTTCTACCTTTTGCTTTTCCCAATTTTTTTCTCTTTCTTTCATCTCTGAGAAGTTCTCTTTTTTTCTTTGATCCTTTCAGACTCTCTTTTTCTTTTCCTGCTGGTTAGAAAATTTGTTGGCGAAATGGATCTCTCTTGTTTTCTAGGTTTTCTTTTTTCTCATCTTTATTTTTATCTTCTTTTTCTTTCTGTCTTTTTCATTTTTTTAGGGGCTGAGACATATGCTTGAAGTTTCATCTTTTGTTACATTGTGATTTCTTCCACATACTGGGGTTGGATTTCTTTGAATCAATTTTTTAACTCCAAAACTTTATTTGGTTCCTACAGGTTGTTTTATGCAACCAAATTTATAGCAGACTGTCACAGACCTTCTGTTCAAGTTAAACCTGAATCCAAACCTAACTGAAAACAGCCTTTATTTTCGTGCCAAGGTTTTGGCACGTGACTTTGATTCCCAAATATGGATCCTTTTAGCAGATATGGGTGGAAGGAGGTCACTGCCCACTCTGGTGGTCTTCCAGGGTTCAGAGTCATGTTACTTTCCAGGCAGTATCTGGCTAGATCATCAGGTTTTCACGTGATTAGAAAGAAGGAAGCATGTTTTCTATAAGTCATACAATCTTTACCTCACATGCATGCAAGCCAAAATCAAGCCATTAATTGTCAATTTCGGGTGGGGGTTATATATAACTGTGTATTTGGGCATCAATCTCTAAACAAGTTTTGGTAATGATGACTGACAAGGTACTGCAATTGAGCTTTTTATTTTTTTTTGTGTTCATACAAGTGTTTTTCTTTTCTGGACATTTGATTGTCAATTTCGGGTGGGGGTTATATATAACTGTGTATTTGGGCATCAATCTCTAAACAAGTTTTGGTAATGATGACTGACAAGGTACTGCAATTGAGCTTTTTATTTTTTTTTTGTGTTCATACAAGTGTTTTTCTTTTCTGGACATGGGGTGTAAAATCTGTTCACAAGTTCAATTATCAAGGGTGATTTTTATTTTTTTATGTTTTTTTTTATGTAACATATCACTCAAAAAGTCCTAGGCATAACTAATAAAACAACAACTTTTAGGCAAAATTTGACTTTATTCATCAACATAGTCTTCTTCTAGGGTGATACACTGATTCCAACACTTCTTTAACAATTCAATGCTTTTTTGAAGAACAGTTTGTCTTTGGCCTCAAAATACATCTCTGTTTCTGCTATCACTTCTTTATTGAATACAAATCTCTTTCCCTGGGGCATTCTTTTGAGGTCTGCAAACAGCCAGTAGTTGCTTGGGGCCAGATCTGGAGAATAGAGTGGATGTGGAAGCAATTCAAATTGCAATTCATGTACTTTTGTCATCATTGCAATAGACTTGTGACATGATGTGTTGTCTTAATGAGAGATCACTTTTTCTTCTTGTGGCCGTGTTTTGGTGATTTCTTCCTTCAAATGCACCAATAATGCTATATAATATTCACTACTGATGGTTCTTCCTTTCTCAAGGTAATCGATGAACAAAATACCTTGAGCATCTCAATATACAGAGGCCAAAATCTTGTCTGCTGATGTTTGCATCTTTAGTCACTTTGGATGGTTTTCACCTGCTGCTGTCCACTCAGCTGACTGCCAACTTGACTCCAGAGTGAAGCAGTAAATCCATGTTTTATCCATTGTCACAAATGGTCGATGCGTTGTTGTTTTTGATTGACTGTGAGCAAATGTGACACCCACTTTAAATACACTGTCTTCTGATATGTACAACTCCTCTGCTATCTCATGCAACTTCAATTTACGATTGGCCAAAACAAGTTTGTGGGGTTTTTTTGTGTTTTCTATGACATCTGCCGATTTTGGACAACCTGCATGTTCAGCATCATTTGTGTCTGTATGACCACATTTCAAGTCAGCATACCTCTTAATCATTGTTTCCGATGGAGCATAGTCTGAATAACACTTATCAAGCCATTGCTTTGCTTGAACAGTATTTTTCCCATCAGAAAGCAATGCTTTATCAACACAAAAATTCAGATTTTTCCTTGTTTAAAAGATTTTCAACAGTAGCTTTACTTAAATAACTGTAATTTGTAAACTAATAATTTGATTGGGTCCAAATTTTGTCACATGCCATTTGAAGGGTAGTACTTTATAAAAAATCATATGGATTTTTTATTAGTGGTACTGTCTATATGTCAGGACTGGGACTTATTATGTTATGTGTCTTAGGAATGTTTTATTTTCCAAACACAGTCAGCACATTGTGGTTGTATTCATAGTTAATATTATTGAGTGTTGGCATTCTTTTTTTGTTGTTAGGGTTTCCATTATTTTTAATCTTTATTTTTACATGTTGATGAAGCTATTATATTTGTAATTTTCTACTAGTAAATTTCAGATAGAGTTATATTTATAATGAGTCAAAAGTAGATCTACACTATATAGGTTTTTTTTTCCTTTTATTACATTTACTACAATTACATTTGTTTAACACTGTTTAATCTTGTCAGTGTTTGAAATGTCCTCTATCAACCTTGCAACATTCCTTAAACCACTTCAGAATACTGTGACAGACAATATGACACAAATTCTGATCTGCATCAGTTGTGTTGGTGGAACAGTGTCACACGCTTCTCTCTATGCTTTGCCCATCTGCTAGGCATTTTCAATATTCCAATACTGCTTTAGAATTCATTTTCTTTGTTCTAAACTCAAATTATTTACCATTATGCACAATACCTGTAAAAAAATAAAGTCATGCCAGTATATGAATAATTAAACAACTATCTGTTTAATTTTGACACACCTTTTATATAAGAGGATACTGACAGTCTGTTGAATGCTTGAATGGAATCTTCAGGCTTGAAGATTCTATTTAAGCAAGAAACAGACTGTCGCTGCTCATTGTTGACCTAAATGTCCCCTTTATATTTACATACACTCTATCCCTAATATTCAGTACTTTTACCTATAAATATTGCACGTCTTAAAATTATATACACATAGACATCTCTGTGAATCTCTGAGTCATAATATCTACTAAATCTGTATTTATTAACTTTGAACACTCAATTTACAAAATTTGCTCACTTTTTTTTGCATAGTGTTCGAAGCCATTATCAACGCCGAGGTGGTTCAGCATCTCACAGCACACGGGCTCCTCTCGGACAAGCAATATGGTTTCCGCTTCACCAGGTCTACTGCTGATATGCTAATGACCATCACCGAGTACATATACCAGGCACTCGAAAGGAATGGCGAAGCCCGAACCGTTGCATTGTATATATCTAAGGCGTTCGACAGAGTTTGGCATGCTGGCCTTCTATGTAAACTGCGGAGCTATGGTATAACTGGACATTTGTTTGAACTAATCCAGTCATTCCTCTCTAACCGCCCAATGAAGATGGTATTAAACGGACATGCCTCCCAGAACTACCATACAAATGCAGGTGTCCCCCAAGGCTCCATCTTAGGTCCTACACTCTTCCTGATATACATTAATGATCTCCCTGATTCCATAAGAGCCCAAATAGGTTTGTACGCCGATGACACCACAGTTTACTCTTGCCTCCTACAAAAATCTGGTGTAGGCGTCAAAGCTAACCTTGCAGCCAAGATTGAAAAAGACCTCCAATCCATATTGGACTGGGGTAAGAAATGGCTAGTAAATTTTAATGCTTCTAAAATGAAGCTACTCTCAATTAACCATCATCGACAATCTCACCTACCTCCCATTAGCATGGACCAGGCTTGCCTCCCAGAGAGTAAAACACTACACCTCCTTCGTCTCACACTTTCAGCAGACCTCAAATGGAATGACTATATCGAATCCATTGCTAAATCCGCTGCTATGAAAGTCGGTTCTCTGTGTAGGGCCCGGAAGTTTTTTCCGTCTAAATCTATCCTGCACATATATAAATCTACCATCCGCCCGTGCATTGAATACTGCTGCCATATCTGGTCAGGTGCCCCTGCTATTCTCCTCGGGCTTCTCGATAAGGTTCAGAGGAGGGTCTGTAATGTGATAGATACCGACTTGGCAGACCGCCTGCAGTCTCTCTCCCACCGGTGCAACGTGGCTTCCCTGTGTCTCTTCTATAAATACTTTCACAGCTTCTGCTTCGATGAACTTAGATCACTGGTGCCCCCTAAATACGAATTTGAACAAGATACTAGATTAGCAACTAGATCCCACCCTTTTACAGTGAAACCGATAAAATGCAACCGTAACTTCTAGTCCAACAGTTTCTTTCCTCGCACTTCCCGACTGTGGAATTCTCTTCCACACGATTGCTTCCCCAACGGCTACAATCTCCAGGAGTTTAAATGTAAGGTCAATAGACACCTCCTAACATACTAACCTGCTCCCATTCTATCAAACACTCTTCCCATCTGCCCAACCCTCATCCTCGGTATCCCTACTCATCAGTCATCTTTCTCCTGACATTCCCTATGTCTAACCACTCCTTCTCTTTACCTTCCCCTATGTAGCCTCATGCACAATAGTGGCAGTGGAATGCTTTGCTTGGGGTGAGATGATTAAAAAAAAAAACAATCTTTGTGATCTTTGTTACTGAAAAGAGAAAGAAGAAAGATAAATTGAATGTGTTTATTTCTTTTGAACTGCTTTATAAAATGTCACCTGGTAAAAACGTCAGGTAAACTCACAATATATACTCTTTTAAATTGTTCCTTTCAAATAAAGTAAACTTAATACTATAAGCTACACACAGATTATATTAAAACCCAACAAAAGTGGAAACAAAGGTTGCTGAACATTAATGTCACCTGTAATCCAGTTGAGCTCCACACCTTAGGTAGCCCTGTACTAGGATATTTCTGTTATTCTTTGGGTGGAAAATGGGATCCACTAAAATTGTTAGAAATTGTGTTTTGCACTACTTAAGGTAGATTTTTCTTTTCAGTTAGTAACTGCATTTTTATTACTATCTTTTTATTTTGTCAGTGGATAAACAACAGGCAAGTTTATTAAAAAAAATTATACTAAGTTTTTTTGTTTCATAATTTTTATAGATGAGAACTACTACTTTGAACATGAAATTTGAAAATGCTTTGAAAAGTGGCTTTTAGTTTAAAAAAAATCATGACATTTGCCTTATATCTTATTGTTCAGAAAATAAAATCACATTAAAATATGCAAATTTCAACTATTTCAAAATAAAGACTTCAAACAAAGTAACTTAAATTTCAAATATTCTGGGTTTATTGTCAAACATTTAACCTTATTAACAACAAAAGTTTTAACAAGTTCCACATTGTAAGCCTCATTAATTTCAGAATTACATATAATTGGTAAATTAGGTAATAACTTAAAGCATTAAAATTGCTGAGGGTAGTACTAAAATCCTTACAAAAGAAGCTACTCTCAGAATTGTACTAACTGTATAATTACTTCCACTTTTTAATTTAAGAAAAAAATTACCCATCCTCACTGAACACCCACTTATTCATTTCTATGAAAACTTCCTAGAAATTATTTCAATTCCAAGAAATTGATAATTTAGAATTTGGAAACTGATTTCATACAGATGTTAAAACTATATTCAATTCTAAATATTAATTAAAATGTTGCACATTTATAAATCTACCATTTGCCAGTGCATTGAATGTTGCTTACATATCTGGTTTGATGCTTCTTGTATATATCATGAGATTCTTGGTAAAATTAAAAGAAAGATCTATGTCATCAATTCTGACCTGGCATCTCAACTTCAGTCACTTTCTCACCGATGTGAAATGGCTACTCTCTGTCTTTTCCACAAATATTTTCAAAGCAATTGTTCAGATGAGTTCTCTTCCTTTGAACAAAAATGTTCAACGTTACTGGATAGCACACAGCTAACTCACTCTACCAACACTAAAAAAAAATACATAATTTCAAAAACTACCTCTTTAGACAAAAGATAAAAAGATTATAAAGTTGACAAATTATTTCATTGGTCAAGACAGTGGCAGAGGACAAATCTTTTGCATAAAATAAAGTCAGGCAAAAAAATAACATAACTTAAACAGAGAAGAAAGATTCCTTCTTTCTTCTCTTCCTTTGGCAGACTGCACAAAGAACATGAACCTGTTTTTGGGGTTAGGGGTTTTCTCCTTGTCCGTCACAGTGCCTCAACTGTATGACTATAAGCATGCTACTAGATTGGCATCTAAGTCTCGTTCTTTTACTGTTGAACTAGTTAGATGCAACTGTCTGTTCTCTTGTAATAGTTTCATTTCTCACCTGAGGAACTCCCTTCCAATTTCTGCTTCCCTCCCGCTTACAATCTTCAAAAATTTAAATGCAACACCAATCAACATCTTCTGTCTTCTTTGAACTAGTTCTTTTATTGCTCTTTCTCCTTACTAAAGTTTTCTCATTCTCTTTCACTCCCAGTAACTTTTTGCATTCTAATGGCATTATTGAATTGATTGGGATGAAATGATTAAAAAAAAATCTTAATGAATCAAATTTGTTAAAACCTATTCTATAGGCAATAGTTGTTACCCTGCATAGGGATTAATCCTTATACTTTTGTTTGATTAACCCGTCTCCCCTCCTGGTTCAGATGGTTTCAGCCCAGCTAGCTCAATTAAAGCTAGTTGTTTTTATCTATATGGAGGATACTTTCAGTTGCCTGGTGAATTTTTGTCAGAACTGAACAGACTTTCTGCTGTCTGGATAATATTCATAAAATAATTTAACAAAAATAATTTTTTTAATCATGTATATGCAGTATTTCATCATTATTTTAAAAGTAATTTTAAAGATATAGCTGAGAAAAGAACATTTATAATTCTTGATAAGTGTGAAATTGATATTATGTGTATCAGTTCATAGGTATTCACAATGATTTATTAAGGAAAGAATAACATTAGAAATATCCTTAGTAAGGTTTATATTTATTTGCAGTAAAATTTTTGATTTAGAAGGAAATTGTTTTAACTCTCTTTTAATAATTTGCTGCATGTTTAAGATTTGTGGTTGTCAGCAAAAAGAAGAGCCCAACATGAGAATTACAAATTAGGAAAGCCAAAATCAAACAAGCACAGAAATTTAAATATCTAGGAAGTGCTTTAACTGCAGACAAAAAGTGTGTCATCAAAATCCAAAGATGCATTAGGATACCAATAGATGCCTTCAAAAGCTAAGCAAAGTATTAAAAATCAGGAAAATCTCATTAAAAACAAAGAAAAAAGAGTATTTAAGTGTTATATAATACTGGTTCTCTTATATGGCAGTGAATGCTGGATGATCTCACAGATGAAGAGACTTGTGGTTCTACTGAAGGATGCTATGAATACCAAGGACTGATTATATGAGCAATAACAAACTTTCAGAGAAAACAGGAACAAAAAGGACACTTATACTTAGCATCAGAGTGCATAATGAGGAAAGAGGGCTTAGAAAATTCGACACTCACAGGACATATTGAAAACAAGTGGAACAGAGGAAAGCAGTGCATAACTAACATGCTTGTCTAAATGAATTGTAGAAGAGGTACTAGAGGAGATAATAAAAAGACAGAATTTACTAAGAGCCACAAAGGACAGGAAATTGTGGAGAGCTATGATCACTCATGTCCTGAAGAGACACAGCACATAAAAGAAGAAGTTAATAATGGTTAGTGGCTTAGAATGAAAAATCTGCAACTTGAGTTTGAATTCTGGCTGAGTTTGTTACACTAATACCTTTGGGAAAAGAAAAAATTCCATCCCTTTCCTTCTACCCCAGCTATAGGTTAAATAGCAGAGCAGGTTAGGCTCTCTGGCTTTCGTTGTTTCTCAGTTTAAGAAATAACAGCTATGAATTCAAAACTGTATTTTGCATTGGCAACGCACATATACAGCAAAGGAAAAGATTTAACAGTAGAGCTGTGTTGACTATAATCTCAACAAAGTGGGTTATGTTTGCAGACCATTTCTTCAGTGAAATAAATTAAATTCTAAAATGGAGTACTTTACTTTTTAATTGTTTTACCCAGGCAAGATGACAATGCTACTAGAACTCAGGGGATTACAGGGAGTGAAATTGAAAGAAAATGAAAAGATTAAATAATGGGGATGTTTGTGGGGAAAAAAGCTCATCTGAACAACTACCATGAAAACAGTTGTTGAAAAGACAGAGGGAAGCCACATCACGTCAATGAGAAAGTGACTGGAGATGAGATGCCTGATCAGGATGGATTGTATTGCAAACTCTTCTCTGGATTTTGTCAAGAATCTTTAGATGCACAATAGAAGCACCAGACCAGATATTGCAACATTATTGATTACACGGACAAATGGTTGATTTATAAATGGGCAAAATGGATTCTACTTGATAAAGTCTAATACAGCTTTGTAGGTGATTAATTTTTTTTCTACCTCACAACCCCTTTGCTACAGGCAAAAATATTTTCAAGCCTCTTGCTACTTTATCACTATTTCCATGGAAAATGTTCAATGAGCTTATAGTGGGTTGCTTATCTATTCTTTTCCTGTTAGTTAGTAGTGGGAGTCTGTTCTAGTGAAGGGTAGTTGTATATTGTTGAAGATTAACAGAATTTGGCCTTGTTGTAGATAGCCCACTATAAGTCATAAAATGATTACAAATCAAGAAAGGCAATTTGAGTAGAAAAATAACATTTTATATATACACATATCAATTAATGTTTTTACAATTGAAGTAATATTTGAAGTATAGGTCCAACGGAGGTATAAAATGTTCATGGCAAATAAAATGCTGAAAGAGAATTAATGCTTAGGAATGTGGGGAGCGTATAAGTGAGGAATGTCTTTGATGTAGTCGTTCCTTAGGTCAGTAAGTAGTTTTGAGACAGGGAAGAAGGAAGGGGGGTAAAGGGACGAGCATAGTAGCCACTTGACTTGGTCAAGGGAGATATTTATTACTCTCACCTGTCACCGTTGGTCTGTCTGACGATGCTTTGTGTATCCGCTTTTTATATTTTCTTTTTGGATCACAGCAGCTCATTTGGGATTTCACACTTGTATTTGGTTCTGGGCTTTCCATTGGCTGATAAATAAAATTTGCGTAGGCTAGCAAACTCTAAATTTAATATTTAATTAATTTTTATTTTTCAATCGGAACATCTGCGTGAACCCAGATGCGCACCGACCACTTTTGGACATTTGCTTTTTGGTCGTGAGAACCCAAACATCCGGTCCATCGCTTTTGCTCGGTATCACCACAAGCTACCTTCCTTAGTTCTCCCAACTCTAACCCTCCCAGCTCACCACACTAAGTACATTGAGGTGAACCACCCTCATTTCTTTAGGAAAGATTAAGTTCCACTCAGATAGCTTCTAAAAAACTGTTGGGAACAGAATCCCAAAAAGATGCTTTCCAGAACTATACAGTCTTAACCTCTTCAAATTTAGGGTTAGTCATTATATTTTCTACATATCCACAGAAACTATACCCCTTACTCTTACCACTCCTACAATAACTGGCTTCAGTAACCTTCTTTCTACCTTGGGCCTTGTATAGAAGTATATTTTAAATTGATCACTATTTAAAAATAGACGCTATCTCTGTCAGTAGCAGACTTAAGGATGTGAGCCATTGTGCATTTTTACAGGTTGACAAATGGCCCAGATTTTTGGTGGATGGGTGTTTTCATTGAGTAACTATCTCTAGATTTACTGCCAACCAAGGCAGAAAACTATGTGCAATTTAACATACCAAATTCAGACTCATCCTTCTCCTAAACTGATTACAAAACAACAGCAAAATGTCCAGTTTATATTGTTATTTAACCTATAGTTGAGGGAGATGTGATGGCATCATACCTTTCCCAATCTATTTGTGTGAAAGGGAATGTAACAAACTCAACTGGGATTCACACTTAGTTCACTAATTTCTCTTTCTGGTTTGATAATTAGTATATTACCTGCATATCAACATACCTAAACAAGAAACAAGTACTCCCTTATATCAAATTGATTGCTACATGTAAACATGGACTTTATTAACATCTGGTGGAACATGACAAATATTATTCAACATAATTGGATTGAAGAGAAAGCATCACTGTCAACAACTTCAGCAAGGTTAGTGGTGTATTACACCAGAAACATGTAGCTTTGGTAGACAGAAACTATGCCATTGTCCAGCATGTTAAGACAAAACCTGAGCAGAAAAAAAGAATGTCATTAGACAAAAATGTCTTCATCTTTCATACTCACTGACCTGGTATGTTTTCAATTATTATTTATTTCAAGCACAGGACATTAAAAAAATAAGGAAGAAATCAGTTTAGATCTCTCAGCTCTTTCATAAAAGACTCAAGAAATGTTATCCACATAGAATATAGAAATTTCTTTCACATTAGGCTACTGTAATTGCTGATGAGGGTTATTGGGATGTGCAGGTGGTGTAATGGGTAGTGGCTTAGAATGAGGACTCGGAGAGGCAAGTTTGAATTATAGATGCGTTTGTTAGATTCACTTACCTGCAAATACACTCAGAAAAGGTATAAATCCATATATTCCCCCCAGTTATGGGTTAAATAGTAGTACTTGTATCTGGAAAAATTATTTTTATCTTCAAAAAATTGTTACTGCAAGAGTCACTTGCAAAAAAAAAATTTATGTTTTGGCTTTAAATAACCCACAAAGTACTGATAAATAATAATAAAAAACAAATCGATAAATCATTTTGTATTGATTAATAAAATTTCACTTGATTACATTTGTGTCTGTTTTCATGGCTTTCTTTGTTTGCTGTCTAAGATTCATTTCGAAAATGTTCAATATTTTGTTGCCATTACTAAGCAATGTTTGATCTTAAAACTTCTGAGGGTAAATAAATGACTTTGGTTTCTTTTAATTGAGCTTTTTACTTGACCCTCAAATACAAATACATTGAATAATGATCCTGCATTCACTGTCTTTCTTATTAGCAATAAGAATCAATAATTGTAAAATTATTTTCTTTTAACCCACTGCCAAGCCTGGAATAAAAATATTTTAATTAATTCCCTTAGCATCACTGGTAACCTCAAGAGTGACAACAAAGAAGAACACAATATCTGCATATTGGGAATAAGCTGGAGTTTATTTTGGATAATGTTTCTTATTTAAAAAAATAAATGCAAAATTACACTGTATTTATCTCAGTAGTGGTAAAGGAAAGCAAGAAGAAGGACTAACCAATTGTAAGAAAGCATGATGTGTCGTGGTAGCAAGAGAAACAGCTCAAGATGCAAAGTACAACTCAGAGATATCAAAATCAAACAAGTACAAAAGTTTAAATATTCTTTAAATATTCAGGAAGATGATAGAAAAGGGGCCTTCCAAAAACTAAACAAAATATTAAGAAACAGGAAAATTTCATTAGAAATAAAGAAATGAGTGCTGAACAGCTATGTAATATTAATCCAATGTGGCATAACATGTGGAATGAGAATGATATACCCCAGTGTTTGAAATAAAGAATTCAGTTCAAAATTCTTAGCACCTGAAGAAGGCTGAAGCATACAACATCATAAACATGGCAACAATGACGAGCACAACAATCTGAACAATGTAAATAATGTAAATACCATTTAATCTCAGAAGTATAGACAAAAATATCAATCCTATTTGATACTTCTGTCTTAATAGCGAGTCCGATATGTCAGAGCTGTTCTTGAAAATGATTTATAATCAGTGGTTAACTGGGGCAAGGAATGGCTTGTAAATTTTTATGTCTTCAAAATGAAACTGCTTTTTTTTAATCACCCTAGAACCTTTTCTGCCTTCCTTCAGCATGACTGATGCTAACCTCCAGAAAAACAACTCTGTGCACCTTCTTGGGCTCACATTTTATTACTGACATCAAGTTGAGTGATAATATTGAACCAGGTGTGTTGCTAAAAAAGTTGGTTTCACTGTATTATGCCAGACAATTTTTGTTGGAATCCATCTTGAAAATTTATAAATCTACCATTTGTTTGTGCATGAACCATATAGAAAGATGCATTGGGAAAAAAAGTCACATTTCAGAATAAGTATCATAAATATCAGTCACGTGTGAGATGAAATCATTTGTTCAAACACCACTTCTTGAAAAATGTTAGAAACTTTTATTACAACCCAATATTTTATTGTTATATTTTAAGTTATTTTTTGCTGGGCACTGAACTGCCATGCAACAATTTCTTCACAGATGAAGAGGAGATTTGAGCTAACAGAAATATGTTTCTACAGAGAAATGCTGAAAATACCATAGATGGAACATGTAAGCAACAAGGAAGTTTTAAAGAAAATGGAAACAAAAAGGGCACATACTTAGAATCCGAAAGAGATAGTTGAAATTTCTAGGATATATAATGAAGAAAGAGGGCTTGGAGACGTTGAAACTCACAGAACATATTAATGCCAAGAGGGAAACATTCAGTCAGTTAAGTGCCATTTGTGATACATGCTTGAGCAATCATGTCTTGAAAGACACATCACTGACTGGGCAAAAGATTATTCTGCAGTAGGTTGCTATTACTTTCTGTGTTAGGCTGGTTGCCACCCAATCTGTCCTGTTATTTAACCCATAACTGGAGAAAACAGACATTAGTACCTTTCCCAAGGGTATTTGTGCATAAGTGAATGCAAGGAATTCAACTGGAATTTGAACTTGACACCCTATTTCTTGTTCCGAGTCCATATCCACTGCACCACAACATCCTGAGGTAAATGTGTGGCTGAATAAAAGACAGGATGCTATAGAGAGCCATGATCAGGCATGCCCTGACGGGCTGCAGCATGTAAAAAGAAGAATGTCAGGTATCTCAATTTTCAACCAACTTAAAATTCCAATTTGAATTTTTTACAAAAACTAAAAATTAATCTATATATTTAACTGAATAAATTTTGAGAATTCAAACTAAATTATCAATGAAATGGTAGTTAAAATTTAAAAGTTTTAAAGTTAACTAAAAACTTTCAAATTTTACCTTTCAGAATGCCAAAAGCTGCTTCAAGAAAAAAATTTATTGAATATCATTTTTTTTTTCAAAATACTCCCAAGATAAACAATTTTGATAACATATACATTATAATTGTCTTCCTGTTCCCCCTTCCAACTGCTACAACTACTATTACTATCTTTATATTGTTAGAATCTTACTATGATTTTAGTTCATACCATTGCTATTACTATTACACCTGCACTGACAAATGTTATTATTACTGCTACTCATTCAGCTGCATATATTAGTAGTGCTACTATAAACGCTATTTTAATATTTCTCCTTGAATGGCATATTATCTGATACAGCAACTTGTGTGTTATATTTATTTTGTGATAAATATGATTAATTTTATAAATATTAGTCATGTAGTTTATTACATACATTAATTTTTGGGGAGAATTTTCATACTGCTGGAAAAACTATTTGATTAATTATCAAGATCCATACCTTCTTTAATTAAATTAACTCCTACTAAGCCAAGATGTTGAAATTATTTAACCTATCAGTCCATGGCGTTAATATTTTTTTTTTTTTTAGAGAAGAGAATATTTAAAACTAAAAATACTAATACAAGGTAGATTAGGCAGAAAGTGGTAAAATTTTAAGGAAACTTTATGCAGTTATGGATTGATTTCTGATCTTCTTAACAAATTTGGTGAGAATCGAATAAAAATAGTGGATTTGTATAAAGGACATACTGACAGATAAACAGACACACACACAAACATCTTGTCTTTTATATATATACATATTATCGATTTTCTGCACTATTGTAAGAACTGCAACCTTGAATCTTCTGAATATTGTTTCTTATGTCTTTGTCTATGATTGTATCAAATTTGATTAAAATCGGACTACTCCTTCTATAACCCGATTTTTTCGATTATCAATATTTATAGGGGGTACCTCGGCACAAAACCTAGCTAAGAACACTCGCATACGCTTATAGTACAACTGTGTAAATTGTCAAGAAAATCAGTTCAGTCGTTTCGGAGTCTATAGGTAACGGATACACACACACACACACACAAACATACACACACACACACAAACAAATTTCCATTTATAAATAAGTTTAGATAAACATGTTACGGAAATTAATGAATTTTAATTTTAACAAAACATGGTTATAAACAACCGACAATTTGAAATGAGCAGATATGGTTGTTTGCAATGAGTAAAAAATTGTGTTATATAGGCTTAATTAAAATCTCATTTAGACTGGAGGCCATTCGTGGTCGAGCGGTCTAAGATGATGCCAGATCAAATGGTAGCTTCCCCTATGCAAATAGGGGTCGCAGGTTCGAATCCTGCCGAATGGCACATATTTTCGTAATAACAATTTCTCATAAATAATCAGGCCGGTAGATATAAATATATAATACTGTTTAATTAAATAACAGAATATCTACTTAAATACAAGTATCGATAAAAAATAATGTTCAAATAATTCATTTCACATAGATATATATATATATATATATATATATACACACACACACTAGTATTCTGTTCTCTGAACCATCTGAAGATCTTCCATTGAGTGAAACTTTTAATCATGACAACAGAGTAGTGTGTTTGGATATTTTGGGGATATATATTTACATACTAATAAATAATAATGTAACTGTGTTGTTATTAATGATACTTGCTCTCATATAGTGATGGTTAGAAAACTTCAGTCAATGTCAAGCAGACATGGCTATGTTAATCATAAAAAAACAAATATGGAGAACATGTATGTGCAACTGCCAACTTTTTCACGCTTAGGTAATTCCCAGACACCTGAGAATCATGTAAGTGTGAAATTGTTAGTTGCACATATTCTTTTTCCATATTCCTTTTTTTAAAGATATATATATATATATTATTTATACATTGATTTATTCAAACAGCTGTCCTGAGTTTGAACATCCTAGCTTCATAAAATATATCTTAAACAATTTATATTAAAATAGAAAATTAATTGCATATTTTTCCATCAGTACTAGATATAGAGCATCAATGAAAAATAAGAAAATTGAAAGAATCAGTGCATATGTTTGGTTCTGATAACTTCCTCAATAGGCCCAGCATAAAATTGAACATCATATGAGAGTTTCTGATAAGAAAAGACAGACCTAAGGCTTCAAAATTTATCTACTTGATTGTTCTACAGAATGGTTGAGCTACTGTTGGTAATGCTTAGAATTTTTATATGTATTAAAATGTACTATATTTATAGAAAAAAAAGAGTGCTCAATATTGGAGATAGTATTTATAGATAAAGACAAGGTGGACACAGGAATTAATACTGCATGGTAACTTCCAGTTTTATGCAGCAATCACATCTCAGTGATAAAAATGACTATCCCCATGCAATGCTGATTCCTATGTTCACACACTATATATATATATATATATATATATATATATATATATATATAGTAATTATTATTATTATTATTATTATTATTATAGCATACTGCAACTCAATAGCTATAAAGTTTTGTTGTTAAAACACCATACTGAAACTATATACCTATTGAGTTGCAGTATGCTATTATTATTATTATGATAATAACTACCATATATTTATGTACTACTTTTTCTACTTTTTGTACTTTTTAAAGTAAATATATAACTGTGGAATGTACTTCTATTAGTATCCATTACTTATATTATCATTATTATTTATATATATATATATATATATGAGTCGTTCACTGTCAAATCAACAAGGATCTGACTGATCATCACCAACACAGATTTTTTTAAAAGTTTGGTATGTGGTGCATATAGGCTCCGAACCACAAATCGGGGTACCAAGTGCAAATTTTAGTTGAATTTCTTGCATTCACTTACACGCAAATACTCTCAGGAAAGGTATTAATCCGTCTCTTCCTTCCAGTTATGGTTTATATAACAGGACAGATTGGGTTCTATAGCCTTAGCTGGCAACCAGTCTACCACAGAAAGTAATGGCAACCTACTGTGGGATAATCTTCTGCCGAGTTAGTCATGTCTCTTTCGAGACATGATTGCTCAAGCGTGAATCACGTATGGCACTTGACTGACTGACACTTATAGAGCTTTGTTATACTAATTGAGTAGTACCTATTTTACATCTCTAGGTCAAAGTGTTCCAAAGATATGATGCTTTGACCTTTACCAAAAAGGTGAATTTTGGAAAATAGTCATAAAGTTTAAATCTCAATATCTCAGTTGTTTTTTCACCTATGAAGCTAAATTATACATCATTTTAAAGTACTTGGATAGATGTAAAGGGTGATCAATTTATCTTTTTGTTTAAAGGCCAAATAACATAATTAGACCTTTACATTTGACCTTTAATTTCACCAAAAGTGTATATTTAATTTTTTTAAAATATTGCAACAAATATGTGTTTTTATGGTAAAATATGTAGAAAACTTTGTGGTGATCTTTTGCCTGTGGCCTGAGTTACAAGGGTTTTACTGTGTTGGGCCAAATTCAAATGGGTGTTTTTTTAGTATTTGCTACTATATGCTAACATTTTCATATCTCCCAATATGGTCAAATTGTATATCTTTAAATAGCTCTTTGAATGCTGATTAGTATTTACATAAGAACTATGATCATAAATTTGTATTATTTGTGATCAAATGTTGATCAATTCGGTGAAAAATAAACTTAATTTTGATTTTGTTTACATTTTTATTATACAACAAATAGATTTTTATATGAAAAAGTGACATAGTAAAAATAATTATTTTTAAAAAGTGTCATGTTAAAAGAACATAAAATAATATGAAAATATGCAAAACGATGTTAATGGTACATTTAACATGGTACATAAAACAATCAATTTTTTATATTCAGAAAATGAATTTTGATCTGAAAAAATGATACATTGAAATGAATATTAAAAAAAGATTCTTAACATTTACATAGCAACAAGCAAACTTATTTTTCTGTTTGATGGAATGCATGTTTAAATAGAAAATGAAAACTTCGATATGCAAACCACTTACTTTTCCACTCAAATTTTTTGTAATGATCAACCTTGATTGTATCTTTATTTAAGGTTATTTGATTTGTCAATTCATTTGTTGAGAAATATGAAATATTTTTGCCTGAAATGTTTTTTCATGCATAATTAAACAACTGACTTGATATCATTACTTGTTCATGATAGGGTTGCTGCAGAATTGCTTTTACTGTGAATATCTTAATTTACCTTTGTAGGTGAAAAAACAATTAAGATATGGATATTTAAACTTTGAGACTATTTTCCAAAATTCACCTTTTTTGGAAAAGGTCAAAGCGTCATATCTTGGGAACCCTTTGGCCGAAAGATATAAAATAGGTACCATTCAGCTTTTATCATGAAGCTCTATCAGTCAGTTAAGTGCCATACGTGATACACACTTGGGCGATCATGTCTCGAAAGAGACATGACTGACTGGGCAGAAGATTAATGAAGTGGTTCTTATGACTACTCTGCTACCTTGAAAGTTGTGGATGTTCCATTTAGCAAGTGGGCATGGAGCTGTTCAGGACCTCTTCCTAGCTCCAGTGCTGCTGCCAAGGTAGTTGGCAAACTAATTCATGAATCGAATGATAAAATGACAGGCATGGCCTTCAGAGTGCCCACTTCTAATGTGTATGTTCCGGTGTTACTAAAAATGGTGTTAATACATTGTGTGTATTGTTTTCTAAAAGATCCCTTTTAGTGCTTGTATCTTCTTTAATTTAAATTCTTAAATGTTTCTTCCTATGTATTTCTTGAAATAGTTTTTACATTCTCTTCTGTAATTTCTTATTTCAGATTGTTATAATTTTTTATGTTAAATCTTTTATTGATTTTGAAAATTTTATTTACTAGTTATTTAATTGTTATGTCTGTTGTTCAAAATGTTGTCTTTTTTTTTTTTTCAAAACACATTTCAATTCTGAGCCTGCATGATTTATTAACACATTAGAGAGTTTTTAGTCATTTTACTGCATTTATATTTTAATTCTTTCTTTCTTTAAGTTTCTCAATATTTTTTGGGTGGATCTGATAAACAAGTGATTTCAAATGGTTCCCTAGATAAAAATGGGTGTAAGGTCTGGTGAACTTAGTGGCAACTCAACAGGACCTCTTCAACCTATCAAAAGAGTGCACAAATTTTCTCTCTCTCTCTCTCTCTATATATATATATATATATATATATATATATATATATGTCATCCGCAGACAGATCTGTTTCGCTGTATCACAGTTCATCAGTAAGTTAGACTCCGATTGCTTTTAACCCAGGATTGAAACCTGACCGAATTGGCGTCAGTTGGCGATTCTACCTCTGGGTTATGGGTGCTCGGTAGAAGAAGGCAGACTTTTTAGTATGTATATTATCATTATACACGCCCAATAGCCAGAGTGCTCTAATTCATTACTGAATGACTGATGCGGTATATACTCAAGTTTGATTATATTCAAATTCTCAGTGGAAATCAGAAAAAAGATCCAAACCATAGGAAAATTAAATAATAAACCTTCAAATAAAGAACATTTATATGTCTTTAAACAAACCTCGATAAGCAAAAATTTAAAATGGAGTGTTAGGGTGTCAATTTGTGGACAGTGCAGAGCATACAGTGTCCTCAAAGGAGTAATGAAAACCAAGTATCCAATCAACATCATGGTTTTTAGAGTGATCACTACTGATGGTGATGTTATGTCTCTATTCATCTTCCCACAGAGTTTCAGACTCAATACAAAGGCCGACATGAAGCGCCTTGAAGAGGTAGTAATACTCTGGGTCAAGAGGGTGGCTGCTATAAGATCCTATGTCTGGCAACAGGACTCTGCACCATGTCACACAAGCAGAAGAACCCAGTCATGTATGTCAGAACATTTTTGTGACTACATCACCCAGTACATCTGGCCATCTAACTCTCCAGACTGCAACCCCACTTGATTATTATGTGTAGGGTGCAGTTGAGTGAGAGACCAACAAATCTCCTTGTAATACTAAAGATGAACAGAAGGCAATAATTATTGCAGCATTTACCAACGTAAACAAAGAGACTGTCCAGATGAGTTGCAAGAGATTCCAAAGTCACCTGGCAGCCATGGCAATGACAATTTTATTGAATAAATTTACTCTTTAGTGTTTCAAGATATATACATCAGTTAAAATGAGATGTCACTGTTATTTTCATTTTTATGTAATTTAAACAATAATTTATCCCTCTTGCACCCTATATACATATATATATATATATATATATATATATATATATATATATATATATATATATATATATAGGTGCAAAATTAGGTATACAGAAAAAACATCCACCCAAAACATTTTGTATTGATTATCCAAAAAATATCAATACTGGTATAAAACTACTTTTGCAGCTAACTTTGATATTCTATTTCAATTACTTACCTTTTGGTTTAGCTGTAGTAATAAAAACAATATTACTGTAATTTTATTATTATTATTATTTAGAGATGATCTGCCTCAACAGATTTAATGATTTATTAAATTTCTTTTCATTTCCTGCTGCTTCAAGAATCATAAATGGTCAATCTGGAGAGATTATTTTATGGACAGACATCTTTGCCTGTTTTTTTTTCTTCAAAGAAATACTAAAAAAAAAAAAAAGAAATAAATAGCAAAACACACAGTCCTTACTACCTTCACTGTTGTTATTATTATTATTAGTGAGTTAGTTCATTAGATTCACCAGCAACAGTTTGTGCTTACTGACTACTTAGCCTAACTTTGCCTTAGTTGAAAATAAACATGGAAAGTGCACTAAGAACTAATAAACTGAGAAAGAAAAAAGTGAGGTATAATGAGGATGAGCTGTAAATAAAACTAGAAAAAAGAGAGAAGAGATGAAAAGGAAATCTGGAAAGTAAATAGAAAGAATAAAGAATACTAGAGATGAAGGAGAAGAGGGAGAAAGAATGTGAAGATAGTTTTTATAAAAAGAGAAAGGACAAAAATAATAAAGGAAGAAAGAAAAAAAGAAAAAAAAATTTGAAAAAAAAGAAGAAATGCAGACAGGAATGAAAAATAAAGCAAACAGAAATAGTGAATGAGTTAAAAGAAATGGATGGAAAAAAAGAAAGAAAGAAAGAAAGAAAAAGTGATGTGGTTGAATGCAAACAGTATGACTCATCTTCTTCACCTGCTAACACCAACCAATTGCCTCTCTGAGATACCATTACTTTAATTTACATCAGCAGCAGTAGTCAGAAGGGAAGAAAAAATTGCCTAAATAAATATCAATGATAATACCAGTGAAAATAGTACCAAGTTATTGTAATGAAGACAAGCATTTGTAATAGTAGTAGTACAATCAGCTTAATAATACTAATTATAATACTGTAGTATACAAATTAATAAATATTTTGATGCATTGACATTCAAAGAATTTAAAATGATTACTTGATTACTTATTTTTGCACCATTTTATTTACAAATAATAATCAAACAATAATCAAAGGATTATTTAAACAAATTAGCTGTAAGTAATCAACAGTCTTTTTTATTGCCATGTATCACATTGCCAAGACTGTTTTTGCATTTATATAAGTAGTAAAGTAACCATTTACTCCTGCCTCAATATAAGGCTGATAAGTTTGACAAGATCAAAATAGCAGCTGATGTCCAAAATGACCACATGACTGTTGTTAACCGAGGCAAAATATTGCTTGTCGCTTTTAACACTTCCAAAACTAAACTTCTCTCCATTAAGCATCTGAGAGAACCCTTTCTGCCTTCAATCTGTATGACTGATACTAACCTCCAGGAAAATGACTTGTTGCACCTTCTCTGGCTACAGGACTGGTAACAGGACTCTGCACCATGTCATACAAGCAGGACATCAAGTGGAAGGATTATATTGAATCCATTACTAGGTCAGCTGCTAAGAAAGTTGGTTCACTGTATTGTGAAAAACAATTTTTCTCTCCAGTATATATCTTACACAAGCAGTATAGCCCGGCATTGCTCGGGTATAATGAAAGCTTTAAAACTAATCCATGGTCTTGGATGTTGGCATGAAAGACTAAAAAGCTATAGTTGTTTCCAGTTAAAGCGAAACTGTAAACTGAAAGAAAAATGAATGGATGTAAGTCAAATTTTGATTTCCTGGTATCGATATCAAATAAGTTTTTTTTGTCATAAACTGAATTTTGAAGGTTAAATAAGTCCTCTGAGTAAATGGTATCATGGCTGAAACTAAGAACTATAATTATACCTACTTAGAGCCAAACCCAAAGCAAAAACTAAAATAAAAGGGCTGAAAAAAATACAGATACACACACAGACATCTTGCCTTTTATATATATATATATATATAATATCGATTTTCTGCACTATTGTAATAAATGCAACCTTG
This sequence comes from Ascarosepion bandense, assembly GCA_037127315.1. NCBI lineage: Eukaryota > Metazoa > Mollusca > Cephalopoda > Sepiida > Sepiidae > Ascarosepion > Ascarosepion bandense. The sequence goes on along the minus strand of JBBBDQ010000201.1, from coordinate 842,314 downwards.
AAACTTCTGAATATCGTTTCTTATGTCTTTGTCTATGAGTGTATCAAATTTGATTAAAATTGGACTACACCTTCTATAACCCGATTTTTTCGATTATTGATTTTCGATATTTATCGGAGGTACCTCGACACAAAACCTAGCTAAGAACACTCGCAGATGCTTATAGTACAACTGTGTAAATTTTCAAGAAAATTGGTTCAGCCATTTCGGAGTCTATAGGTAACAGACACAGACACACACAGACAAAGTTCCATTTATAAATAAGTTTAGATTAGATATCTATAAGTTTACCATTTGTACATGTTTAGAATATTGTTGCCACATATGGTCTGGTGCCTTTGCTATTTACCTTTAGCTCCTTGATAAAATCCAAAGAAGAATCAGCGATATTATTGGTCCTGATCTGGTGACTCAGCTTCAGTTACATGCCCACCACCATAAGGGTGCCTCTGTGCCTTTTTTATAAATACTTTCATGTTATTTGTTCAGAGGAGCTCTTTGCCATGATACCTAGATTTTTTAAAATTTAAGCGGCGTAATAGATTGGTATGAGATCTGATTAATTTACAGTTGAGCTGGCTATATATAGCTGTAAGTTCTATCCGAACAGATTCTTTTCCCACATTTCTTGCTTATGAAATTCCATCCCAGCTCTATACTTTCCAACCAACTTTAATCTGCAAAAATTTAAATTCAATATTAATCACCATCTACTGTCTTACTGATTACACTTTTTCTCTTTCTGTTCATTATTAATATTGTAGGTATAGTAGATTGGTAAATAAGATTGTACTTAGTTGTATATATAAAGTAAAAGAGAAATAAAGTATATAGTAAAGAAAGTGAGAGGGGAGGTTAACCACTGATGACATGTTGTAGAACAACACTATATAACAATTACTGATCTTTTTTTTTTTTATGTTAATTTACATTATGCCTGAGTGAATAATCAAAAAGAATAAAAGAGAGGCTAGTAACACTTGTTTTAAAAGCTAAAGAGTTCTGAAAAATGAGGATTTAGAAGATTATATCTGACTGGAAAAAAATTAACAGCAATAACACAAACAATTTTTCAGATTAAAGTGTTTTGGCTTTTGTTTTTATTCTTTTTCAAATGCTTTCATGAGGGCTTATTTATAAAAGCTGATTAAGTCTTCTTTGCTACTTCATACATAAATGAATTTAACAATAATTTAGATGACAATTTATCTATCACATGCTATGTGTGTGTGTGTGTGTGTGTGTGTGTGTGTGTGTAGATAGGAATTAACACTGGTAACATCCATAAATGTCATCTTCAGATTTCTGTAGCCCATCTATAATATATATATATATATATATATATATATATATATATATATATATGTGTGTGTGTGTGTGTCATTTTATGTCAAATCAACAAGGGTCTGACCATTACAATGCAGATTTTTTCAAATTTGATATGCTTATAGGATGTGCGTCGTGGTGCAGTGGATATCAGCTCGGAATGAGAAATCGGGAAGCCTAGTTCGAATTCTAGTAGAATTCTTTGCATTCACTTATGTGCAAATACCCTTGGGAAAGGTATTAATCTGTCTATTCCTTCAAGTTATGGGTTAAATAACAGGACAGATTGGGTTCTGTAGCCTTGGTCAGCAACCAGTCTACCGCAGAAAGCAATAGCATCATTGATCACTTTGGCAATATATATTTATATATATATTGTACTAGTTGTTACAATGGTTTATAAATTCATAGTATCACGTGATACTATGAATTTATAAACCATTGTAACAACTAGTAGTGATTGATACTATGAATTTATAAACCATTGTAACAACTAGTAGTGATACTATGAATTTATAAACCATTGTAACAACTAGTAGTGATACTATGAATTTATAAACCATTGTAACAACTAGTACAATATAATGCTCTACGTTGTATTGAGCACTCTTTATAAAAGTAAATGCATGAACAGCAGGAAAAAAAACCTACGAGTTCCACAACTTTGTTACAATATATATATATGTAGAGTTGCTAAAACATAAAAGTTAGATATAGAATTAAAATTTTTCAAATTTTTCTGTCTTTATTTGGTAATATAGGGAGAACAGAAAACAAAATTATTTTATTATAAATATACTTGTTGATAGCCAAAACCAGATTTACAGAGAAGATAAGATAAAAAAAACTATTTGAAAGCCTGATTCTAAATGAAAAGTGAAATGGAATTTGTTAATAAAACAGTATAAAATAAAATCAGTAAGAACAAGCAGTCAACATTAAAAAAATAAACCATATACACTGAGGGTAATCAATACAGAATGTGGGATAGGCATGCTGAGTTCAAACTCTAGCTGAGATAGTTGCATTTACTTTCACACAAACACCCTTGGACAGATATGAATTAATCTATTCTCTTCCTAGCTAGGGGTTAATAGCACAACTGAATGGATTCTCTAGCCTTGGTTGGCAACCTCTTTAGGAGAATAATAACTACAAGTTCAAAACTACTTAGGTACAGGGCTGGCAACTCCACCTTTTAAAGACCTACTTAATAGAGAAACCACAAGAGCAACACTTAACCTGATAAAGCTGTAGGCCTATTCTCCACAGGAGAGCCTACAGGATATACTACTACTACTGCTACTACACACACACACACACACACACACACATACACACTTATCTGTAGATACACAAATACAAGTTGAGTCATCCAGTCTGAAATGGATTCTGATTTCATCCATAACTTATTTACAAATTTTATCACCTGATCTCATTTTATTTTAACAAATAATTTATTTGTGTTAATCCTAATTCATCTTATATTATGTACAGTGTCTGTTCAGGTGATGGGTGGTCATGGCTCTTTACTACTTCCTATACTTTGAAGCTTTTTTCCCAGTGTCTTAATTCTTTAATAAAAAGTATTCATACCTAGATGGGTGACCACTTAGGAATACCAGGTACCCTAAGCCTGGATGTACAGATGGTGTAATGGATAATGGCTCAGAATTGTTAATTGGAAAGTTTGGTTTGTTATAGTCACTTACACGCAAATACCCTTGGGAAAATTATGAATACACCTCTTCACCTCGCAGCTATGGGCTAATTAGTAAGATTTATATCACTAAATCATTATCTCAAAAAAAATTCTTACAATTTAAAAATATTTTTTGGCTTTAAATAACCTGCAAAAATGTTAATATCATCATCATTGTTTAACATCTGTTTCTATGCTAGCATGGGTTGGGTAGGGTTTTCTTGATGGTTCTGTAATTGAGCCATCATGAAATATTTGAGTTTTACAGCTGTATGTCCTTACTAAAATCAACCAGTTTAGGAAACTGGAAACTCAGTGTTATTTATTGAGACACCATCTCTAGAAAGATCACCCACCAAGGTTAGAGAGTTCAGTTTACCCTATTTTACACAGAGTAGGTGTGGAGGTTTTATTTCAGAGATTTCCTTCTCTTAGACAAGTTGCAATCTAAAGCTAAAGACTCTTACCCAGCCTAACTTTTCCTTTTTCTCTTAAATGATTCCAGTTTGGAGATGAACTATTTGCCCATAGTTGGGACCCTTACATGTGTTACAACCCTGGATCAAGGCGAACATAGAAACAACATTAATTATCTTTTTTTCTGATTCTGAGTACAACTGTTATTGCTTTTTGTTTTTCTTAAAACCGCCTCATTACTCACATGTTGAGTCCTTCTGTAAACCACATCTCTGTTGCCTCAAGCCTCCTCTTCATCTGAAGGAAATTTACTGCCATATAAGAGGAATGACATTACATAGCTGTTCAGCACTTTTTTCTTTGTTTTTAACAATATTTTCTTGTTTCTAAATAATTTGTTTAGCTTTTGGAAGGCATCTTTCTCAATCCCAATGTCTTTTGATTTTCATGTCACATTTTCTATTGTATATTAAAACTTTTTATTTACTTGTTAAGATGAACCTGGTTTTGTGGGTGGAGCATGTGTTTATGCTCCATTGATCAACAATATTAATATTCAAATCAGTGGCAAAGAGTGACTTGAAAACCAGCGCATGTAGTCCATCATTCAGGCCAATCATCAAGGTGGAGTGGGACGACACAAAAAAGTTGTTTTCCACTGCTTTTTAAGGGAAAAAAAGGAATTTGTTTAATCTTGTTCACAATTCATCAAATTAACAGTTTCTGTTTTAACAAGACATAGACTTTTTTATTTTAATTTTTAAAAAATGTTTAAATAAGTTTCTTATTGCTTGACAAGTGTCAGAAAATGGCATTGATTGATAACTGGAAAAGTGAAAATTCATAATTTTGACATAAAACAAATTAATATTGTTTTAATTTAAATTGTTTTCATTACCGAAATGTTCTTTTAAGATAAAGTTCAACCTTTTTTCTTTAAAATAATGCCAACATTAATAAATGAAATTTGAATGTAAATACTTTTCAATTTTAAAATTAGATATTTCAGTGAATTTTTTTAAATGTCCTTTTACAAAATTTAACATGTTTATTGAAATAATGTACAATATTATCAAGAAATTTTTTACATAGCTTTAAAAAGATCATTTTGAAAATTCAAAATTAAATCTTAATGCATTGAAGCAAATAAAAATTTACTTTTTAATCACAGAAAATAGACTTCACCAGTTATTTCTTTTCACTCCACATCTGAACTGGTCAAAGACTTTCTGATTAATGGCCACATGACTGAATCCAAATTTTAATAAGGGCTCAAGAATATTCTCCATGGGTTAAAACTTTAAGCCAGTAAAAAACAAACTTTTGATTTCTTCCTCAGTGCTTTGTGTTGTTGGTGCATAGACAACTACAATTGCTATGTTGAATGGTCTCCCTTTCAGTTTGACCAGGAGAACTCTTTCAGAGAACTGGCAATATCCTAGAATGCATTTCTTCATTTTTTTGTCCAGTATTAAGCCGACCCCTTTTTTGTTATTTTTTCCTCCTGCATATATTATCCTATCGTAGTCACTGCTGAAGTCTCCATTGTTTGGCCATCTGGTTTCACATATTCCCAGAATATTGATGTTCAGTGTCAGTGTGTGTGTGTGTGTGTGTGTGTGTGTGTGTGTGTGTATCTTCTCTGATTTCTATTAACATACACTTTCATATTTTTCATCCAATTTGTTTCAAAACTTACACACCTCTTGTAAATTTATTATTCTAGACAACAAAGAAAAAGAAATTGTATGTAGCTTTCAGTTTAATCTTTGTTTTAAGTTCTTATTTTCAAGTATTTTTTTTGATAAAGATAAATTCAACACAATAACTTGTACATGGAGAATAACTCTTTCAAAAAAGAGATATCTCCTGTATTTAATGTCTGCTAGTCAGTAATATAAATGCTTTCACATTGTTTATATATAATTAAATTTGTTTTTTTATTTAAAATTAATATAGTTTAAATTGTGACACAGAAATTTCTATGTTCCGAGATTTTTATCTCGTCATCAGGCAATGTAAGCTCATTGTTGTGAAAATCATTATATATATATATATATATATATATATATATATATATATATATATATGCTACTTCCAGTCAATATCTGTATTTGAGCAGATGCTTTTGTTTTGTCTACTGGCCTGCACAATGAAGAAAATGCTCCCTCTGGCAGGATTGAAGTTTGTGACACCCTTTGCAGGAGAAACCATCATTTAACCCAATGTGCTTTAAGCACTCAGTTACAAAGCGCTTTAGAATCAAAGTACCAATGAGAGAAGCTCATCAGAACAATTACCATGAATGTATATATATATATATATATATAAACACACACTTTTTAAAAAATAATGATTATTTCATTATTCAGTTATTGTCAAGTGTGAATATTAGAACTGTAAATTTGAAATTTTAAGTTACTAGCACAATATGATATTTTTAGCTTTTCATTTGTCATAGAGAGCTTGTGAAAGTGACAGTTGTAACATTAAAATTAAAATTTGAATTTTAGTTTATATAAATATGTGTATAGAAAATGGTAAAATAAGTTTTCTGTGATCAATGCAACCATTCTTGTCAAAAGTTTTGATAAGTGATTGAAAAATTATGAAAGTCCTGTCAGAATTCATTAATATTGAACATTCTTCTTCTTCATGTGCTGTGTCCCTTCAGGACGTAGGCGATCAAGGACTTCAACTTGGCTCTGTCTCTTGTCACTCTCAACATTCTTCTTCTAAGTATCTCTCCCAAACCCCCTCTGCCATCCATTTGCTCAACTCTATCAAATAGGTCTCACGCTGCTTTCCCATGCATCTCTTTCCCTTTATCCATCCTGTGAGTATTAAATTCTTCAGACCCTCCTTCCTCATTACCTGTCCCAGAAACCTTATCTGTCTCTTCCTTATACTAAATATTATATCTAGTTTTAAAATAGTTATCACCCTTGTTTAATATTTAGCATCTTAATAGCAGAAATTCTGTTAAATTAGGTATACATTAAATTATATAATTTTATATATATTGATTGCAAGTATTAATAGTTAGTATAATTATTATTATTATATATAATATAATTTTATAAGGAAGTAAGAGAAGAGGTAGATTAAAACCCACTGTTCAAGCATTTACTTTTATAAAAAGTGCTTGAAACAAAGTAGAGCTTAATATTCTAATTTTGTTATTACAATGGTTTATAAAAGCATTATATCACTTTGCAAAAATTTTCATGTTTCAGAACAATACTGTTTTTCTTTAGGTGATGTTTATTGTTCTGAAACATGAAAATTTTTGTTTAGTGATTGATATAAAGCTTTTATAAACCGTTGTAATAACAAAATTAGTTTATATATATATATATATTATTATTATTATTATATAGAAATAAATAAATACTGTCAAAAAAATACACATTTAACTTACAACTTTTTAGTAGTTTTTCCTATACATATTAAGACAGTACACGTGGATTATCATTATGCTATTCTGCAAGCCTGTTTCACTGTATCACAGCTCATCAGTGTGGCTAGACAAATCCACTTGCTTCTGGCTGGGATCGAAACTTGACCGATTTGGTGTAAGTCAGAGTCACTACCCGGCTAAGCCATCGGCAGATGGAATTAGAGAAGGGAAATTTTAACGTATTGTATATAAGCAGTGTATACACACGCCAGTCACCAAAAGAACTCAATTTATTTCTGAAGCGTAACACATATATCGCAGAAGTGGAAATTGTTTTTAAAATTTTCTTCTAGAGAGCACAATCATAATGGGAGCATAATATAGAAAGGACTTTATTTGCTAAATCATCCACAGTAAATAAAGAATATATCCAGATTCTTAAAATATTTCACCTTTCTTGGCAGATCTTCTATTATCCTAATGTGGGATATTTAATAACCAAAATGATGTAAACATGAACAAAAAGAAAAAAAATCAAGTCAGCTAGACTATACACCCAAAACAAAAAAAAAATTTAATTAAAACTTTTCAGCATCTCCTCCCCTTCATGTTATGTGCAGTTACATCAGTGTAAATATCACTTTAGTCTGATGTAGTCCTAAAGGACAAAATGCATCACACAAAAACTTTTTTCCACTTTCTCTATCACTTTTGATGTAAAAAATTTATATATCGTTTTCCCATATATGAGTCATTCCATGTCAAATCCACAAGAGTCTGACTATCACTGACACAGATTTTTTTTTTCAAATTTGGTACATATTTTGAGGTTCAGGATACAAACTGAATGGTGCCTATTTTATATCTCTAGGTCAAAAGGTTCCAGAGATATGACCCTTTGACTGCTACTCAAAAAGTGAATTTTTGAAAATTATCACAAAGTTTAAATATTAATATCTCAGTTGTTTTTTTTTTCCTACAAAGCTAAAGTATATACAATTTTAAAGGACTTGCATAGATCTAAAAAGTAATCTATTTACTTTTTTGTTTCGAGGTCAAATAAAATAATTTGACCATGACCTTAACATTTGACTGTTAAATTCTCAAAAAGCATGTCTTCAATTTTTTAAAAGTTTGATAACAAATTTGTTTGCCTTATGGAAAGATGCGAAAAAAATTTTATGGTTGGTTTAATGCTGATTAATATTCACATAAGAGCCATGGTCATAAAATTAACAGAATTTGTGTTATTTGTGGTCAAATGTCGATCACTTTAGTGAAAAATAAACAAGCTTATTTATAATTTTGTTTATATTTTTATTATATAATAACTAGATTTTTATATAAGTGACACAATGAAAATAATTATTTTAAAACGTGTCCTGAATTAATATTAAGGTTAATAAGTAACAAATGATGTCAATTGTTAACAAACTTTTGGTGACCTTTACACAGTACACTAAATGCAAAAATCAGTCAAGTTTTTAGTTTTTTTTATTTTGCTGATAAAATTTAACAAGTTAACTTGATTCCAGATAAAAAAAATTTACACTCATTTTTTTAAAAAAAATTTTTCTGAAAGTACTTCAATATCAGCTGAATACCAACCACAGTCTTCTAGCATTTTTGTAGATACTGAAAAGGAATTTCATCTTCTTAATGAGTCACTGTGAATGATTGGTGAATTGACAATCAAGTATCAAAATCTTGAAAAACAAACCAGTTATGAGGAAAACTTAAGAAAATTGTAAGAAAAATTAAAGGAGCAGTATCAAAGAAAATTAAACAAATTTTGACTAAAATTTCTCATTAAGAATGCCCTTGTGTAGAAGACCACTAAAGCTCTGATGAAAGTGAAATTATTACACAAAAAAATTTGCAGCTCGTGAAAAGAGGTCCCAAAAAGTAGAAATTTTGACAATATTTCTAAAAAGTTGAAGTATCCCATAAATTTAAATGAAATGTGGCACCACAACATGAAAAAGGAATATTGACTTTACCAAATACATGAAAATGCAGATTCTCCCAAGAGACATTTGATGAAGTTGTTCTAAGTGCCTGGTAAGAATGACTATAAGACAATCTTAAAGAATAGTAGAAAAATTCAGAAACAAAATATCTTGTACTCTGTAAACTGAAAAATGCATACCATTTATTTAAATCAAAAAATTCAAACAGAAGTAATTTTTCAAAATTTATTGTGCTCAAACCAAATGAATGTATCCTAGCAGGTAGCACTGGAACACACTGTGCCTATGTTTGCAGATTACATCAAAATATGAAACTGATGATTGTGGGAGTTCATCTTGGTACACTGACTCAAGGTAAACAATATCATTTAACAAATTACTACCAATGAATAGTTGCTGTTACATTCTATGAACCAACATTTAACTGCTACTCAAGTGACTCCTCAATTTGTAGCAATCTAATGGAAGATTTTGTTTTATATATAGAATAAATTCTAAATAGCCGATTTAATGCACAAACAGTGGCTATCAACAGATAGAACCACACTACAAACTGTATGACAATATACAGAGGAATTTCTTAAAACACACACACACACACACATACACACATATATATATATATAGTCATCCACAGACAGATCTGTTTCACTGTATCACACCTCATCAGTACAGTTAGACATCCGATTGCTTTTACTCAGGATGGAAACCCAACAAAATCGGCGTCAGTCGGCGATTCTACCTCTGATCTATGAGTGCTCAGTAGAAGAAGGCAGACCTTTAGCATGTGATATACTGTGTAAACACATGCCAGTAACTAATATTTACTGAATGAACGATGTGTAGATGCTAGAGTAGCTACTGTTTTTCAAAGTCTACCATTCTCCCAGAGTGCTCAGTCAGGGTGTGAGAGTGTAAATAGTCATCCGCAGACAGATCTGTTTTGCTGTATCACAGCTCATCAGTATGATTAGACATCTGATTGCTTTTACCCAGGATTGAAACCCGACAGAATTCGCGTCAGTCAGCAATTCTACCTCTGAGCTATGGGCGCTTGGTAAAAGGAGGCAGACTTTTAGCATGTGATATATCATACGCCAATATATATATAATGGAGAAAATACTAACCAAACAATAAGAAAATACTCAACAAAATCAATATTCAAATAAGTAGACAATAATTTTTAACAGCTGGTTGGATTTTAGTTTTTTTTTAATTCAATTTTTAATTTTGTACTACTTCATCAGTTAAAAGGGGCAGGATTATTTAGGCTAAATTTAGAATTAAGTAATTATGGTATACTAAGGTATATTGGAATTATGAAAACCAAATAAGTGTTGTGCGGGTCATTAATTTTAATAAAATAATTTTTAAGTAATATTAGAGCATAAGTTATAAATGAACATTATAATTAATTAAATTTTAAAAGAAATATTTGCGGTGTTTACATAATACAGTCAATTCTATGGTTTAGTAGTACTTTATTTTTCAGAAGCCATATAATCTGCAGCATTTTATTCAGGCACCGAGGGCAGATGTCATAGAATAATTTACAGATTCTTGTTTTTTTCCAGAATTTTTGGTTTCGGTATGGATTATTACATGCAAATACCACCTCTGCTTAAAAGTGTTTTTAGTAGATCCAATGTAAACTTAATAGTTTGGTTTTTATTTGCTGATATAGTACATTGGTAAACCGTAGGATTTGTTAGACACCAATTTTCCAGTGGGCAATTGTTAGGATTTCAACAATTACATAAATTTGTATTATTGTTATTTTCATTATTTGAATAATTATTGCTACTTTGATTTAAATAATAATTTAAGATTTTATTGTTATAATTTTTTCTAGATTATTTGTACAACTATAACCTAATTTAAGGGTATTTTTATTAAAAATTTTACTTAGAGGGTTATTATTAGGGAAATGTTTCATAATTAAATTGAGGAACTTCAGCCCTAACTTAGTGCTAACCATTTGGTTAAATGGGGTGTATACTAAATGATTTTCTTATTTCTACTTTTTCTGTTATAGTCATATTTTTTTATGTATTTGATATCATGGTTTTTATAGCCATTATTCTTTCAGGAAGTATTATAAAAATTGCTATGTTAATAAAATATGTCTTCACTAGAAGAGTTTTTACTAATTCTATATTCTATGGAGGAGGGTAATGTTTGATTATACTTGGTGGGTGGTTAGACTTTGGGTAGATGTATAATAGATATTCATTAGGTTTTATGTATGGTTGGTAAGTATTATTTACTAAGTCCAGTGTTACATAAAGGAAGTTTACTCATTCTAAATTAATGCTGATTATTGCTTTTAGGTCTAGACTTATGAATTCTCTATGGATGAGTTTTCTAATTTTAACGGTTTTAAAATGTTTGGAATTTGAACTACCATTTGTACATCTCTATATAACTCTATGTCATGTATGTTAATGTCATAATGTGTGATGAGGTTATACAAAGCAAATAAGCTAATGAGATTGGAAGACTCTGCAGAGTCTAACACACCCAGTGTATTGTCAAATTGGTCACCAGAATTATTTTTTATTAATTGTTCTTGATTGTGGATAAGAGTGGATATCATAATGCTCATTATAATATCATACTCACCCTTAGTTAAGTCCGAATAATATATGATGAATTTCAATGCCAAAGTGAAAAGATCCTTGGAAATAGATGGGTAATAATGAACTATGTTGAATTGGATTAAATTGAGTTGTTTTTATCTTTAATATTGCAAAACCAATTTATGACATTGTTTTAGTCCACTGTAGTAATCCAAGGTTCTGTTATATTTGGTTATTAATCCATATATATATATATATATATATATATATATATAATTTATTATCTTTCTTTCTCTCTCTCTCTCTCTCTCTATATATATATATATACTATGAAAATTAATAACAAAGTGTAAAATTTTTTTGTGAGATACATTTCATTCTTTACAAATTCATTGGACTAAATTGTTTTTTATTAATGTAATTATATATCCATATGAATCTAAAAATGCTAACATTGTTTGTAATTATGCATAGACTGGAATGTTAAAAATGATGAAAATTTTAAACTTAACTTTCTCTCATATATATATAAATATATACAAATAGTAAGAATAAAGGTTAAAGCTTCAAATATAAAATAAACTGCGGGTTCAATGCCAAATTGGCAGTGCCTAAATATATCATTATAATATTATCACTAACAAAATCTGCTACTCAGAGTTTCATGTAGCAACAATCATAAAGCAGAAATCAAATTACATATTCCCTGGATATGTTCATGAATGCCTTAAATCCACTGCAGAATGAAAAAATAACTATAAACAAAGCAAGAAAAATTGGATTGGATCTTTGACAAAATAACACACACACACACACACACATATATATATATATATATTGATTGTTTAATTACTTAGATTTTGGTCATAATAAAATTAGACCAGTACACATTTGTATTAAAAAGTGTTCAATACAATTATATTGCAAAACTTTTGAATATTCTTCATTTGTAAATGAGTTATTACTTGACCTAGGTTTCTACCATGTGGTGTCTTGAGGTGATTTGTAATAACTGATTTTACCGTTTACCTTTTTTTTTATTTTTTACATGAGTGTTTTTTACAAAAAAAGTAAATGATAAAATCAGTTATTGTAAATCGCCTGAAGACACCACATGGCAGAAACCTAGGTCGCATAATAACTCGTTTACAAATGAAGAATATCTATTATAATCATTTCACCTCAAGCAAGGCAGTACTGCTACTGGTGCACAGAGGGTTAGATAAGGTGAGTGATAAGAAAGAGGAACAAGTTACAGGGGGTGTCTCAGAAAATGGATAAGAGAAGGATGAGAACACTGGTTTGAAGGGAGCTGCATGAGAGTAGAGTGGAAAGGGAGAATAACATGATACAAGGGTTGTCAGGGAAAAGATGTTAGTCAAGGAGATAAGAGATGGCAGTTGACATGGCATTTAAATTCTTGGAGATTGTAGCTGTCAGGGAAGCAAGTATACAGAAGGAAATTCCACAGGTAGGAAGTGCGAGAAAAGAAGCTGATAGAGTAGAAGTTGTGGTTACATTTGATCAGTTTCACTGTAAAAGTGGGGAGTTAGTCACTAGTCTAGTAGCTCAAGTAAATTCATTAAGAGGGGACACCAGGGAGCTAAGATCATCAGAGCAAAGCTGTGAAAATATTTGTAGAAGAGACAGAGGGAAGCCACACTACGCAGGTGAGAAAGTGACTGGAGTTGAGCTACTAGGTTGGGATCAATTACATGTGTATATATATATATATATATATAGATTACCAGTTAAACAGCTAACCTTTAAAAGAACGGTAATGTCCACTGATTTTAATAAGTTACACTAAACTAGCATATCACCAAGATTTGAAGGTGAGTGTCAGTGTGATGTTGAATGTTGAAATTGCTTGCTTAATTTGCTTATGAAGTAAAATTCAAATAACTTTACCTAGGGAATTATGCCATTTGCACAAAAGATGCTTTCAATTTTTGGTTGGTTGCTCTCAGATTTGAACTCAGGCTAAGCATTTTCCCAGCATAAACAGTGGAAGAATTTACATTTATACCAAGAGACAGTCTATTTGCTAGTGTTGGCAAAATAAATGAATATTGTTTGTGCAAGATTTTTTTCACAAAAGTACAATAAAACATGTATTTTCACAGTGTAATATTTTTCTAAAGAAGAACCTTAGAATAGCCATAAATCTCAATTATTACAAAGGCTGAAAAATATACCTCAGGTTTAAGTTCTAAGACTAAATTCTAAGATAAGCCATAATTATAAAATACTCTTGAAGTATCATACTTACTAAACAATAATAATAATGATTTACTAGACTTCCTTGCTGATTGTTATTAACCAGCTCAATAAGGTGCTCTCTTAGCTTAGTGTACCAAAATGCATTGAGTAAAACTTAAATGATCTAGCTGATTAGTTCATTAGCTCATCCCACACAAAAATATTTATCTCTTTATGTTTACCTTTTTACTTACTCTAATAATTTCTATAATCTATCTGATTTAGTTATTATTTGAATTACTTGATTGTATTTTTTTTTTTAATCATATCACCCCAAGCAAGGCGATAACGCCACTGATGTGCAGGGGGCTACGTAAGGGTAAAAAGAATGGAAAAGAGAAAGCCGGAAACCACATCCTAAACAGGGAACAAGGGATGAGCCTCTTCACCTGTTCAAAAGACATGGATGGAGTGTGAACCGGGCGATAGTTTAGTCTATCTACTCCAATTGAAAAAAAAATAAAAAGAGAAAAGAGTGAAAAAGATTGGAAAAGAGAAAACCGGAAACCACATCCTAAACAGGGAACAAGGGATGAGCCTCTTCACCTGTTCAATAGATGTGGGTGGAGTGTGAACCGGGCGATAGTTTAGTCTATCTACTCCAATTATATGGGCTGAATAAAATAAGACTCTGAATAAAAACCAAAACTTAATATTTTTGTCATCTTTCCATTGTTTGAGACATCATATAATGTGACTACTGTGACATCCATGAGGCAATCATCACCAAGTCTGGATTTGTGTCCTTTTTCAATATCTTTTTGTATCACTATTATTTTACCTTCTATCATCTATATTGGGATCTTTGTTTGTATCAGGTGTTTATACAGTTACTAGCTGTTTTTATATAGAAATTCAGATCTGCAGAAGTTATGCATTTTGTCATGTTCTGATAATTTATCATTCAAATTTTCACCATGATAGTTCATAACCACTTTGCTATGGAAAAGTGTGAATCTGTTTCTTCCAAAAGATAATATCAGGAATTACTCCTTACTAGTACCATGTAGCTCAGTACAACTTGTCAAATGCTAATTGATACATGTAACCCTAGAAATGTAATAAAGGATTCAACATGGTTTGCCCATCCCCAGTTATATTATTAGGTCAATGGATAATTTGATTTTAATTTGAATTGTTTTTAGTAATATAGGAATCTGGAAAACTCAACAATTTAAAAAATATAGTATAATATCGAATATAAAAAGTAAAATTAATTTGATGATTTAATTTCATTTGAGATTTTGAAATGAGGAATTATTATTGCTAGTAGTATCTGTGACAATTTTATAGTTTTCCAATTTGAATTTTCAAATATATCATAATATTTAATGAATAAATAAGCACATTGCAAGTTCCATGACTACAAAATACTCATAGAAATTCTTATATTGCATTGTTACATATTTGAGCTTAACAACTTTAATAAAATATTGCAAAACTATCATAACTATGAATGCAGGTTATTATTTACAGAAGTAAGAGAGTACAAATGAAGATTAACAAGTGTTTCCCATTTCACTGAAGCAGCTATTAAGCACATGAGAGCATTACCCCTGCCTCCATCTTTTTCTCACTGAAACCAAACAGCATCTCTGTTATGTGTTTTCCATCTTCTCTCGCAATCAAAATGGAATAATGTACTATTTAAAATGTATTGGCTGGGCATAATGTATGTTTCACACCCCTTGGGCAGTGATGAGAAGCACTCACACCAGAGAGAAGGTGACCAAAAGAGGGATCTCTGATTGGTTGTTTTGGAAATGCTAGAATACCCAGAATACGTCATACCCCACTACTGCTGGATACAGGGCTCAGTATAAGCTAGATATTTTGTATAGTAGTCAGATTGGTGTAGGCTGAGAGAGAAGTCTGGATAGATTCAGCACGAATACGTCATACCCCACTACTGCTGGATACAGGGCTCAGTATAAGCTAGATATTTTGTATAGTAGTCAGATTGGTGTAGGCTGAGAGAGAAGTCTGGATAGATTCAGCATGAATTTGGCTGGTGTTTGTTGCCCCTTACCCTGATCCTGAGCAACCATATTCTGCTAGCGAGAAGGATTAAACATGAAGAGGAAAAGTCAACAGATGTGAAGAAACACAGACCAAGACACCCAGCAAAGACCAGACCAGAGAGAATGCAGTCAGGACAGGCACTAGTGCAGACCATAAGACAGTGTGCACAGACTGGAGAGACTCAGCAGAGACGACACACAGAGGGTGCAGACCAAAAAACAGTGTGTGCAGACTGGAGAGACCTGGTGGAGATATGACACACCAGATAGATTTGATGGCCGAGGTGAAGAGATACAGACCAGAAACCAGAGACTGAGGACACTAGAATGAGAGAAAAAAGACCACCAATTTGCCTGATCTGATTTGATAGGCCTCCCTGAAAAACAACTTCCAACTTTATGCCTGGTTCTAGAAGTGTTGTTAAAACCCAAGACAACACTGTGTTATGCTAACTGGAAAAGGCCAATAGTTATTGCATTTAAGAATATAAACCTGCTTGAGCCATCAATAATTGTATTAATGATTTTGTACCCAGGAGCTGCATATAAATACTTTTCTCTTATCTAAGTTTACTTGTTTTTTGTATGACTTCACTCTGGCCAGACCAAACCAAATCAACAATTCCAGTTGACCATTCAAACCAGACCTGTCTTGTGATCAATCAACACAATGTGCAGTGAGACAGAGCTTGAACCGAAGTGAGCAACTCTATGATCGAGCATATGGAACGGATTGGGTGGATGTCATAGTTGGTGCCGTGACAGAACTAGGACATCATAGTTGGTTGCTATGACTAACGATAAACCCAGGAGTTTAAGTCATATGTTTACTATTAGATATATAATTATTCTTTTTCATCTTTTCAGTCCAAGCAAGGTGATAATGCCACTAGTAGGTTACAGGGTGTGAAAGAGAATGAGAAGACTTTAGTGAAGAAAAGGACAACAAAGGAATAAGTGAGGAAGACAGAATATAGTGATTGATGTTGCATTGAATTTTTTGAAAATTCTACATGACAGGGAGATAACAAGAAATTGGAAGGATGTTCCACAAGAGAAGAAAGAGTCTATTAGAATCAAGCTGGCACTTGCATTCAGCTAGTTCTACACTAAAATGGTGAGATCTAGTTTCCAATCTAGTCAGTCAGTTAAATGCCATACGTGATATATGCTTGGGCGATCAGGTTTCAAAAGAGACATGACTGACTGGGCAGAAGATTATCCCGCAATAGTTTGCCATTGCTTTCTGTGGTAGACTGGTTGCCGACCATGGCTATAGAACCCAATCTGCCCTGTTATTTAACCCATAACTGGAAGGAATAGATAGATTAATACTTTTCCCAAGGGTATTTGCGCGTAAGTGAAGGCAATGAATTCAGCCGGAATTCAAACTTGGCTCCCTGATTTCTCGTTCCGAGCCTATATCCAATGCACCACAATGCACATCCATCCAATCTAGTAGCATACTTAAATTTATACAGTTAAGACACGAAGAACAGTTTATCAGAACAGTTGCCATGAAAATATTTGTAGAAAAGGCTGAGGGAAGCCATGTCACATTGGTAAGAAAATGACTAAAGTTGAGATGCCAGGTCAGGATCATTTACATTATAGACCCTTTGAAGACAGTTCAAATTTAGCAGTAAATAAAACTGTTACTATTGAAATTTTATTCATTTCACTATTGGATCATGCTATATTTTATACATGGTAATTATGTGCAAAAAATAATATCACACAAAATGTTTGGTGGTACACCTCCAATTGATGGTCAAAATTTTTGATGACATCTCAGCATAGTTACTACTTGATCTCACCTATATTATTATCTCATTCTTCATCTGTTGAATTGTTGTTGGCTTGTTGGAAGAGACCTTACTTTTGAGATGACCCCAAAGGAAGAAATCTAAAGGTGTCAAGTCACATAATCATGTGGTCAATTGAAATCAGTTTCAAGAGATTGTGCAACCTGGGAACTTCCCAATCAATAAAGCCATTGTTGCATTGGCTGTGTGGCATGTGACACTATCCTATTAGAGCAACAAATTTTCAATATCCATAGCATTCAATTCAGACCATAAAAAGTTGGTTATCATGGCACGATATTGCAAGCCTGTCACTCACTGTAACAGAATTTCCAGCATCATTTTCGAAAGAAATACAGCTCAGTGATTCCACTAGTTAAAAATTCACATCAAATAGTGACGTTTTATGGATACAGTAACGTTTTAACAATCTGCCTTGGATTTTCATCAGCCCAAATGTGATAATTCTGCTTATTAATGAATTCATCAAGCTGAAAAGTTGAGAAAAATAAAAGCAAAATATGTTAAATATTTTGTTTTAAAACAATAAAATGAACCCAAGAACAGTTTCAAGGAGAAATGAACCCAAATTTAAGAATGGAATTCAGTAAAACCAATCTTACCAGTTTTAAGCTGAATAAAAAAAGAGACAATGTATTATCAAAGATGTTGGTCCTGGAAAATAGAAAAATATGTTGTCGATAAAGAGAACCAAAATAACATCTAAACTGTCCTGGACAAAGAGCCAGGATAAACATATGGTTTGAATCAGCCACCTAGAAGAAAATTATGCCTACAAAAATAAGGATTAGCTTCTATAATTGGGCACAGGTTTATTCATTTTACTTTCTGTAACATTCATCAAAATTTTTATGGCCAACATTATTTTGGATTCTTTTGGCAGCAACCTGATAAATAAAGATTAGATACTAACTCTGGGGTGACCATAGGTGACTAGCTGTTTGGAATGGTTGACTGAGAAACATATAAACAGAGAAAGATTTTGGGAATATTTTCTTTCCCACTCATGATGACTGGAAATAAACAAAACAATTCTTGAGATTGGCTCCAATTATCTCAGATGTGATCGAGTCCCTGGGTTGGGGAAATCACCTGAAACAATCAACATGAGACAAACTGATGAACAAAGATTAATTACTGGAAATCCACTTTTCCTCTATGCATTCTAAAAGTCTAGATTTGTCACAAAGATAGTTGTACCAGCTCTTGAAGTGAACTAATATTGGATGCTGAAAAGGTGGGAAGAGAGAGAGAGAGAGAGAGAGAGAGAGAGAGAGAGAAAGAGAGAGATTAGCACCGCCTATATGGAACAATGGTATGAGATGAAGCATGAAGGGATTTAGAGTTAACAGGTGGCTTGATTGCACTGACTATTCTCAAAAGGAGGCTGAACAAACTCTAAATTTGGAAAATTACTTGAGTAAACATTTTGAAAATAAAGGATTTAAGAAAAGTTTGATGCTAAGGATGGGAGATAACTGAACACCAGACACTGGTCAAACCCACACCTGCCAGATTCAGGACCTTCATATATGCTGAAAGTTTGAATAGCAAGTAAAGTGTCCTCATGTTACGGCTATTAGTATCCATATTGTTCAACAAGACCTCCCAACCAAGACCTTGTACCAGGCTTGAAGAGCAGAATATAAAAATTTTAATTACTGCTAATACAGTCTATATTGATTCGAATCAAATAATTTCTGTTTGAAAAATGCACTAGAATATTTTGCTTAATGGAAATAGTAAATTTAATCTTTTAGCTTTCAATGAAAGCTTCAAAAAAACCTTTTTCATTTATAAAAATTAATTTTAAAACTTAGGTATTGTGAATTATTGCAAACAAGTGGAGTACCTAATGTGTGTGTGTGTGTGTGTGGAATGAATATAGATATAAATATGCACACATATGCATATATATATTATTAAGTTTACATTCTAATGATGAAAAATGCATTCATCTACACAACTAATATTTTTCATCATAATTTCTTTCATACATTTAATTCAGTTGGAAATACTAATCCTATGAATCAATTATTATGCAATGAAAAATTTAGATCCAAATTCAGTTCATAATAAAGTTGAACTTGGGATTAGGTTTTCCTCATTGCCAAGCTACAAACTGGTTGCAGGTAGAAACTGAGCAGCAGTGGAGAGAAGATGCTACACGTTGATTCTGTGCTTACCTCTCAGCAATTATGGCAGTAAAATATGACATATGGTTAGTTTCACATGAGTAACACCTACTTTTGTGCAATAGTGGTGATGTTACCATAGGGTTGAAATCTCTGTGACACAGCTTCTCTCATTGCTTTTCTGTTATCTGCAAAAAGCAGAACCATGACAGAGGAATTGGAATAGGTACTACACTTTGGCCCCAGCACAGAGGTCAAGTACAGGTGGTTTGTGTCCATATTTACCACCCTCCACAATGGTAGGATGTAATTGATTTTGCATGGGTTGCCCATATACATGCATATAAGTCAATGAGAGAAATTGACCAATTCCCATGACTACTGTCACACCAGTATCAGGTCTTTCAAACCCTTCTTACTTAGTGCAGTGAGGAATAGGGTTAGAATCTCCAGGACTAGGCTGCTTTCATTGCTTTTTTTTTTTCCTGAAATGCCCAAATATGGAGGCATGGCAAGGAATCTCAAATAGATACAACACTTTTATCTTAACTTGAAAACTAAGTAGGTGTTTATCTACTACTCCACTGTGATAGAATATGACAAATGATCTGTTTAACATGAGATGCCCACATGTGTACACATGAACCAAGAACAATAATTATTCAGTTCCTGTGACAATATCATGCTGCTATCAATGTCCCTTGACCTTGATTCTTGGGACTAGGCTTTCTTCATTAATTTTTCGTGAACTACAGATGACAGAAAAGATCAGATGCACTTGAATCGTTTCACATGAATCCTAGGTAAAAGAAATTTACCTCCTTCCTATGTGGCATAAAGTCAATTTAATTTGGAGTGTTGTACATACAAGGACAAAAATTCTAAAATTTGGAGTTTCTTGTTGATGTATAGGGCCACAGCCTCACCACAATAAGTGTTTCTGCTGTAGTTTTTATAACAATTAATTTTTTATGGGATGGAGTTGTTAGCCCTATAGTCTTTCCAGAGAAGTACAGGTCTGCAGCCTCACCACACTAGATGTTGCTGCTATGATTTCTATAACAAGTTTTTTTTTTATGGGATGGGTTGTTAACTCTTTAGACTCCTCTGTAGAGTATAGGGCCACAGCCTGACCACACTAAATATTGCTGCTATGTTTTCTGTAGTAAGTAGTTTTTTATGAGGTGGTGATCCTATCCTCATACCTAAATAGTTTGAATTCAGTGCTGTTCTTTTGAATGATTAAGAATGGTTCACAAACAAGGCTAGAGGACCCAGTCTAGCTTGCTATTAAATTCAAGATTGGTTGCGGAGGTCATAACTTTCCAATGGTATTTGCACAGAAGTAAATGCAATGGCCTCAGCTGGAATTTGAAACTGCTGTAGCCTGGTATTGAACTCAACTCTTTGGGTCAAGTCACAGGAACTAACCAACGTCTATATCTACTAAGCCATGTGCCCTTGAGGACACATAGCCCAATGGTGAACAAGTAACTTGCAGGGTTAGAGGGAGATAACTCATGACTTCCAATCAAGGCTTTACACAAAGAATGAGGATGATATACTCCACTGATTGTAATAAAGGGTTCAGTTCAAAATTCCTAGCACCTGAAGAAGACCGGAGCATACAACAGTCAAAACATTGTACAAATGGCAACAAAGATGAGGACAATAGTCTGAATAATGTAAATACTGTAAAATATAAAAACAACATTGCCTATACTAGTTGAGCTTCATCTTTTTCAATGAAGGATCATCAGGTCAGGCTATATTTCTACAAATATGAACATGGTGCTTGGAGCTTATGTTCTTAAATATCTTAATTATAATTGTGCCTTTCCTTCCCTTCATTAGTTTACCTGAACATTATGTCCTGCCAATACTCATAAATACTGGACTATTCCATTTTGATCACTAGGAAAGAGGGAAAAAGACACTACTTGGTTTCAGTGAGAAAAAGAAAGAAAGAAAGAAAGAAAGAAAGAAGTGTTTAAGGTTTCCTGCCAATACCTCATAAATAATGGACTGTTCTGTTTTGATAAACAAAACACATATCAGTACAGTTACTTGGTTTCAATCAGAAAATGAATCAGTGAAATGGAAAAAGTTGTCTTTCATATTTTTTCATTTGTACCTACTTCTTAAAATAATGACAAGCACTCATATTTATGATTGTTATTGCAATATTTTGTTAAAATTGTTAAGTTCAAATATTTTACAATGTGATAGGGACATTTCTACAGATATGTTATTATTTAAGAACTAACCATTAACTTAAGAATTAAGATTCATCAGAATATTAAAATATAGGAAAACTATAACATTTTCACTGGTTTAGTTCATATATAATGTTCTTATACAAACTTAGGCAAATTTAAACTCCATGAATGAACCAAATTTGTGTCTGTATAATTTATCAAGGCAAAAATGTATAGACATGTACTGATTTCTGAGTCTTGCATGAAAAATTTATGTCTGGGAACATACAACATACTACCTACCTTAACAAAATCATTGTATCTACAATGTAGAGTATTTAGAAACAACAGCAATACAAACAAAAACAAAAACAAAATTGTTAGGAATCTGAATAAGGTTGGCAAGGTTGTTCATATAGACATATCAGGCACCATATATTTAAATTCAAAGTTCAGCATTCCTGAGTTGTTAGTGCTTTTGTAAATGTATAATTGCAACTGACATTTGTTTTATCTTCATCATCCTGGCATGGCATCTCAATTCCAATCACTTTCGCACCGACATGATGTGACTTTCCTCTGTCTTTTTTACAAATATTTTTTATGGCAACTGCTCTGACAAGCTTTTTTCCCTTGTGTCCTGACCACGTGAATTTACATGTGCTACTAGGTTGGCATCTAGGTTCCACCTTTTTTACCATTGAAATAGTTATATGTAACCATCTCTTCTTTTCTAATAGTTTCTTTTCTCACACTTCCTGCTTGTGGAACTCCCTTCTGTTTACTTTCTTCTCAGATAGAATAAATTTTTAAAGATTATAACTATCTCCTTGAATTCCATCCATCTTTTATCCTTTCTTTGACATTCCTCGTACCCTGTTTTTTTCTCTTACTGTAGCCTTTTGCATGCTAGTGGTAGTCCAGAATGAGAAATTGTAAAGCCAAGTTTAAATTTCAGTCAAGTTTGTTACTTTTACAAACATGCACATATGCTTGGGAAAGGATACGAATCCATCTCTTCTTACTCTAGCTATGAGTTAAATAACAGAACAAATTGGGCTCTTCAGCTTCAGTTGGCACACAGTCTAGGAAAAGAACAACATTGAATTCAAAACTGTATATAGCCCTGACTAAGCATATACCATTCAGCTAAGGAAAGGATTGTGGAATTCACAATGGCTGTATTATTCCAACTACAGTCGGCCTCCTTTTGTATATATTTTATAGCATATGACATACTTTTTTTCACAATTTGACTCAAAATAAATAACCTTATTTCTTTAGTTAAGCATGGAGTCAAGTCTAGGATCTAAGTTTTTCAGTTAAAAAGATCTGAGACAGATTAAAGAAAATTTTCCTTAATTTGATTTTTCTATCATATTTCATGTCAAATTTATTGTGTTTATTTAGTAATGGAAATATTAGCTGTTTTGTTATAAGGAAACATTCAGCATTCATTGACCAAGAAGCCAGTGCTGTTAAATTTATGGCAATGATAATGGCAATGTTTATGGCAATGATAATATTAAATGTTTCTTGATGAGGAAACATTCAACATTCATTGACCAATAAGCAAGTGCTGGTTTCAGGGGAAAGTTATAAAATCTTTGTCTTAAAACAATTTTTTCAGGAAGATAGGTTTCTCAAGTCCACTAATTGTTATCATTCTTTTCTATCATGATAGGGTTTTCTTTTCTACCCTTTTGTTTGAAGTAGTGTGGAATTTCAACATCTTGATTGTGCCATTATTTTGTCTTCA
Source organism: Ascarosepion bandense (assembly GCA_037127315.1). Taxonomy (NCBI): domain Eukaryota; kingdom Metazoa; phylum Mollusca; class Cephalopoda; order Sepiida; family Sepiidae; genus Ascarosepion; species Ascarosepion bandense. The sequence continues at coordinate 818,718 of JBBBDQ010000201.1, read as the reverse complement.
AGTTACATGTAGTATCCATTTTACTTGGTGCTGCTGTTTATAGGTTTCAAGAAATGTAATTGTCTGGTACAGTTCTTTGTGATACGGTAATGCCAGTCTACAAGGTCCAAAGAAGGATAGTTTTTACTGACATATTTTACTTGCTCAAAGTCATTTTATCATGTTGTTGCATTGCAAAGGTGGCTACAATACACAGAGAAAGTGTGCTGCACTATTATTCAACAGAATATCCGGTGCCAAACGGATATACACAGAGCAGTACAATAGTTACAATAACAGACAAGACAGAATTTACAACACAAAGAGGAGGATTCATCCATTTCCTACTGATATTTGTGTGTAAGTGAATATGATGAATCCAAATGGAACTTGGTTATCTGATTTCCAATTCTGAACCATTACCATTTACACCACTCACATATCCAAGCTTACAGCACCCCACCCGGTATTCCCAAGCTGTCACTCATTTGATATTGCTTAACTTTGGTGATTGTAAAAGATATGGCTGTAAGTCTTGGAAATATATGGGAACAGGAAAGTAAGTACAAAGAAAAAATGCTGTATAGAGATGAACAAAAAATATAATTGGTAAATTTTTATGATTAATTCAGGGTATGTGTCATCACGTCTTTCATTCCAATTCCAGATCATAGTTTCTGTTTTGGAAAGGTTTATCTTGAGTCTTATTATTTGGAAGACTTGGCAGAAGAAGTTGATTTTCTGTTCAAGATCATTGTCATCCCAACTATGAATATCTATGTCATCAGCATAACCTCTTCATCATCAGCAAATGGGCCTCAAGAGGTAAAGCAGACTAATTGTCTTCCATTGGATTCAAGGTGTATGCCATCACGTCTTTCATTCCAATTCCAGATCATAGTTTCTGTTATTGGAAAGGTTTATCTTGAGTCCTATTATTTTGAAGACTTGGCAGAAGTTGATTTTCCCTTCAAGATCATTGTCATACCAACTATGGAAAGGTTTATCTTGAGTCCTATATTTTGGAATGCTTGGATTTTTGTTGTTATTAAAGGTAATTTTTATCCCAACTATGAATTCTATTTACTGTTTCTATTGGTCTATACATGTGAATTTACACAACTGTTGCATCTTCCCAGTAACTGCATATCTAATAAAAATTTATTTATTTCGGAAAAATTTCTTTTTCCAAATTTGAAATTCTGAAATTAATTGTGACAACAGGACTCAATTATTTCTACTACTTATACTCACAGTTTTACAGCCAGATTTTCATTCTGAAAAGACTGATTACACGCGTTATTGTAGTATAACAAGTTTCACACTCAATTTCATAGCAAACCATCAAGGAATTCAGGTGTGGTATTGACCTGGAGCTTGCATGCATGCACACTGGCTGAGAGTACTGAAGTGAAATGTAATGTCAAATATGAAAGATTAAAATCTTGTTATGCATCAGTTCACATGTATTACTCATTAACTGACACGGTGACTTCATTATATTATTATTTGGACTTGTATACTCATCTTGGTTGTTATACTTATAATGTTTTGGCCATTTTACACACAGGCCTTCTTCAGATATGTATCATCTCTCATTATACATAGTAACTGTATTGGACCTTTTGTTGTAGCTGCTTACTCAAATTATGTCATAGTTGCCAGTTTTAAAGCTGCATGTTCAAATCATGTTTGGAATCTACCATTTGTAATAACATTTGGTTGAAAATTTTAACAATCTCAGAATAAATTAATTCAACATTTATTTACTTCATTTACAAAACATTTATAATTATTATTAAAAATACACCTTTAAGTGCTGAATCTAGGTGTGTCGTCAGTGTTGTTGCTCCTATGTTACTAGAAGTTTCGGGTCTAAATAAACAACAGACTTCTTTGATAAGTGACCCGACCAAATATGATCAGTATTCGGCCAGTACCCAGACTAAAAATTTTCTACTAGCTTTAGGACGTGCATGATATAAGTTCCCCTAGAAAATGGCAACCAATCAAGACTTCACTTGTGCTATTTGATGTTATAGATCGGGTATGCTCGGTTGTACTGATCTTCCTACATATAATCAAGACAGTGTATTTTTGGAGGAAGAGAAGAAAACAAACCAATATATATATATATATATATATATATATATATATATATATATATTAATAAAACAATTTATCATATTGGCTCATCTTATGACTTACACTTCTTTCTCTTCCTCCCCTTTTAACTTCATTATATCTTATTTATTTGGTCTTTCTCTTTTATATCTTTTTTGTTCTTATTTTCCTTAACTACACTTAACAAAATATTTACAATAGAGTGATTAAAATGATTTAGACTATTTACAAAAAAACTCCTAAAATGTGGTATGAATTATTTATGATATTGATTGATTCTCTAATAAATTTCATTTAAAAACTAAAGGAAATAACATTTAACAAAAATTGCTTAAAAATAAATTAATCAAAATATTTACATGTTAAATAATTGTTAAAAAACCATAATAGAATGTAAAATTTTAGTTAAAATAGGTTACGCCTCCACCAAAAAATATCCTCAAGAGAAGAAATTTGTTTAAAAATGAAGAGAAATAATAAATAATTAAAATTGCTTAAAGTAAATTAATCCAAATAATTATTTACTCATTAAAAAACAAAACAAAAACCTTGTTAAAATAAGTTACTTCTCAAAAATATCCTTAAAAAACCTGTTTGAAAAAATGAGTTAATATGAAAAAAAAATATATATTGCAAATAAAGAAAAGGAAAGATTATGAATAAGAATATTTTTTATGCAATAAATCTGCTCGTAAGACGAGTAAAACGCAAAAATATATATATATATATATATATATATATATATATATATATATATATATAGGTGTCGTTAAATATGCGACTGAATGCAACTCAAAAAAAAAATTCCTCTGAAGCTTCTCGTCATCTATATATACAATTTTAACATATATACAAATCTAGATACACTTTTAAGTTTTCAAAGTATTTAGTTGTGGTATTTACAATGTATGTTCATCTACACTGTGAACGTTTATATTTTTAGTAGTTTTGGGCCACTCATTAGCCCTATTTATCCACAACCACCTGGTGGCCTTTATAACGGACTCCAGGATCATTTGAATTGCCCGCCTTCTTTTTTGTTCAGTTATCCCTAGGCTAGTAAGGGTTTATATCATTGACTGTCCGACAAACCCTCTACAGCAGATCTCAACAGGGAAACAATGAGTACGCCATCCTTTAGTTCTGCTATCGTCTAGTAGTCCTTGATATTTACTGTACTTTCTCTCAAATGCCTCTTGCATATGCTCCTCCTATGGGAAAGTTAACTCTAGCAAAACAATTTGTTTCGTGATGTTCGAATAAACGATTATGTCTGGCCGGAGTTTGGAGGATGATATATGTGTAAAGAATTTCAATTGTTTCCCTAAATCAACTCGCATCTGCCAATCTGACACGGATTATAACAGTGAATGTGATCCTGCAACCTTCTTACTCAGCTTTGCACCTGCTTTAACGAAGCAGATAGCTCTTCTTTCTGGGATGAGTTTATTGCTCTGCAAAGCATCAGCAATAATAGGTGCTGTCACCTCTAAAACCTTATCATGACATCACTAATAGCGCCCATCCGTCAAAGCAGTTCTGCACCCGCTCAATATGGGTTGCAGTGATCCCCGTTTTGAGCACAAGGGGCACTTTGGTGAATCTATTTTTCCCCAAAGGTGAAGGTTGGATGCACTTGGTAATACATCGTACACAATCTGAACCAGGAATCTAGATTGGCCGAAATTGGTATTCCAAAGATCTGACCACAACACTTTTCACCAAACTACACTATCCCACCTGATCCATGCTCCCTGCTGGCAATAACCTGCCATTTTTGTCATCCCCTTTTCCTCCATTCCTTCTCTTACTTCGTCTTGTATCAGATGTTGATGCTCCATCATGGTTATCTTTCTGAATCTATAGGAAGGAACCAGTCCCAGGCCTGCTCTTCCTTGTGCAACTGAACCCACTATTGCTTTTATCTTCAGGTTCCTTTCTGTGATAGCTAGTTCCTTAGTCACATTCCATCTTCTGCCTATTGTTGTCCCATACCTGATACTTTGGGATCTCTGGAGTTTCTATGCTGGAAGGTTTCCCTTGTCTGTGAAACCATAAACTCCTCAACCAGACCTCTGAATAACAGTTGGATGGCATTGGATGATCCATATAAAGCAATGTAATGGATGAAACATGGATCCACCACTTCATTCTAGAGTTAAATTGGCAGTCAGATGAGTGGACAGCAGCAGGTGAAAGTCATCCAAGGCAACCAAAGCTGCAAGCATCATCAGGCAACGTTAGATCTCTGTATTTTGGGATGCATGAAGTATTTTGTTCATTGATTACCTTGAGAAAGTAATAACCATCAATAGCGAATATTATATAGCATTATTAGTGTGTTTGAAGGAAGTAATCACCAAAAAATGGCCACAAATAAAAAAGAAAAAGTGATCTTTTACCAAGACAACACACTATGTCACAAGTCGATTACAAAACTAGATGAATTGTACTTTGAATTGCTTCTGCATCCACCCTATTCTCCAGATCTGGCCTCCAGTGACTACTGGCTGTTTGCACACATCAAAAGAATGCTTGAGGGAAAGAGATTTGGTGCCAATATTGGAAACTGGGGCGTATTTTGAGGCCAAAGACAAATTGTTCTACAAAAAGGCATTGAATTATTAAAGAAACATTGAAATCAGTCTCCTAGGGTGATACAATGTGTTGATGAATAAAGTCAAATTTTGCCTAAAAGTTGTTGTTTTATTAGTTAGGCCTGGGATTCATTGAGTAATGTGTTATTATAATCATATAAGCTATCAGAGCTTGGCAAGTTTGGGATGATCTTGAAATAGAAAGAAAAAATATATCTGACTGTTTAGATAGTATAAAATTAATTTTTCTTCAAGATTAATGTGATGCATCTATTCTCTGGTTCTAGCATGATGTCATATTTTATGTTATTGATCATTATGTAATTGATATTGTGATAGTGATCATTATGTAATTGTGTATGCAGTGTCTTTCCACCAATTTCATTGTATTTATCTGGTGATTGTTGCAGTGGCTTGAAGAAAAATGTTTGGCAACTATTGTTGTTATCTTGAAATGGACCAAATCGATTGTATTGTCAAGTTTGTTTCCACTGCTTTCTTGGAGCCAATATACTAAAGTTGTCTAGTCTCTGAAAATCAAATCCAGTAAAAAGGTGTGGCGACAGTAGTAAAAATGTATTGAAATATACTCTTTACATTTTTTTATTATTAAATAATTTAATATATAAAATTTTAAAAATATTTTTAAAATCTCCAAAGAATTGATTGTGAGTAGACTTTTTAGTTTTTTTTGTTTTTTTTAATCATAATCATATCACCCCGAGCAAGGCGGTAACGCCACTGATGTGCAGGGGGCTACATAGGAGTGAAAAGATTGGAAAAGAGAAAACCGGAAACCACATCCTAAACAGGGAACAAGGGATGAGCCTCTTCACCTGTTCAATAGACGAGGGTGGAGTGTGAACCGGGCGATAGTTTAGTCTATCTACTCCAATTGAAAAAAAAAAGTGAGAAGACTGGAAAAGAGAAAAAACCCGAAACCGCATCCTAAACAGGAAACAAGGGATGAGCCTCTTCACCTGTTCAATAGACATGGATGGAGTGTAAACCGGGCGATAGTTATGAACTGATGATTATATTGCCTATCCAAAATTGAAAAGTTTAATAAAAATCGTTTTGCAAAAATATCTTAAATTAATTTAAAAAAAAAAAAATTTTCTGTGTAAATATGTTCATTTGGTTAAGTATGATGTTCCATTTGATTAAGTATGATGTTCCATAGAAGTCATAACGTTTCCATAAAAATTAAATTAAATATTTTTACCATGCCTTAAACTTAATGATAACTTATTAATAAATAACATAATAAAACTTAGTTTGGTTATTTCAATTTCATTCTTTCTTATTAAATTAAAATTATTTTAAAAGAAATTTAAATTTTTAAATTTTTATTTATTCAGAAAGCATATTCAAATATCTGGCTATAGATCTAAACTAAAATTCTATAAAATATATAATTGCTGAAAATATTAAGTTAAATTTTTAATTTTACTATTTAGTTAAAAACCAAAAAAAAGAAATTAAATTTTGAAAATTTTATGTTTTAACGTAATTGAAATTTTGGCCCATATGGTAGCCCCCCTTTTAGCGTTCTTGACAAATTCCAGCTGTCATATCTTTCGTCACCCCGATAACGGAGATAAAAGAGGGCTACCGGAGTTAAAATGTTTTTATTGTAAATTTCTGGCAGTAAGGAATTATTACTTGATTAAAATCAGATAAAAGTAACTTTGAATTTTAAAAATTGACTTAAATGACTTGTCAGCTAGGTATATTTTATTTTTGAAAAATTTTTAAAACAGAAATTTGGCTACTGTTTATGTACTGTTTACATAATGTGTTGATCAATAAAAAATGGTGGGAAATTTAAATTTTATTTTTTTAATTCAGAAAAAGAATTAGATTAAAATCAATATAATTTTGGTTTAAAATACACCAGTGTATTTTTCTTTCTGGAATTAAAATTTAATCTCTTGGCTTTCAATTAAAGCTAATTTTAAAGCTTGAAGAGAACTTATTTATTTTTAAAATTTAAATTTAAATTTAGGTATCGAAAATGGGTGGAGGTACCTACTATACACAGTGTATATATTGTCTTTCTTCTCTAACATGGACATAGCGTACTTGGTCAGTTGATGCCATGCAGAAACCAGCCAATCACTAATGCTCCCGCCAAAGTCAAAGCAGAAATGCGTAGGCGTTAAAACCATATAAAACAACAGTAAGCCATTAATATTAATATTGTATTAAGGGAGTCAATTCCAAAAATAAAAATGATGACATAGTTCGTACACACCTGGCCTTTCTTTGTTCGTTTATTATCACGACCACTTCAAAACCATACTGGTATGTAGTAACCCTATTGTACGACTATGTAGAAAGGTTTCTTCCTTTTTTTTTTTTTTTGTGTGTGTGTTACACTAGGATTAACCCTTGAAATAAAAAGAAAAACGAGAGAGAGAGAGAGAGTATAATAGTGATGTCTGATCTTTTGGTTACATCTTCTCATTGACTATTGATTGAAGCAGAAGGAGGAATGTGATTATTTTAGCTTAAACACTGAATCCAACTCTGTGTGACATTTGCCAATGTTCTTTTTCATTCCTTTTTTTTAAAGTGATTTTCAGAATCTTAAAAAATGTCTCTGTCTTTAAGAAGATAAGTTAGTTAGAATTTAAAATAAAATATATGAACATTGAAAAATAACTAGGTTCAAAGGTGGAGGGGAACATTTTTCTTCAGTGTTCTGTTAGTTACATATTTTAGAAAAATAAAAATGTCAAAACAAAATACATAAACAATTAAACATTCTTGTTATCAAATATCTTTGTTGAATTAATTATTCAAGACCTTAGCTTCATTTTTTTAGTCTCGGTAACAAAAACTTTGACATGAAACTGAAATTCTTAAATTCTTAGTGATTTCTCGCTGACTTATTTATTTAAAAATAAAATAAAAACATTTCATCGTGAAGTTTGTTTAAAAGATTTCCACAAAGCTTTAAGTTAAAAACAGAATTCCAATCAGACACTTTTTCTTGATATGACCTTAAAGAATTAAGTGTGTAAGCTGTCTCACGGGCAGCTATCTCCTTTACAGCACTTTTGAAAGATCCGCTTTTCTTACTAACAGCTGGTCTTCCCTTTTTAAGAAACCTTTTTTAGTTTGTTACTGAGAATTTAGCAGTTTTATATCCAAATTAAATAAATTGTTACTTACTTCAAACAATAAACAGTTATTATAAGCAATGCGAACAATAATAAAAGTTGTACATTGTAATAACGTTTGATAAAAAAACACCTCACATAAGGTTTTTAGCAGATTAAAGATTTTAAAATTTAGTTGTTTAATCATTGTCATGATGACACTAACAAGAAACTCGACTTTTATGCAATATTGCAAGCGATTGTAAATTATTGTCGAACGAAAATCACAGACGAGACTGACCTCTTTTTTTAATCATAGTGAAAAAAAATCAAAACATTTTTAACAAATACATGAATCTCGACTCTTACATGAAATGTTTGTCATTTGTTTAAAAAAATAACAAACAAACAAAAAACACGGTGGTCTGTTTTATCCGCAGTGTAATTATATATTCATTTTTATACACTGGTGGAGCATATCAACCAAAGTGGTCACATGTCTCTATAATTCAGGTCATTATCAAACAAGAAATCATTTACTTGAAGTCGAAGTGCCTCAAATAAAAAAATAACGTTAAAAAACTCTAAATTATCAGTTTTAAAAAATATTTATTTTCAAAGTACTGATTTCAAAATGATTGATTTAATATCACGAAGAAAATAATAAAAATAAACCATGACTTTTACAAAAGAACAAAAAACTGCTGTTTTTTTTTTGTTTAAACAGCGTTTTTACGTGTGTTTTTCTTTCTTTTTTTTTTGTAAAAAAAAAAAAACACACTCACGGAGAAACAGACATCTTCATTTTTGTTTTTGTTTTACTTTGTTTCTGTTTTCGTGTCTTCAACATTCATTACTTTATCCTTCACAATTTTTCATTCTCCACCCTGTCTCTTTCTAATCTTTTACGTTATCCTTTTTCTCTTTTTTTACTACTTTTGGCGCTATCTTTATCAATTAGATGCTTAATCTACTACTTTCTCTCTTTCTTTGTTTTCAATTTACCATTTTATCTTCTTTTAGCTTCCCTCCCTCATTCACCCTTCTATTAGGAAAATACAATGTGACGCGAGCAAAAATTCGACCAATCACAGCCGTTGAATTTACCCCTCCGCCCCCATCCAACAATTGTACTCATAACTTTGCTAAAAAACTCCATTGCTGTTTAACACGCAGTTACTACGAGAGCTTATTTTAATTTAAGGCTAGAAAAATGCCGTTGGATTACGACGATTTGGAAACGGATAATGCAGATGGAGAAAAGAAAGTATTCGAAGGTAGATTTTTAAAACTTTTCTTTATCTTTTTTTATACGTCAAATTCCTCAAAAAACTTACACAAATCACCCCGTTTTGGCTGTGTACGAGATTCGTTGGTTTGACTGGTATTCTCTCTAATGTCAAATTTAGTCTGTTTTTGTTTTCTCTTGTAATGACTCTTCTGGTGAGTCATCTTGTTATTAGATGCCCTTTTTGTTGACATTCTTTTTAGTCTTATTGGACAGAAGAAATCTTTGAGAAGAAAAATGTTTTTATTTTTCCATAATTTGTTTCCAGTAAATCTTTTCTTTTCCTTTTCCAAGTACTTTTTATTCAATGTCTCTTAAAACATCAAGACTGAAATAATTACTTTTTTTTTATTAAGTCGTAAATTAACTGATGTTACAAAATGTCTTGCTGACGCTTTCGAATAACAACTTGGAAGAGTTAAGAAAAATTGTTACGTAGGTGGGGATTATCCTAAAAAGAACTGGGACAAGTAAATTAAAGCCGCCATTTATTTTTCGTACATTTTATATCTTTTTTACTTGTGTGTTTTCAGTGGAATTTTATTTTGAGTTTATTTAAACATTGTTGAAAAATCTAACTTTGATATATTTTAAAAATTTTTGTTTTAATTTTTTTATTTTTTTCGACGAAGTAAACTGGTTAAAACTGAAAAAATTCGTGTTTCAATCGTAATTAATGACTATAATTATTTTATTAATTATAAAAGAAATTATTCAATATTTCTCTTTTATTCTAATGATTACTAATGTTTCAATATTTATAATTGTCAAAGTTTTTTAGGTAACTTTAAAGATCTGTTTTAGAAAGGAGCTACAGGTTGTTGTTGTTAAACTGCACGTCACAGAACATTTAACCGCATTCTGGTATTTTTAAGTTTTATCAAGTTAGCATTTATTTTTTATTTTCTTGACACAAAAAGTTTCATAAATTAAGAAATTTTTATTTATTGAGATTGTCTTCAACACCTGGCTAATTTTAAACTTTGAATTTTTCGGAATTACTTTAGAAAAAGTAACAAACCGTGGCACATTTTTATTTTAATCGCTAAAATCTTGAAATGACAAATTGTCCCAAACAGTATATCGCTATAACAATATCGATATTATTATTTTTAAAAAAACATCCAAAATCCAAATGAACGATCTATATGTTTGTTAATTGTTTACGTCTGTGCTATTCAAGAATGACAGTTCTTTGATTTTTTTTTCCTTTTTGTAAGAATAAATCGTAGTTTCTAAGCATGTAATTCTGTTTTTTAGTTGATATTTAGAAATTAAATAATTTAAAAAAAATGTTTGTTTGTTTAAACGAGGAATCAACAAATGGTTAAATTTTTTTTATCCCTCTCCAAGTACGTATTTGCACATTTTTCCCCCAAATATGTACGTTGTGGTACAGTGGATATCGGCTCGGAACGAGAAACCGGGGAGCCGAGTTCGAATTCCAGTGGAATCCATTGTATTCACTTACGCGCTTGGGAAAGGTATTAATCCGTCTATTCTTTCCAGTTATGGGTTAAATAACAGGACAGATTGGGTTCTTCTGCCCAGTCAGTCATGTCTCTTTCGAGACATGATCGCCCAAGCGTGTATCACGTATGGCAATTAACTGACGGATACTGAAAGAATGAAAAATATTAAAGCTGTTGTGTACGTTCTCTAATTTTTAGAACAAATCTTTTTTCATAATTCCTTTAAGTTATAGTTATGAAAAAAATTTTGACCATAAAATTTTCCCTGATGCCTGGGTGGGAAGAAATGTACCTCAGTATTTCGACTATACAAGAAAGACGGCTGATTTTTTTTGAAAAACCAGGCCCAAAAAATTTTCAGTACTTTCTCTAACATTTTATTTTAGTTAGAATATCGTAATTATGAAAAATGTTATATATAAATTAGGATGAAATATAATCTTGTTTTCTTAAAAGGTATTATTTCCTGTTGTTATTGTTAGTTGTCCCAACATCGCAAGGCTGGAATTTTGTTGCGCTTTTGTTTTTTTGTTTCGTTGAAACTACGACTTACTAAATAAGACGGAAAAAATAAAAAAATCGATATCTCTTTTCGGAAAACAGTCCGACCGAAAAAAAAATGTTAATCATCCTCCCACTGGTTAAAAGATCTTTCTTTACTGATTTAGAAATTAATTTAAATTTTACTAAGCAAATTATTTTCAAAGTTTTTCAAATCGTATTTTTAAATGTGATTTTTTTTTTTTTTTTTTTTTTTAAACGAAATTTTAAATTTCATTCATCTTTTTCATGTTTCATCAAAAAAATAAATCTCCATTAATGCCACCAACGCTAAAAATTTGTATCAATCATAATGAATTAATATTTGGGTAGCCATCAACAGTCAGAGAAAGGAAAGTTAAGTTTACCTCCGCAACTTAGATGATGGCGCTAAAAAAAAAAGTAGAAAACTGACAATGTCAATGGGACACACACACACACACAAAAAAGTGTTGCTGCTTGAACTTATTAACAAATTAACTGCTGTCCGCTATTTATCTCGTTGTTAGCCGACCAGCCACTCTGTCTGTCTACTTCAGTACTTTTTTTTAAAAAAATACCTAAATTTAAATTTAGAGTCACTGTATTTTTTTTCTTTTACAATATTGAATAATGCTTGACTACACGGTAATTTTTTTTTTTTTCACTGATTTTCATGATTGTGCTGTTTGTTTGCTTTTTTTTTTTTTTTCTATATCACCCTATGCAGGGCAATAAAGCCGAAAACACAAGTGATTACAGGGTGTGGTACTGTGGTGGTAGAACTCGGGACAGAAACAGTAAAGCAGAAAGAAAGAGAAGAAAAAAAAAAAACAATCATGGAAGAGCTGTATAAAATATTTTGCAAGTTATCAGGTTACTGGGTGGAAAGCATGGAGCCGGAAGGGAGTGCCATAAGCCGAAGCGAGAAAAGGAACTGTTAAGCATAGAACTTACGGTTAAACATCTCAACTGTAAATTGAGATCTTGACGTCAGTCTATGCGCTTAAATTCAAAATCTTTTTTTTTTTTCTTTTTCTTTTTCTTTTTTTTTTTACCATGAAAAAGCATTTAATTTAAAAAACATAGGCAACCTTACGTTAAGTGACTTAAGCCGAGATCAGGACCAATAATTTTTTTGTTTTGAAACCTTTTTTAACAGTTGACTGAACTATTCAATGAAATTAGTATTTTCACTTCCTGTAAGTTGAGAACGTGGGCTCGAGTTAATTTTAAAATAAATACCCCTCCCCCCTCCCGCTTTTTTTTTAAATTTTTTATTTTTTTAAAACAACGCACTTATTGAGAGTGCACAACTTAAAACATTCGTTTCATTCGGATTGGCGATAAATGATTGGCATACTTAATTTTAGGGGAAATGTTTTGAAATTATTGCAGAAGTTTTAATTGATGTTTGTGTTTTGTTTTTTGACAAGGAATAATCTCTAATTCTAATTGTTTTTGTTTTGACTTTTTTCATCTTGGGTTCTTTTTCCAATACTCATTGGATTTTTCAATTTTTAAAAGGAAAAATAACAAACTGAAAATAACGGAATTAATAATTTTTTTTAATTGCAATGAAAATACTTCATCTTAGAATTTCAATTGAAGAAAATGTGAAAAGTGTTTTTGTCCTAAAATCACATTTCCATTTATTTGGCCTTGTCTCCCTGTTACTACAGGGAAACGACCTTTCAGCATTCTTTTACATTTCTGAACATGAAAATATTAATGAATAAATAATTTTTATACTTTATTGAATAGTTTAAGTGCCCTGTGTGTGTATATGCATACACACAAATATTATGGAGTTAAGTTCAGTATATGAGTTAATCTTTTATGGTATCTCTAAACTTTATTCATATCAAAACTAAAAATCTTAACTTTCTGTTTTCCTTTTTCTGATGTGGGGGGGTGGGCATCTTCATGCTATAAAAAAGATTACATGTACAGTAGTGGTGTGTTCAGAAATTAGATGAATGTTTCTTACAATTATTTAGCTTGAATAACTCACTTGATATTTTTTCTTTTTCATGTCAGGTGAAAGTTCTGTGGACTTAGATTACAAGTCTAATATTGAACTTGCAAAAAACACTTTAAATTTATGTGTGAAAGAAGATAAAATGTTACAGGAAAAGACTGAGGAAGAGTTGGAATCTTTAATGGCTAAAATCTCCATAACTGAGAATATAAAAAAGTCAAAAAACTCTGATGAATCAGGGCATGAAATGCTCTCAAGAGCACCAATTGGAGGAGTGCCAGTAGCCTTTGTTACAAACTTTAACAAATTTGCTTGTAACTCTTATACAGATTCTAAAACTAAAAGGTCTTATGATGGAAGTGAAATTCAATTTGTTAAATATAAAAAGCCAACAGAACATACAGATTCTGTGTTACAGATGCAATGTTCAAAACTTGCTGAATTTGTAAATGAAAATGTACTCCAAAATAATCATCAGACATCAGGTGGAATCATGACCATCAACCCAAGTCCTTCCATAGCTTCAACTGAAGAATATGACAGCAGTTTTAGTCCTGGAGAATCTCTCTCTGATTCGCTACCTGAAGATAGCCAAGTTGTATCCCCATTTTCAGATTATAGCTCTTCGGCATCACCAGACAATAATGATAACTCCTTCACAGAATTATCTTTTGACTATTTAAATCTTATTAAGAAAGAAACTAATGAAGACTGCCAATTTGATGAGACTAAATTGAAAGATGTCTGTGAAATTATTGAAAAAGACCTAAACAAAAGCCGCATTAAAGAAGAGAAAGAAAGGCTGGAAAAGGCATTGCGTGATGATAGTTTTGTGGCTTCTTCACCTCCCCAGCATGTTCCCCAGCAAGGATCTATACCATCTTCATCACCTCCATCTCTATATACTCCTGAGTTCAGTGAAATTTTAGGGAACCTTTTTAAGCAAGATGTTACTTTACCCACACAGCCAACTCATAACCATCCACAGTTCATTTCCCAGCAACCACAAATAACAGCTTATACACAGCCACATCAACCAATTCTGGTAAATTCGAACAATCATCAATACACGCAGCCGCTGCAGCCACAAATTGTGACAAGTTCAAGCCATATGTCGTATAGTCTGCAACCTCCACAGGCAAATGTCTTGAGCAAGGCTCCTACTCAGCAACAGTATCCTGTACAACAGATAACAACAGGAAATCAACACCAGTATGCTGCTTCAGAGTCTCATGTTTTTAGCCACCCACAGCAGCCAGTTCAAAGTTCTAGCCTATTAGGTTACAACCAACAAAATCAGCAAAATGCAAATTCGACAGTTTCCAATCAACACTTCGCTTCCCAACAACAGATGCAAATGATTCAAAGCAATAAACCATACCCTGTTGCACTACAACCAGTTACATCCAGCCAACAGCATTTTCCCCATGCTCAACAAACACAAGTCGCCAATCAAACATCTTATACTTTACAACCACCACAATCACAAATTATAACCTCCACTTCAAACCAACACTATACACATCAACAATGTGTAACAGCCTCTCAGAGTCAGGTGACAGGATGTGCTATGCAGCCTACACAGCCAGCAATCCAACAATTGAACCCTGTTAATCCCTCTATGGTTGCATCAAAAAATTCTGGATTGCCTGTTACAACTGCATCTGACCAAGATGGCAATGTCACACCTGCCACCACTTCCAACAATGCTGTGATAATTCTTGCCCAGCCTGCAAATTCCCCAAATTCAATCATGCTGGTACCAACAACAAACTCTCAGGTCATCTATATACCCCAGATTCCTGTAGCAACCAAAAACAAACCTGTGAGATCAACTCCACGAGTCATCTTACCTAAACCTGCTAATAGTGACCCTAATGGAAATAAAGTAGACATTAAAAAACTCTCTGCTCAGACTGGGAAGGGCCGACGTGAGAAAGAAAAATCATCACAGCCAAGTGAATCTCCAGGTTGGTTATCTTCTTTTTTTTTATTGTATTAAATACAAATATGTTTAGTTTTATGCACCAACTGAGTGCATCTACTACTTTCAAGTCAGATTTTTTTTTTTTTTTGTAATGTTTCTATCATGCAGAGTTGTAATACTAGATTTTTTCCTATGAAAATTAAATCTATGTAAGAAATTGGCTAACTGATTGTGGGCCCCACCCCTTCAGCACAATCTTACTTTTTTTATTTTCTTCCAAAGGCCAGGGTAACTTGAGTGTTGCACGTCGTTGTGTAGCTGGTATGAAAGAAGATGACCTTGTGAATACAGATCAAGAAGGGGACAATTACTTACATGTTGCTGTTTGTAGGACCGATGTATACATGGTTGAAGCTCTATTAGAGCGGCTGAACCGATCTAATAAACTAGACATGATTAACAAACAAAATAATGCACGACAGGTAAGCAAAAGTTAATTTTTCTCTAATTTATAAATTTTTTCTCTTTTTAATAGGTTTAAGAAAAAAAACTGTTGACATTTATCAATGTTTCCCTAGTTGATTGATCCAACTGATTGTTCAGTTTAAGAGCAGTGTCTAGCATGTTGGAATATATTGTTAACCAAGGGTTATGTTGTCTTATTTATAGCCATTGAATATCTTTCCTGTAACAGCAGTTTACTGGGGTTAAGTGATTTAAAGTTTTGTTTAATATTGGAAAGGCCTTTTTTTTCCTTCTAACAAGTGTAAAGAACTTAGCATGCATATAATCCAAAGAAAGTTTATGAAGATCTTGGACAGCATTTGATGAATTTAAAAAAATTGTTTTTGTCATGCAGCATAGGTATTTACTTTGTAATTGAGTGAATTCATAAAACTTGTTACTTTCTTTGGAAAAAAAAAACTCTTATAATATATTTATGAATATTGTTTTTTGCTCCTACGTGTAATTCGGCAAATAAAAATCATTGGCCTTTTTACTAAAATTTTATTTGCTGAATTATGTCTTGGTAGAAAAGACAATTGAACCATTGACTATATTCTGACCTTTTAAGTAATTTTTTTTCTCAACGTAGATTTTTTTTTTTTTTTGGTATTGCTTTACAAAAAAAAAAAACAGTCTGAGTATACTGTTGAATAACTGACCAGTTTATAAAATTCATTTACAATGAAATGAGTTATCTTGCATTAAGATCTGATAAATTTAATTTCTGAAAAATACAGAAACATTCAATCTGAATTTCTATAGTCTATTTATGCAGTGATAACTTGAAAAAACAACTTGTACTGTTTTGCATTTTATATGTAAGAACCCTTTATATTTTATGTGTAGGGAATTTTTTTTTTTTACTCCCTGTCTTGACCCTTGAATCTAAAAGAAAAAGATAATTACTCTTAAGGTGATAGTTTACAACTGCATATTTCTCTATTTGAACTTTCTTTTAGAAATTCAAATAACTATTTATCTTTTTTTTTTTTTCCCCATTGTATCCTATAGTCATGTTCAGGTGTCTGTTTCATTTAATAGTCTTAAGGAAATTTTACACCAAACCTTTATTCAAGAGTAGATTCTCTTAAGAGAACATATCAACTGATTTTTCTAAGTTCATTCTTATGGAAACCATCTATTTGGACTATTATCCTAATCTTAATTCTTATAGCCATCATTTACTTATAGTCTAAGATACATTGATGAAGCCTTCACACTCTGGCCATACCAGGAAGAGGTCCAGGTGATACTGGACCATGTGAACTCAATAAGATCATCAATACAGTTCACAATGGAAAAGAGAATGATAACAAACTAGCATTACTGGATCTGCTAAGGCCTCGAACAGAAAGGGGGTGCAAAACATCTGTATATTGCAGGCCAACATTCACCGGACAGTACCTCAACTTTTAATTCCCACCATCCATACAATGTAAAGCTTGCAACATCGAGCAAAAGTCATAAGCAGCAACCCAAAGACACACGAACAGGATATAGGGCCTTCAGTAAGGATTGAAATCATAATGGTTATCAAATATAATACACGTGAACAAAGCAAGAAGTTATAATAGTTGATATGTTGTGATTATAACAATGGAAATAGAGAAACTAGGCAAATATAAGAGTAGACCAAGTGATTAAGAACAAATTATGAAAGCTGAATTTAAATTGTACACTTGTTCGACTTGAAAAATTCGGCCTTGGGAACAACTTCAATGTGATCTCTGAATCTACTTCATACATGTATAGCTATCATATCTACAATGAGTCCTTGTTTTTGTGAGAAACCTATGGCATCCTTTGACGTGAGTTCAAGAGCCCGCATGTAAGATGGGTTGGGGGATAACACGATAATGAAAATTCATGGGCTGCATGGGGAAAAGAGCAGTGTCCTGCTGGAACATGCAGCCACTTACTCAATTCAGGGCTTGGTGTAGGTGATTGACTGATGCAATATGTCCCTCATTGATCAGGACAAGTAACATGGGGTCTGCACAGAGCCATTCATTTTTCTTTTCCACCTGGTCAGTTTCAAATAGCTGGTTAGCTTGTTTCAAGCATGTCTTTTCATTTCCTGTACCAGATTGGAAGCTACAATCTTAATGTTCTTGATACATCTGCAAGAGAAACATCATTTATGGCTTCACAAAGGTGTTCCATCCTCCAACTAGCTGGCATATTGTGTGTTTGTGTAAACATTTTGAACAAGATATATCAATTTGTTTTATTTACAGACTTTAACTTCAAAGTTTGTCTGAAAACAAAACACTATCACTTTAGTAAATTGTTAATACTGATCCTATAATTGCCAATGCTGCCTAGAGAATTCAATGTGCTAGGAAATAATAGTATTTGTTAATTCCTAAAACTGGTTTAATCATTCTCAAGGTAACTCGTCCTTTGAAATAAAGCTCGGATTTATTGTCATACTTACATTGTCAGTTTTTAATAGAAGAGAAACTCAACGACAATATTTAGAAAACTCATCAGAACTAAGTTCAGCGAAAGACAATGTGGAGCATTAGAAGAATTAATATGTAAATTACTTTTGCTACACTTATAACATATTGCATTAAATATACTTCTTTCAGCAAAAGGAGCACAACTAGTCTTGTCTTAACTTTTATATGCAGCCAAAATCTCAAACATTCCTCAATTTGAAGGAAACAGTCTCTTAGAAATTGATGGTTGTGGGGAAATATATCATTTTTGTTTTTCTCTGTTACTCTTTGTTCAGCTATCCATATATTGATAAAGACAACATTCACTGCTACTGTAAAATCACTTCCTGCTTGAGTTGGACCAAATTAGCATTTAAGTAGCTAGAAGTGTTTTTTTATAATTAATTACAACTATCATCACGCAAAATAACCACTGCTTACTAAGATAACACACAGCCAAGTGAATTTATTTTCAACCAAAATAATTTAATAAATTTTTTTTTTCCTCAGACTCCTGTCTATTTGGCTGTCTCTGCGAATCAGCCTGCGATGGTTCATAAGCTAATTCGTTATGGTGCTGATGTCAACATCAAAGGAATGGTAAGGATATCTTGCTGATGAATTTGAGAATATTTTTGTAGTGATCTAAAATAATGAACAGAAATAATTGATTTCACTCATACACTTTGGCCTTCAGGTGCTAGCAATTTTGAACTGAACTCTTTACTACAATCAGTGGGGTATATCATTCTTATTCCATGTGCAATATTGCTTCTGACAGCCATGTAGTATCTCCCTTTAACTTAAGTTATTTGTTCACCACTGTTGTAGCCTGTTATTGAACTCAACTTTTTGGATCCAGTCACTAAAACTAACCAACCATCTATATCCACTAGGCCGTGTGTCCTTGAGGACATCAGTATGTGTGAATTTCTGGGACTTTTAAATGTCTCAAACTTTTTTTTTTTTTTTCTTTAACCAGAGCTCATATTACAATCTTTGCTAGTGATTTTCTCTAGCACTCCGTATTACTGGTTCTTATATTGTATTCATTATTATGCTTGGTTGGCTTAGGATATTTTTGTGGCCTAGCATATGTGCTGACATATATTGACAAGATGAAAGCTTAGCAATGGGCTCGCCATTATGACCATCATTGGCTAATATATACAGGGAATACTTTGAAGAGATGGCATTAGAATCCACAGCTCTAAAGCCAACTCTATGGCTAAGATACATTGATGAAGCCTTCACACTCTGACCATACCAGGAAGAGGTCCAGATGATACTGGACCATGTGAACTCAATAAGATCATCAATACAGTTCACAATGGAAAAGAGAATAACAAACTAGCATTACTGGATCTGCTAAGGCCTCAAACAGAAAGGGAGTGCAAAACATCTGTATATTGCAGGCCAACATTTACTGGACAGTACCTCAACTTTTAATTCCCACCATCCATACAATGTAAAGCTTGCAACATCAAGCAAAAGTCATAAGCGGCAACTCAAAGACACACGAACAGGAAATAGACAGTATCCTACAACATAACAATTATCCAGTGTACATGACATGTGCCGAATTCGAATTCCAGCTGAATTCATTGCATTCACTTACGCACAAATACCTTTGGGAAAGGTATTAATCCGTCTATTCCTTCCAGTTATGGGTTAAATAACAGGACAGATTGGGTTCTATAGCCTTGGTCGGCAACCAGTCTACTGCAGAAAGCAATGGCAACCTACTGCGGGATAATCTTCTGCCCAGTCAGCCAAGTCTCTTTCGAGACATGATCGCCCAAGCGTGTATCACGTATGGCACTTAACTGACTGACATGACAACAGCTCCAACCAATGTGGAACGGAGGGTGCATGAGGATAACAACTCAGAAAATGGTCTTAGTCTGTCTATTCTGTGAAGAGGTTATCAGAAAAAATACAGAGGACCTGTGGTACATATAGCATCAAGACAACCTTCAAAAATGGTTCTACACTTAACAGGTATCTCTCCCAAGTAAGCCCCCCTACCCCCACTCGTCCCCAATAGAGGAGAACATTACTAAGGACTGTGTACACCATTCCCTGTAGCTGTGGAAAGAAATATAAAGGAGAAACCAGTTTTAATGTAAGGCTGTAACATTAGGAGAGATAGAAAAATCAGGTGTAGCTGACCATATATAGAAGGCGGTGAATGGGGGTCAATGCTCCCTATGGGATGAAGTTGAATTAATAGAGAACATCACTGGAAACTACATAAACTTAAGGAACCAGAGCATATGCGAGGCTATAAAGATCTCCTAAGCCAACCAAGCAGAGAAATGAATACAATACGGGAACTGGTAATACAGAGTGCTTATGAAAATTATTAGCATCAAAGATTGCAATATGAGCTCTGGTAAAAAAAAATGGTTCCTGAGACATTAGGTTAATAAGTCCCAGAAATTCACATGCTGATGTCCTCAAGCATATAGATGTTGGTTAGTTCCAATGACTTGACTCAAACAGCTGTGAGTTCAATATCAGTCTACAGCAGTGGTGAACAAGTAACTTGGAAATAACTATATGGTTACCAGAAGTGGCATCGCACATGGAATATGATCATCATAAAATAATCCAGTGATCATAATAGAGGGTTGGGTTTGAAATTCCTAGCATCTAAAGACGAGCGTACAATGGCAGTCATCATAAACATGGCAATAAAGCTAATAACAATAATTCAAACCATGTAAAAAGTGTAAATGCTATCTCATCTAACAAGTATAGACAAATATCCAACTTCTATGTTCACCAGCAGATCAGGTTGAGGACAACTAGTACTAAGTCTGGCACCCTTATAAATCTAAAAAGTTGAGAAATGTATGTCTACTCATAGTTGCAATGTTTAAAATCATGTGCAGCTTGTGTGTTGAAACCTGACCATAAGAAAGGATATTTTTACATGCTTTCTAATTCGTCACACTGGCACTTTTTAATTTCATCTATTTTTCTTTCCCAGATGCGAGGTTACCAACAAGAGAGGGTGGAACGTGCTCCTATCCATTGTGCTGCATCCCAAGGCAAAGAGTATTATGATACACTAAAAGAACTGTTTACATCACCAGAGATTAAACCTGACATTTTAAATTCTGATGGTAAGATAATGATAAATATTTTTGTTGGCATGCAGTTATTTTTCTCTATATCTGCCATCTGTTTGTGTTTTTATAGCTAAGTAATTTTATATGGGTTAAATAACAGGACAGATTGGGTTTTATAGTCAATCAGTCTACCACAGAAAGTAATAGCAACCTACTGCAGGATAATCTTCTGCCCAGTCAGTCATGTCTTTTTCAAGACATGATCGCCCAAGTATGTATCATGTATGGCACAACTGACTGAATTTTATATTTAGAGGATGTGTGTTGTGGTGCAATAGACATTGGCTTGGAACAAGAAATTGGAGAATTCGCTGCATTCACTTAGGTACAAATAATCTTAGGAAAAGTATCAATCCATCTCTTCTTCCTCCAGCTATGAGTTGAATAGCAGGACAGATTAAGTTCTATAACCTTGTTTGGCAATTAGTCTACTGCAGAAAAAACAGCAACCTGCTGTGGGAAAATCTTTTGCCTAGTCAGTCATGAATCAAGAGGCATGATCACCCAAGTGTGTATCATGTATGGCATTTAACTGACTAAATTTTATATTGCAGTCTACATGAAAATGGTGCACCTAGTGTAAGCTAGGCTTCTGTGTCTCATGGATTTATTTCTCATTCACTTCAACTAAGAATTAAAAAATATTGAATCTGATTTCCAATATACAAGCATGTTATATTTGTCTGAACATTGTTACATATGAAGTGAGCAATTTGTTTATGGAATTTTTACTTAAATTCCTTTTTGTTTGGCAAGTAGTTATTTGTTCTGAAATACTTGACAAGTTTCTTTGAATTCAACTGGTATACATATAGGTGTATCAAGAAGTCTAAATGACTCATTTTTATTAGTTGTCTATTCATGGGATTGTATACTTTAGATTCCAATAAAATTATGTAGGCTTCTGCATGTTCAACCAAATGTGTACAATTCAATAAGAAATATGCAAGGAAATTCTCTATGTACAGCTTTTTTTTTTTTTTTTTATGTGCATTTATAGAAGAATGACTTTCAAAAACTGAACTTGAAATCCATCTTGGAAAACATCCTGGGCTGCAAACCAGCAAAAGCTTATTTGAAAACTTTTCGATGTTTGCTTAGTAATTAATATTCACTACTGCCTTTTAATGTGGTTTTAATAAAATAAGAAAAAGTGGAAAATATATAGATTTTTAAATGTCAGTTTAATTCCATTTCTTGTCCCACCCCTTTTTAAAAAAACAAAACTTTATTTTATCTTATTTTTTTATTTTTATTTATTTATTTTTTTTTTAATATAATTTTCAGGTCTGAGTGCTCTTCACTGTGCTATTATTGAACATGGTAAATTGGTTCCTAACCTGAAGTTCCAGATGACCAAAATTGATAACTGTCAGAATGTTGCTCTGCTTCTTAAAAACAAGGCCAATCCCAATCTCCAAGACAGATGCAGTGGTAAAACACCTCTGATGTATGCCATTGAAAGCAAAGACTACTCGATGGTGGATACTATTTTGAAAGGTGTTGAATCTTCAAAGATTCCTGATCTCTTGACAGCAAAGACTTTTGATGGCCGTAACTGCCTGAAGATAGCTTATGGCCTCCAAAATGAATATGATCATCAGACCTGGCGAAAGCTGCACAACTTCCTCTCAAATGTTAATTAATTCCATTATTCTAATGGTAAGTTTGCTTCCTTTGAATGAGGTTTGGAACAGATTGTTCTTTTTGTAAAGCCAGGATATGGCTATATTTGTTTTTACTTTCACTGATAATTATTCTCCATTCTAATACTGGCAGTGTAATAAATAAACTGAATTACTGCAGCAATGTTACAAAATTTGTACTCATTATATTACAATGGCTAATTTTTTTTTTTCCCCCTCTCTTTTAGGAAGTGGTGTTGATTCAATGGAAGGAAGCTATTTTTTTTTTTTTTTTTTTTTGTCTCAAGTATTGAAACAAAACATTGCCTGGTCATTTTGTCTTGTAGATAACATTAAAAATATTCATTTTCATCTAATGCTAAAATTAGTGACAATGCCTCAAAAATTGAGGGTTTTTTTTTTCCTCTCTTCAATATCTATATACATGTGTGTGCGTGTGTATATATATATACATATATAGGGCTTCTTTTCTTTTTTTTTTTTTGTCCTCTTTTTGATCTCAAGGAAAAAGTTATACTTACAACTGGCATACTTTATCAACTGATATTCTGAGTGATAGCTTTTATTTAGTCCAGTTTCTTTTTTTCATATTTCAGTGGATTAATTAGTTTTTTCTTTTTATACTTTAGTTCTTAAAAAAAAAATAAATCTATGTAGATTTGTGAGGAAAACATTCCTATTGTATCAGTTTATATGTAAACTAACCGTGTACATAATTCATATAATTCAATATTTTCAAATCTTTTATTTATTTCTATGTAGCTATCCTATGGTGTGTATTTGTTTTGTTTAAAGGTAAACTTACTTTCATAGTGGATGGTTTCCCACTCAACACCATCACAGTAGAAATTTTGTTTAAACTAGATACATAACCATATGAGGCAATTTAAGTAATTTCTATTACTTAAAACTGTGATCCAAGCTGTTACAAAAAAGGATTCTGACCAAATAAGCTATTGCTTGTGATTTAAAAGTGCATCCAGTAGGAATTTAGACTAAATTAACTTTAAAATATCTAAGCTATGTGATCATAAAATGGAGGGTTTTGTCTTTTGTCACTTACATTTTTCTTTAAGAAAAACAATCAAATTAAAAAGAAATCTAAGAATTTGATAAAGATTTGCCAAGAATTTATTCCTGCAGGACGCAGCAGAAATACCCCACATAATGGTAAAGACACTAGCTTGAGGACGATACAATTGCCACTACTGTCTTACCATGATGTAGGTATTTTTTAGCTGCACTCTGTATTTTGTACAATAGAAATTTGCCTTCCTTTTGAGCAGATTTTCTAAAACAGTAGCTTT
Source organism: Ascarosepion bandense (assembly GCA_037127315.1). NCBI lineage: Eukaryota > Metazoa > Mollusca > Cephalopoda > Sepiida > Sepiidae > Ascarosepion > Ascarosepion bandense. The sequence goes on along the minus strand of JBBBDQ010000201.1, from coordinate 794,683 downwards.
TAAAGAAAGCAAGACATGACAATATTTGTTCATATATTTCAGAAATTTGTATTAAAGCTTAATTAAGGTCTGAATTTTAAAATTGATTCTAAGCATTGCTTTTTCTACAAACTGCTTTAATCATAACCATTCTTATAAAATAATATTCCTTGATTATCATTATTTAGTTTTGAACTGACAATTTTTTTTTTATTAATAATCATCAACAGAGAAGAGTGGCACTGTTTCTAAGAAGTGTCCACTCATTTTCTTTGTTCCCTTGAGGTCATGTGACAACACACCACAGATTTGCAGCTGGGATCAAAAGATCAGTTCTGGTCTGCCTTTGGCAGGAAACAAACTGGGGTAGTCATTGACCAGTTGGTAGAAAGCTGAATGAGGGTTTCATGTTTACATGGGCAACCTCTACCCCATTGCCAAGCCTGGAGACGAAAGAATATATCTGAGTGGCAATCCTGCTCTAATATCATGTAGTTTATTAAAATATATTTGCTGGTCTGCCACTTTCAAACTCTTGTTAGAAAAGACTGAAGAAATTTTTTGATCCACCAGCAAAATGTCATGTATTTTTAATGATTAGATTACTTCATTTACAAAAATACCAACCTAATATATGTTATCCACCTAATGAAAGTCCATCAATATTCATAGGAAGTGTTTATGATAATGAATCATAGTTATGTTGAGGCACATTTTAAGAAACATAAATCCTATCAATTCAATATTTGAAAATAGATCAACAACCATAAGTCTACAGAGGTAAGAAATTTCTTCCCTTAAACACTGTCACTGCATAATAAAACAGTTTACAGCAGAAACCTCTTGGTGATGAGAAATGTCAAAGAAAAGCTTTTTGTAAAATTCTTTTTTATCAAGTTAAATTTAAGACGTCAAGGGTCTTTTTGTTGTTATTTAAAATGTTATGTAAATCATTAAAACTAGCCAGATAACATATGAAGCTTAACTATTGAATGAAAATAACACAAAAGGAAAACCTTGTATCACATTGTTGTGTAATGATGAAAATGGAAGCTTGTAATAAAGTATATCCCGAAATATTGCTTGTACTTTTTTTTTCCCCACAGAAAATATTTCACTAATTTTAAGTGATATGTGAAAGGCAGTACTTTTTTTTTTTTTTTTTTTTTAATCATATCACCCCGAGCAAGGTGGTAACGCCACTGAGGTGCAGGGGGCTACGTAAGAGTGAAAAGATTGGAAAAGAGAAAGCCAGAAACCGCATCCTAAACAGGAAACAAGGGATGAGCCTCTTCACTCGTTCAATAGACGTGGGTGGAGTGTGAACTGGGCGATAGTTTAGTCTATCTAAAACTGAGTTAATGCCAAATATGAGCCCATTTAAACATCTGAAAGGTTAAAAATTTGGATCATATAAAATTAAGCGTAACTACCTCAAACATTTAATGTTCTGGGTGAATTTTTCAACAAGCCTGAATTGATTGATGACAAAGCATTCAGTTAATTTGCCAATATATTTTGAAAAGTTCAACTTATTTACTTCTCAAAAGTGATTAAAATCTCTTTCTCCAAATACAGAGAGATATATTTTGATTTAATGCCAATGTTGGAATTATTGGGAAGAGGGCTAAATTTTAAGATCTCCTATATTGATGAGTAAATAACATAAATATCACTCTCCACTAAAATACTCAAACAAAATTAGCTGCACTGAGAATATTTAAAAAACGCACAACAGAAATGACCAACAACCCAAACCCACTCTTAGCTGCAAAGCAAAGAATGATTGTACCTTAAATGGCAATTGCTTCCAAAATCAATATAATATACCAAGCCACTGTATAATCAGCACATAAAGAAAAACTATGCATAGAAATAAATGAAGGTCCCTGAAAACTGAAATTGCACGTTTTTTAAAAAAAAATCTTTATTTTTTTTTTACATACAGGAAATTAAAAATACCAAATTAGCATCAGCAAAAAAAAAAAAAAAAAAAAAATAGGAGAATATAGCTATAATCACCTTCTGAGACTTTATGCAACTAAGATAACCAACACTGCAGGGGTGGGGATAATATTAAAGTAAATAATTAACAAACTCTGAAGAAAACAAAAACAAGTAAATGTAATTATGAGTAAAAAGTTAACCATATTTGGAGTCGCCATTATTTCTAGTCAATCTCTAGAAAAATTTAAAACAGCTGCTACTGTGAACACAATAACCATCAGGATATTACAATAGACCTTACTACCCATAATGCACCACTGATCAACATGTAAATAGTTGAAGCAAAACAACATACATTGCCTGGATATTGTTGACCTCAGTGTCGGAGATAGATTTTATATATAATTTCCATTCTTTCATTTAACGGTTCATCTTAATTGGGAATATTATGACGAAATGCATCCACACTAAGAAATACCTCTTAGGTTCATACAACCATGGATGAAAACTCCATAATCCATTTTAATTTAAAAATAGCGCTTTCATAAATTCCCTGCCCTGTGAACATTCAAATAAAACACTGTTATATATGAGCGTTCTTAAAAATGGTAAACGGTAAAATCAGTTATTAAAAATCGCCTGAAGACACCACTTATGGTAGGAACCTGGGTAGCGAAATAACTTGTTTAAAAATGGATCATATATATTCATTTCTGATATCTGAAAAATATTGCAGTAACAAGAAATGAAAACTAAAATCAGTCAGGAGGGAAACAAACGTTTCACATTCTAGGGAGATAATCTGAATTGTAATTAAAATTGTCTTCATATTTATTCAGCTTATTTTAGTATGGTGTGATGAGAAAGAATAACAGAAAAGGTTTACTTTTTAATTCACTGAACTACACATGAAACCAATGGTGGAATAGAACAGATGTTTCTACCTTTACTTGCCTGAGCCCTCTGCTAGTTCTGGATTTCCAGGTTCTGAACACATTTATTAAACCAAGCCTAAAAATATCTGGCTCTTGTTAACAAATTAACCTGTCTTTGAGTTGCTGTTTTCTATTAGATGTGTGTGTTTTGTGATTATGGTCCCAATGATGCCTGTGTCTTTTTTTTCTTTTTCGTGTGTGCTCACTTCTCAGTGTTGAAAACAACAATAATAGTTTTATCACCCTTGTCATTGACTATTTGGCTCTAATCAGTTTCTAATTGTCTTTCTGATGATTCCTGGCAGTTGTATTTTTCTTTCAGCTAAAGTCTTGGTTAATGACTATTGCTTGTAATGCAGGAAGTTATTCTCCTGCCAGTGGAGATCAAGAGAAAATTGTCCCACATAGTCTCATGGTCTATTCAGTAGTGAAATCAAAGGCAGTGTCTTCGAGTGGGAATATCTGATCAGGCAGGCACACACAAAGCTTAAAATTTCTTTGAAAACATACGGTAAGTTTTTGTTTTTGTTCCCCGAAGGCCTTTACCCCTTCAAATCTTTCCAAAACATGCTTATTTCCGTGCAAAAGTAAACACTGAACTCAAATCGATAATTGTTTATTGACGAAACCTACCTTTTTTTTTTTCAATTTTACAGCCAGAAAAATATAGAACTTCTTGTCGCTGTTTATCTCACCCCATAACCACGGTTCAAAAAATGTTATTCACTGCTGAATGACTTCACGCGTAGATTGGCAATTTTTTTTTTTTTTTTTTTTTCAACCAATTTACTTCCATTTTTGCTATTCATGTGTGGAAATTGAGTTCCGAACCCAAACAAATCGCGGACTAATTGCTCAAAGGAAGTAAACAGGCCGTAATAAGTATCCTACACCTCAAGTCATTCAGCAGTGAATCAGATATGAAAATGGTGGTAAGGGGTGAGATAGAGTCCGAATTTTTTGTGGTTGATAACAGGAAAAATGGTAGGTTTCTTCAATAAACAATTATCGATTTGAGTTCAGCATATACATTAGCACGTAATTAAGGAAGTTTAGGAAAGATTTGACAGGGTAAAGGCCTTCAGAGAACAAAAAGAAAATTTACCAAACCCACTTAAAATTGTTGTTGATAATTTAATGTTACATGTGATTGATTGTTGAGAAATCCCAGAATTTTTAAGCAACTGATATTGTAACCTATCTATTATAATTTTTCTTAAAATAACTCATGTAGGTGCATGACAAACCTTTTTAAAGTGCATGGAGCTATATTCAGTAATGAGAAAATTCGTGGGTGAGAAATAATAAATTGAAGCAAAAATAAAGATTGATGTAAGAAAAAAAAATGGTTTGGTTTTTAAAATATCATTTTTAAAGATAAAATATTAAAATTTAAAAGTCTGGAGAAAATGGAATGCAGTCATATTAGATGTTTATACAAATACTATTGCTCCACATGTTTTGTTTCTCACCAAACTCGTAAGACCCAAAAACTGACTCCTAGAGTAATATTAATAGATCATTTGATTGCAGGAGCTGGCCAAATCTAGGACTTGGCAGATCTATGTTAGTGGCTGTTATAGATTGTGGAATTATCAAAGTCCGTCATTGTTAAAATGAAAGAAATGGCTATTTAAGCAATGCTTCCTTGATAAGTCTATTTCCGGTCACTTGGGTATGCCTGCATAAATCCTAGCTCCTCACTGCTGTTGTGCTTTCATTGTTCATAACTTGAAAAGAGATGAGCTACCTATGACAAAAGCTAATAACTGAAATCCTTTTGCTGAGAATGTGTCAAAAAATGTACCTTAACAATTACTATTAAAAGTGAATGGAAATTCCTTCACTCCAAGAAAAATATTTTCATCATGAAATAGTTAAAAGCTCTGTGGAGATAATCTTAGCATTATTTACTTACAAAAATGTTTTGTAGTTTAATCTTTTTCAGCTTTTTCTCTGTCTGTCAAACAAATCAGGATGTCTAAAGGTAACTTTCTTGTTTATCAAAAAGCAACTGAAACTTTTTGAAAGGTTCACTAGATGATGCAACTTTGTAATTCTCTTTGCCAAAAAATGGACTAGATGTATTTAATTTTAAATTGATGCTTGAAATGATAAATGCTTAGTCATAGAAGGATAATGGACCATAAACAAGTATTTAACTAAATATTTTATACATTTGGTACTTTAATATTAATGTTTGCACACTTTGTGCAACATTTTAAATTTCTTAGAAATTTAAAGTAGTTTTAAAAGATACAGTAGAAATTAAGATAAGTAATTCATGTCTCTCTACATTTCACACACAGGCATACAAGTTTATTTCAATAAATTTGAAAGCTAGGGGAAGGCCATTGTTCTTCAAAGAAGCTGAACTCCTTTGATAGAATTCAATTGAAATAGTTGAAGAGTCAATGGGTTTTAATGAACCAAGTTAAAGGTATTTGTATAGAGTGAAGGTTAAGAGTCATGATCTTTAGAGATCATCCAGAAATAGAGAAATTAATGCAAGAGAGAAAGGAAACTTAAACTTATCAGGAAGAGCGGCTTGGAAAACCTGATACTCACAGGACAGACTGGAAGAACAGGAAAATAACACACAACCTACTTAGTGAATTTGAGTAAATGGATGGCAGAACAAGGTTTAGGGAAAATAAGATAAAATTTATTAAACGCTATGAAAGACAGGCATTTTTGGCTCTTCACAATTTCCTATGTCCTGAAGAGACATGGCCTATAAAGTAAAACTGGCCACAGCTGAGATCATAAAGTGATGGTAAACTCCAACCCTTTCATTTGCTGCATACAGTTTTGAATTTGGAATTGTCCTAGACTGGTTGCAAGCCAAGGCTTAAGAATTCAGTTTATCTTAGTAGTTATCCATTCCTGGGTTAAACGTTAGATTCATGGCTTCATGCTTTTCCCAAATGTATTTGCAAGAAAGTGAACATAAACTTAACTGGAATGCAAACTTGTGTTTCCGATTTCTCATTCAGAGCACTATACATTACACCATCTACGCAACCAAAAATATACAACCTCATTAGAAGAAAAGTTAGTGACATTAGTTATATATTTGTATGTAACTACAATGTCTATAATGCCTTTAATATTTGAGAATGGTATAAATCCATTAACATTCTCATTACTAGATAGCTTGACAATTATTTTTAGATTGGGGAGAAAAAATTGAATCTCCCTCCTTCCTTACATAATCCTTCAAGAAGGAAGTTCTATTCAACAAACCACTATGTGGCACAAAAAAAAGAACAATGTAAAACTTAATAATTCCCATGCATACAAGATAAAATGTTTGGTTAAATACCAATTAAACTTCCTTGTTAATTTTTTTTTTTTTTTTTTTTCTGATGTTTCAATATATTTTGAGTAATTTGGTTTGTATTTTGAGGGAAATATGAAGAATCAGAAGGTATACTCAGATATTGGAAAAGCATTTTTGAAATATGAACATGAAACCATGAAAATAATCCAGAACAGAAAAAAAAATAAAAGTAAAAAATTAACAAGGAACATTCATTGATAATTAACCAAACTTGTATAAATTAAAAATTACTACTAATTGAAAAAAAATATATGCAAATTTACTTAAATGTTGCTGTTTTTTTTTGTTTTTTGTTTTTATTTTTTTTTTTGACATTTGAGCTAAATGCATATTTATATAGTAGCCTTTATTCTGTCAGTTATGCTTGCATTAATTTCTGACCACAAAAATATTTTTCTTGATTTCTATTTTTATAGAAAAACTAATGTGCAACACATTTATATTATAATATAAATAAGTCTTATTCTGTCAGTAAGGTCTCTTTAATTTTTGACAGGTAACACTCACATCTTGCTTAATTTTCAATGCCCAATATACAAATTTTGTGCTACATCTTAATTCAAATCAGTATTTAGTCAGTAATTTTATCAACTTAATATTGTTATATTTCATTTTAACTCCCTGACAGCATTTGCCACTTCACTTTTTATGTAACCATTGGGGAGAAGTTTAACATTTGTTTAACCCTTTCACTGCATAATTAAATTTCATGGACATTCCTGTAATGATGTTTATCCACCAAAATAATAAAAAATTATCTGCTTCTCCTGGAACTGAAAAATTCCTCTCCTGCTATATGCCTATCACATGAACGCGGGTGTTCCTTAAGGCTCTATTCTAGGTCCCACGCTTTTCCTTATATACATTAACGATCACTCTGATGTAATAAGATCCCGAATAGACATATACGCTGACAACACTACGGTTTACTCTTGCCTCAATCAAAAATTTGCTGAAACCTTGCTGCCAAGCTTGAAAAGGACCTTCAATCCGTGAGGGACTGGGGTAAAGCTTGTGAATTTTAATGCTTCCAAAACGAAGCTACTATCTATTAACCACCACAGACAATCACTCCTACCCACTATTAGCATGGATAAGGCTTGTCTCCCTGAAAGTAAAACACTGCACCTCCTTGGGTTAACTCTCACAACAGACCTCAAGTGACTATATAGAATCCATAGCTAAATTCGCTGCTAAAAAGGTCGGTTCTCTGTGCAGGGCCAGGAAATTTTTTCCTACCTGAAACAATCCTGCACATATACAAATCTACCATCCACCGGTGCATTGAATACTGCTGCCATATCTGGTCGGGTGCTCCTGCTATCCACCTAGGGGTCCTTGACAAAACCCAACAGAGAATCTGTAATGTGATCAATCCCGACTTGGAAGCTCAGATACAGTCACTTTCTCACTGGCGCAATGTGGCTTCCCTGTGTCTCTTCTACAAATACTTTCATGACTTCTGCTCAGATGAACTTAGCTCACTGGTACCCTCTATACAAGAATTTACTTGAGCCACAAGATTAACAACTAGGTTCCACACATTTACTGTGAAACCAATAAATTGTAAACTCAAATTCTACTCCAGCAGCTTCTTTTCTCATACTTTCCACTTGTGGAATTCCCTTCCATTTACTTGCTTTACCGACAACTACAATCTCCAAGAATTTAAATGTAAAGTCAATAGTCATCTATCTCAGTAACTTGCATCCTCTCCCTCATGCTCCTTTCTTCATCCACTCCACTCTCATCAGTATTCTTCTCATCCTTCTCTTACCCTCTTTCTGACACCCCCTGTAACCTATCATTCTTTCTCAGAACTTTCCTTCTATGCTCAACAGTGGTAGTAAAATGCCTTGCTTGGGGCAACACGATTATTAAAAAAAAAATATATAAGTCCGCTTTCTGCAATTTATGGTAATAAAATTTTGGGCAGGTATTTTGTTTTTCCCCAACTGTTTCACTACGAGCAAGATAGTGCCACCACTGGTGCACAGAGGGCTACATAAGAGATGAGTGAAAGTTTAGGCAAGGAGAGAGCAAAGAGAAAAATGAACCAGTTACTGGGGTTGTCGGAGAAAGGGCAGCAGAAGGATGGAATATCAGTGTGGAGAGTTGCTAAGGTAAAGTGAGAAAGGAAAAGAACAAGATACACATGGTGATGGGGAAAGGACTGGAGTCAAGTGGACAAGAGATGGGAATTGACGTTACAATTAAATTCTTGGAGATTGTAGCCATCAGGGAAGCAAGTATACAGAAGGGTGTTCCACAGGCGGGAAGTGTGAGAAAAGAAGCTGCTGGAGTAGAGTGGCAGCTGCATTTAGTTGAGTTAACTGAAAAAGGGTGGGACCTTGTTAATAGTCTGGTTGCTCGATTAAATTCTTGTGGAGGAGACATCAGTGAGCTAAGCTTGTTGGTGCTGAAGCCATGAAAGGGCCGATCAAATTACAGATTCTCCTTTGGAGCCTGTCGAGAACTCTGAGATGAATGCCAGATTTGCCCGACTAGATATGACAACAGTGTTCAATGCACGGTTGAATGGTTGATTTGTATATCTGCTTTCTGCTGTTAATAGATTTTACCCACAATACCAATGATTACATTTTCGGCTAGAAACCAATAACATTTTTTTTATTGATCAGATAAAAAAAAAACATGTGAATTGTTTGTTCATTAAAATATATAAAATATCTTTAGTTCAGAATCACTGAAATTTACTGTCACCTTACTCTCTAATGATGTGATCAAGATATAACACAACTCCTGAAGTCAGTAAGTCCTTAACAGTCGAGGGATTTCATTAAAATGGTAAATTCCCAAAGTTAATCTTTTATACCAACAAGTAAAGATTTGTATTCTGTGTGGCTAACACATTTCCAATGTCTGCATATAATAGAATCTTTATATTTCATGCAAGAACTTTTGACAAGTAGCAAGGTAAGTCAACCTCCCTACAATTCAGAATTGTCTCCCTGTAAACTTATAGTTTCAAATAAAAATTTTGTAGCGTGCAATGAAGCAGGTGGTGGTAGTAAATTTCCAGAGTTAATCTTGTAAAACACTATTATTTCTTGTCTGAGGGTAAATAAAAAAGTAAAGTCAATTTCTATACAATGCCTTTATGTCTACTGATGAAAAACAAATATATACCTCATTTTTCCTGCACACAATGCACTTTAGGTTTATTTAAGTAAATTTCTTCATCCTTTCTGAAAACAAGCTTTTGATTGATCACAAAGACATGTCTGCACTGCTTGTTGGGCCTCACCATCTGAGCTGAACTTGCAGCCATATAGTATCTCTTTCAAGGGCCAAAGATGTAGTAATCAGATGGTGGCAGATTTGGGCTGTAAGAGAAATGCAAAAGCAATTCAAAGCTTAGCTATTGAACAGTATTTACCATTGCTGTATATTGTCAAAGAGGTTTATCCTTTGTTTCCAGTTTAGGATTGAGTTTCTAGTTCCTATTAAAGTCTACTTCAACTTGTAACTTCACCTAAAATTGAAATTTTATTTACTCTATCTTGAATGATTCTTGGACCTTGTACAAGGTGAATAACATTGTAAAAATAAAAATAGCATGCCTTTGGACAGTAGTCCTTGGCATTTGTGACAAATTGCATTTTTTTAGTAGAACTTGTAGGACTTTTAACAATTTTATCTATTTGGAAAGGCTTTGGTGACTCTGGATAACTCACTGGTCGATCGCACTGGCTTTCCTGTACAGCATCTGCTTTTAGAATTTCTTGTGAACAAGGGGTGATTACTGTTTTCATTCCATGTTTTGTCTGTTACCCTCAAATTTGTAGTGGTGGATCCATGTCTAATCACCTGTTACAACACACACAAACTTTATGGTACTCCAAGTCACCATGCACTATGGCTTGTGCAGATCCATAGTTGATGCCCATGACTGCTGCTACTTGATTTGCCAGTTTTCCCTCATCAAAGCATTCACTTTTTGGATGCATTCTTTGTGCGATGTTTCTGGGTGACCAGATTGGCTTTCATGTTTTACTTGTTCCTACTTTAAAGCATTCATACACCATTTGTTGATTCATTGTGCATGCTCTATACTGCACCAATATCCAGCAATGGATTTTTACAGATTTGACTCCCTTTACCCACAGTAAGCACACTATGACACATTGTGCTTCATCGGTACAATTGCTGAGTAGAGCGTTCATATCTTTGTTGCTCCCTGCCACTTGACTGAATGATGGAATGCTGTCTATATGTCATCTCGGGCATAGTATGTGGTGTTGTGCATCAGAAACTACCTGTTTTTACCACATAATTTCAAAATTCATTTTAAACCTTAGGTATAGTGTTTATTTTGTGGAGGCCCCTACTTAAATGAAGTGCAAATATCTTCAATTACTCTATTTAGCCTTTGAAAAGATTCTTCTACATGCCACATAACGTCAAGACATAGGAAGCTGTGGAGAACTACGATTGCCTATCTAGTGCGGCTCTTAGCAGGTTTTCTCCCTTTGCTAACACTCCACCCATTCTGCAATCCATTCACACAAACTTGCCAGGTAAGTGGCTTGTTGCCTTTCCTTGTCCTCAATATGCCCACTGAAGGTTAAGTTTTCTAAACCCACCTTTATCAATGTGTGCCCAAGGAATTTCAGCTATCTTTTTTCTTTTTTTTTTTTCTTTTTTTGAGTAGAATTGTTTTCTGTTTCCATTTTCTTTGACTTCCTTTATGGAATTTTCAGTATCCTTCTGTAGAACTACATTTATACTGCTGCTAATTTTTTTTCCTCATCCTCAGGGAAATTTTCCAACATTCACAGTCTATGTGAAGAAATCCAGTACATATTTATTTTTTATGCTCCAATCTCAGTGTCACATTTTCCATCCTCTTAAAATGCTTCCCAGATATTTCAACTTCTCCAACTGCTTGATTTTTTATATCTTCAAATTGTAACACATATTGGGCTTTCCCTTACGAGAATACTAATTACAAATCTCATCTTAATCCCTTAACTGTATAACTTGAGTTTTAAGTTTAGTTTCCATATCTATAATGTTAGCACTTTGGACACTTGTCACATTCAGGCTTTTAAGAGAAATATATCAGCAAATATACTGTGTGTATATATATATATATATATATATATATATATATATATATATATTGAGCTGAGTTGAGTCTTGCATATAACCACAAGAGTTGGCACCCATAAAAATAGTCTAAGACTATTTTGTATATCATCACTAATGTCAAGTTTTATATAAAATGTATTAGTTTACTTAAGGGCGAGATTAGATAAACAGATAAATTTATTCATTCAACTCTTAACCCAGAAATATTGAATGCTATTCTCTGTAAATGTTCTGTTGTTAACCTCTCCTCCTCGCCCGTAAATTTCCCAGTAACATTTGCATTGACCTATACAAAAAATTAACAATATTTGTCTAACAATTTCACAAAACAATAAATAAAACAATGATAGATCCTTTCTTTTTTTGTCTGCCTACATTAGCTAATTGAATGAACAATTCAAAATAGTTTTTAAACAAGTCATATCTTGATCAGCAATAGCTGATTTTTTTTTTTATGCGCAAGACACATTGCAAACAAACAAGCCAAACAAAAGCTTGACATTAATACCTCATCAGGATGTCAATATATTAAATGTCAATGTATTAAATATCTAGATAACATATTTGTTCATATCTCCCTACATAACCCAAGTATGCTTAACCCATTAAAGTCCTACATTCCAGACAAAACACATTGATTATTTGCCCATATTAAATTATTCCATGAGGTTATCAGAAGAGGTTGCATAGTCATTCATATTCTTCTTTCTCAACAATAACATTAAAATAAATAAATAAATCCTTCACATTATGGCAGTATCATTTCAACAACATGAAACTTATTACATACTATATAACCTTCATAAGAGTATAATTAGGGGTGTCCAAAATTTGATTGTGGGTGAGAGCTTTAAAAAACTTGAAACAAAAAACCCATAATTGCGATGCAGTGGATATCGGCTCAGAACGAGAAATCTGAGAGCCGAGTTCTAATTCCAGCTGAATTCATTGCATTCACTTACACAAAAATATCCTTGGGAAAGGTATTAACCCATCACTTCTTCCTCCAGCTATGGGTTAAACAACAAGTCAGTTTGGGTTCTATAGCCTTGGTTAGCAACCAGTCTACTGCAGGAAAATCTGCCCACGCAGTTGTGTCTCTTTCGAGGCATGATCGGCCAAGCATGTATCACATATGGCACTCAACTGACTGAAAGTTAGTGATCACCTTTTTCAGTTTGAAATGTTTTGAAAATGGACCTTCTAAAGAATGGTTGGTAAGTATTGATGACAATGATGAATAGAGGACTTGTTTTGAAACATAAGATTTGACACAAGCTATATACTGTTTTTATTTTAAAGGTTCAATGTCACTGTTTAAATTATATATCTGCTACCACAATACTACACTGAAAAAACATGAGAGAAATGAGTTATCTACAAATTCGTTGAATAAAACAAAGAGAACAACAAGCACTCTTGGTTAACTAATGCTAGAAGAGTCAGAAGAGCGGAAATATTTTAGTAAACACAAGGCTCAGTTACAAGCCTTATATACAATAGAAATATACTGCGTCATTTCATGACTGAAATCTGATACCAAGATTGCTATTTTCACTTGTACAAACATATCGTAATTTAGTTTATATAAGTTTCTGAAATTTTAAACAACTTACTAGTGTGATTCAACTGAGTTATTAACTTTCCTAAAGATGGATGACCTATGGAACTCAAAGCAATAATACTGCAGAACCAACATGAAGCATGATGTTGGTGAGATAGATTCCTCAGGTGAAGGCAATTACTGAAGATAGAAAAGTTATAAAAAGAAACTTCAGCATTAGAAAGATATGACCTGATCATCTACTTGAGTGTCATAACAACCTCCTTTTATCTTAGTTGAATAAAAATAGTGCTGTTCACTATTACTGAAGGGTAACTCAAAGACTAAATTAAACTCATTTAATATTTCCCCAGGATCTATAATGATTTAGAAAATTGAGCTTCCCACAATTTGACAGAAACCAACAGTAAAATAAAAGATGAAAATCAGCCTCTTTCTGCATTCATATTGTTTCTTTTGGATGGATTAATAAGTGAAGCTGACAATGGCTAGATGGAGAGAGCTTAAAACACAAAAAAAAATGAATTGTCATCAAAGCAAAGTTTTGGTTAATGTTTGTTCATATCAAGTTGATATGGTTTGATTTGGGTTGCTTCTTGTCAATGTTATGGTTACAGTAGAAATTTGTTGTCAAAAGACAGTATTTAAAAACTGACTGGAGAAAAAAAAACAAAAAAATGCCCAGTTTGATAAAACATACTTTGTTAATTTATCATGATAATGTACATTTTTATACAACAATCACAGCAGAAAAGATTGAAAGCTAGCAGGGGAAAAAATATTCTACTACCTCATTCTCTAGATATTGAACTAATTACTAGCTCTTCTAAAGTTTACTGAACGTGATAGAGTAATTCTTAAAAATTACACAGTGTTGAAAACATAACATTCTTTACTTCCAAGCAAAAAAAAACTTAGATGAAAATTGTAAAATATTGTAAATCATTATAAAATTGTCATTGATAATTGTGTTATGTGTTTAGAGATTCTTGATAAACTACAAAGAAGAATCTGCAATTCTATTGGTTCTGATCTGGCATCTGATTTGAGTCACTTTCCCACCACCATAAACATAGCTTCCTTGTGCTTTTCTTTTTTTTAATAAACTTTCATAGTAATTGTTCTGATGAACTTTCCTTTGCGGTATCTAGGCTTTATAAATTTAAGCATAGTACTGCGCATTGTGGTGCAGTGGATATCGGCTCGGGGAGCCGAGTTCAAATTCCAGTTGAATTCATTACATTCACTATTGCACAAGTACCCTTGGGAAAGGTATTAATCCGTCTTTTCCTTCCAGTTATGGGTTAAATAACAGGACAGATTGGATTCTATAGCCTTGGCTGGCAACCAGTCTACCGCAGAAAGCAATGGCAACCTACTGCGGGATAATCTTCTGCCCAGTCAGTCACGTCTCCTTCAAGACATGATCACCAAAGCATGTTTCACGTATGGCACTTAACTGACTGGCTGACTAGATTGGTGGCACAGTCTCATCATTTTACTGTTGAAGAGGTGGCGATGGCTCAGAATTGTAAATCAGAGAACCGTTCCAATTCCAGTTGGGTCCATTATATTCACTTATGCACAAATACCCTCAGGAAGATATGAATCCACCTATTCCTACTACTCAGTATGGGTTAATTAGTAAGACTTGTATCACTAAATCACCATAAAAAAAAATTCTTACAATCTAAAAATGTTTTCTGGCTTTAAATAACCTTCAAAGGGTTGATAAGCTGTAGAAAGTAAATCAATCAATAAAAAAAAAAAAACACACACACACAGGGTTACTTTAAACTGTAAGTCACCAGAAATGATGTTTATAGTTTAACCTTGATTCTGCAGTAGTCATTTTGTTAGAGAAAAAAAACTGATATAATTTTAAGAAATTAAATATTTTCCTTGTCTCTTTCCAAGATTGCTCAAACAACTGATGATTTTTTTTTCTTGTCTTTATTATTACCTACCTTTGACCAAACCATTCTATGGCTTCCTTCAAGTATACAAAACAACAAAAAGAATGAGCTTGAGAGAGCAACTCAAAGTAATGACCCATTTTAAAATTATATTTCAAAATTCATACTATTTACATTGTTGCCATATTCACATTCCACCCATTGTACATTCCAGCCTTCTTGTGGCAGAGAAAGAGAGTCAAACATATACACACATTTAAAAGGTTAAAAATTCCTGGCACTTGAAGAAGGCCAAAACATACAATGGCCAGAACATGTTATTTGTGTCTTTCTTTTTAATTTTTATTAAGAATTTTTTAAAACAGATTTTCGACTTCCAGAAAATGTGGCAATATTAATTATTTTTCTTTTGGTCAAAAATTTGAGTAAATAGAACAGTGAAATAAACCAGCGTAATTGTTTACTGGTAGCAAAATCTGATCTAAACAAAAATTAGGCGTTATATTTGGGTCATCAGAAAACGATGGATGTAAATGAAATATTTTTTTTTAAGTAAATTGGAACCTCAAAATGTATTTTGGTCACCAGTGGTGAAATCTGATCTAGCGTAAGTTGAGTGCTGTTTAATTTGGTTTGTTGGAGAACAATAGAAATGAACAAATTAATTTTATCAACTAAGAAATTTGAAAGTAAGCAAAGAGAACTTTGAAATTCACATGATTTTTGGCTGTAGCAACAGACACTCGTGTTAAGCGCATGGTAACCTGGCTTATAACCTCCGGGTTCCCTAAATAAGCTCATAGTAATACTGAAGAATGACAGTCGGGTCACAACCGTGGAAGTGTACCGTTGTGTGTCATTGGGTCGCCCCCAATGAGGGGGGTTGCTGACAAGAAAGACCAGATCCATGGGAGTGTATGGTTGAGTCACCTTCCTCACTGGAGTAAAGTTGCTGACAATTCGAACCAATCAACCTCCTAACTGAAGACGTCTTTGTATGAAAAAGAAGAGTAAAATATATTTTATATTTTATTTGCATTTGGTTCTATTGTTTCAAACAAAGGCTTGTTGGGAATTGTAATCGTTGTGTGGTGACGATGGAAGGACAAGGAAATCATTATGAAATGATTATGTGAAACTGATGCTTTGCGAAGAGGTCAGATTGTGTAGTTCCTGACAAGGAGATTTATGATTTAAAAAGTTTAAGTTTCGCACCAAAATTGTTGCGGATTGTTGAAATTTAATAGTCACCAAAAGAATGTGAGAAATGTCATCGTAGCGGTTGCAGTGTTGCTGAGTATATGAAACTAAATGTTCGTCACCAGCCTGGCAATATCAGAATTGCATCAGCTGTTGTTTGTACCAGCACCTTTGAAAGGCACTGTGGACCCAGTGTTTTATTTGAGAAGAACTGACTCCATCAAAAGAGTCTGGAGAATATTGTTGAAAAGAGTTATATATATATATATATCTTCTGAGACAATTTAACAAGTGAACCATACGCACACACTGTCTAGAATCCCGTGTGTGAGTTGTTATGCTAATAACTTATACTTTAGGTAACCTTTTTCTTTTTTTTTTTTTTGTATGTAAAAGACATTAACAGTGCAACCATCAAACAATTGTTTGTTCAGCTTTCTACGGATATTATATTTTTTCTTTCTATTTCTTTTTGCTCTATTCTAAATGTTTAATACCAGCTCCCCCAGCCATGTCTACATCTTCTGTTAACCGTGAATGAACGACACTTCTGCTTTCTGGATCTAATAATCACAATGTGGTCAGAAAGTAGATTTAAACCAGTGAGCCAGTTGACTGACCTATGGATGCTCAGAAACCTACAGCTAACCCCTTGAGTTTTGGTTAAGACTGAATAGACACCTCAACCCGAAGAGGAATATGCTGATGGTTGAGGGGCCAGAGAGGAAGAGTCGCATTGACCGGAATAGGCCCATGGAGTGGAAGTGCTAGATATATGGTTTCATAACCAGGATAACCATCCCAGGGACGAAAAGTGTTAAATATATGGTGCTCTGATAACCAGTATATGACCAGAGGGGCCAGAGTATTAAATTCTTCAGGTGATTGGAATTTTGAACTGAATCCTTTTTGTCCACCAGAGTGGATTGTTCTAGTTCCACATGCCATGCCTCTTTCAAATATCTCAGCCTCAATTACCTCCCTTTACTCAACTCTCAAAGTTTTTGTTCACTTCTGCTGTAGTCAGGTATTGAACTTGCAACTGTTTAGGCCAATCACTGGATTCAACTAACACTTTTATCCACTGAGCCCTGTGTCTTTGAAGAAATTTTAGTCACCTGAAGAAGGCAGGAGCATACCATGGCCAAAACATTGTGAATATGACAACAAAAATGAAGACAATTTGATCAATGTAAATAGTGTAAATAATTACAGTACCTCATCTCAGAAATATAAATATCTGTTTGAATTAAAATTCAAGCAGAAAATGTAATTAGGAAAATGAATAATCTACAAAAATTACTCAAATATGTTTAGCTTATATTGTGGTACAATGGGTCCGTTTGATTATTAATACACATTTGATCTTATCTGGACTTGTGCTCCAATGGTTGTCTTATGACAACCAACAGTAAAATTGAGCTATGAAAGTTTCAAAGTAACAACCCACTGTCCAGAAATAGAAAAAAAGAAAAGAAATTACACTATTTATATTCGAACTATTATCCATAACTTTGATAATAGTCTGCAGGTAAATAATGATAACTTTCTCATTCCAGAAATTCTGAGAAAAAAGGAAATAAATTAAAAAAAACAAAAAAAAAAAAACTTTCAGAATCTAGTTACACTTGAACAGGTAGCAAATTACAGTCATGGGCTTATATGGTTAGGCAGCATTCTAGAAGGGGCAATCATGGATAAGGTCACAGCATAAGGTGTGTTAGATGAAAACAGTTTTCACTGACTGAAAAGATGATCTGACATAAGACAAGACAAGTAGGATTAAAGAGGTTTCAAGTATCACTTATCTAACCCCAGACAGTGCAGCACTAGTTGAACTAATTTATGAATAAATCTTGTTCATCAGAATCAATATTTATCTTTCCCACCAAAAAAACTTTCAAAATGACTATTTTCTAGACTTTTCTCTGTGTGATATATCATCTTTAGTTTCTTTGCTGAATCTACACCAGACCTTTCTTGATGCAACAGAGAGTGAATAATAATGCAGAGTAGAAGCTGATCAGTCATTGAAAAACTGAGTGACAGCAGGTATATGTACACAATATTGCCCAAAGATTTAACAGTTGTATTTAATTTTTATTATATAAAATATGTCCATAACTACCGTCAACTGTATATAAGTGGTAAAAAAACAACTAAATATAGAGTGTGACAGAAATAACTCCTACATTACATATTATATGGTAGGACATTAGCTACACGAAGACACCATTGCCACTAATGTCTTACTATTACAGGGGGGAGATATTTCTGCACTCTGTAGAACATTAGATATAAAAAAAAAATAAAAGTGATTAAAAATTGTAGTGAGTACTTAAAAGATTAAATATTGTTAAACTGTATTCAAAAACTTGCTCTTTAATAGTTATCATTTAAATGTTTTTGCTCAGGCAACCAGGAATGGTTCTGGATCATACCCTCCATGATTTTTTGTATTCCAATGACTAATAATTGAAGAGAAAACAAATAAATCAGATGATGTTCATTCTTATTTCCTATTTGTGGAAACACAAAGATGCTCAGTCTGAATAAAGTAATTTGTTTGAGTTTTTTTTTTTTTTTTTTTTTTTTTTTTAAGTAGGTGGCTGAGAATCTTTTAGCATTCATATATCAAAATGATTAAAATCATTTACTGCATTAATGCAGAATGTTTTGTTATAATCATTAAATTGTGTCTAACAGTGGAAGTGTCATCATAAAAACACAATTTTGGTCATTTTTGATCACCAAAGCATGAAAACTCATCAAGAAACGTTAAATGAAAAGTGTAGACTGAAAATAAAGCCAGTAAAAGAAAGAACAAATAAAAAAAAACAAACAAACAAGTGGTTGAAAAACTGGTAAATTATTTCAAATACAATCTTTTTAAAAAGCTGTACACTTTATACAAATAAAGTCATTTTTTTTTTTTTTTTTTGCATTTCATGGTAGATATTTTATTTTAATATTAAAAGATTTAATTTGTAAAGCTGAAATTACCCAATGAGTGACTTCATTCTGCCCTGAAAACTGACACACTTTTTAGTATTTCATGTTGGAGCAAAATCTTAAGTGATCAATTTTAAGTAAAACAATTAGCATTAATTTGCTAAAAATTCCATATACACATATTTCTGATAAAAAGGTAATTTTAATAAAAATAGGCAATGAAAATTTGAAAGTATAAAAAGTTGATTTTAGAAAACATACCAGCTTTTATCATTTAATATATGTAATAAAAATAAATAAGCCAAATTTCATAAGGAAACTCACTAAAATTTTCCATCATGAAATGAAAATTATTTTTGTTACAGTTGTTACCTGTTTGCGAGAATAGCTTGCTAATCCTTGTTGCAGATGTCTGCACAGGCACATTTTGTGTTTCAACACCCACATAGCTAACATGTGGTTTATACTGCAGCTATTCAATATTTCTGTTAAAATTGTAACCCATATGTAGGATTAGTTTGACAACATTTAATCACAGTAATATTTTCAAATATATGTGGGGGAAAAAAAAAAAAAAAAAAAAAAAAAAAACCTTATATACATATGGGAAAATTATATATAAAATTTTGTATATCAGAACAATTTTAGGAAAATCTAAGTGGGAAGAAAAAAATTTTAAATTTAAGTCTCCTCTTGCCTTCATGTGCAATCACATCAATGTAAACATTTTAATAAATATATTAAATAATATTAAAATAATAATATTAATAAATATATTCCAATCAATGTAAATATCATTTTACTCTGATGAAGTTGAAAAGGTCAACACGTCATCTGAAAATCCTTTTCCACATTGTCAGATTTTCCTTTTATATAGCTGGTTGTGTTCTAAATTCTCAAATTTTAGTTAAATTTTTTAGAATCTTTTTGCTTAAATAATCAATCATTTAATAAATTTTGGACCCATGTCCATAATGTCACTCAAAATAATTATTTTTATACTATTTAGATGAAAAATGGCTTACAAGAAAAAAAGCAATTATCAGTCTTGCCAATTGGGAGTATAACAATGTTCAGATTAACTCAAGAAGCTTAAGGCATATGATTGACAAAATTTCATTCATTGATAAAAGCAAAAAAGGTAAAATATAAATTTTAAAAAAAGCCTGTTATATATATTTCCTTTTTTCTAGCTTCTTTTACACACAAATATCAATATAATGCTAAGTATTTTGTGGGTGAATCAAATGACAACTTTATCAGATTTCAGGTACAGAATTTACATAGTGTTTTCCATTAGAAAAAGTCACATCATCTTGTTGCAGAGAGAGAGGAAAAAAATAAGGAAAACAAGGTTAAGTAGATAATAAAAAATTAACTTCTATCTTATGTTGATTTATGATTTTCATTTTAAAATTACTTATTACTCTCATTATTCCCCAAAATTCACAGGAAAATTACAAGTTTTCTTGAGCTAAAAATGATTGCTCTGAAATATGAGTTTTAGCCTTGAAAATTTTAAAGTCATGCTCTTACAGCAAAGCATTTGTTGATATGAACCTAAATTTTTCAATCTCAACTTTTACTTTCCAAACAAGTAATATAGAAAAATTCTAATATTAAAGATCTAT
Source organism: Ascarosepion bandense (assembly GCA_037127315.1). Taxonomy (NCBI): domain Eukaryota; kingdom Metazoa; phylum Mollusca; class Cephalopoda; order Sepiida; family Sepiidae; genus Ascarosepion; species Ascarosepion bandense. The sequence continues at coordinate 774,101 of JBBBDQ010000201.1, read as the reverse complement.
AATAAAAATTAAAAACAATTGTTCACATATACACAGAAAATAAACAAAAATTATTTTCATTTTCAAAGAAACTTCTAACTTAATTTTGTGACAAATCAGTTTCAAATTTTCAAAAACTGAAGTTTTAAACAGGTCATCAAAAATATCAAAATGAAATATAAAATATGCTAAAAATTGGACAAAATTATTTGAAAAATTGAAATGGCATTAATGTAATAAAAAAATCAGATGTTTATTTTATGTGCACACATACACAAATAGATAAAAACAGGATGACTGAAAATTTATATTCAGTTCAGATTTTTTTGTAGCATACAAATTAAAATATTTAAGATTTGTGAATAATTTAAAAAAAAAATCATGAACATCTTAAAAAAGAGGGAGCTATTTTTCAGTTACCCTGTATGCATAATATGCAGCTTTAGTAGAACAACTTCAGTTTTTAACATCCTGTCAAACTTAAGCATGTATAAGAAAACTTCAAATCTATATCCATCACTGGGCTTACACATTATTTCATGTCATAAAATAAAAAAATATACCAAATTGTATACCGGGTTGATTATAATTGTGAGGATATATATAATATATATTTATTTATTTACAAATTTGTCATCAATTCTTACCTTGAATTAATTGAGAGAAGGATAGAAAAAATAGTGTATGAGGAGAGAAAGAAAATAGGGAAAGAGAGAGCAAGAGACAGAATATAGAAAAAGCAAGAGACAAAATATAGAAAAAGCAAGAGACAAAATATAGAAAAAGCAAGAGACAAAATATAGAAAAAGCAAGAGACAAAATATAGAAAAAGCAAGAGACAAAATATAGAAAAAGCAAGAGACAAAATATAGAAAATAGGAAAACCAGGAGTGAGAAATTCAAAAAAATGAGAGAAAATACAAAGAGAGAAAGAGGAAAGTAACCAAAATATTGAAAAAGTGGTGGTGAAAGAGAAAATAAATAGCAATTGTTTTATGCCCAAGAAAGAAAAAAAAAGATAAATTTCTTTGTCAAATTCTTTTCAAGGTGGTCTTTGCTTAAGATATTTGCACATATCTAAGTTAAGAATTTTTTTGTTTTATTAATATAACTGATGCATAAATAATCAGTTACAGAGAAAAATGACATTTGATGACTGGAGATATGACCAGTTAAAATGTCTAAATGAAAGTAGTAAAGGCAAGCAAATAGTCAAAATAATTAAGATTATGTAATTTAACAAATGAAAAGGTAAATAATTTATGAGAACCATCTGAAATATTGACATTTATAAAAAACATACCACATATACTACTGTAGATTTTGCAAGCATTTAATGCAGCAGACATGAATGGCAAGTGGTTGTGAAAGAATTTCTCAAGGTTTATATATTTACACTTTGGCTTGAAGCTATTTTTCTTAAAACTAATATGACTGAAGATTTTGTATCTCTGCAGGAAGAACTATATAGATTATTTAAAAAAAAATTTTTTTGAAGCACTCAAGATAAGAAATATGTTTAATTTTGAATGCTTCAATTTAGTATGAACCAAATAGAGGCAGAATGAGAAAATGCATTTTATTAGGTAAAAAGGAAAATCTTTTGAACTTGCCTTAATATTTTTATTTTTAAATCATCTAACGAATTGCAGATATTTTATATTGTTTTTTTTTTTTTTTTAAAAAAAACATACATTATTGTAAAGTCATACAAAACTGATATGGAAATATTGGGAAATTATGAAAATAAAAGAACAGCCTTATTAATACTAGTAAAATGTCACATTCAAATTTACTTCAAGTGTTTACACGGAGTCCTACTTTTGTATAAAGGAATTTTTGTAAAAAATTGATTCAGGTTATTTCATATACTGAAAGGAGCCAACCTTGGGTGATTTTCATTTGGCAGTCAAGAATTAAATCATGATAAAAATACTTTTAAAAAAAATATGAGGAAAAAGACAATCTATTCTTGATAACAGTCAAATGAAAAATTCACAACACTAATTATATACATTTTAGTATCTTGAATTATTTCAAATTTTACATTTTTCTATATCAGCAATGTTTTATTGGCTGCCTCACCATAGAATAATAGTTTAAAAGCTCATTTTAAAACTGCTCATTTTAGTTTTTAGTTTTCCACATTTGGGTTCATGTGCTAGTCTAATTTAAATACATTGAGATCCTTGCTATGAAGCAGTGGTTAGCAAGCTAGTCTTGAAAATTATTAATGCAATAGTTTTCCTCATATGTAAAATTGTGCCAGACTAAACTTAGTAAATACATATAATAGTATCTCTTCAAAAAAATGTTTATCTGTCCTTTAGTTATCTCCCCTTCATTCATGCTCCTAAAATTCAACCCAGCCCCCTCTTATCCATACATATTCCTATGTACTATTTATCCTCAATATTGGTATTAGTTCAGAAAGTATCTTTCTAGTATTTTCTTTAACAAACTTATGTTCATAAATTTATTATAAAAAATATTGGACGAAAGGTTTAACGTCATTTATCAAATATTCTTTGTCCAACTTTTCCTTTATGTTAGTCTATACAAACTGAGCTTTATAATATTGCAAAAAGTGAAACCTTTTACAAAATTTGGGTAACTTGAAAAAAAAAAAAAAAAAAAAAAAAAAAAAAAAAATCACTTTTCCCCACCACTCAGTCTTTTCTAAAAATAAAAATAAAATAAATAAAAAACACATTTCTTTGTACGAGAATGCAAGTATAAAAAATAGAGCCATCATTTGTGAAGCTTTCTTTCGTCCAGTAACTTATTCCAATGATATTTCCTATATATTGTAGAAATCTGAAAACAATTTAGAAAACCACAATTTTTTTTATGTTAGAACATTTCTAAAATTAGTTATTAATACTCAATATCTTTATCTATAATCTTGAGAAAAGTTATTACCATTCCAAATATTATTTGAACACTTGAATTTTGTACACTTAATGTTGTTAATAGAATGTTTCAGCTGATACACTTGATGAAAGCGAAAAAATGTAATTCAAAAAGAAAGAGAGAGAGAGAAAACACTTTTTCATGTTTTTCTGATTTTTTCTCGTGTAACAGTAATTCACCAGACAAAGATTGAAGAATGGTCAGATAAAATAGTTTAACATAGGAATAAAAAAGAGTCTAAACAAGTCCAAATTTTATCTTAATCTTTTTATCCCTTCATCCACAATACAGTCCCTCCTGCAATCTTTATTAAGTGAAATTTTATTTTATGCAAAACTGAACAATACATTTTCAAGTAGATGAAATTTCACTTAAAAAAGCCCAAGATGAAACTGAAAAATACCACACATAGTAATAAAAAGGTTAGAAATTTAAAAATTTCTGTGCTTTAATCAGCACCACCCTATTAAATTTAATCATTGGAAAGGAAAAGAAAATCAAAATAATGCTAACTAAATTTTATGTTCCATGGAAAATAATTGTACTCTTGATTTTAAGTGTAATTAGAATAAAGATTAAAAAATTTTGAAACAAAATTTCTAAAATATCAACAGAAATTGTTTTTTAAATTTCCAAAAACATTTAAGAAACATCATTGGTCTTTGAAAGTAGTGAGTTTGACTTTTCTTGAACAAATTTCAACAAGAGCCAAATGGCCAGAATCGTTTGTAAAATAATGAAAAATTTTTTCTTAAAAAATAGATATTGTTTACAGTTTTGGAAGAGTTAAAAAAACAAAACAAAAAATAAACAAAAAAATGTCAACATAATGGTCTTCTGACATAGGAAGAAATCATTAACATAGCTTTAAAATAATTTCAAGTATATGCACGTGTGTATGCGCATGCATGTTTTTAAATAAACTCAAGGTTAATTATGAGATCCGAAAAAGCTATAAAACCTCACTGCTACACAAACAATATTTAATGCAAGTTTAAATTTATAAAGTCCCTGAATAAACTATTCCTATGTGCTTGATGACCATTGTATAGGTTTTATAGTAGAATTGATTATAAATTTAACTTAAAACAATAATGAAAAAAATCAAGAAATGGTAAAGTAATATGTACATTAGTTTTAATATTATGTAACATAAATTAATAAATTATCATCATGGATTTGGAAAAGAATACTTTTATAATTTTTGGAAAAGAATACTTTTATAATTTTATTTGTTCACCACACATTTTTATGTTCAATGATCTTTATGTCTATCACTAACAACAGGCATATATTGCATTATTACTCGATTTCTATTTTAGTAAATTCTGTAATAAAATGAGTTTCAGTTGGTCTAGGCACTCTGACAGATTTTAAAAAGGAAGACAATAGGCACAATGTATAATTGTCTGGCAGGCTTTTCTCAGAAAGGAGCAAAGTTTGTTCTGTTCCTAAATTCTCGAGAACAAGTTGATCTGAAAGAATACTTAATTTTAGAAAACTAATTCTCAAGATCTTTACTTTTTTATAATAATATTCAATAATAACCTCTTTTCATTCTAGTCTGAATTAAACTGAGCCTGTTGTGTTTTTTTAGACAAGTCTAAAGAATTATTTTCAGTTTTCTTTTTAGGAAATTGAAAGTTCCTCAGTATTAATAAAAAGACTGGAGAGTATGTGTGTATAACAGTGGACATACAACTCAATGCTATCAGTTTCATGCCTTAAGTAATCATTAGGCCATGTGTCACTTCTGTTTGCAGAGGATCTGTATATAGGCTACTGGCTGCTTATAGGAAGTTAATAACTGTTTACTCTCCCATTTTTAAAATTAGTTTTAAGGACTAATGTTTTTAGATTATCAGCTCTTGAATTTTTTTGTTTAATTTCAGAGCTCATTTCTAGGTACAGACTTAAAGGCAAATTCTTACTATACTTCCTATGACCACATCTTGATTCCAGAGACTAAACAATTAACTTGAACTTTATTTGAAATGAAATACCAAACTTTAAAACTGAAGAAAGCATACAATAAATACAAATAGAATATAACAATAAAAATAAATAAACTCAAACAATCATCTAAAATATTAATATTAGCCTTAAACTAACATTCCACTTTTTCTTACATCCTATAAGCCTCCTGTGGCCTGTATCAAGAGCCTACGCAAAGAGAAATAATGCACTATGATTACTTAAGATATGAAACCGCCAGTCACCAACCAGTATTGATTTCTAAGTTAATCTATACAAATGTGCTATTCTCAATGTTGTTTACTGTTTCCTTATAAATGCAGAAAATTTTAAACAATTATATAAGCTTCTTCAAAATAATTTCCTGTCACTGGGGATAACATAACTTAGCTGCAAGTAATGGAAATCACAATATCCTTTGACAGGTTTAAAAATCTTTTATTCCAAAGTGTTAGAATATAAGTTTCTCCTCCTAGACTGTAAATCTTAAAACAACTATAATGAAACCCTACAAATATTCAGTTTATAAACTTTTTGAAGATTTTTTTTCTTAAATGATACAATGATTGTTTTCAAGATGAGGAATGGTTGCTTATTGGGATTATATTTTTATTTCATGTTTTCAACAGCTGATTTTTTACCATCTTCAGTTGATATCCTACTTTTTAGATATACCATTATCACACTTTATTAAATTTATAAATAACATTTCTACCTGTTGGCTGACTCAGCACCACATTCCTCAGCATTCAACATATAACAATAGAATAGGAATTATTTATATTAAAAAGTAGAGATACAGCTTTTAATTTTTTAATTTGAATTGAGTCAGCTTTCTTTAAGACAATTACTTAAAGCAAACTTAATTATCAAGTCTAATGAATCTTAAAAAAAAAGAAAAAAAAAAAGCAGGAACTGAACTTTTTTATAATAAAAAAAAAATGAGGATAAGCACAATAAGTCTATTGTATTAGTCTAGACAAAGTTCAATTGAGTAAACTTATAAAATTGAAAAAATTGAATATTTAGTAATGAGATCCACAGTTCCTTTCATATATTAAATTTAAGTAAGGCCCAAATCTTCAATGCATCAATCAGTATTTTTCAATATGAATGTAACATGGACTTCATAAATAATTAGGATTATAATGTATTATTGTACATAACATTGCCCTTGATCACTCCCTTTATTTTATTTTTATCACAAACAACCAAGATTCCACTTATAATCATTATAACCAATCCCTTTTACTTGAGAAAAGCAATTTAAAGTCCAAGGTTAAATTTGATTATTATTTTAAAATGAATCTTTCAATAAACACACAAAGTTAAAAATGCACTAAATATAAAAGGATGTGTCTAAAAAAAAAAAAAAAAAAAAAAAAAAAAATGAAATTAAAAAAAACTATGTTGTTGCTATAGAAACATGTCTCTCGAAAAAATATTTTTTTATATTACTATTGAATAAATATTCCAGGTTACAAACATAAAAAAAAATATTTTCTTAATTCTAAGAGGGGGGGATCCATTTTGCTATGTAAATTCATTGTATATGCAAGGAATAAATATGTAAATACAAAGAATTTATATAACAAACTAGACTCCTTCCTCTTAAAATTTAGAAAACTAAAAAACACACACACAAGTTTATTAGTCATCCACATAAAAGCCTTTTTTGCTGTATCACAGCTCATCAGTGTGGCTAGACATCCACTTGCTTCCAGCCAGGATTGAAACTCAATCGATTTGGTGACAGTCAGAGTGCCTACTCTCTTAGCCATAGGCGCATGGAATGAGAGAGAAGGTAATTTTTGCATGTTATATATATGCAGTGTATACACTTGCCAGCCACTGGGAGAACTCAATTCATTAGTGAAGAGTAATATATATATATTTGTGATCTGGAGTGCTTATTTGATAGTGTTATGAATATAAAAAAAAATTAAATCAGACAAAAAGAACATTTCAAAACAATGATTATTTTTTGGGGGTGAAATTCTGAGAAGAAATGTTAATTTTTTTTGTTTGAAAAAATTGTTAAGATTATTTGTTATCAAGTCAAGCAAAATAATTATGAACTGTTTTCTTTCATTTGAAAAATTACTTTTTCTTTTTTTTTTTAATAACAAATGAACCAGTAATTAAAATGCAATTAAGTCTTATCAAAGTTCCAATGTCACATACAATTAACACAAATCTTCAAGCTTGAGGAATAAATGTACTAACCCTTTAACATTTCTGGATGCCAAAACCAATTTTAGTGCCCTGGTCTTAAAATGGAAACATTACCAGACAGTTTCCAAATTTTTCTGTCTGTACACCTGCCTGATAATATTAAATATCCCTGCAATTACAAGAACTCTTCATAATCGAGAGTCACAAGATTTGATTAGTACATGATAAAATGAAACCCTCACAATCATTCACTCAACAGTTCTTTGTTGCCTTGTTTATAAAGGAAAGAGAGACAGGAGGGGACAAAAAAAAAAAAAACTTGTCTCAAACTCAGGAGATATAGATGACAAGTCAATCACATATTAGGTGAACTATTAGTGAATAAAAAGCTGTTAAGCAAAAATAAATAGTCTTTCAAAAATTCAGCTAACTTGTAGCAGTTTGCGAAGTTTAGAAACACAAACATTTGATCCTTGCCGTGCTTCCTTGCTTATTAGTGCAAAATTAAGAAAACCATGAGGAAGGTCTTCTAAAACTGTTAGGTCAGCTGTTTTTCCTAACTGCCTCATCCTTTTGCAGAGTTGAACAGAATCATCCAACAATGGATCAAAATGACAAGTCTGGAAAAAAAAAAAAAAGAAAAAAAAAAGAAGACAATTGTAATATTTAAGAAACAATATCAAAATACATATTTCAAAATAACTGCAAGTGTCAGTTAAAAAGTCATGCCTATGTGAGTTTTCATCCTTTTTGTTTGGCCTATTAGTAGAAAAAAAATGCTCACTTTCTCCCATACTGTAGAGTTGTTATTTTTGTTCTTATCTGTATTGTCAAGTGGAGATTAGTCTCACATGTAGCAAAAAGAGATTGTTCCTATCCCTTTTGGGGACAATTTGTGAAAAAAAGACACTGTAAACATGTATCACCTGGTATTTATTTTGCGAAGTACAAAAGTGATTTCCCCACCTAGACACTTTTTCCAGAATTTACTCATTTGGTCCAATGATTAATCTTCTTCACAATATTCTACGACAGTGCCGAGAGTTGTGTGCAGATCAACAGAAAGATTTCCAACTGGTTCCCCAATTGCTACTGGTATCTGACAGGGTTATGTCGCTGCTCCTGATTTTTTCAACTGTATCATTGACCGCCTGATGGATGCAGTGTTCAACTGTTTCTTTGGTGTTCTGCCTGCTGGTTGGAGTGGAAAGGGAATTTCACTTGTTCAACAAAGAGGCATCAAGGCTTTGGTTGTATATCAACTGGTTGAAGACCAAGCTGATCCAGTGTCAATCATCACTGGCAGCAACCTCGTTGAGTTCATTACATCTTTCATATGCTTGGGCTCAGAAGTTCCCAATGCTGGTGACTCCTGTGCAGAGGTAAACAGACGACGTGGACTAGTTGTAAATATCATAAAAGGCCTCTGGAGACCACTATGGCAGTATCAAAACATCTCAAGACGTACCAGGCTTGGAGTTTACAATGCCACTATCCTCTCTGTGCTACTATGTGGTGTTGAGACTTGGCCTCTCAGCAAGATCCTTGCCACTTGCATCTTTGAGTTGAGAGAGTGCACTGGCTCGACCTTGTGTCTAATAAGGAGCTCTGCCAGAGGAATGGCCAGCTGAACATCCTCCACACCATCACCCAGCATTGTGTTTGCTGGCTTAGTCATGTTCCATGACAATCTGATAACTACCCTACCAGAATTGTCTATTAGTTTAACTGACAATCTCCAAACTGGTAATGACCTTGCAGGAGACCATGCTGCTACTAGAAGGACATCATCTGCCAAGACTTCTAGCAGATTAATCTGGTGTTGGAGGATGTTCCAACACACTGTTATAATTTAATTTTAAAAGTATTAGTCAGAAATCCTAAAGGTTTTTTAAGCTAAAACCCTAGCGTTCAGAATCAACGGAAAAATTTGTGAAGTTACGTTCTCTTTTCCTATAGATAATCTTTAGAAATAACTGCTCCTCTGGACATATGTAGAAAGCAATGAGCATTTATAGAATTTCTATATCTGAGGATCTGTGATTTTCTTTTGTGACATGACAATACACAACAGCTTAATAACTAGACAAGCAATTACAGTATAATGCTGGACAACCTTGCCACATTATCCCTCCAAGTCTTGACTTTGCACACTCGGACTTTATTTGAGTCCAAAAAGGAGGCACTTCAAGAACAGTACTTCTCCAATGGTGAAAGAAAACAACCAAATTGAAAATAGCTAAGAAAACAGCCAAGAAAAATTTTCAAATCATCATTCAAATGCTGGTATATGACAATTAAGAAAAAAAGGAGACTATGCTGAGGACGAAAACTGGAATCCTGTAACATGTTCATTTTGGTTTATTTGCATGTTTTTACTATTACAAAATCTGTTGTAATTAAACAACAGACAACTTTAACCAACCCTAAACAAATAAATATTTTAACAAAGAGTACAAAATCTTATTACAGCTATAAAAACAAACTAAATTACCATTCATAACAAAAAGAGAGTGTAACAAAAAATATATATATATTACAGCAATTAATAAACTGGTTAAGCTGTTTTTAATCAATGTATTTTGGTATTACCAATTTATGGTAATACATATTTTTTGTTACCTCTCTTATTTGTTATGAATATTCTTTTAATGTCTGATTTTTATTGCTGTAATAAATAAATAAATATATAATAAAAATAAAACAAAAGTAGTGTCCATCAAATGCTCCATAAAATAAAGATTCAAGCAAAATATTTGTATTTCTTAACATGTTTATACTTGAATTATTAATATTATTTAATAATAACAGTATTATATCTACTAGTTCAATTTTTCATAAAGTTACCCATTTAGAAAAGTAAAGCAATATACAGAAAAAATAATATGGAATCTTTTTCAAGCTTGCAGAAGTTGAATGCAAACCACACACACACACACAAAAAAATTGTATCAATGTTAAACTGAATGGCATTTCTAGTAGGGAATGGAAAAAAGTTATCAGATTTACTCACCACTAAACTGATTTCTGGAAACATTTGTAACTGTTCATCAGAGGCAAAAATTGGAGAAACCAAAGGATTCTTTATCACAGGCAGTTTGAGGAAACGTTCAAGAGCCAACTGAACATTTTGTGGCTCAAAAGATGTAAGGTGGGGTCTTCTGATATTGACATTTTCTGGTCGCCTGATGTGAAATGCAGGGGCTGAAATACTATGGCTTATAGGGTTGGGTGAAGAAGGTAAACCAGAAGAAGAATCAAGGTCCAAATTGGGTTCAGAGACAAAATTTTTATCACAGTTTCTAGAACGACTATCATTTAGTGAGATTCCACTATCAGGGCTGGTCTTGAAAAGTTGCTGCCTAACTGAAGAATAATTGTCCACAGCAGCTGAGCTTTTATCTGAGAACTGAGAGAAAACAATATCCTCAGACTCAACCAACGGCATTGTCTGTGGTATGACAATATTGCACATGTCCTCCCAGCCATCTTCATCTTCTTGATCAGAAAAGGAAACCTGATTACTGGTGATTTTCACCGGGGACAAGCCTTGTGGTGTTGAATAATCCGATTTCTCTGAAGGTGTTTGGGACTTGGAAGTGCCAAATAAGTCTCCAATATCTGATGGAAGGAAGGTGTTTGCTGGTTGGATAATATTGTTTTCTAAATCTTTGGCCTCTAAATGTAACCGCTCATTATCTGTAAATGGAGTGGCAGGACAAGAAGAGAATTCAGGGTTGATAGTCATATTAGGAGATTCCTCAACTGGTTCATTTTCACAGTTCTCTTCCCTTTGACCATAGTTATAGGACACAGTAGCAGTTCCAATGTAGGCTGAAAACACAAATTGGTTATGAAAGCTTCAATGATTAAAAACGTCTTTAGTCTTGCATATAAAATTCCTTTATACAAATAAAGTAAATTTAAGCAGAAGTGCTAAGAATAATTAGAGACAACAATACACTGGATGATTTTGTCATGCTCTATATGATGAAATGAACTCAGTGGGATGGTAGACAAAGAAATAGTGGCAACCATTGACATAAACAGGATTTAACATCACTATTTTAATGCAGATAGGTGAACCTATCATCTGGTTCACTGTCTTTTTAAAGGGTTTTATCCCTTGTTTCCTGTTTAGAATTTAGTTTCTGGTTCTTTCTAAAGCCTTCCCATTCTTTTTCACTCTAGTAACTCCTTGCATCTTAGTGGCATTATTATCTTCCTTGGGGTGAAAAAAAAAAAAAAAAAAATTTAAAACAGGAAAAAAAAAGAATATTGGGTCAAGAAAGATGAGGCAGATTGACAAGATGGGAACAGTGCCAAGGGCATGCCATGAACATGATTTATTGTCTCCGTAATTCACAATATCATACGAAAACTGCAGGCACCCACAGATAACAATAAAACGGGACCACTAACAATTGGCAAGTGACAAAAGCATCAAGTTGCATATCAATTTATTGCTGCTCAACTTATCAGTTAATGCACTTTAGCAAGCCCATTGTATTTCATGTGTTTTTATAGTTATCTACCAACAAGAGTGCCATTATTAATACTATGGCATCAGTTATAGGCCTTACCTGGGGTCAGATAACATTGCAAGTGGACTGTAGAAGATGGGTCAGAAGAGTTATCTTTACAGGTTTTTTTTTTAAAGAGGCTGCATTAGGCTATGGATCCAGCTTGTCATGCAAACTAGTTGTAGCTCTAATTGTATAGGGTGTGTTCTGTTGGATTTCAATAAGACTATGAGTGAAGTTTATCTTGATGAATATAACATCCACAGACCATTTGTTATTCTTTTCACTTAAAATACTTCCCCAGTGGTGATGATTTTCTTCTAGTAAGAATATATATACCCAACCACCAAATCAAATAGGGTTCAAAATGACAAACAAATTATGAGGTAGTTGTCTAATTTTTGGCACTTCAGTTTATTAAAACACACATGTCTATTTTGAATTCATACAAGTACATTAATTTAAATAGGTTAAGGATTACTGATCAAGTCTAGTAGACCATTAGTGTTGCAAGTTTGATCTTTATTGAATATCCCATTGATATTAATTTTACAAAGACCAAGAGTGAACAGTTTTGTTTTTTTTAATATACAGAAAAAAAACTTATCACATTCTTATCTGATATTACTAACATTACACAATAACAACTATTCAGTGGCTTTTTGTATCACATTGAGATTTTCTATAGTCTGCAAAAAGGCTGTGTTTGAAAAGCAGAAACATAACATTTAATATGAATTTATTTATTTTGATATGATACAATGTAAAAATTAGCAAAAATTCTCATCAATGTATAAGTCAGGTTTTAGCTGTAATGAATCAAAATTAGGACTTTCCTCACTGTTCTTCTTGCAACTAATGAACATGTGCAGAAAGTGGAATACCAATGTATGGAGATTGGTTCCTCTCTTATACATGAATATGGAGATGCAGAGAAATGAAAATGTCCAGCTAACAACTGCCAGTGGGGAGAAATATGTCCCCAATAAATGATGAAGTCCTTCTTTCAATGTTTTATAAATTAGTGATATTCTGGAATGTTTATTAATCCTAAAACCTTAACAAGTGAACAATTATCTCACATTCAGGTTATGAAAATGACCAATATCTACAAAACAATAAAATCAGATAACATGTAATTTCTGATTTTTATCTTATTTGCTTTCAGGTTTATATCTTATTTGCTTTCATTGTCAACAAGAAGCCATCAAAATGACATTAGGATAAGAATTTCTGTCCTCCAAATTAGTGTCACAAAAGTAAAATAACATTTTTCTGCTATTACCATATAGAACTTTTGTTTAAAACAAAAAAAAAGTTGTTTTTACAATTTTAATAAAACCATGTGAAATTTAGACATTTTTTTCTCAAACTATTTTAGTGAATTTATGTGGCAAGAACAAAGGAAATGTTCAGAAAATATTTCAAAATTTATAACTTGTTATTATGTGTTTATTAAAGTTTCTTTTTTAGTTTACAGGCACTTTTATAATTTTATGAATAAAATAATTATTTTCATAATTATTTCTTTACAACATGCCGAGTACAAAAAATATTGTTCATAATTTTTTTATAATTTTGTAAATATCAAATTTTAATTTTGTAGCTAATTTATTGATATAGTTCAAAAGATTAAACTATATATTTTTGTAAAAATTGTTATTGCTCATACATCTTTTATATTGTGTTTAATGTTTTTGCTGTTAAATCTTGAAAAAAAAAATGTATAAATTGTTTCCCATGTTATAGTTTTATTCAATTTTTAAAATAGCTTTTTAAAATAAAAATTACTAAGAGACTAGAGCAATGTCAAGAGAAAAATGTCCCTTTGACACACTATTTTGGATTAGCTCTAAGTTAAACTTTGCTGATATATTTTTTAAATCAGAATTATAGAAATCTGAAAATTTATTTTGCTTATTGATTTTATAATTTTTCTTCTTTAGTAAAAGGCATCAAAGCTTTTAAAAATTGAAAAAAGAAAACAAAAAAGAACAATAAAAAAAAAAAACGTCTGAAAAATGGTCAGAAAGTGTACATTAATAAAGCAATGAAACCTAAATAAACGGGAGAATAATTCATCCTGTCCTAACATTAATATTAAATCAAAAATTATTTTTAAGAGAAAAAAAAAAATACACTAAGTATTTACTAAAATGTAAAGAGAAAACATTCAGTTTCTGGCATCTTGATATCTATATGGAAACATTTCATGCATAGTATTCTAAGTGAGTGAAATATGAAGAAATTCTATTTTTTTCTTACTTATGAATGCAGATAAGACAGAAATAGAGTCTATCCACAATGAATCTTTTATTGATATATATTTACAGGAGGTGCTGAAAAGTTCACAGTCAAACACTTCTTGAAATCTGACCTATAGAGTAAACATCAGATTATTTTGGAAAGGCTTTTTGGTTAAGCTGAGAGCTTTTCAGCAATCCCTCCTCTCACTCACACACGTTTCTCAAAAAAACAAAATCTGAAATAGAACATTCCCATGAAATCCTTTGTTATACAATTTTGGCTTACAAAGAAGCAATTACCATTAGTTTATATGGGAAAATATTTTTGAGCATTCCTGGATAGCAAAAATAAACTTGCGTGATATTTTCACTATGAATGTAGAAAACTATGTCTTCAAGTAAATGGAAAGATGAGGCAAAAAAAAAAAAAAAAAAAAAAAAAATGTAAGTAAGGAGAAAAGGCTATATATATATATATAGAGAAAAACAGAGAAAGATAAGATTTATACTTTATCCTTTTAGGTGGTACATACCATCAAGACATTTAAGCATGACACCAACTGGTAAGAGTGGATCCATGACACTGAGAAGACGAGATGGTGAGGGCACCAAACTAATAAGAACCGATGTATAGACGCCCAAAATGCCATCTGGCACTCGAATATTACAGCCAATAGCATGAATAGTGACAGCCAGTACAAGGTTGCCTCCAGCACTATCACCTGCAAAACAAATTCGCTCTCCTGTCCAACCTTAAGAAGGAGATTAAAAAGAAAATATTACATAAAGTTTAAAAAAATAAATCACAGAATATTGGAATGCTTATTTTTCAGATCTTACATTAACAAGATAAAATTACACTTGTTAGAATTCCATTTGATACAGAAACAGATGCAAGAAACATTGGTAATAAATATCAGTTGGTTCTCTCTTTAAGAGATGTGGATTTTTAACTTAATTGTAATGAAACATAATTGTTTTAATAAAAATAAAGATAACATTTGAATTCAGTTGAAATAAAAAAAATTATGAGATAGCATTTATATTTTATATAGATATTCTCACAGACTGCATACCAGTGGCAATTGAAAATAATATATCCCTATTTCATTGTATGGACATTGAAATAAGCATAAAACTACAAATATGTGTCATCAGTGAGACCATTAAAAGATGTCCTAATAATCATATTGCTCAAAAGAAAATTATCTGGTTATTGCATAACAGATCATCCATACATGATAAATTCATACATTCTTGTTAATCTCAAAATCTGTTAAAATTAAAGTGGATCATAGTAATTAATTACTTTATTTTTTTTTTTAGCTATTAAGACACTTAATAACATTTCAGGTATAATCAATAGTATAAAGAAAAACAAAAATGAAACATTTTTAAAGTTTCAATTATTCTTAAAATACTAAAATGAATCATTTTTCTTTTGATGTAGTACATAATTTAACAAATAAGTGATTATCTAATAACTTTTCTGTTTATATTTTTTGAGATGAGGTATTGTAACTATTTACATCATTTGGACTGTTGTCCTCATCTTTATTGCCATATTCACAACATTTTGGTTGTTGTGTATATGAGAGGTGATATACATTGGAATTTTAAACCAAACTCTTTATTTAGTCCACTGGGATAGATTGTTCTAATTCCATGTGCCATGCTTTTTTTTTGATATCTCAGTATGAGTTAATTCTCTTTAGTAACTAAACTCTCCAAGTTTATGTTCCTGCTGCTGTGGCCAGTTATTGAAGAATATATGGTCCAGTGGATAAAAGCATTGGTTGAGTAATCCAAAAAGTGACTTAACTCAAAGAGTTGTGAGTTTAGCCCTTCTGTCACCTCAACATTATGCAGGTTTCTCATTCAGAAAACTTAATTGATACCAACTCAGAATAGCTGGAGATTGGGCAGATATACTCATTATAAGTAGAAAAGTGTAAGTTCTTTATATGGCCATCTGTACAAAGAAACAGAATAATAAAGTTAATATCAGAATTGCTTCCCGACAGACTAGTTTAATAAAGTATAAATAATTAGGCAGGTTAGAGAATGTCATACCAAGTTGTTCTGGATTTTTCAATGCCCATGCATACACATAAAAACATTCTTCAAGCGCACGGGGAAATGGATTTTCAGGTGCCAGAGAATAGTCAACTGATATGACAGGAACCTTCAGATCTCGTGCCCACTGCCGCAAATAAACCTACAAGATTAGAAAAAATTTAAAATCAATTGATTGTTTCAGCCAAGTTGAACTTTTCATATCTATAGTGTACACCAAAATTGAAAGCATTAAATAACTGTTCAATATGCCTTGAAAAAGTATATTAGAAATATTTGCTCGGCTGACCCAGGCCAGACAGAGTTACTAATATAAATCTCACAAGAAAAAATTTGTTAGTATTATCTTGCAAGAGTAATCGGCTAACCTTCATTTAATGGCAAGAGCCAATATAGATATCTGTAAATCAATTCCAAATGATTTCCGTTGATATTTGATGACAAAGTGATTGGGTGTAATATATATATATATATATATATATATATATATAGTTTTAAGGCATACTACATTTATGGGTAAAAGTGCTTAATATCAAAGAGACTGTATGTAAATATACAAGTGGACATGAATGTCAACACCAAGCAGGGACTGTCTGTTTCAGGCTTCAAGGCATATGAAGGCTGCATGAAACAGACTGTCACTGTTTGGTGTTGATCTCAGTGTCCACATTATAAATATATTTACTTCAAACATTATTAGTTGATACTCATATTTGAAATAGTTACCCCAATTTTATTTTTACTTTTAACACTGTATTACATCTATTGGTCAGCATATTCAAGAACTCTTAAGAAAATGTGCTTTCCAGCAAGAATTGAACTTGCATCTCTCTTTTTAGGAGAAATCAGTTTGATCCGGTATGTTTTACTGCTCAGCTACAAAGAGTGTCAAAATTTAACAGGACACTATTTTCCCTGCTAAGGAAAATACACTTCCTTATTAAAACATTTTTCTCAAAATTAAATATCTGCTCAGTTCCATACCTGAAATAATTTCAAACATATGCACTGTAATGGGGGCACTAGAGAGTGTCGTCAGTGATGTCATTGCGAGGATCACTAGGGGGTTTCAGGTCTTTCAACATCATGCCCCCCTCACTGCGCCGACCCAACCAGAGATGATCAGTCTCCGGCCCACCCTCGATAAGCGCTTTCAGACACTGGAAAATTACGTTTATGTCCGGTACGAAACCCTGCAAATGCTTCCGATTGGCGACAGTCAGAGCCACTTTCCATTTAGAGACGAACCGCACATGAGCTCGTCTGAAACATTAATTTAGACGCAGAATTTCTGGGAATTTTAGCTAACAATTTGGAATCCAGGCACTCTCTCTTTTGATCCATAACCAATTAGCTGTTCTTTCTGCTGTTTTGGTTATGGACTTGAGTGCTTTTCTTTTTTTTACTCCCACTATCCCAATATCTGTTAAGGCTTTGCATAAGGACCTTGCTGCAAATCCTCTAGTCCCCACTTCTATAGGAGTGCAGCTAGCCCTCCAGCCTTTAACCCTGCAACTCTCCAGCAGTTCGTCATATTTTAACTTCTTCCTTTCATGAGCTTCCTCTGCATTTTCTTCCCAGGGGACCGTCAGTTCCCACAAGACTATCTTCTTCAATTTATGTGAGAAGAAAACTATATCTGGGCGAAGTTTTGTGATGGCAATTTGCTCTGGGAATTTCAATCTTGAGCCTATATCAGCCCTTAGTTCCCAGTTTGTTGCAGAAGATAGCAGGTTTGGATTTTTGGAAAAAAAACAAAAAAAAAAACACATTTTTCTCAAATTTAAATATCTGTTCAGTTCCATACCTGAAATAATAATATATATAAGTATATATTTATTGGGGATTACCAGTTTTTTTTTGTTTTCTACTAATATTTTAGTGTTTATTATAATGAACATTTTATCTATATTTAGAACAAGAAATTATTGAAGCACAAATTCAAATTTTAAGGAATTTCATAAGTTAACTTCAATGATTTAGCAATTTTGTTGGTCTTGTGAACCAACTTGCTGTGCTAATATAATATACATAGGTACATTAATAAGACAATAATAGCATCATAATGAAGGAAAGAGAAAAAAAGGCTTTTACTTCACATTATTTTTTTTTTCAACAACCTCCTTCCATGTCAATGCACTTAATTCAGCACTAAATATTAGTCACATGGTTCAGATATTGTACAGCAAAAATATGAGCTCAAAATTTAGCTAATAACTACATTTCAAGCTAGAGGCTTATTGAGGTAGCTTCATGTATGTACTATTTTCATTGTACATTTACATATCTGAGGAGGCATTTTTATTCAATTTAATCAAGAAACACATTAAAATTTAAAATTCAAATGTACAAACATATTGTGACTACACTTTGTGCTAATTTTGCTTACCAATTTAAATTTTCTTTTTACTTGTATAATATTCTTTCAACTTTTATTGCAACATGTAAACATTTTTAGTACCTACCAGGAGTGACTTGATTTGTAGAATAAAATCATAAGATATAAAACTTGTATTCCAGAGGTCAATTCATTATGTAGGCAAGAGCAAAGCTATCTGTTAATGGTGAAAAATGGCCATTTTCATACAGAAAATGTTTCCTTCCAAATTTTTGTTTTTGTGAGTGTGGAAAATTAATATCTTCTTTAAATCATCAATTTAGAGTTAATAGTATCATAATACATGAAATATTTTATTTTATTAAATCTAAAAATAAATGAGCTGGTTTATGATAATAAAAGATATCAATATGTTGTTGATAATCATGTAGCAACAGTTTCTACAAATTGTTTTAGAATAAGACTGTTACAGAAATACTATGTATTTTGTGAAATTAGCATATTAACTATTTTTGCAATACATACCTCATGGGATTTGGACGATTGTGACACAAATCCTCCACCATGAATATGGAACAAGAGGCTCCGTGAAAGAGGCTGATTTTTGGTAGAAAGTCTCAAGATTGACAGGTTCTTGAGTAAGATTTCCTAGAAACAAAAGTGAAAAATCTTTTAGCATGCAAAAACATTGTTAACATGGATTACATTTGACTTTGTTTGTGGTGTATTAAAATTATCATTTCAAAGATAACACATTAACACATCTGAGTCACAAAGATCCCTCATGTCAACACTAGCACATCATGCATATAAAAAAAAACAACTACACAATTATTGATATAGCAGCACACCTTAAAATAACTGGTTGTAAAATAATATTTAACAAGTGAAATCTCTATAAATCAACCAAGTAAAATAAAAAAAACTATAGCAAATATTTTAAACTTGAAAATTAATTTACTAACATGAAAACTACTATGTTAAGTGCTAAAAGCAATATCATATTGTTAACATGTAAAATTCCAAAACTATTTTTGATTTTGTGAGATAACTAATGATAAAAAGAACACCTATATATGTCTCATTTTCTACATTTTTTAAAAACTTTAGCAAAAACAAAAATTGAACCTGCTTAAGATTTACAATTCAAGAATCATACTTTTTAAGCATGCTTTCTATCATTGTAGATATTATTTTTTTAAATAAAATCATTACATTTTTTAAAACTAACCTTCAAATTGAAAATATAATTTCATATTGAATGCAGAACTTTAGAATGAAAGATATTTTTAAGATAATCATCACAGTAATAACAAAACAGCTTTTAAATAGTTAAACAAAGGTCTAGTATGCGACAAGAATAAATTTTTCATTGGATATTTGAGTTGGTGAGGAGATTCCTAGCTATCTTGCATTAAGTGAAAATAAAATTTAATCAAAATGAAAATAAAGAATTATTTCCCTTGAAAAATTAAGAAGTCTTGAAAATGAATATCTGAAAAACGCCACACATAGTTGTTCTAAAGTACATATACTGCAACAAAATAAGTTCTATTTAGATTTTTTCAATTCTCAGCAACATATATGGTAGAAAAGATGGGCATGTATGATAGAAAACATTGCAAGATTAAATATTTGAATAAATATCCACTAAATGCAACAAGTTTCATACAATGAATGGTATATTTAACTTTCAATTGCAATTCAGTATTGAAATGTTGATAAGTTTTTGGAGTGTATATATCACTTCATGCCTATAATATCAACAGGTTCATTTTAGAATTAATACTCATAAAAAAAAGAAACTACTCAATCACATAGTAAGGTTTAACCAATTTCTGTCATAAGAGATTTTATATTAAATAGAAACAGAGTTTACAATTGCAATAGGTAAAATAACAAAAAAAAACAAAAACAAAAAAAAACTGGAAAATGTTCAATACCAAATATTCAGTGAGAATGGGAAAAAAAAAAAAAAAAAAAAAAAAATCGAAAAAACAACTAATTAATATTAATAAAACTTATGTATTACTAAATTACTCATGTTATTTATGAAAAGGTTAAATCATTAAAAGTATCAATGGATTTTTTTATCCAAATGTTATCTTTTCATTTTAAAAATTTGTAAAAGAATTTTATTTAGTAAATTTTTAAATTTTTACTACAAATGATTTTATGAAAAATAGTTTACTTTCATGAGAGATCAAATAAATGTACCATAAAAACAAATTTTCTCCATTTAAAGAAAAATCTGTCTAGTTGAGGCATTTTATTTGTCAGCAATCAATAGTGACATACATTTCACACTTGTTATTCAATTGTAATAAAACAGATCAGTTTTAATGAATGATTTTTAGGACAGAATAATCAAGTGGTTAAAATTAATTACTACTTTCTTCAATTGGTATATATTATTTTAGCATATGATACAAATTATTTTGTGTTACCATACTTATCATCATTCACATGAGGTATGCATAAATTTGTTTTTATTTTAATATTTTGATCTTAAAATGTTGACAGGAACAGTCATGCATCCATTGTAAATAAATGTATTTTTTCAATATATTCTAAAGTAATATTGTGCCATAATCATTAAATTAACAAATGTTTCATTGGATCATTTCAATGAAATGAATGTCTAGTTTTTGGAGTTGATTTTTAATTAAATCTAATTTTGGAAAGTATTAACATCTTGACATCAACTGGTTTAATATTTGTGCTAATTTGGGATTAAAAACATTTTCAAATAAAAACAAAATTAAATTCAAATTAGTGAAATACATTTATAAAATTTAACTAACAATTTGATAGTTACATCTACTTGATGACTAAAATATTTTTATTAAAATGTCACAATTTTATTTTGAATATATATTTTGACAGTAACAAATGAATAACTATATTTTAAGTTTTATATAACAGAGCTTTTCAGAATCAATAGCTATTTTTTTAATTTACAGATGGTATTTTAATTCTCTTCTTATACTTAAAAATATGCAAGTTGATCATAAAACATGGTAAATTTGCAATACGTTAGGGAAAACAAAATTTTAAAAATTTTTTCTAGTATTTTCCCTAACAGTACTTACCTGTCCTTCTCTGTATTCAGAAGAGATCAATCGGAATTGTACAGATGTTGCTCCTGTATAAACAGAGGGTGGTGACACTTTTACAGTTTTTTCTTTACTTGGGTCCCTTGCAGGTAGTTCAAAAGTCACCGGGGGAAGAGTGATAATGGCATTCACTTGAACCATAAAACCAGATAACAATGGCAGATGCTGTGGAAATAATGTATGATATTATCATAAAAAAAAAAAAAAAAAGGAACTAATGCAAAGAATCATTCTAATGTCTGTAAGTGGGTGGATAGGCGAATTTGAGAGAGCATATAAATGATAGTATGAAGGTATCATAATTAAGTTCTCAAAAAGAATGCTCAAACATTTATGCATTACAGCCTGGGGAAGAAAACTGGTCTTTGATCAAAGATTTATTTTGCTTGCGTTATGTTCTGACATTCCACATTATTGTCAATTATCTACTTTTCCCTACTAAAGACAACTTATTATGAAAACTAAATAAAAATAAAAAAGGGAATATTTTGTTATGTTTAAATAGCTAATCATACATGGAAATATAGTCTACAGGTTTAGTTTTGTTTGAAAACCACATATCAAAATGACTTTGGTAAACAAACTAGTATAACTGATTACAGTGCTTGTTTTGGATATTTTGAGAATTTTGGTTATATTCCACATAGCAAAATGTGGATTATTCTCACAATGTCTTTATTTGATTGCCACCAACCTCAACTGCTTTACCCAATTATGAAATATCATTCAGTAAGAAATTTCCAGCAAACTACTTTTGATATGTTTGATTATTTACAGAACATTCTCCATAAAATGTGTAAAGATTTTATGCTTAAGTTACATTTTTACCTCATTTTTTTGAAAATATGTCTGCCAAAAAAGCTACTTATTTTCTTCAATCATAGAAACAGAAAACAGAACTATACCAATATTGATGTAAAAAAAAATAAATAAATAAAATGCTCAGATGACAGTTGTCACAATTAAAAGTAATCTTTTTGAATAGTGTCAGCTCAATTTGAACAAAAGAATTAACCCTTTGGTTAACTATATATATATATATATATATCGAACACTCCCATCCACTATCGTGAATAAGGAATGAAGAAAATGTTAACAACGTTCAAAACATTAATTTAAAACAGTGCTTAATATAAAAATAGAGCTATGAATATTTATTATAAATTATAATTTAGAACATGCACAAATTATAATCTACTCAAAATGTACATTTTGTAGTAGATTATAATTTGTATATGTTCTAAACTATAATATATATATATATATATATATATATACACACACACACACACAAGGATCAGTCAATAAATAAGGTTAATTTTTTGGTATAAGGACTTCTAATACAGATAGAAGCTTACTTTTTTTTTCTTAATTTTTTTTCCTTTACTTCTTTTTCAAAGGGATTTAATTTTTTTTGCAGACTGAAAAAAAACTTAGAGAGTTTTGAAGATTAACAACCAAGAAGCATGCTCCAGGGTTGAACAGAGGTCAGTTATCAAGTTTTTGGTTGCTGAAGGGTGCAAATCAGTTGAAATTCATAGGAGAATGTCAACCGTGTATGGTGCCACATGTTTCAGCCAAAAAAATCTCTAGAAGTGGGCTAAATTGTTTAAAGAAGGACAGAGCAGTGTTGAGGATGAAGACAGGCCTGGGAGGCCTACAGAAGTGAGGTCTCCTGAGGTGACTGAATCAGTCAATGACCTCATTCAGTCTGACAGAAGGGTGACAGTGGATGACATTGCAAAGACTTTGAGCCTATCTGTTGGGACAGAACACAAAATTGTCCATATGGAGTTGTCTTGCATCAAAACAATGCAAGGCCTCACACAGCAGCCTAAATGGTGCAGACCATCAATGAGCTGGGCTGGGCACTGCTACCTCATCCCCCTTAGAGCCCAGACCTTGCCTCTTAGACTTTCACCTGTTTGGTCCCTTGAAAGTGTTCACGAGAGTCACAAAGTTAAAAAATGACGAAGTCAAAAGTGCTGTGAGTGATTGGTTGAGACATCAGTCCAAAGATTTTTATGCTGAGGGAATACAGAAGCTTGTGCACAGATGGAAAAAGCGTGTGACACTGCTGGGAGACTACATTGAAAAAAAAAAAAAAAAAAAAAGTAAGCTTCTACCTGTATTAGAAGTCCTTATACCAAAAAATTCACCTTATTTATTGAATGACACTCGTGTGTGTGTGTATATATATATATATATATATATATACACACACACACATGTATTGTAAGGGTTATCAGTTTAGAAAGTTGAATGTCTATAATGACTGTTTCTCTTTACAAGGATTGTAGGAAAAATATAAAAAAAATGAATTACTAATAAAATTCTGTAAGAAGCTTTAATCTTTAAAAAAAAAAAAAAAAAAAAAAGGAAAAAAAAAAGGAAAATTGAATTAAAACAGAAAAATGTTTTGAAATGAAATAATATTTTTTTTAAATTCTTAAAACACCATCTACTACAGTTCTGATATAATTATACAAAGTGTCTGTGATTAGAGTTATTTTATAGAAAATGGATAAAAAATGAAAATATAAAAGATATTTCTAGCCATTATGAGGGGAGAATGCATGTCATTCAAAAAATGTGTTTTTGTATTGTTTTATAGAGAAAAATGAAAAAAATAACAGTTATGTTAAAAATATTTACAGCAACAATTTTAAATCGTTAATATAGCTAAATATATTTAAAATTATTGTCTTTTCAGATTGATTAAACAAAATTTCTAAAACACTAATACTTTTAGGATTAATAACATAAGAGAGGTAATTCATATTTCCCTTTATGTGAATTATCTCCCATGGAGCTATAAAATTAATATGGCTTACTTTTCATTCACATACACACAAATGCCCTTGGGAAAGGTATAAATCCATCTCTTCTCCCTCCAGCTATATGTTGAATAGCAGGATAGATTGGGATCTAACCTTGGTTGGCAACTGGTCTACCGTAGAAAGTAACGGCAACCTACTGCGGGAAAATTTTCTGCCTGGATAGTCATGTCTCAAAAGAGACATGATCACTCAAGCTTGTATCATGTAAGGCAATTAACAGTTTATTAGCTTTTAACAGTGTGTGTGTATACATATGTATACATTTACCTGTTCAAGGAAAATTAAGAAACTTGGACCAATGTGATTCCAAAGTTTTATAGCTCTCTTCTAATCAATGCATTTATTTGAGTATAGCTCATAAGATATAATCACAATCTATGATATAAAATTAAATTTTTGCTTGGTGACAATTGCTTTTCTAAATCGTCATCTTTCAAATGTAAAACTCCTTTTTTATACTGAAACATTGCTTTAATTCTGTACATAGCTAAGGTATACAATCTAAACTTATTTATAAATGGAACTTTGTGTGGGTGTGTGTATCCGTTACCTATAGACTCCGAAACGGCTGAACCAATTTTCTTGAAAATTTACAGTTGTACTATAAGTGTCTGCGAGTGTTCTTAGCTAGGTTTTGTGTTGAGGTATCCCCGATAAATATCAAAAATCGATAAGCGGGTTATAGAAGGAGTGGTCCGATTTTAATAAAATTTGATACACTCATAGACAAAGACATAAGAAACGATATTCAGAAGTTTCAAGGTTGCAGTTCTTACAATAGTGCAGAAAATTGATAATATATATATATATATATATATATATATATATATATATTATATAAAAGGCAAGATGTTTGTGTGTGTGTCTGTTTATCTGTCTGTATGTCCTTTATACAAATCCACTATTTTTATCCGATTCTCACCAAACTTCACACAAATATTCTTTAGGCTGAGTCTGAGCTCCAGGACCATGGATTAGTTTTAAAGCTTTCATTACACCAGAGCAACGGTGTGCTATACTGCTAGTACACCATAAAATATGAACCAGCTTTTTGTTTTTAATTGACATGTCAAAATTAATTCAATAGAACACAATTGTTTTTAGTAATTTTTTTAACAAACTAAATTGAAAAATGCAAAACAAACTGAAGCAGTTCGTTTTTGGTTTTTAGTTATAAAAAAAAAAAAAAAAATGTTTTTCTGGTGTTTGAGTTGTCCCAGTGTTTAGTTGTGTCTTCCTGTATGTAAGAGCTCCTAAATATCTGAAGATGTTCAATCAGACTTATTTATTTCTGTTTTTTAGTGTATAGAAACAAGTGGCAAAAATCAAAGTACAGTGTACTTATTGATATGGTACTGCCCAATGAAACTGTTTTTTTTTTTAATTAGGCAAGATATTTAAAAAAAAAAAAAAAAAAAAAGGTTAAATCAGAACAAAATTATCAAATTTGAAATATTTTAATAAATTAATAATTGAATTATGATTAATTTTGATCAGGGTTTACTTTCATTTTCTTTTTAGTTTTTTTTTTTTTTTTTTTTATTGCAACTTAACTCAAATGTTCAATCTATAACAGTGAATAGGCAATGGAAATAAAAGAGCAATCCTAAATGAGATTAAAAATTAATTATTAAATTATTAAAAATAATTTCATCTAATGAAAAAATGGATTATTTAAAAATATAAAATGAAAAATATTTTCTTCCAAGTAGCAAAAAAATTTTGGATAGAAAATCTGCCCTTGCATTTCTGTTTTCTATACAAAAACTGACAATTTTTTTCAATGTTTCCTTATATTTTTTTTCAAAAACAGAATGTATAAAAACTAAGACATTTGTATGTGAACAATATTTGATTGAAGAAAAGTCAAATTGGTTATGAAAATATTTATTTACATCAGTTTCAGAACAAATACAGTTGAATCTTCTGAGGATAATGTAAATAAATATGTAAATAACAAAACTATTTTTTATTCAGAAATTAAATATTGATTATATGCAAACGTTTTTGAAATTTACGTACTATTTATATTAAAAAAAAAAATTCTATCAGAAGATGTAGATGAAAATAATCTAGGATAGATAAAGACAACAATAACTGGTAAGCTAGAAAAAGAAAATAATGATATAACCAAGTTAACTTTCCATACTATCAAAAACAAGGTTTGTAAGGAAACTATCACTATTAGAAATCACTATAACATTTAGTGGGCTTGAGAAGTTTAATTTCGTAAAAAAATTGCTTTCTTAGATTTTATAAATTTCAGCTGACAACAACACTGATTTTAGTCAATGAATGTCAAATGTTTTCTTTATGAAAACAACTAATTTCCCATTACTAAAGCAACAAAGTTCAAATCTATCAGAAATGTTTTGTGGTAATTATGGAAGTTATAATTAAAAATTATTTTTGTTCATAAAGTTTAATAAAAAAATACAAGAGCATTTTTTTAAAATTTCAAACCAAGCAAGGCAATAAAGCCACTAAAATATAAGGGATTATAGTGTGTGAAAGAATTTTATTAGCACTCTCATGGCTGACTATTTTTTTATGAAGGAGTTGTTCAAGTTGATATTCATCTGTCAACCATTGTGGCATGCCAGTGATGAGTCATTCTATTATAATATTTGATAATGAGATTAAGTGCAGGGGGAAAGTAAATTCATGCCTTTCTCAATAGCATTAGTTTCAAGTGAGTATAAATAGCTACAGATAAAATCCAAACTGTTGCCCAATTCCTTAAGTATATATATATATATATATATATATATATATATATATTTTTTTTTTTTTTTTCACCACTTGGAACTAATGTGTAGGATGATGTGCAGAAATCTTTTTCAATTATTTTTTTGGTATTGAATTATTGATATTTGGTTGGAAAAGACAATGTAAATATCCAACACATTTTTTTAAATTTAGATTAATACAGATTCTAAAGGAAATACACTAAAAACAAATCACATTTAAATACTGCATGCACAAACATTTGGATCATTTGTTATTTTTAGTTTTTCTTTTTTTAGATAAAAAAAAAATCTATTTCTAAAGTGAATGCTGAAATTACTAACATAGGAAAAAGGCAGATCAAATTCATTATACATCAAAGAGCAATACACAGAAACAAAATACATGAGTTTGTAGCAATAATTAAATGGCAAGATATCAATAAGAGTTTTGCCAAGTCTTAAACCTGATCAAGACATAAATAGCATCAAGCTAATTTTATTTTGGATTGAATGTTACAGTTTTGTCAGTAAATAAATAATCAAATGTTATTCTACCTGGACATAATCCACATAAACCAGTTCTATTTTATTAATTACATTATCTTGTATTGAATTCAAGGACTGAGTTTTATGCTAAATGTAAAATTTAATGAATGTTCAATCTTCTTCAAATGGAATTGTGTCAAAAAAAAACCACTTCTAATAAGCTGCAGATTTTTTGGTTCATTTTATGTTTAAATTGATAGCTTTCTATATGAAAGACAGAAAAGCAAAAAGTTACTTCATATTGTATTTTCCTTTAAGAATTCTTTCAAGTGTAATTTTAAATTAAAATTAACCGACTTATTTAAGACTTTTGCAACAAGTTAAGCTTTTGCTAAAACTTTTAAGTAAATTTAATTCCAATTATTTCTTTTTGAGCAAGTTGTTAATTACTTTTCTTATACCAGGAGAAAAAAACTTTTAAAGTTTAAAAATAAAATTATTCTACTCATTCAAACTTAGTGTAAAATTTTTTAAAAATTACTTTAATCTGTTTAACCTATAAAATAGTTTACCAATTTCCAGTAAAGAAAAAGCCAAAGTTAATAAATATATACAAGTTACTGATTTAAAAAGCTACATTCAAAAATATTGAAACAAATGCAAGTTTTATCTGAAAAATATTAATTTCCTTAAACCAACAGACACCTACATACAAAAAGGCTTATTAAATATTATGTTATAAACATTTAACATTCAGTATTTGAGTTAAACTCACTTTCATAAAGATTAAACATTAGATTTCTAAAACAATCAACAATTATTAAAAAAAGTGAGTGAAATAATTTAAAGAAATTTTCAAAAACTCTTCAAAACTGAATTGTTCAACAATTTCAGTCAAAACCATTTGTGTACCATTGCTGAAAAAAAAAAATAAAGTTAAGCATGTAAATTTTGATTGTTGCATGAACTATAAAACGACTATATATTAGATATTAGTATGTGACTGACTTGAATTGTCAGCTATTAGCAGCAAGTATTATCTTTTCTAGTCTGTATGATCAGTTCATTTATACAGTTATAAAATGATATCAAAAACTATAAATTTAATTACTTTTTATAAGTGGGTGTTGGCATTTATAATCTTATGCAAATATAAATTGTAAACAAATTTATTGATAAATACAAAAGGTTAAAAATTTAAAGTTTAAACTAATGGTTGAAATTAATTCTTTAACCAGATTTGTTGCAATAATTACCCTATGTACATATAATAGAAAAAACAAAAAAAAATCAATGCTTGTCTTTAACACTGTATTTTCAGAAAGTAGTAATTTTTTTTTCCTTTTGCATGTAGACTTACTATAATTGGGTTAGTTTATTTATATTATTTAATTTTTTTTAATATCTAAAATATTTTAATATTATTTTACATTGATTAGAACAGAAAAAAAAACTTAAATTAACAATATTATATCAGAATCCTATAAACAAACCTCCTCTATTTCTTTATTGCATTTCATGATTTTTTTATATATTCATGTGGAAAATGAGATGTGCAAATGTCGAGACACTGAAGAAACACAAAAAGGAACAGGTAAGTAATACATATCTTACATATTCAAGAACAATATTTATGTTTATTCTAAAAATCATTTTAACCCAAATACTGAATAGCCTTAACAGAAAAATATAAATTTTGCTGTAAAGCTAATAAACCACTTCATATCTCACCTTTGATGACCATGACTCAAATCTGAACAGTTATGATATTAGCAGAAATAACCATGAAAGGAGACAAGAATACATGAGAGAAAAAAAGGCCAAGATTAACATTATATTCCCAAATTAGTACTGAATGGCCTATGACTAAAAAGTACAATGAAATGAGACCAACTGGTCTCTGGTGAAAATTTCCACAAAAAAAAAAAAAAAAATTATATATATATATATATATATATTTTGCAACTTTATAAGATTTAAGAGGAGTGATATGCATTATAAAATGATAAAACAAATTTGTTGATAAAGCAATCAATCCATTTCTGGAATTAACTAATTTGGTTATGTTAGAATAACCAAGTTTATATACACAGCATTTACAAGAGTGAAGATTATCATATTCTAAAATTATGTAAATTAAGAAAATGTATTAATAGTTAGGTTAAGTGGAATGGCTATTCTCATAGGTGACTGATTTTCTTTGCTAACATTGAACTACATATTTGTAAAATCTACAAATAATACCAAAAAAACATCAAATGTGAAAGGTATTGTTGGAAAGTAGAAACTGCCGATAAACAGTTGTTAAATAAAGAGTTACAACCAATCTGAACTTCAATCTAGTCGAGTTTCAACACTTCAAGTGAGCTAAATACCCAATGGAGTAGATGAGAGATCATGGGATGCAGATAGAAATGATAAAGAGATTGAAATTCTCAGAACACAAAAAAGAATTTGATTTTTGAAAAGCTATTTTTATTCTATGTAGAAATTTGTTGATTTAGTTTAACAGCATATCAACCTATATGGGTTATTTAAAAGCTGAAATCTAAATATTTTGAGCACAATTTCATGGCTTCAACTAAATATATTTTTGAAGCAATTGTATGCCTTCAATCACAGTTAAAATGTATTGCTGGTCATTTTCCTATAAATAAACCTGGTTGCTAATTTTTTTTATATTGTAGTGGGATTGGCTAGCTATTTATAATTAGCATAGCTGTACCCCTATATATATATATATATATATATATATATATATATATATGTGTGTGTGTGTGTGTGTGACATATCTGAGGTAACAGACAGATGAAGATCTCACGAGAAAGTTCAAATGAGCACTTGGCAACATCATAACAAAATGGCATCGCCGAACAAAACTATGCTGGACATGAAAAACCCGGAGGAGGTTACAATTTGGTTGAAGTGTTTTGAGGCAATTGTCAGGATTAAAAAAAAATTGAAGAATGACCAACAATAAGAACAAATCAGATTTATTTTTGGCCACTGCAGGGTGTAGAGCTCTTAAACAAGTATCATTAATGACTTACCCTGAAGAAATTGAAACTTTAGACTTTAAGAAAATTAAGGAGAGAATTTTATAATCTATCCAACCAAAAAGAAGATTAGTCATTACTGAGAGAACCAAGTTTCTGACACTAAGACTCAGTAGACTAAGAGATACTAGTAGGTATTGTGAATTTAATGAACTGGGACAAAAGGAAATGACAATAGAGGATGAATTAATTCAGCTTCGACTTTTGGAAGGTTTAGTTGATACTGCACAGAGACTTAAAACCTTGGAAATTTACAAAATATGAGTTTGGAAGCCACTGTTGAATTTATACAGTAGAGAGAGTTGATTGAAGAATATTAGACACAAAGAAACCAACAAGAAGAAATGATGGAGGCAGATGCTATTAAAAGGATAATGGAATCAAAATGCAAGTACTGCAATTGTAAACATGAACAAAAAAGATAAAAATATCCTGTACGAGGATATGTGACAATTGTGAGAAAAAGAATCATTTTAAAGTTGTCTGTAAATGGCAAAGCAGCAAGTTAAAGAATGTAGAGGCACAATGGAAGAAAAAAGAAAATGGAAGGGATGTTTTAGACATAGAGATTAAAAGCAAGAATAACTTTAAAAAGATAAAGTTTAACGGCACTTATTTAAGTATGCAAGTTGACACAGGAAGTGAGGTAACCATCATTCCAAGAAATTTTTGTGAAAAATTAAGATGACCAAAATTAAAGAAATGTTGGATAAAATTAAGACAATTTGATGGTACATGTATCAAAACATTAGGTTCTTTTCAAGAGAGAATTGAAACAGCAAAAAGAATTGAAACAATTACCATCATAGTAACAGATTGTGTAAAAAGTCATGGCCTAATAGGTACTGATTTATTAAATGTTGATAGTGCACAGTTACTGAATGCTGCAAATGGTAAAAATGGTGAAACAGGAACATTGAAAAATTATAGAGCAAGCATTAAGCTAAAGCAAAATGTTACACTGTCATATATTCAAAGTCAGAGACTTCTCATACATATAAAACCAATGGTGGTTGAGAAGCTGAATAAAATGGTGAAAGGAATACTTCAATATGTTGAACCTGGAGGCAGCAAATGGACATCCTTTATTGTTGTTGTAAGGAAACCTAATGATGATCTTAGGATTTGTGGGGATTACAAAGTAGGTGTGACTCACAAAATTTGTTCACACTCATATCCTATTCCAAATGTAGAAAATATATTGCATTCCTTTGCAGGAATGAAATATTTTGCTAAAATTGACTTAAAAAATGCGTACAACCAAATCCAAAGAAATTACGACAATAAACACGACTAGAGGCTTGTTAAGGTGGACTCATCTACTATTTGAAGTGAAGACAGCCAGTTTGATTTTTCAGAGAGCAATGAAAAATTTACTTGAAGGAAAAGTAAAAAAAGATCATAATTTACCAAGATGATATTGGGTTGGGCGCCTGTACTGAAGAAGAGTTAAAGCAAAAAACAAAATTAGTAATGAGTATACTCAGAAAAAGAGGAATGACTAAATGAGAACAAGTGTATATTCAAGTTCAAAAAGTTGACATTTTTGGGATATCAAATCTCAGAGGAGGGTACTTCACCAGACTCAAGCTTAATTTAAAAAATTTTTTGAATGTTTTGCCTCCAAGTAATAAGAGTTGGAGTCATTTCTTGGATTAGCTAATTTTTATAGCAAGTTTTTACCGAAATATGCAGAAAGAATTGAGCCTTTTGCTGAATTATGAAGGTAAAATA
The DNA here is from genome assembly GCA_037127315.1 of Ascarosepion bandense. Lineage (NCBI taxonomy): Eukaryota > Metazoa > Mollusca > Cephalopoda > Sepiida > Sepiidae > Ascarosepion > Ascarosepion bandense. Next base: position 741,916 of record JBBBDQ010000201.1, on the reverse strand, counting down.
AGGAGTTTCTGTGGACTGAGCTTCACTAAAAAGCTTTCAGTAAATTGAAATTGGCATTATCTAAGTAACCAGTTGTAAAGATTTTTGATCCTAAAAATAAGTCACATTAACGACAGATGCGAGTGGTCAATCTGTCTCAGCAATTTTGTCACAGGAACGATGCCCGGTGATGTATCTGTCCGGGGAAATTAACAGCGGCTGAGAAGAACTATTCCAATATCAAAAAGGTGGCCTTGGCTATAGTATGGAGTATGACCAGAGCAAGAGAATTTTTGTTAGGGAAAAAGGTTTTACTCAGGTCGGATCATAAACCGCTAGAGTTTATATTCCATTCCAGAAAAGAATTACTAAAGGTTACGTCCTCGAGATTACTATGACGGGCTATGAAGTTGATGGCCTTTGATTTTGAAATTGAATATGTGAAAGGGAATATGATCCCACACATAGATGCACTTTCACGACTACAGTTTGAGGAGGAGCAACATGAGAAAAATGAGGAACTGGAAGAGGGAATGTTACACTGGGTGGAGACTGATACATTGTCCATAAATAGACTCATAATGGAGACCTTACAAGATCCAGTATTGAGTCAGATTCTAGAAAGAATAAGGAACAACATATGAAGTAATTGTTCCAAAGCAGAAAGACTGTACAAGGTCAAACACAAGTTAACAATAGAGAATGGCATAATCTGCAACATAGATTTGGTGGTACCACCAGAAACTTGTCAAAAGCAGGTAATTAAAAGTGTACATGATGATGTGGAATAGCTGCTACACTAAAACGTGTAAAATTGGAAGCTTGGTGGAGACATACGTCAATAAATGTTCCAAGTGTGGTGAAATAAAAAAAATTTTTGATCGAACAAGATACATTCGTGGCCAAAGGAAACTGAACCCTGGTTCAGAGTTCACATGGACCATGCACAGGTGAATGGTATAGAATTGTGTTTGATATTGGTGGATGCGTTTTCAGCCTGGTCCGAAATTTTTAGAGTTACGGATAGAAGATCGGAGACTGTGCAACAAATTCTATCTACAGTTTTTGCCAGGAACAGCGAACTAATGACATTGGTAACAGATAATGCTCCAGAGCTTTGTGATGAGAACCTATGTACATAGTTAAGAAACATTGAATGCAGACCGTATAAAACACCTCTTTATCACCTGCAATCAAATGAAATAGCAAAGAAAATAGGGCAAACCATAAAAGTGAGCTTAAAAGCATTCTCCCCACAGCATGAACAGATCAAAAATTTTCTACCAAGATTATTACTAAGTTATAGGACAATACCTCATGCCGAAAGATTACAAAGTCCATCCGACTTAATGGGAAGACAGATAAGAGCAGCATTAATAATGTCTTTCTCAACAAATGAAAAAATATAGTATAATGAAAATGAAAGAAGAAAAATAGTAAGATTCATAATGCAGAAGGGACAAAATACAGCTTTTATGAACGGCAGAGGCTTATTGGTGCATGCTGACCAACTGAGATGGTGTCAAAATAATGATGACTTGGAGACGAAGGATGCTGAAGAATATTTATGAGGAACCACAAGAATATAACAGCTCAGAAGAAACAATGAGCGCACAGGAGTTTTCTGAGGGGTCAGAAAACGAAGCCTCAGAGACGTGTCAGGAAAGAAGGTCGAGATCTCCTATAGAGAGAAATCCTCTTGAGACCACCGAAAGGGGGAGGGGATGTAGGAGAAGCAATAGGTCAACTCAGGGAGTCAGACCTAAAAGGTTCAGGGAGATGTAGTGGGACAGGCTAGCTAATTATAATTAGCATAGCCTTACCCCTATATATATGTGATATATCTGAGATAGCAGACAGATGAAGATCTCACGATATTAAGTTTGAATGAGCACTCATCAACATCATAACATATATAAAAATGTATTGCTTGTATTTTTATACTTTCATAGTGTTTTGTTTTTGTTTAGAGTTTCCCTATTTAGCCATAGCTGAGACCCTAACAAGTGCTACCATCCAAAGTTAGGATGGACCTGGGAACAACAGCAATAAAGAGATGGTTCTACCATTCTGAAAACCTCCAATTTCCTGGTCAGAGGCATTGCTGCCAGATGTAGTTTATCATGCATTAAGAAATGACAATCATTGCCTGTATATGCAGAACACCAGAGTTAGATAGAAAATAACAATAATAAAAACTTGATTTTCATCTGAGTTGACTATCAAATGACTATTAAATATGATAATCACAGCTATTTTAATTGTATTTCTGGGTATCAATGATCTATTTTGTCATGCATAATTTAAAAGAAAATGTACACATATTTCTGTGGGGAAAGAGCATTTCCAGAGCCAGTAAATAGATTATTTATTATTAAGAAATTATAATTAGAGTACAATTAAATTAATATATGAGAAATTAATAAAACCGACAGTCAAGATTTTGTTAGAAAAAGTTTTCATTTCAAAAGAATGCTATAATGTAGCATTTCAAATAAAATTTTTTAAAAGTTATACACATCAAGAATATATGAGGACTTAGAATTGGAAGTGACTCATGCAAATGCATATTTTGCTTGTGGTGATAAAACTTATAATAAATTGATCTTGATATAGCAAACATTTGTTTTAAGGATGATAACTGATTGGATGAATGAAATAACGGATAAAATAATAGATAAAACATGTAAATAAGAAACAAGATGGATAAACCACAAGAAACATGAAAAAAAAAAAATAGTTGATGTTTGGCATTAAAATCTAAATTTAGAAAATTTCAGAAAATACTTATTTAACTATTTAATTCATTACTGAATGAAAAATTCAGCTAGAGATCTAGTCATGTAAATGACCTTTGATCTTTTTAAAAATTAGTTAATATTATCTATGCAGATACAGACAAAGCATTAGAACCACATTATGATTAAGTAAAAATCAGACATGACAGATCAGAATTAAGTGTCATATTCATATAACTATACAAAATTAGGATTTAAATTTATCATATATTTTATGTTCACATGTACATAAGGAATATGGCTGATAATTCTTCAGCAGATGAAAATAAGTAAATACAAACAAAGTAGAACAAAGTAACCAAAGAAATGAACAGATACATGCAGACATGTTCATGCAGAGTACTTTAACATGCAGACAATACAGAAAACCCACTGAGAAACAGCCATATCATGAATGTGCTTTAAACTTGCAACTGGAAACAAAGATGTTTTTACATTTAAACTGCATAAAGTTTTTCAGTAGGTTCAAAGAAAAATATGTGAAATGCTTTTTTGATACAATAATGAACATTTTTTATAGGGATTCATAACATTTAATACTGTGAAATATAAAATATGTATTAACTTTTAGCATTAATAATATGAAACATTCTACATATAATTAAATTAACAGAACAGGGTGGTGTGACAGAGAATGTTTTATCTGCAAATAAGAACAGTTGGAGTAAAATGTGTTAAAAGCAAAAGAAAAAAGAGCTTGACACTATATGTAGATATTGATACTTCCACAAAAGATCTAAATAGACATGACACTGGCAGAGAGTTTATACATTTCCCTCAAGCACTACCATAATTGGCTGAAATAAAAACCAAGATTTCAAATATTGATTTTTAAAGCAGTTAGATCTTCTTCAATGAAAAGATTGAAGTATAACACTATTTTCCACTTTCTTTTGTTTGGCTTTGTATTGGATTAAAATAAGAAAATATTTATGAATTTTGCTGAACTTACTTCTGTGTGGACAATCATGGCTTTCCACAACTTCCTGTCTTTTGCTGCACTTAGTGAAATTTTTCTTTTTGCTCACTCTCCTAATCCCTATTCCTCTATTTACCTACGTTCCTTATATAGGTTATTCACTGTTTTCCTGTTGCCTTCAGTATGTCAAGTAAGTGACATGACTTATTTTTCATTGCATCTACTTAGATTGTCATTTTACAGTCATTAGAAAATAGTGCAGATCAAATATAAGTAAAAACTATTCATGATGTTTACTGATAATCATGATCTAACTAGTTATGATGAAAAAAAATAAATAAATAAAAAAAATGAAATTAGGATAAAAGAAAAACTTGACAAAAATAATACTAAGTCATGAACTCAAGTCCCTATAGATACTTTATACTCAAGATCTTGTGCCTAGACTAAGCTAAACTTCATAAATAATTTGGATAGATCAGTGATCCCTAGTTTTAAATAAACATCTTTTATGTCAATTGTGAATTGATACAATATTGGTTGATTTCCTATTTTTATATTCAAAACTTAGCAAGCATTAAATTTCCAAACAGTTTTGGTAGTTTGTTTTGAAAGTAAGCATAATAGCCATAGCAACAAAAACATGCCTAAAGCAACAATTTTTAGCTAAGCATTTGCAGGATTCTTATTCTGATTTTAATGAAATGGAACTTTGATTTTACTTTCAGCAATATATTCTCTATTCCCTTTCTGGGAAAAAAAAAAAAAAAAAAAACCCTGAATATAATTTTCCAACAAAATCAAACAGCATTTTAATTCTTTTAAATATGAATATATTTTGGTATTGAGTTAAACCACTGACAGATTTCAATCCATTTTCTATCTTTAATTTTATTATCCTATTATAAAAAAATAAATAAAAAAAACTTCTTTTGGCCTAACTTAGTGCATTAATCAAAAGATTGTTTCAAGAAAATAACCAACATAAACAAATCCTTCTTGGGTATTTTTTTATTTTTTGTAAGTGACAAATTATTGTCAGGAAAAAATACAGCTTCATCAGTAATCAATGAATGACAATTGAACACCTTAAAGGGCAATTCTAAAATTAAATGACTTTGTAGATTTCTTACATTGCAGAATTTAGAAATTGGCAAATTTATACTTTATGAAAAAAAAAAAAAAGAAAAGAAAAAAGTAAGACAAAGGTTAACATACAATTTGAACAAAACAGAGTACTATCACCTTATCTACAGAAACTGCATTTCAAGACTGCCTCCTTTTCAGTGGATGCTTAATATTACGAATATTACTTAACCTACCTACATTTATTCCTATACATAATGATAAATTGGTACAAGAGATTAACAGCAATAACAAAATAGAAAAATCTAACATTTTACTCTAACAGAGGTTTTAATAGAAATTTTTTTATTGTAAATCTTAGCAATCTCAGCATACAATTTCTATTTACTTAATGTAATCAATAGTATTGATCTTAACAAATAAACTAAAAAAGAATTTTTTGTACCATATCCACTGGCATGTGACAAAGAGACAAATTTCGCTCAAGGATAATGTTATATAGTTAATAGCATGGCTTCATCACAGAGATTCATGTTGATACTCATGGTTATTCACAGTGAAATGAGAGAAAATCATGAAATGCGATCACATAGATTAGTTAAGATTTACTTAACAGAAGTAACAGATTTTTCTATGTAGATTAGTTTGCTTTGTTTAAATACAAGTCTTTAATAAATATTTCATTTTAAAGAAATTAAATTTTAAAGTGGGTGAAAGTGAAAGAGTTCAGTTCACAAATAAACTGATTTTATGCCTATATTCATAACTGCTGATATTCAATTGATAACTGGATGTAGAACATGACCGTGATTTAGTGCCCACTTATACAAATATGACTATAAAAGAAAGGCAAGATCCAATTGTGCATATGAATTCTATTTGCCCAAAGAGAAAACTTTTACAATCTCTTGTAAGAATTTTTATCATTTTACATAAAATCATGGCTTCAACATATCAAGATTTCTCAGCAAAATTCTTTAGTACCATTTCACTAAAAGAAGCATTTTATTCTAACGATTTTTCTGCTCGATTTGTCAACAGAATTATCATATACAAAATTTCAACAGTCTAAATATAAAACTAGCAGTTGTTTGATTAAATAAAAATTACATTAAAAAAATTCTAAAGCTCATTTGAAGTGAAAAATTGAATTAAAATTCTGAATCTATACAAGTAAAATTTAAAAAAACAAATGCAATAATAAGCTTACAAATCACAGCCAGTTGACGTAACAAAATTCTAAGTTTTGTCTAAACAAGTGAATTCCTTTGTGCTGCTGTTGTTACCAGAATTTTGATGATCCATGCTTTAGATGTATAATTTATAAGAAAAGAAGGGATTGTTCCTGATATCCCAAGTGGATTGGGTCATTCTGTTTATCCTTGTCTTTACTAATTATTTACTTGAAAAAAGCTGGAGGTAACAACAGCAAAGAGCAAAATCATGAACAAACCTTCAAATGTTAATGACCCTCTCAAAGTTATAGACAACAGATTCAAAATATTTCAACAAAAGAAGCCAAAATAAGAAGTTTATTATTAACTTTAAATAAGCCAGTGTAAAAAATGCTTTGTAGAACCAACTTTTAATAATATAGACTTCTACATACAAATTACCAATTACAAAGGAATTCCCTTTTCATGCAAAAAAGGATATATAAAAAAGAACAGAGTAAGTACAAAGGAGATGTGGAGAGACAGACAAAAAAAAAAAAAAAAAAGTGTAGTCCTGACTTGGAAAACAGATCCGAATGGTGAGGTAGACATTGTGCAAAATATGCAACCATTTCTCCTGTTGTTCAGTACAAAAGCAGATTGAAAAGACATGTTAAACTTACCGACATGCAGGCACTCATGACTTTTGAGCCAAGTTGCACAATACTTGTGCTTGCAGAAGCAAGCACATTTATAACAGATTTGTTACAAGAATTTACCAAATCTGTTACAACCTGAAATGGTTGGAAATGTGACTTTCAAAAAGAAAAAGGAAAAAAAAAAAAACAACACAAGAGAAAACAGCAAACAAAAGAAACAAGGTCAGGCGTGGCAGATTTCACACAAGCAGTTTTCAGACTTAGTAATTAATTTCTCGTGCAAACAAGTCATGATTGTTTTTCTTAAAGGTCAATAAAGCAAACAGAATCATTATAAATAACTGAATTTTCCCCAACCTTAAAAAAGAAAAAGAAACTTTTCTGTTTGAATTTTGTCCAAATTCTGGTATTGAAACTGGTATTGAAAATCACAACAAACAAAAGGAATGTATAACTTTAGGAAAAGAATGAAGGATTCTTTTTTGTTCTTTATTAACATGTAGACTATTGTCTCTATTTTTGTTGTTGTTACAATATTTTGCCTCTTGTACTCTCCAGCAGGTAACAACAACAAAGATAGGGACAAAATTCTGCATGTAAATATGATAATTTTTCATCCCAGAAGTTCAAACAGAAACTCTTCTTTGATCCTACTATTTAAAATAACTATAAAAGTGGATCAGTAAGTTCATAGTCTGACAGTTATTTGAAATTTTATATTTGGTATTTTCACTGTTCAGTCTATGTGATTAAGTACATGAACAAAAAAACAGATTAGGTTAAAAAACTGTAAGATAACAGTTATATGATAAGGTTGTAAATTTATGATAAGGTTGCAAATTTATGGCTAGCCAATGCTTTATTACAGTAGGAAACACTATTTTTAATTTTGTGAACCTCATTTTTTATTTATAGGCTTAAAAAAAGAATTCTTCCAATGACTTATTTTCTAAAGAAAAAATAATTAGTTTGATGAACTGACCTTTCCAATATTCAAGCAAAGTTGAAAAAAAAACTTTTAAAAAAAAACCCCAAATAGTACTAACTTTTCTATGACTATATACTAACTATATTTGCCCATTTATATCTGTCTAATCATCAGACAGACAAACTAGAAAATGTTTTGAATTTTGAAAAATGCTTTATTTTTCTCAAAGAAAGTTACCAAAATTAAACATTAATTATTTATCAAATGACCTGTTTGATTTGGATATTTAAATCTAGGAGTTTAATTTTTAGAGGCTTAAGAAAATGTTAACTATAATATCAAAGAGAAAACATTTCTTGCAAACACGCACACAAATTGATATATATAACAAACAAATGATTACAAGTATTGGTAAATTTTAAATTGGAGGGTGAAGAGACATTGACCTAAGCTTTTTAATTGTTAATATTTATTATTCTTTCAAATTTTAATGTAGAAGGAAAAGAATTACTTACTGAAGAAAGATCATTTTCAAGAAGTGACCAGAATGATTTACAAAACTGAATGTCAGAATTTCTTGCTACATGAACGACCTGTCAAAAAAGAGATTAAAATAAGCAAAGGCAAAACAATCAATATAATCAACTAGTACAATAACTGTTGTAGACCAATTACCTAACAGCCTTGGGACTCACTTCATCAGGTTTGTTTAATAATTAAATCAACAGTAATTGTATTGAATTGGTTAAAAAAAGATAAGTATGCAAATGGCCTATACTCGTAATTTCTTGGCAACATTTAGCCTTCATTCTCAAAAAAAAACAAAACAAAAAAAAAAACGTGTGTCAATAGGACATTAGCACTTATTACTTTAAATTACCAAGACTCCCTCAGTAATGTTTATTTACAAGATTATAAAGATCTGTGAAGCAGGTACTATGTGATGTTTATTATCATTTTATAAAAAAAAAAGAAATCTGAAAAGAAATATCTTTATTCAAAAATTTATAAAAACCTCTAAAATTGTCAACAAATTGCGTTCTTCGGCATGAATTTGAATTTAATAAAATGGCAAATAATAAAGATTTCATTATAAGTTCTTATATTTTTATGATTTTGAACATTTTTATAAATCTTTTAATAAAAAGTTGTTATCATATTTGTTACTTTACAAATTGATGAATGATGAACATTGTATTAGTTGGTTTGCATTTTTAGAATGTTGTAAATATAAAATTATTCTTGTAAATAAACAATCTAATAAACAAATAGTATTTAATATTTTTGCTGTAAATTCTCAAAGAAAATGTACAAATTCACTTTCATATGTTTGGGTTTTATTAAAATTATTATCACTTTTTAAAACAAACATTGCCAAGGGAGTGAAGGTAGTACAAAATAATAGTGGTGTCAAGGGAAAACCCTCCTTTTAACACGCCATCTTATTGAAGGCACAAATTACCAATTTCTCTTCAACTAGATAAATTTATGCATTCTGGGAAAAATAATGAAGAAGGAAAAAAAAAACAAAAAAAAAACAGTAAAATCTTATGCAAAGTTTGTTCCCAAAACTGCTTCTTAACATTTAAGAATTCAAGGTAGACACCACATGTCTCTGCATCTCTCTCACCTCACACACACACACACACACACACACACACACACACACAATTTCCTGAATATGCAAAATCAGGGTTTAAATGCCAGGATGTCGATAATACCTTTTTTCAATTGTTGGAAGTAAAATAATCTGCCAAAAATTTAAAATGGATTTGAGGTATAAATATGCAAATTTCTGCTTTCATTTTAACTACACTTTTTTTAGGATATCTCAAAAAATAAATAATATATATATTATCCTACGCCTATGGCACTACTCTGAGTGTCATGTGTTATGCAATCATCAGGTGCATATTTCAAACTGACAGTTTAATAGATTTGAATTTAATTTCACTAAGTTCACTTTATGTTCATGGGAATTAAATTTTACAAAGTTACTGCTTTTTTTAATAACAAGATTAAAAATCTAAATATTCTAAGGTAACATTTAGATAAAAGTTAAAAATTAAAAAAAAATAAAAATAATAAAATGCAAGGTGAAGAAATCAAAGGGGCGTAAATCATGAGACGTAAAACTTTAAATATTCAAATATTACATGTAAATAAAATTTTAAATAAAAATAAAAGATAAAATGAAAAGAAATATTAAAATTAAACAATAACAATTATGAATTAAACACCTTTTATTTTTGCTCTCTACATCGTTTAATTTTTAATTTTAAGTTATACTTCTAAATTTTTATTTTATTTTTCTTTAAAATTTTCATTTTTTATCTACATGTAATGTTTGAATATTTAAATAACATGTGAACTTAAATTCAAATCTATTAAACTGTCAATTTGAAATATGCTCCTGATGATTGCATAATGCAGATAGATAGATATTTTACACAACAAAGCTAAGTAATCCATTTTTTTGTGATCCAGCTGGTTTGCAAAAGCAGTTTAATATAATAATCATCAAATAATTTACACAAGTTTTTACTTCAGATGTCAAAGTGGTTTATACTGGTTTATAGATTGTCAGTTTTTTTTAAATGTTCTAAATACACAAATACAGTCTAAATTTCTTGAGATCATGTGTACAAATAACATGAAAACACTGGCAATGTTCATGTTCACAAAAAAAAAAAAAAAAAAAAAAAAAAATGGTGTGTCAAAATGACGATTATTCCTTTAACACTGCTGTTATTGTATACACTTGACTCCCTCAGAAATGGTTATTTACAAGATTATAAAAATTTGTGATCCAAATGCAATAAAGATTTATTATTTACAAAGAAATAAATTTGAAAAGAAACCTCTTTATTTGAAACATTTTAAAAATATTTTTAAAATATTCAAAATACGTAAACCTGTTAGAATGCAATATTATTGACCATTTTTATGAAAGTGTTTTTTTTGTTTATTTTTTTTTTTACTTATAATTTTATGAAAATATCAATGAACTATAAAACAAGAAAATTTGAATAAACATATCTTTAATTGCAGGGGGAGTCAAAAATGTATACAATAATAGTGGTGTCAAGGGAATAACCATCTTTTTGACAAACTAATTTTATATCATTGTATTTTACTTTGCTGATATAGAATATTTAAAATCAAAAACAAACAAATAAACAAAACACCGATTTAAAAGACCAGACATGATCATAAAAAGAAAAAGAAGAGATTTGCAGTAGTTTAATACCTGACGTGCTCGGAGTTCAGGATCTAAAAGGTATTTGCCACTGCTTAATAAAGAGCAGGCTACTTTCATGATATTATTGGTCTCATGGTAACCCTCACTAAAAGATGCTAGTGCAACAACAACACCCAGCAGAGGCTTTCTCATTGAATCACAAAACTGAAAAAGAAAGAAAAGCAAAAATGTTAGGCAGTGAAAAACACTGAAATAGAGAATTAACATGGATATAGTTCAGTGGTTAGAACATTTTAAGTGTAACTCAGATCTTATGGTTGAATTTCTAATGACATGTAATCAATAGTATTGATCTTAAACTAAAAAAGAATTTTTTGTGCCATATCCCCTGGCATATAAGAGACAAATTTCGCTCAAGGATAATGTTATATAGTTAACAGCATGACTTCATCACAGAGAGTCATGGTGATAAAGGTTATTCACAGTGAAATGAGAGAAAAATATGTAATGGGATCACAGATTAGTTAAGATTCAATTAACAGAAGTAACAGACTTTCCTATGTAGATGTATTTTGCTTATTATTTAGTTTGCTTTGTTTAAATACATGTCATTAGTAAATATCATTTTAAAGAAAAAATAAATTTTTAAGTGGAATTTATTGAAATAGTTCAAAACCAAGTTCAGTTTACAAATAAACCCTGATTTTATGCTTGTATTTATAACTTCCAATATTCAATTTCATGTGTAATCTGGCCAAAGAGAAGAGAAGAGTTTTAGAATCTCTTGTAAAAAAAAAATTATTATTGCTTCAACATATCATGGCTTCAGCATATCAAGATTGCACAACAAACTTCTTTAGTATCATGAAAAAGTTTTACAAAGACTATTTAAAAGTGATTTTATTTTTCCCCAGCTTTCATCACTTTCTGGCATTCTATGGCTATTCAACATGTGTGCTAAATTGCTACTTTTCCTCTTCCAAAAATAGTTTCTTTTATCAACAAACAAAGGACTTCAATCAAGGAAAGTGAAATGTTTCTGTTAAAATCATACCTTATCAGACTAGACCATTACAGGTAACTGTCACAGAAAATGCTGTTTTGTGCTATTTTCTTAGAGAAATTCTCTATCTAATGCTAAGCAGTAAAGTAGTTGAATATCAGAGCCTAATCCCCATAATGAAAAAAGTTACATTTTGCCAGATGCTACTATTTACAGTGATTACTGGAAAGCATATCACAGTCTGAGAAAGTATTATTCACTACTCTATCAACCATTCTGATGATTTTATGACAGATTAAGATGTACATACTTAAACTACTAAATGATATGGAGTGTGATGTAGAACAAAGAAAATTTCATAATCTAAGTACCTAGCATATTATCTATAAATTGTTCAGAGAAACAATCACAAATTTCTGTAAACAGATGCTAGATAAACATTCTAATTCTGTGTCACTGTTATATACATCTAAAAATGGAAGGTACAACAGTCAGTGCAAGAAGTAAAAGCAGCAGAATAGTCAGAGAAAAGAATATTTCAATTGCTTTTTTTAATAATTAGTGTTCCTTCTTTAGTATGAAATATTTATCATATAGTAATTGTAATTTTTTTAATGAAATATTTTAAACTGTTCTGGTAATTTCACCTATCAGAAAATCGTCATTAGTTATATTCTTTCAAAATTTGTAGTTAACAGTCTAAATTCCTTGAGATCACATGAACATATGAAAACATCATTGTCTTAGCACAGAATGAAATTAGTGTCCCCCACCTAAACAAAGATAAGACAATCATAACCTTAGGAATTATAACAAGGACATGATTTAATTAGTGCATATACAGAATCAAGAAAGTATGGCTGAGTGGTTAAAGAACGTAGTATTCTATCTATAAAATGCTAGGTTCAAATTTCACCAGGATTGATTTGTTAAGGTGACTTCTTGAATATATTGGTTTTGGGAAACAATGTGTAATACTGTTGGAAAGTAATTGAAAATGTTTCAAGTTAACCCAAGCCAGAGAAGTGAAATTGAGTAGCCAAATATTCAGAAGCTATTAATAGCTGTGCTAGCACAAAATAACAAGTTGTGGCTGAGGGTTTCAGTATAGGTACTGGCCTTGTTCAAAAACTCTTGATTATACTAGAAAATGTAACTAAAATCTGCTTAGCATAGATGCAATATAAACTATGTTATCTCTGTGGGTGTTGAAAAAATAGCCTTGAACAGGTATCTGCAATAGTGATTAGCTAGTAACCCTAGTAGACAGGCATACTTCGAGACAAGCAGTCAAATATTTGTAGAATCTTTCAGTGTATCTATGCATAAGACTTAAGACTTCAAAAATGTTATTTTATAACTAGAAAAATTTGAGTATGTCTATCTTACTGTGTATCTTAGAATTTGTATATAAAAAAAGCTCTTTTTATCTTCATAATCTTTACTTCCTTCTTGTACAATTATGCCGCACCTAATTTGGTAATTCTCTACCTTAAGTAACTCTTGAGCCTTGTATTAAGCAGACTTTAGTGTAAAAAAGTTAAAAGAATGAATAAAATTGTATCTGTAAGCCAATTACTCTCCTTGAGTTACCAAAAAAGAGATTTAATTTCTTATCACTCTCATGAGATAAGATTAAAATGTCAGTTAAATATAATCCTCCATCAATCTTTATTGCCTAGACATGCCTGAGACCAGACAAGTAGTTGTCAATTGCCTTCCAATCCACTTGAAGAAATAAACCAGCCTAAACCATTCTTCTATGTGCCATGTCCCTTCAGGATGTAGGCAATTATGGCCCTCCAAGTCTTCCTCTTCCTGGTGGCCTAGCACCCTTTCTACTGTTATCCCACTCAAATCTCCGCTGTCATCCATTTGCTCAGACCTGTCAAGTATGTTACCCACTGCTTTCCCCTGTTTCTCTTTCCTCTATCTGACCTGTGAGTATCAGATTCTCCAAAACCATTACTACTGGCAAATTCCAAAGTTGAAAAAAATTCCAACAAAGTTATTTTTAAAGTTTACTATGAAAATACAGAGTGAGATGGATAAATTGTGCTCTAAATTACACATTCTTGCCAATCTGTACATGGTAGAAGAAAGATGAATTCATTTTAAAATTCCTGGAACTCTTGTAATGATATATTTTTTTGAAAACTGAAGAAGCATATGAAAGGAATCCCATGAGAATTAAATTCCATAACTCTCAGTAGGATTATTTTTTTATAAATTCATGAAACTGTACTTTGAATTTAGAAAGAGAAAAAACAGACTCTTGCATTTAAACTAAATATATTTCCTAAGCTAAGTTAGAATTCCAGTAGAGTTTGTTACATTCCCTTTGAAAGTATGAATTCACCTCTTCTATCAGTGATGGGTTAAATGGTGGAACTGAGTGAGTTCTTCAGCCTTGATTGGCAGCCAGTTTAAGATAAGGACAACTGAATTTAAAAACCATATGTAATCCTGATAAAACTCATACTTGAAGTTAATGTCTGTCTGGAGCCTCTCCATTTCTTATATAAAAAGAAGGACCAGCAGATATGTTTCAGAAGGTAATCAAAATTCAATGAAGAAGGTAATTAAATTTTCCAAGAATATCAAGTTTTCAAAGAAAAAGCTAATGTTTCAACTAAGACAAACTGACAAAAATTTCATCCTGAACAAGAATAATGACCCAGAAGAGAAGCAATTTTTGGTTACCACCCAAGAAGTATACATAAAAATAAAAGGAACAGTGTACTATAAAAGATCATTTATAAAAAGTCCCTGTGACATTGGTGGTTTGAAATTGCCAAAGCTTCCTTCATTCTGTGATTTTTTTATCTTATGATCAAGTGCATCTTTCTTTCAAACAGCTCTAACTTATTCACATTTTGTATTACCTTTTCAAAGTTGTTTTCATTTTTCAAAGATAGTTTCAAAATCATTTAAAATTACTTTTTATTTTACATTTTTATATGGTATCCTGCTTTATTTTTTTAAATGAAGTGCACAAAAAGAGAATTTTTGTGAAAGACCATCTCGTAAAATATTTTATTTTTACATTGTTTTAATGTTTTGTAATGTTTGTTCCTTTAAATGTCATGCAGTAGTTACTAATCTTGTTTCTTTGCACCTTTGTTAATGTTCAGGGTAAAAGAGGTTGCTATTCTTCTCATAGGTAAAAAAAAAAAAAATTCTCTTAGTACTTCAACACAGCAAGTCAAAAGAAAAGCCAAATAAATTTACTAACATGTAATTTCATTCACCACAAAATAATCTGTCTGCTGAAACAATAAATTTCTATGATTCTCAGAGTAACAATAGATGCTTCATAACTATTTTACTTGTTATCGCAAAATCACAGGACCACAGTGGGGCACAATGATTAGCTGGCTACATTCAGCTCATTTACATTCTGCCTATCATTCATATTTGTGTTATCATTATTGTGCTCATCATTAAAGGAAGAATCCAATTCAGTTCAATTTTCTTCACATCATTAATGACAAACATTATTGAACAGTTTCTGGAGGTCTTCTTTGATCAATGACAGCCTAAGATGTAGTGAACAGAAAGTTGAGATGCCATTTTGTTTATTTTTTTTGCTGACGCCAAAGAGCATGTTCTCCCTAATCAATATCATTTATCTTTGCATGATATTGGTTATGAAATTTTCAACTATTGATCTGTAGAACCAGCATGTTTTTGTCTACTTGTGCAGTTCACACAGCTTTTAAAGAAGAACAAGAATTTTAACCTGCACCAATCTATCAGAAGCCTTACTAGTGATACTCAGGCAAAACTACATGGGGTATTGCAGTACATGAAAAGAAACTGAAATATGTTTATTCTCTAATCTCACCCATCAACAGACATTCTTCAAACTGCTTTAACTAGTTTATGATAGAATTGCACATCTCTGAATTTCCTTAGGGATGAAAGGAAATAGATCACAGGAGATACCCTAGAACCTACAAAATTCACTCATATCTACACTAGTTAGGTTTGGAGTATTATAGTAACAACAATTTCAGGATAAATGAATCTATGTTCAAGTTAAGACAGTAAATGATAACTGGAATGCACAGATTGAATGTTAATTTTTGACCAGTCAGTGTATCATTCAATTATATTTAGGATGCTACTACCAGAGACGAGAAAAAAAAAAAAAAGAAAGTCACGATATCAATATGTATCCTTTCCAATTTTGTTGCTTATTGATTGGCTCTAATGAACTTGATATTGAAATATTTAAATATGACAGTTCTTTAGCAATCTTTATATTATTGTGTTTGGCCACCTCATTTTTTATGCAGTAAAGCCTTTGTTTTCACAATACCTTGATGCCACTTCAAGTTTTTACTGTTGCAGAGATTTGGGGATAACAAAAGGAGTACTCATCAAAAGCAAACTAGATTTTTATGCTGAGAATGTTAAAGAAGTGATAAACCTACTCTAGCCTTTGGGATAGAGTAGGTTTTAATCTTATTTCTAGGATCTTGTTCATCAATTTGTAAAGGATTAAACTTAATTTATGCATTGTCAATCAATTGTTCAGGGATATAGTTCATTGTAAAGGAATGGCTTTGTAATCACAGCACCCATTGTAAGATCTATGATAAAGTTAGGCTAAATGGTTAAACAAAATTTTCAGAAGGTTGATCTGATGTTAAAAGTGAGAACTTTTGGAGTCCCAAACAACAGATAGTGCCACGTTTTTTTTTTTAAGAATGCATTTTTGTATGATTGTTTTACAGGTCTCATCAATTTACATTTGAGCTAAAATAGCACCAAGGCTCATCAGCACAACATCTGAAATAAAGATGGTTTTCAAAGTTTAGTTAAAATGAGCAATTATAGTGATCACCAGTGATATTTTTGAGCCAGTCTCTCGGTGTCATCTATACAACTGTATAGAGCGTTTTTTCATAAAAACTGGTGTAAAGTTTCAATTTCAGAAGATAAATTTAATCTAAATCCAGCTAAATAAAGAAGTCCTGAAATTCTTTAATTGCTTGAACCTTTGGGCTAAATACCATTAGTGGAAATGATATGACTAACAAAAAGAAAAAAGAAAACTTGATGAACACCAAGTTTGCACTTTTCAAGAAATTATTTTTTTTTACAGAATCTTCAGGCAAGTTTCTAGATTTCAGTCATGGTTGTATTTGTCTCTAACAAGAATGTTATTTAATATCTTAGATAAATGCTGAAACAGTTGGCCTATACAATGTTGATATGTCTCAAATGCCTCTTGTACTAATCATCGGTAATGAAATTGTTGTGATGGGTGAGCAGCATCATGATATTCAAATTAATGATAATCATGTTTCAAATCAGTTTTGCTGAATAACATGCAAATATTCTTCAAACAATTCTTCAAGGGTAGGTACTGGGTAATTATAGGATTATGTTTTATGGCAGTATTAGCTTTGTGCATGTCATTATGTTGAATATCATTATCTTTTTGGGTGCACCTAGGAGTGAAGACATTATTAAGCATAGCTTAATGTCAAGATCTAATTCTTTCAGCTTCATGACAACTTTCTAACAAGGAATAGAATATGGTTTTTAAAATACTAGTTTATTGAAGGCCCAAAGTTTAGTTTGATTTGCAAATTCTTTAGTTTACCAATTCTCAGAATTATGGGACTAAACACAATAGCTACACAGGAAGAACTGATCACAATTATTGTAGCAAGGTCCTTTGAAATGTCTTGAAAATGTAATTGTTTGGTCTTTCTACTTAAAAATGTTACCATTATCAGAAGAAAAGAAAAATGTATACTATTCAGTTTACTATCATTTTAATAATTTTAATTATGTTGCAAGTTGAACAATGCATGTCAATGACATCTTAGTTCTGTTTAGATGAGCTACATTCTTTAGTTTCACCAGTTCAGACCTTTACAGCTAGAACATGCCATGCTACTTCCACAGAGTTGTATCATACTCATTTCTTCTGTATTTCAAATGTAAGGAGAAAGTTCCACTCAAAAGGCTTTTCAGAATTGTTACTTTATAGAACAGACTTCTATGTGGATGCTTCATTGAACAATACTCTTAACCTTTTCAAATTAAGAGTCAATTGTCATCGATTCTTCTTATCCTACTAATTGTCACTTCCTAACACCTTTCATTCATATCACACACACTTCATTACCATTTTAACAGTAATCTTCTACCTTTAAGTTTCTCAAGATTTGTATTGGGTTTTTTAATACTAAAGTATTAAAAAACCCTTAAATGAGCATTTTTCAATAAAATGAAATAACAGCAATGTTAGCATAATATTCATTAGATTTGCAAGTAGTTATAATGAGTACATTTTTTTCTTCCCATACAATTTATTGATTGGCTACAGATAAATCCAGTTAATAAGGTGAAAATGTATAGAACGTGCAATAATTTCCAATTCTTCCATGGTAAATTTGTATTCAGGTTTATACATTTCACAAATCACAATTTAAAAACAACAACAACAATAAAAAAAAAACTGAATGAAGTTGGCTAAGTCATATTTCTAAACATATCAGATACCAGTAATTTAAAATTTTGAAGTTTAGCATCCTTAAATCTTCAACATTTTTGTATATATTTGAAAAAATGATACTGTGATTTCAATTATGGTGCAATATCTAGCACATTTTTGATTTTTCTTATACTTTTTTACCTTATATATTTAAAATCTAATTTTTATCTTGGCATGCAAATATATAAAAATCTAGTTTCCATCACTGTGGAAAAAAAGCATAATTATATATAGGTAACTCTAAAGAAATGCAAGACCTAAGGTTCAAAATGAATTTTTAAAAATAAAAAATATCTTTCTTGGAATGTTTATTTCAGTTTTAATTTCAAGTTAATAGATTAAATTTGATATTTCCAATAGACAAAAATACTTTGCCATATTTCAAAAGTAATTAACTAACTAATTTAAATTGTCAGGAAGGAAGTTAAAAAAAAAAAGAAAAAAAAAAGGAAATAAAAAAAAAAACACTAAAATCACTGATTTTAGTGATCTGTTAGTACAATATAATTTTCTTTATAAAAATTTTTTTCCAAAATAAAAATATATTTCCCTGAAATTTTATTTTAAGAACATTACCTGATTTCCAGTTAAATTAAACTGATCTAAAACAAATATTACTTTTATTTTAAAATATCACAGATGCATTTCTTTTACACAGAGGTAGGTATTATTTAAGGTGTTAGCAGGTTGACAACTTTATAACTAGAAATTTAACTAATTTTTTCTAGGAGGGACATATTTGTTAAAATTATTTGAATATAATGTGAACTCTTTTTTTAACTACCCAGTTATCTTAAAAATTTAGGAATATATTCTCCAAAATCTCATGTTTATTGAAATCTAGGCACTTTGGCTTTAAAATTACTATAGTTACTGCCCTTATCTGATAAGAACATGTATGGATATCTTACTTTACAAATATTGGCACATATATATATATATATATATATATATATATATATATACATACACACACAAAAAAAAAAAAAAAATTCAAAATTCTTTTTAAAAAAAATCTGAAAGCAATTCATTATACATAAATATTTTCTTCAGAAGACTATAGCACTTAAAAAATCAAAATTTATTTTACTAAAATAAATGACCCACACAATACTTATTTGGTTTTCTTAACTACAATATACCTTAGTATAACATAATTATTTATAATTCTAGCTTAAACATTCTAGCCCCTTTACTCATGAGGTAATACAAAATCTAGTTTAAAAAACAACAACCTGTTTTTAAAGATTATTGTCTACCCATTTAAATAATGTATGGTCCCACAATGTATCTTACCCAGACAAAATTAAAATGTGTCATCCCATGACATCAGGATACTATGTTGCCTTTCATGACTCAAATCTTCAACTTCATAGTTACCTAATTCTCATTTTTGATTGAACAATATTGACACACCTACAAGCATATTCTCCAACTGCTCCCCCTTCAGTTTCTAAATAACCATGAATTTATCTTATATTTCCTAAAAAAATAATTTTTACAATTTATTTTAAAAAGAACAGTATTTTTCCGAAACATGAAAGTTTTTGTGTAGTGATATACTTTTATAAAAACCATTGTAATAACAAAATTATAATATTAAGCTCTACTTTGTATTAAGCACTCTTTATAAAAGTAAATACTTGAACAGTGGGTTTAAATCTACCTGTTCTTTCACTTTCTTATAATAATTATAAGAGTTTATTTTTTTGTTTAAACTGAGTTATGGAGAAACTCTCCGTTTATTATGAAATAAAAAAATTACATATAACATAAATTATATAAAGATCATTGTAGTATATAGAATCTAAATTCAGTTACTTGACAAGATTTAACATTAAATGATTCTGCAATAATTCATAATATTACTGTGAAAAAATATATTCTGAAAAGTCCACACAACAACATATCTACATACACTAGCAATGATACCTGTCATTGTAGAGGTAAAGACCCTTTTCTTTGCTGTACAGTTTGTTTGGGAGATTTGTATGCGCCATAAGCTGTAAATATTGTTTACTTTTACTCGTAAAATTGTTATGTAAATGCTTAGGTACTTACCACTTTCAGGTGAAAATGATTTATTTTAATAACTTAGCAATTATGAAATCCATTAATAACACATTTACTTATTTTTAAATATGAATAATGTGAGATCATAATGTTGTAATGGAATTTCCCACACTCTCTATCGCCTATCTGGACTGACTATATTAGTAGCCATATATAGCACAGAAAATACCTGTGACTTGCTTCCATCTTGCTGTAGTGTATTCTCTTTACAATAAACCTCACTTCTGTCATCTATGCATGAGTTGCTGTTCTTTCACTTGAGTTCCACCTTGTCTGTCTGTAACCTCTTTAAAGGATACAACACATAAATAGCAAAATATTTATCTTTAACTATGCAAAGTGCTAAGTTGGACGAGATATAAATACAACCTCATTTGAGGTCTCAGTTTTAATTAATTTTCAGTTGTCTATACAGACAGAACTTTATATGTATATGTGTGTGCTGTTATGTATCTCACAAACACAGCTATTATAGAACAATCAATTGGCTAATGTAAAAATAAAACTTACCAAGATTGCCTGCTGTCAAAATTTAATTTGTATACTTTCTTTCATGAAATGACTTACATTTTGGATAACTGATTTCAATCATTAATTTTATATTGATATTCTAGAACATTCTCAAGCATGAATCTTTTTTTATATGGTAAAATGGGAAATAAACACAAACAAAAATATTAACCAAAAGCAAAAACTTTAAGATTGTGTTCCTAATTCAGACCTGAAACACTTTCAAAACCATGCAAGAAATCAATTTCATGCAGTAGCTATATAAAAACTGAAAAGCAGAGGAAAAATTTCTACCAAATGCAGTGCTCGAAATATCTACCTTTAAAAAGACTTAAGATAAAAACAAGACTGATGCAATAAGGAGAACAATTCAAAGTGAATAAAGTAGAATCAATTTGGTAAAAAAATACTATGAAGATTATGCAAGAAAATTGAGTATGATTTGCTAAAAGGTATAAAAAACAAAAATCAAAACTAAGTTAAACAAAAACAGAACCAAAGAGGTATCAAAATAAATAAAAACAAAAGTACAAAGGATACAAAACAAAGAGAAGAAAAACACAGACCCTAAATTAAAGTGGGAGAAAAAATAAAAATAAAGGAACCAAATCAAAAGGACAGAACCCAAATAAAGAGGAAAAAAAAAAAAAAAAAGAATACAAATAAGAGAATGAAACTGTGACACGATAACTAGGCGTATATTAAGGTGCTTGTAAAATATGTATTTTATTATAATAGATTAAAATAAAAAATAGTTAAGAATAGAAAATAGATTAAAAACATGTTTTGTTTAACAAAAGTGAAAAAGAAGAGAAAAAATAAACGCTTTTTCTTTTATGAGGAAAATTGTGGAAGAGAAAAGGGTATCAGATTACTGTTTTAAATCCTACCACTCTTCCAGTAAATACTTGACTCAGTGATTTAATGTGATAAGAGATAAAGTTCAGGAAATAGTTTTTTTGAATGACCAGGTCAAAGGCTGTCTTTACTGTGTCTTAACCACACATTAAGAATTTTCAGGTGGAAGCTTTATTAAGATAAAAAAAGAAAAAAAAATCCTGGAAAAAATACTGAGGCTAGGTACAGACTGGGTGTCTGCACATCAAAGTGGGGAAAGTTTGGGTGCCCTGAAATTTCAGACTCACGGTCGCCAATTGCTTATCACCCAGTGGTCCAAAACATTTCCGGTTTAATTTTAAATAAATACAGGTAATTTTTCCGAGTCAGATCAGTTGAGTTGAGTTAGTTCCGCCGGGCATGTGCTTGAAGTAGAACCTCTGTTCGTCTTGTTTTGGTCAGTTCAGATTTGTTGATCTCCATTAATTAGAGTTGTGTATCACATTCGCCTGCCCCAACCGAAAAGGCTAACTCTAAACGAAATAAAGCATCCTTTCAACTCATCCAAGTTGTGGAAGTTCATTCCTTATAGTTTAATCTTGTACCCCCAGCTTGAGGCTCCGACATTTTCAACAAACTCCCGGCAAAAATCACAGTGTGGAGAATGACCACCGGAGAAATTGTTCGGACAGTCAGTTGGGGTGTTACAAAACAAAAGAAAAAAAGAAACAGAGAGAGAAAAAACAGAGCCCAAATAAAAGGGAGAGAGAAAAGAATAACAGAAATCAGATAAGTGTGTAGAAAACCCAAACAAAAGAATTAAGAAAAAAAAAAAAAAAATTAAAAATACAACAAAAAGGCCCGAAATATTAATTTTGTAAATTCTGCACCAAAGTATAAAAATATTTACATATTCAAAAGTAAAAAATACATTAAAAAAGTGTACTTTTAATATATGGGTATCACATTTTATATGTTTAAAGGAAGTTCTTTAACTTTGGTGTTTCACCAATTTAATAAAAATACTTAACAGTATGTATATTAAGCTGATCTATTACTGGGATATCCTATCACCAATATAAACCAAAACCAAGAAAAATTTAAAAAATTTTTCAGTAACAGCAAAGAAATCTAATTTAATATTAATCAGATATATAGCTTCACTAGTGCAGCAAGAAAAATAATTAATTTTAGTAATTTAGATATTGACTATTTCTATAGAAAATGATCCTTATAAAATAGTTATCATTAAAAAATTTATTTATATATATATATATATATATATATATATATATATATATAGTTTTAAGATGTGCTATATTTATAGGATAAAGTGATCAAGATCTGGGATAGAGCATATATAAATATAAAAGTGAACATTGAAGTCAACACTCAGAGGCAACAGACTGTTTCATGCTAGGCACAATCATCAAGCTACATGTGTTGGATTTTTCCTCGGCTATATATATATATATATATATATATGAGTCAGTAGTGCATTGTGGCTAATCCGTCTAATGGTTATTTTGACTTGAAACTCTTACATAAACACTTCCTGGAATCAAGCACTCTCCACTAAATACTCAACAATAATACAGTGAAAATCAGCTACAGCTGCACCAAGAACATTGCGCAAATAATAAAAAAGGCACAACAGAAAAACTACCAACAAACAACTCAAACAAATGAAACCCATGTGTAACTGCAGAATAAGGAATGAATGTCCCTTACACAGTAATTGTTTATAAAACAACATAATATACTATGTGATGGTAAAATCAGATAATGAGGAAAAAATATAGATAGGAGTAACAGAAGGACCCTGGAAATAAAGAAACTATGCACACAAAACATCCTTCACAAATAGTAAATACACGGACAGCACAATGCTTTCTAAGTATATGCAGAAAATTAAAAACAAAACCCAAATCACACCAAAAACATATGGAAAAGAATATCAGCCTACAAGAACCAATTCAAAACCTGCAGACTGTTTGAAGGAAAAAATAGCTATTATTACCTTCCCAGACCAAGACAAACTACTAAATAAATGATCTGAACTCCTCTCAAAATGTAGGCATAAAATCAAATTTTTAAGTCATTTAAAAATCGAAAAGTGAAAAGATTAAATAAATAATAATAAAGAACAAATATTTCAATCCAAGCAAATAGTAAACAAATTAAACCACTGCTGCCATAACAACCATTTAAATAGATAAAATAAAAACAAAATAAAAAAATAAATAGAGAAATAACAAATCCAAATAAACATTTAATACCAAAAAGAATAAATAAATGTAAAAATGAAAACAAGTAAAATAAATTTATCCAAATAAATAAACCACTCCTGCCAAAATAACCTCTAGGAGGATTACCCACAATGCACCACTGACCCATATATGGCCCGATGACTGCACCTAGTATGAAACAGCCTGCCACCTCTGAGTGCTGACTTCAATATATATATATATAATTTGAATAAGATATTAAGGAGTTACAGACTTGCATATATAAATACATTAAGAAACCTGTAACAATGGTAGAGGAAAAACCATTTTTGTTGTCTTTGTCTTGTTTTTTTAAATAATTTTGATGAATATGAATCATTATAGATTGAATTTATTTTACTGTAATAGTCAAATAAGAAATTCAAATGTAAATTTACTGATATCTCCTTATACAGAGTGCATCGCAAATACTTTTACAAACTTTGGAAGCAGGTACTTCACACCAAAACAAGGGCAAAAATTTATATAACATATGTCTGCAAATCCTTCATTTTTTAGTTAATTTTAAAGTTTACAGTTGATGCTTTTAAATGTAAAATCCAAGACAATCCAAAAATACTTATTACTATAATCTGTGGTGCCACAGATCCTGCCTCAGTAACACAATGATAAACAGCAGCAAAGGTTGGAGGAGTCGGTTGCTTTTGGTCTGGTTGTGCAGCCTTGAGCCCATTATCATTCACACAGCCATATGTAAAAATCATATCTACCTGATTAAACAGAACACTTAGCTAATTCACAATAAACATTGAAGACAGACTAGCCACAAATGTACACAAATAACAAATATAACCTAGTCTACATGGTAACAAAGTGCTAACTACAGTAATCTTTCTTTAAACTTAACTCAAAAACAAAGGATTTATAGACAATGATGTTTATATGGACTTTTGTCCTTGTTTTGGTGTGAGGAACCCGCCCCTAAAGTTTGTAAAAGTATTTTTGATCCATCCTGTATCCTAAATTAGTGCTTTTTAAAGCCCAATTCCAATAGATAAAACATGCAATCTGCATTAAGGTATATGCTGCATAGAGAGTTGATATGTGGCAAGAGATAGAGGCCAATGAAAAAAAATGAAAAAATAAAAAAAATACTACAAAAACTGCTATCAAAACTTAGTGTTATTTGATCAAAATAAATGAATGAGATGAGATGAGTATACAGAAATATTGGTCAAGTGACAAGCTGTAGTCAATCTAATCATCAAATTTTGAAAAGGCCTGATTTCAAAGAGCCATTACTATAGAAAAAGCAACTTCTAAAATTCACAAAGGAACTTCTATATGCTGTCTTTTTAGGACATGAGCGATCATGGCTCCACAATTTCTCGTTCTTTATAACTCTTAGTAAAGTTTGTCTTTTTACCTTCTCTCCTAATCCCTGTTCAGCCAATCATTTACACAAGCTCATTCAGGAGGTTATGTGTTGCTTTCCTCTATTTCGCTTGCCTTCAATATGCCCTGTGAATGTCAAATTTTCTAAGCTTTCTTTCCTTATGAGCTCTAGAAATTTCAACTCTTTCTGATATGGGTCCTTTTTGCTTTCACCTTCTCTAAAATTTTATCATTGCACACATGTCCAGTTCATTTTCCTCTTAATACTTTGCTTAGCTTTTAGAAGACACCTTTCATTATCCCAATGTTCCTTTAGGTTTTGGTACCACTTTCAATTTTTTGTTAAAACACTTCCTTTACAACATTCTGTTACATTTCTTGTAGTTTCTTTTCTATATTTGCTATCAACAATGTGTTATATGCATTCCTATATTCAAAAACACTGGAGAACCCTCGAACCCCGCAAATTACCGCTCTATCAGCCTTCTTCCGATCTTTGGCAAAGTGTTCAAGGCCATTATCAACGCCAAGGTTGTTCAGCATCTCACAGCACACAGGCTCCTCTCAGACAAGCAGTATGGTTTCCGCTTCACCAGGTCTACTGCTGATATGCTAACAACCATCACCGAGTATATATACCAGGCACTCTACAGGAATGGCGAAGCCCGAACCATCACCTTGGATATCTCTAAAGTGTTCGACAGAGTTTGGCATGCTGGCCTTCTATGCAAACTGCGAAGCTATGGTATAGCTGGACATTTGTTTGAACTAATCCAGTCATTCCTATCTAACCGCACATTGAAAGTGGTATTAAACGGACATGCCTCCCAGAACTACCATACGAACGCAGGTGTCCCTCAAGGCTCTATTCTACATTAATGATCTCCCTGATACCATAAGATCCCAAGTAGGTATATACTCGGATGACACCACAGTTTACTCTCGCCTCGATCAAAAATCTGGTGTGGGCGACAAAGCTAACCTTGCAGCCGAGCTTGGAAAGGACCTCCAATCCATGGTGGACTGGGGTAAGAAATGGCTCGTAAATTTTAATACTTCTAAAACGAAGCTACTATCAATTAACCATCATAGACAATTGCACCTACCTCCCATTAGCATGGACCAGGCTTGCCTCACAGAGAGTAAAACACTACGCCTCCTTGGTCTTACACTTTCAGCGGACCTCAAATGGAATGACTATATCAAATCCATTGCTAAATCCGCTGCTATGAAAGTCAGTTCTCTGTGCAGGGCCCGGAGGTTTTTTCTGTCTGAATCTATCCTGCACATTTATAAACCTACCATCCGCCCGTGCATTGAATACAGTTGCCATATCTGGTCGGTTACCCCTGCTATTCTCCTTGGGCTTCTCAACAAGGTACAGTGGAGGGTCTGTAATGTGATCGATACCGACTTGGCAGACCGCCTGCAGTCTCTCTCTCACCGGCACGACGTGGCTTCCCTGTGTCACTTCTATAAATACTTTCACGGCTTCTGCTCCGATGAACTTAGATCACTGGTGCCCCCTAGGTTCGAATTTGCACGAGATACTAGATTAGTAACTAGATCCCAACCTTTTACAGTGAAACCGATAAAATGCAACCGCAACTTCTACTCCAACAGTTTCTTTTCTCGCACTTCTCGACTGTGGAATTCCCCTCCACATGACTGCTTCCCCGACAACTACAATCTCCAGGAGTTTAAATGTAAGGTCAATAGACACCTCCTAATACACACTAACTTGCTTCCATTCTTTCAAACACTCTTCCCATCCATCCAAGCCCCAGCCTCCGTATCCATACCCATCTATCACCCCCCTTCTGACAATTCCTATATCTAACCACTCTTTCTCTTTACCTTCCCCTATGTAGCCCCAAGCGCAATAGTGGCAGTGGAATGCTTTGCTTGGAGTGAAATGATTTTAAAAATATTTTATACTGTTAAAATTGTGGTCACTAATAAGGAATCCTGGTAGGACTTCTAATTCTCTCAGGATTGCTTCACTGTAATGGTTGAACAAGTATGGTGAAAAGACATCCTTGTCTTACACCCTTTTCTAGTTTTGTATATTTAATTCATTTTCTATACTCATGTAGATGGTTTGGTATCAGTATAAGTTCTGAATTGTGCTAATATCCTTCCCAAATAAATCAAGCTTACATAGTTGTTCAAACAGTTGTGACACACTTTATCAACTATATTTGCATAATTTATTAAAACATATACATTTTGAATTTGTATTGATTTTTCTGATATCATATTGAGCATAAATATTGTATTTGTTGTTCCAGTGTATTTAATAAAACCGCATTGTTCTTATCCTATTTTGTGTTTAAATCTAACAACTACAATTACTAATCTTCAGTGTACACACTGTCCCAGATGCTGTGTTATAGGATTTTGGTTTCAGAGTCATCTGAAAATTCACAGATGAATGTAAAAGACTTTTTTGATTCTAAAGGGAAACATCAGCTGTTCTTGTGTATGCACTCTCTCATAAATATCACACACACACACATACAAAACAAGGGTCATTTTGAAAATAACATTTTTTTATGTTAGTTCATGATGTTAGCAGTAGAGACTGAATGTGTCATAGCCTATAGCTTTTTTTTTTTTTTGGCTTGTTATTGATAGTAACTGAGCAGTTAACTAACAAAATGGCATCTGAAGCAAAAGTATGCCACTGAATTAATCCATAAGGATAAAATTAAACCCACAGGCATTCACTAATACTTTCTGAACATTTACAAAAACAAACTGGATATGAAATCAGTTGGGTATTGATAGCAGTGTGTGTGTGTGTAACAAACCATGTTTTGAATTGCTCTATACAATTAGCAGTCTATAAAATGAACAGTGCTTTGAAAATGGACTGTGGAAAAATATGTTTTGTACTTGAAAACTTGCTCTATCCAACTCTTATTTTGTGCTACTGTATCTGTTGTTTCTATAAAAATAAATAGAAAGCAAAATTTTCAGAACATTCCACCCACCATAGACACCAAAAATTTATTCAAATATGTTTTATTGAATGAAAACTTTTTTCATTTAAACTTTATTACATTTTTCCACATGGTATGTAAGTTGTTACAAACCCAGATCAAATCTAGAAAGAAAAACTTTCCAAATTTTAGGTTTAAGTTATGTTTTCAGTTTCACCAACATTAGTCATTAACATTCATATTATCAGTTAAAATAGAGAGAAGTTTTGATTCATTTCATCCTGACCTATTTTAGAAATGTAAATGTCCGTGCATCTAATGCATGTTACATCATGTCTAGAATCGTTTGGAATAACGTGTAAGGGATATACATTGTTTTTAATTTAAAAATGTTCACTCAGTGTTCTATAACTTGATAGCACCTAAAAACAGATTAAATTTCAAAATTTTAAACACGTTTTAAAATTTTTTTCTCTATTCTGAGAAGTACTGTGTTTAATGTAGGCTATTTCTTTTGCATAAAAATAGCTTCAAGCATTTTGAATCTTTACAAGGAGTGAGATTTAGTATTGTAGTGTTTTATCCCCAAATCATATTGTGGTGTTGCATGAATTGCACAAACTTTTGATAAGTGACATGTTAACTAATGAGAGTGTCTGGTAGTTGAGTGATCAATACAAGACATTTTTATTATTATTATTAGAAATTCAAACTCCTAAAGAGCTTGAGAATTCATAAACATTTTTTTTTCACAATGGTAGTTTAGAGGTCCTATATTGTTAGTAAGGATATGGTTAGATGCTTAATTTTTAAAAAATAATAACTGGTAAATCATAGGCATTTATTACAGTCATTAATTGATAAGTACTTACAAATTCTGTTTTTAATAGCTTTTTCATCTTGTTTATAGTTATTTGGTTACAATAAAATAAATTAATATTTTTGTTTATATAAAAATTATTATTTATTCTTACAAATCATTTATACTAAATTTGATCCTCATTGAATGTCCTATACTTGTTATCTTGTACCAAGTCTAAGCTACACATTATAACTGGGTATAGGCAACAGTGTCAGTGAGCTGACTATTACTACTGAGTAGTGATTTCCATCCAAACTGAGCACTCTTGCACCAAAGTTAACTTTAATAAATTACAACTTTGTGCAGAATAAAGAAATACTTCAATCAGTATTAACTTTGGTGGTTAAATTCAAATTTCTCCCAGGATTTAAAAGGCAAACTAACTATTCTCTGGAAAGGTCAAGAGTTTTTTTTTTATACAACTACATTACTGAACGTAGTTGTATAAAATTCCAAAATTTAGAGAAAAGAATTTTTGTCAGAAAAATCATTCCTCCACTGTCACAATTTAGGTGTTCAGATTATGATTTGCTTAACAAAGAAAAGATAGCTCCAAATATAGATATCCCTTTCAAATAGGAAAGAATATACTGAGTTTATTTATTTAAAAAAAAAAATCAAATATTAAAATTGTTTAAAGGAAGAAAGAGATTGCACATGAAAACAAATCCCTAGTATAGAAGATGAGAAAAGTGCAGTTTATAAAAAGTTCATGGCTTGAGAAAGTTTTGAGGTTAAATCTGAGCAGGCGAAGGGAAGGTATTACTTACCTGTGTTTGCCAAGACAGAACTGAAATTTGAAATGGATGGAGAAATAGAAATTTCAGAAAATAATGGTTGGGAAATGTATCTAAAATCTGAAATTATGTGATTAAACTCCCCCACTCTTTCTCCTCTGCTAAGGATTTTTAACAAAAATGAGTCCATTCAGTAATTTTGTAGAGGATAAAATTACCTGAGTGAATAAAAGAAAAAAATATTAAAGTCTTCATTTTAAGTAAATAATATGATTCAAAAATTTATTTAAATTGAGAATAATTTAAATGAAAAAGAAAGCTGGCTAAAAGCAAATTTAATGAATTTCAGATAATGTAATGCATTTTTTGCAATGTAAAAATGAATGTTTCTCAGATCAATTTTACTTGATTGAACTACTAAAATGTTGATTCATTGATTTTTCTCTATATTTTAGTTTCAATTCTTGAACCTTTATATACAAACAAGGGAGATAATTGGCAAGGACTTTTCCTCTGAAGCAAGCTCTAGCTGATATACTCTCACAAAGCTGGGTGCTTGTCAGATTACAAATTCATGGGTTATTTTCACAGTTAGTATAATGATTGTGGCATGTATTAAATCAGGTTAAACTCAGTAATCATCTTCTGTAAAAAAAAAAAAAAAAAAAAATGATTTGATATTATATTGCACCACAGCAGGCCTTTCTAAACATTTTGAATGGAGAGAGCCCCACCCACACAACCTCCAACCGTTTGTTGTTATAGTAAATTTGTTTCCTATTTTGGCAAATTCTGCCTTGCAGGAAAACTTTATTATATTTTATGGTCTTATGAAAATAATTAGTTTTTCTGGAATAAATTTCTCATACAGTATGCACTTTATTAAAGTGAAAATTTAAAAAAATAACCAGAATTAACAATCACTCCAATGATTTCTGTGCATTAAAATACTTTACATTATACAACTCAAAGCATAATGTAACCTATGGTCATGTCAGAACTGAAGTTCCACTACAGGTCATAATATACTGTGGTAATTTATCATGCATGAAATTGGTTCTCCATGAATACTTAAAATAAAAAAAATATGCATGATCCTTAAATATGAAATATTTATTTTAAACCTAAATTTTAGTGTATATATTAATTCTTAACCAAGACAGGCAACCAGCTTTGTGAGTGCACATTTATCAACCAGAGCATTGAGTTATTAATGAAATTATCATTAGTAAAACTAATGAAGAAATACAAAAATTCACATAATTATTATATACTTTTATTCTTGGGGGAGGGGGGAGGCCTTGCAGGAGAAGCATTATTAACATATATTGTTAGCTCTTTAGTTAACATAAATTAAACAAAAGAGAATAAAGAAATACTTAAACTGTGAGACTATTAA
The DNA here is from genome assembly GCA_037127315.1 of Ascarosepion bandense. Taxonomy (NCBI): domain Eukaryota; kingdom Metazoa; phylum Mollusca; class Cephalopoda; order Sepiida; family Sepiidae; genus Ascarosepion; species Ascarosepion bandense. Next base: position 710,685 of record JBBBDQ010000201.1, on the reverse strand, counting down.
TATTTTCTTAAGGTGTAACTCAAAATTTCTTTCTTAATCTTTTAGATAATGAAACCAAGTGAAGAATTCAATAAATTTCATTTCTTATTTGAAGAATTTTAAAAAATGACTCAAAAACTTACTTTGTTTTAATGAAAACATTTTTAAGGTGTGGATGAAAAAAAAAGTTAAAAACAACATTTCTTTGTTTTAAGATTACAAAGAGAAAAATTCCCATTTTCTTTTACTCTTTATATGCCTTCACATGTATTCACAATATAAGAAATATCTTTTTCCTATGTATTTCCTTTTCTATTTTCTGTCAAAAGTGATAACCTAGCCAGGTTTGAAATCCAATGTTTGATACTTATTCAGAGACACATTTCTTGAAATTTTATTTCCACCTTGTGATAAGTTTCTTTTCCTTGTTTATAAATAAAACTGTCATTCATAAATGGTTTAGAAAAATTCCACAACAGTCAACTACCAGACGTTCAAGATCCATCCTTAAAAATCCATGTTTTATACTTAATCAAATTAAGAAGTTTTTGCAACAATGATCTTCAGCCTTTATGTACAATTCATCAATACTCTATAGAGAAGTAGGAAGAAAATGTTTAAACCACACCTGAATTTTCAAATAATGTAATCATTCCTTATTAATGTTAAAACATCTGCTTATATGTTTATATTTTCTCCAAAAAATAAATACAATAGATTTAAATGAAAAAGAACTTAAGGAAAAGATGATTTTTTTTCTGGTAATTTCTAATTCAAAACAATGATCTACCCTTTTTCATTGAGAGAATAAAGACAATAGTCCAAATGCAATTTTGATAGATAATATTTTAAGAAATTAGATTTTTATTTTACTCTATAAAATATTTAAAAATTACCTGTCCCGTAACAGTTGTTACATGTGCACATATTTTTTTTAGTTAAAACACATTAAAGATTATATGTTGCAATAATAACTTCATGTTATATTCAGACATATATATATATATATATATATATATATAGATATAGAGAGAGAGAGAGAGATAACTGGTGTTAATAAAACAGTGCTTGATGTAATACAACAGAGCAATTAAGCATATATTAATAAATATAAATATCCCTTGCCAATAGCACAACTTGGAGTTTCATCCACAATGCAATCTTCAGGTGTTGAATATAAACTGACACTTAATTTAAATATCTGGTTAACACAATGTTGCTTTCACTATACATTATACTGGCTATAATGTTTTATCTCTGTCCAGCCTGGTGCCCACAAATATGTATCCTAAGTAGAAATCCTGAACTACTTTCTGCTTTGTCGAGCTAATAGAAACAGAGGGAAGGGGATACTCTTGTTTATATGAAGGTTTATGTAAGATGAGTTACATACCAAAAAATATATTGGAAGACTAAGTCTGGAAGGCTATGTTTGAGTAACTCAAGCACTATCAAAAGAGCTCTTTGATCAGCTTCAATATGGTATTAGTATACATTTGGAGTAAATTCATGTTAATTAAAATGTAAAATGAGAGAATTATACTCACTATTAAATATGACAAAACATGATAAACTGCAAACCAGAAAATAACTAATAATATTTTGAAAAATTTGTGGAGGAATAAAAAAAGGGTCATTTTTGTTGCATTTTTCTTCCTCCTCTTTGTAGGATGTATTATAAAACAAGGAAATTTAGTCATGATTTTTTAAAAAAGATCTTTGCAAAATAGCACTAATAAGAAAAAGTCAAAATAAAATAAATTTTATTAATCTGTTATACTCTGAAAGCCATTATGTAGAGCTAAAAATAAACTAACAAAAAATGTCAGGTTGTTTCATTAGAAATCAGTTTGTAGAAGGTTTGTCAAGAGATTAATTGCATTTTTAAAAACACTTTTTTTTTTGGCAGTACACTGAAAGAAATAAATCACAAGTATGGTTGTTGATTATCTGCTGGTTTTTGATATAACAGCAAACTGTAAAATCAAGACATATGAGAAGTAGGCAGATATAGGCATATTTATATATAATAGAAAAAATACTAAATTTCACCACAAAAGCCATAGTTGGCCTAACAGTATGGAAAATGTATTTAATGAGCCAAGTTCAAATCTCAGATGAATGCATCACACTAATGTCCTTAGGTGCGAGTTCATTCCCCACCCCCTAACAGAGTACATTGAGTTATCTAGCCTTGGTTGGCATCCATCTAAGAAAGAACTAAAAATTAAAAACTGGTTAGTTGGGTACAAGGCAGCCTATTTCACCACATGAAAATCTTTGTTACCGAAACTGCAGCAGCATCAATCTAGTTGTGGTCCACTGAACAGAGTCTACAGTAATAATACTTTCTTTGTAGGAAATATGCAGGTGTATATATTTGTGTTAGAAGGCCTAATTACTAGTTTTTAATTAGGCATTAAAAACTCTACTGTTGTGAATACTTAACCATATTTCTTCTCAAACAATCTCTACATACATGTATTGTCAACTAATCAGTATGACAGTGACAGATAATACAAATTTTTATATGCATGTTAGCCAGTATCAATGAATGTTCTTTGAACAAAAAAAAATGTTTATTAATTCAGTCTAAAATGCTTACTATAAAATTTCAATTCAGAAGTCAAAAAATAAAAGTGCACTATCAATTTTATAAAGAAATGAAAATGTAACCAGCAAAATTTTAAAACAACCAATTTACTGTATTTGGGTATCAAAATCAAACATTTCTTAGAAGAAACTAATAGTTTTAATATAGTTAAAATAATAAAAATAAGTATTCAAACAAATGTTTTAGATATTAAAGTTGATTCATTAAAATCTTCACATTTATCAATTATGAATAATTACTTAAAAAGCCAAACAAGCTGTTAAATATTCTTGCATTTTACATTCAAATTATATTTGCTAAAACAATGGAAATATTTAAGTAACTTAATATTATTTGATATATCTATTTTCATAGTAGTTTAAGGAAGAAAAAGAACATTTTTCTTCATGTCTGCTAATACTAAATAAGAATTGTATACAGCTTATTTGTAATTGGCTGTATAAGTCACATCAAGAAATATTGCGAGAAGGGAGAAAGTATAGAAATAATAATGGTATGTTGCACTTGAAAAAAAATTCTATTCTTCCATAAAAAATGAGAATGATATATAATTGGAAAGCGATAACCATTAGACTAGAGTCATGATCTGATTATAAATATATGACTAATTATAATAAAAAACAGTGTGTGTGTGAGTGTGTTGCAGAATATTACTACTCTTATAACCACAAACAATTTATGTAGAATATTTGATATGTAAAGTTCATCACTTCATATAAGTAATTTGCATTTAAAAATTAATTGAGAGTATTAAATGAATTTCTGCCTAAAACCTGTACAAATGTAATTTCTTTAAAGATTTTTGTGTATACATAACAGGTTATTTATTTTTAATCAGATCTTTGTTTTTTCTGCTTAAATATTTATGCACACATTAAATTCAAGGTTAGGTTAGTTATTTCAGGTTTATTGCATTATTCTAATGGCTATTAGGTGGAAATGGTTATTCTAAATTATTGCAAAGGTCATTGAATCAAAATAGTTATTATTCAGAATGTGGTTACTTTACAACTATTATATAGGGTTGCTTATTAATTTTTAAAAATCATGATTATTAATTAATTTAGTGTATTTTGTATTTATTCATTATTTGTTACAGGTCTTATTAAATTTACTTAGTTGCAGTTATTCATGCAGTTGTACAGTTTTTTTTTTGTATACTTGTTTTTTGTTAAAGGTATAGGATTTGTTTAATGTGTATTTTGTTATCTATGACTCACATCCTTTCCTTGACAACCCTTGTATCATGTTCTTCCTTTCCACTCTTCACACCTGTATTCTTATCCTTTTCTTACTCATTCTCCGACACACCTGTAACTTGTTCCTCTTTCTCATCACTCACCTCTTATGTAACCCTCTGCACACTAGTGGTGCTTCTTGTGGTGAAATGATTATATATATATATATATATATATATAAAAGAAAAATATAATGTATATATTTGCATTTTTCTTGATGTTTTACAAAATATTTATTTTCAGTTAGCAATTTTTTAACACAATAAAAATTTGTTTTAGTGTTTGCATTTTGAGAAGTTCTGTTTTTTTTTTGTAATTAGTATTGGCCTGGAAAAGTGATTATAGCTATTTTTCCTCCAAACAAACTTGACAGTTTTTTTCTTTTATCATTATAAGCTGTATTGTTACTTTCCAAGATATTTTTTATGTATTTTAAAAAAAAATGTTTTATGTGTAGTTTGTTTCCTTTAGTTACTCCTGTCTATAATTTTTCTGTGTTATCTGCTGTTTTTATAGAGGCTTGGTATATTATATTGATTTGCAAGACAATGCTGAAGACATATCTGTAAAAATTACTTGATGAACATAACATGAACACCGTTTTAACATATTTTTTAACTACCAAGTAATCGTTAAAATTTATGATAATATTCTCCATGATCTAATGTTTTATTTAAAACATTACAAATTATTCTAATTTAAATTTAAAGAAATGGAAAACATTCTTATAAAAATCCATTATTCATTATTTTAAGGTTATAGTGCCCATAATATATCTTTATTCATAAAAGCAATTAAAAGCTTTTTAATTAAATAATGTCTTTGTTTTATTATTTGTTTATACTTCTGAGATGAGATAGTACTATTTACATTGTTCAGACTATTGTCCTCATCTTTATTGCTCTGTTCATGACATTTCGACTGCTGTACACTTCAGCCTTCTTCAAGTGCTTGGAATTTCGAACTGAACCCTTTATTACAATCACTGTGGTATATCATTCTCATTCCATGTGCGATGACATTTCTGGTAGCCATTTAGTTATCTCCCTTTAACTTAACTCTAAGTTACTTGTAGCCTGGTATTGAATTCAACTCTTTGGATCAAGTCACTTGAGCTAACCAATGTCTATATCCACTGGGTCGTGTGTCCTTCAGGACAACAGCATGTGAATTTCTGAGTCTTACAAACCTAATGTCTCAGTAAGTATTTTTTACCAGAGTTCATATTGCTATATTTTTTATGCTAATGATTATCTCTAGCATTTTTTTTTTTATCAGAGCTCATATTGCAATCTTTGATGATAGTAATTTTTTCTAGCACTCCATATTACTGGTTCCTATATTGTATTCATTTCTATACTTAGTTGGCTTAGGAAATTTTTGCAGCCTAGCATATGCACTGATTCCTTAAATTTATGTAGTTTCCAGTGGTGTTCTCTATTATTTTAACTTCATCCCATAGGGGGCAGTGATTCCCTTTTTCCTATATGTAATCAGCTATGCCTGATTTTTCTATCTCCCCTCATGTTATGGCCTTGCAATGTTCTTGTAGCCTTCTCCCTTTCTCCTTTATATTTCTTTCCACAGCTACATGGAATGGCATACACACCATCCTTAGTCACGTTCTTCTCTATAAGGGGTCTTACTTGGGACAAGCACCTGCAAAGTGTAGAACCACTTCTGAAGGTTGTCCTGATGTTATAGGAACCACAGATCTTTTGTATTTTCTCTAATAACCCCTTCACATAGAGACTGAAGCTGCTGTTATCCTCATGCACCTCCCTTCCATGTTCATTGGAGTTGTTGTCATGTACCGTGGATAATTGTTATGCTGTCATGTACCGTGGATAATTGTCATGTTGTCATGTACTGTGGATAATTGTTATGCTGTCATGTACCGTGGATAATTGTCATGCTGTCATGTACCGTGGATAATTGTCATGCTGTCATGTACCGTGGATAATTGTTATGTTGTCATGTACTGTGGATAATTGTTATGCTGTCATGTACCGTGGATAATTGTTATGTTGCTTATATTGACTATTTCCTGTTTGTATATCTCTGGGTTGCCACTTATGACTTTTGCTTGATGCTGCAGGCAACAGACGATCCCTTTCTTCACATTGTATGGATGGTGGGAATTGAAATTGAGGTATTGTCCAGTGAATGTTGGCTTGTGTTATATGAATTCAAGACAGATTATAATTTCTCAAAATGAACTTGCAAATTTGTATAAAAAGTCATCCTTATAAGGTACCTCATTAGTAAGGTCCTGTGTCAATAAATTAAGTTTAGCAAATATATAACATCCTTTAGAAGTTAAAAAAAAGGCCAGTTATAAAACCTATATACATTGGCATCACCAGTATTCATTTGATTATGATAGTAAAGCATCATTATGCAGGTTCTATAAACAAGGAATATCAAATTTCAGAAAACAAAATATAACAACTAAAGTGAATCTGACTCAATTTGAAAATTCCAATGCATAGACAATTCTTTAGTCACTTTTGCAACTAAAAAATTCTTTGAAACTGCTAAACTTTTTTAAAATTAAAATTGAATCAACTTACCTGAAAGCCTAAACAGCGTCCATAAAAACAGTCCTGACTGAGAGAGTCAAACTCTTTTAAGAGGCGAAATGCAATAGGATCTTTTAGCCCATCTTTGTCAATGAAAAGCGAATCCTTGGGACAGTAGGCCATCAGTTGGCAGGAGAAGTAAAGGCAAGCACGGAGCTGACCAAGCACAGCTACATAACATTCCAACTCTCGAGCATAATGCACAATGCGGAAGAGAACCGAGTCCCGATTGATGGTGATATGACGACATAATTGCAAGAGATGCATACAACATTTTTGGATTATTTTCAGCAGACTACGATAACCATTGGCAGGAATTTCTGGACACACATCATACTTGCTCAGATTTGGAAGAATTACATCAAGCTGAAAAAAAATAAAAAGGTTAATACAATTATGAGATCAATAGAAGGATTGACAGCAACTTATGTTTACTAATATCAAAAGCATGATTTACTTATCTTTACAAGAATAAAAGAAAGTAAATTTTGAAATTTAATAAGTATTGATTAATGGCATATTTAAAATGTTTATTTTATATCAAGTGATAACATGAGAATTCTATGGTATGGTGATTGGTATTTTAAACAAGAATTTCAGTTCCCATATTTAAAAAAAAAAAAAAAAAAAAAAAAAAAAATCACATAATTAGCAAAAGACAAATCAACTGAATTTAGAATTCAAATTGGAAAAATTATTCTAGATTTGCGCTAAAATCATCTTTTTCTGTCTTCCTTCAAAATTATTTTCTTTCTGTTATATCTTTGCAAATAGTAATTGGCTATTTATCTTACACCCCCATTAATTTCATTAATGCCATATACAAAAGACTATAAAACAAAATAAGTATCTTCAAAAGATAATAAAAAACACAGAAAAGCAAATTCAAGAAATGTTATATAAAAACAAACAAAATACTGTAAACAGCCATTGACTTTTCTGGTAGCAGAAAAATCTTTAAAAAATTTACCATGTGAAGAAATTTGCATAAGATGCACAGTAGATTTCAGTAGAGCAAGACGATGATTAATGCGTTAGAATAGTGGCAATAGTAATGCGAGTAACAAGCCATATTTACATGTAGTAAACATCAATAAAGATTTTCTGCGTTTGAATTCAACTTTTGTATTGACCAGTTCTTCTATGCATGCCTGCATTCTTGTAGCGAACACTTGGCAATAAAAATGTAAGTGACAATTTCACCAAAGTGAAAAATACAAATAACATAAAAATTAGGCAGGTAATACTTTCACAAAAAGAAAATGACTGGCACCTGAAGCAAACACTTGCAGGTGACAAAACTGACACCAATTATATCTCATCTGCCTGACTACACAACATTGCTAACAGAAACTTGGCTGTAACAGATTTTAAAACTAACTATGCTTTTGCTTGATTTTTCTCTTTTTTATTAGCCAATGTGCATATAATTTGGAGCCCTTTTCACAACTGAGCATGTGAATCTTTACCACAAGATTATTATTTGGAAAAAACAGTTTTGTAGCTGAAAAGTTGCTCTATCCAATGGTGTTAGTGCTTCCCTGAATCTGCTGTGGTTGCCATGGAAATAAAAGGTATCACTTTCAGAGTGGTCCTGTATCTTGTGTTTAACTTACAGCCTAATTTTTTTTCAAATGCCAATTATGCTAGTCATTTAGATACTTAAAGACCATAATTTTCAATTTCATATTTCCATAATTTTCAACCTATTTTTTTTGTCTCCTTCACAAGAACAAGTGCTAAATAGATGTGTATATGCATACACCTATATACAACTCAAAGGCTGAGAGATTATCTAGAAATTACCCAATTCTCTTAATATTATCACTGACATTAGAATATACCACTGATCCTGCCTTTATGGAGAGGTGCTACTTAGAAGACACATTCAGAGCACAAGGCTTCTTTTAATTATTACTGGTGAAAAACTTAAACTAAATGTTTCTAATATTATTTATAGTAAGATGATGAAAAAAAAAAAAAATTCTACTAGTAGATATTTAATTAGCATCATCAAATGAGATGGTAATAAAGAAATGATAATTCATGCAAGATAAAAGTTTAAAATGAAAAAAAAATGCTTCAAAACCAGAAAAATAAAAACAGATAAATCAAGTATTAATATTTAATAAGTATAAAAAAAAAAAAAAATAAAAATCAAACAAACCATCTTTTCTTCATTTATTTATATTATGCTTCAAAGACATCTCTCACATCACTTTTATTAATAAAAAATTTTTAAAAAAATTAAAAAATATCATTTTTATTCAGTGCATTGAAAATTCAAGGAAATTTTTTTTTTTTTTTTACATGAAAGAGAAAAGAATTTGTAATTATGACATTTTATTTTTCAAAGTGTTTCAAATTCACACTTATAACAAATATTTTGCAGGCTCGTAAAAAGCTTGGCTTGATTATTTTAGAACATTCAAATTATATCATGAAATTTTATTTTTTTCTTTTCACTAACAAAATCTATTTTGAGAAAACAATTATCACACAAGTGTTTTATTATATATGCCATGCATTTTACCCATCTAAATAAATGTTTCCTTTGGGCATCTCAAAGATTTACCTCAAATAAGCTATTTACAGTGATGAAGGAATTGTGCGTTAAGCATTTAATCCAATAAATAACTTCATATTAAAAACAGCATATTATCACATATCTGCACAAATGTAACATTTATAAAGGGCTTGAAACATTACATTAATCCCTTTAACCCCTAATCCACATGAGAGTCAATAAAAATAAAGTAGAAAGAGATAAAAATCAAAATCAGATTTTCCCAATGAGATTATTAAAGTTAATCCCACCAAAATGAAGTGGTGATGGTAACTATATTTTAATTATTGCTTCCTATTCACATGTGCCAAGATGGACAGACTACATCATATTTTATGTCAGTGCCTATTACAGGAAATTATAAAGAGATTAATAATAATAATAAAAAAAAAAATACCTGTATTTAATGTTTATTACAAAGTAATAATGCTTATCACTAAGGATAGATTTTCTTGCTTTATATATATGAGGTGCGTGTTATTTATAGTGGATATTTTTTGAGTAGATGCTCTGCTTATTTACAGGATGGCATATTTATTATTTATTTTTGTCTACCCACCTGAAGGTTTGAAAACTTATTAAAAGAAACTTTATTAAACCTGCATTTAACTGAACAGGGAGTGCTACTGTTAGATCTGGAACGCTCTGACCAACTGAGCTACAAAGAATCAGCCAGTCAAGTTAGGTCAAAATTGAACTTTTAAACAAAATTTCTTTAGTCATAGATCTCCCAAAATTATGGAATGAGAAGTCAGTGTGCCGAGTTTGAATTGCAGTCAAGTTTGTTACATTCACTTATTCAAAGATACACTTGAGAGAAGGTATGAATTCAACTCATCTCTCTCCTTAATAGTAAAGCAAACTGGGATCTTTAACCTTGCTTTGCAAAATGAGGACAAGTGAATTCATGAAACATGAAAAAGGTCATTTTGAGATCGCGTGACATACTATGTGCACCAGTTCTCTGTATTTGGTACTTTGAAAAGCATGGCTGGTTCTGCACAACTATAATCAAATCATATGTGAATGTATCTGGCTGTTTAGTTCTAAGAACTGAGCTGTTTGACCTTCATACATCAAAGATGACAAGAGAATCCATTGTGTGCATGGGGGGGGGGGGGATCAGACCCACCTTGCATTATGCCATATCTTGTCCAAAGACAATAATATGGCTGAGGAGAAGAACCGATACCTCACTTGTACCCCAGCTCAAAGGCCAGAAGGTCATTCCATGTCAACTGATCAGGGCATTACACCCACTGAAACTGAATTACTTGAAATTCAGCACTAATGTTCCCCTTCATGAGTTAGGAAACTACCAAATTATTTTGTATTAGACCTTACTGTACTTTGAGCGGGGGCATAACTTTCCTATTTTGTCTCTAAATTAAGGTCACATAGTGTTGCAGAATCAAAAGTTTTTTTAAAAACATTTTTAAAAATACTTCTATACATTCAGTATTTCTGAAATTTGGTATATAGGGCAAATAAGGACTGTAGAATCCAAATATTTAACTATTTTAACTTTATACCTGATAGAAATTTATTTTACTCATTCAAATGCATGACTCTAAAAATCAACTTTTCAGCTATGTAGATTACAGTCAGTCTGTAGAGAATACAACCTCTTCAATTTCCATATTTTTTTCTAACATCTACTATGCCTGCTCAAGTTCAAAGAATTTTGTGATGGGTTTACATATACTTTAGAAGATATGACCCTGCCAAATTTAGATTTTTTTCTATGTATGTGCAGGATTTCAATGAAAGATTATAATCAAAGACAATCATCTTAATGCTCCATGACCTCTAAAATGTTGATATTATGATAAGTGACTTAAATTATTCAATAAGATTGTTTTTATTAATTTAAAAAATAATTTAAATATATTTTGCAGATATTGCTTTTTTTGTACGGATAGCTTGTCTTTAACAAGTGTAAACATTGCATCATGCATGATAATCAACAGTGCATAGAATGTGTAGATGGCACTAAACATTTGTTGAAAGAAATTCTTTTATATTTTTTTACAATTTTTCAAAATTATTTTCATGAATCAAAAACATTTTTTCTTTCATAAGAAAGTGATAATAAAAATGAATATACCAAAGTCTTTAAAGCATTACATTCTAAAATACACTGCACATTAAATTTTGTTGTATATATAGACTAAATTGTTTTGGATATAATTTTATGCACAGATAACTTATCCATCTTGGACAAATGACAAACTACCATTTGGTATTGTAAGGACATTAACAGTGTACAGAATGCTCATTAATGACACAAAACATATCCTTAAAATCCTCTTTCCAGTAAAATGAATGTGATGGAAGGGCTGGGTGCATGGACTTAATCTGCAAGTCCTTATTCTCCGTATCAATTTCCAGGACCATGCCAACCCAAATTTTACTGTTGCACCTGCAAGAAACATATCCTGAAACAACAAGTTTCACTGGCTTTTCTTCAGCCCCAATAGATACTGTAGGGTTCTGTTCCTTGAATGCTATGAAGAGCTCATTTAGGTCACACATAATGAGTTTCTTCTGCTGATGAATATTACGTTTAATACTAACAGTCTTTCCTGCCTGGCATCAGTTGAGTATATTCATCATGCTTCCACTAGCTGTGCAACTTGCTACTTTTTAATTCTGGCACAGCTAAAATACCTCTTTCTGAACACAATTTGCAAGCCTTACATACAATGTGCTCTGAAACACTAAATACATCCATGACTTTTTTGTGTAACCAGCCAGTTGGGGAAAGTGTCAAGATTTGTATTTTCATTTTAGTTGATTCCACTGTCTTCACTTTTTCTACAAGAGGCTCTATCACTTTATCAAAATTTCAAAACCTCATCATTCAAAATCTCAGATTCAACGTTTAATGACCTGTCTACTTTGGTCTTTATACATTGTATTGCAGAATCCAAACAAACTTTTCCAGAGTAATGATGCTTTTTTGTTTTCAGTGGAGAAATTTTAATAGCAGAGAAACATTCATTAACATTTCTTTTCTGTTTCTGCAGATGTATTGAAGGTTTTATGCTTTTGTTGATCTGTAACGTCTCTAAACAATAGTATGAGATTATCTCTCTCTAGAAGTGTGTACCGGATTCTTTCTGACCCAAGGTGGTAGCACCTGTTAGGCTTCCAGCTATAGGTAAATAGTGAGCCCTCCAAAACACTATGAAAGTATAAAAAATATTTTTATACCAAAAATATCAACTATACATATTTATGGCAAAATTACCAACAACATATTTTATATTTTGTAGTTGAAGGTATACAGTTACATTCAAAATATATTTAGTTGAAGCAATAAATTGTGTTCAAAATATTTAGATCTTGACATTAAATAACTCAGTGGTTGATATGCTACTAAACAAAATCAATCAACCAACCAACCTGATTCTTTTTAGCAACTCATCTTCATTCTCATCTTCCAACACCATGTCTGATTTCTGTGAACTATCCTAAGTTTCTTGACTACTATGTTTGTTTTTTTCAATCAGGATTTCCTCCCTTTCAGATTCCTTCTCCTCCATCTTGACAACTTATTTGATCAGAATGAGCCAATAAATTTTGTTCGCTTGTTATTATAATAACCATATTATGTCCCTTTTGTAAATTTATAAAGAGCTTTTTCAGTACTTTATTTTCTTTTTTTATTTAATGAATAGGACATAGACAATCTAATTTGTCTTCCCATCAATACAGAGAGACTTCGCATTCTACTAGTATGTGGAATAGTTATATAACTTAGTAATAGCAGGGCTATAGCAGTGACAATTTTTTTTGGGGGGGAGGGGGTGTTAGAATTAAGCCTTAAGATATCAAAGCCACCAACATAATTAGCACCAACAACATTTAAAATAATAGAGAACCAGCTGTGCTACATTTTTTTTAATATCTACAAGAAAAATATAGAATATTCATTGATGAAGGAGAAAAAAAAATATTGTTTTTTTTACTCTTTGGGTCAGAAAAAAAAAAAATTACAACATTTCAAAGTATTGTCATGTCCGTATTTTAGTGAAGATTGCGTGTAAGAGCGAAGATTGTCTTGAAAACTTCACAAATAGAAGACTTTGACGTGATTTCCTTTCAGAAAATGAGTTTTCAGCTTTTACTTTGTTGAATCAGTTGCACCTTTGTGTACCTGCATTATCATTAAACTGATAAATCGCTTTTAACCCATAGTTGATCGTAAAATATGTTTTAACTCAGAAGCACTGAAAAAATTCAGTCACTTTCAGCATTTGAAGTGGGTGCTAGGATAATGAGTTTGATGAGCTTTAAGACTTTACTAATAGTACTTCTTTGTGCTGCACTTAGGGATTTTACCTTTTTAAATATTGTTAGAAGATCTGCATTTGCTCTATCAATAAGTTGAATAAAAGTTTGAGCTGATATTCAGCAGGGACATGTCAATATTCCCCTCATACACTGAAACAAGAGAATTGTTTTCAATTATTTTATGTATCTTGACATTTAGATCTTCACCATGCAAAGCCTTCAAAAGAACATTTTACATTGTTCCATCTACTACAAATTCTGATTGGTCAAACCTGTCAGCAATAGATGTGACAAAATTATATGCTTCAAAGAACTTTGTTCTGAACATTCCTTTTGCAGAGGAAAAAGTTCTGCTCATTTGCTTGCACATTGCCAAAGAAATCAGTCAGACATTTTGGATGTTTCCAGTTTCTTAGAAGCTCCACATTATTGATGTAAAGTTCTTCTCTTTTTTTTTTATAGAAACATATTCCCAAAACTGGATCGGCTTTGAACGAGAGATTGGAGAGACAAGTTCTGATTCCATTTGAATTTGTTGCATTCACATATATGCAAATACCCTTGAGAAAGATATGAATCTGCTTCTCCCTCTAGCTATGGATTAAGTAGTAGGACAGATTATGTTCTATAGTCTTGGTTAGCACCAAGCCTATAACAAAGTAATGGCAACCTACTTTGGGAAAATCTTCTGCCCAGTCAGTGATGTTTCTTTCAAGACATGATTGCCCAAGTGTGCATCATGTATGGCACTTAACTGACTGACTGATTCCCAAAACTAATTGAATGATTTATTTTGACATATAGGTGTAGAGTTTGTTGTATTTTGGGATAACAAGTTAGTTCATTGGTCAGGCTGTTAGTAGCCATCAAAATGATTAATTTCAGAAGTAAGATTGTTAAGTGGCTATAAGGCTATTATATGTCAAAACTGGGTTCACTCCTAAAATGTGTGAAGTTGATGACAGTTTAATGCAGCACGCTGTTTTTTATGGTGCCATTTCTTCAGTTAGTTCTTAATCTTTTGTATCTTCTGTCTTGCGACCTTCCTGTCTACCTGCAGGCACCAGTTTATATCCCTTTTGATAAGGCTCCAAAGACAAGTAAATCTGTTTTAGTTTAATCATTTGATTGGTAGAAATTCTTTTTATACCTCCTTTCTTATTTTATCTTATATAACAAAAGTTATGTGTGGACCCATAGATTTTTGCCACAAATTTAGCCACTGGACTGTCAATATCCTGTGTTTTTTTGACCAGGATTAGTCTTCATTTTCTTCCTCTTTGAGAGAAAAATATATAGAAAAAAATAGAGTGAAAGATAGAAAAAGAGGGATTTTAAAGGAAAGTAAATATTTTATTTTAATTAGAATTCTTTTTTTATTTGTTTATACATTTTTATATTTTATTTTATTGGACTCACTATAATTCCAAATTAAAATGAAAATGCACCCATGTAATAAAGGGAAATTACCATCATTTAAAGAAGTATCTTTTCATCGGGGTTTTATGAAAGGAATATTCTTCCTTGCTTTAAAAGGTTTTTTGATATTTTTTTCTTGTATTTCAATCTTTGTATTTTGTTAAAATATAATCCTGTAAAATATACAAAAAGTACACCCTCCACCCCCGGCTGCTACGGGCCTGAATAGTAGATAACTATCTGTGGTGTCCCTAGATGGAGGAAAATGCCTTCAAGTCCATTTTAACCATTCTTTCTGCAATTCTATTGGATTGCAGGTGGTATGATGGTGTTTTATTATGAAGGCATCTAATTTGTTTTAACCATGAGCACAACTTCCATCACAAAATTCTGGTGTATTGTCAGAGACTAACATTTTTGGCACACCATTTCTGGACAATATTACTTGTAATATTTGCTTTACCATGGTTGCTTTCTTATTCTGAACTATTTCAGGCCACCCAAAGAATGAGTTGACCAAAATTAAAAATAATCTTATGCATTTAACATGTACATGATCCACATGAATGCTGTACTACAGGTACTCTATTTTATAGAATCAAAATGGAACCACTCTATTTTATATAATCAAATGGTGCATTAAAATGAAATATTGTAAAGATAAATGCTAATTCTTTTAAAATGAAACCAGTGAAAAATTTAACTTGAAGGTTAAATGTTCTATGTTAAGTGAAGAGAGGAAGATTATAGCTGAGCTGAAAAAATATGATTCCATACAAAACTGAGTTTTTTTCAGTTGTTAAATTCTATAGGTTAACAAGCATCATTATAATCTTGATATTTGTTCTAATAAACATTTTAATTAGATTTTCAAAAGAGTGAATAAAAAATCAAAAAATAAACATTGTCATGGAATAAGAAAACCAAAAATATTTACAGGCAATTAAATAAACTTTGGAAATATGCAGATATAGATGATTAAATTTTTTTTAAAATTGAAATTATAAATGTTGATGATGCAATTTCTTTGAAACTTGTTCAGAATAACTTTAAATAAATAAAAAAAAAAAAAAAACAGCCACCATCAGGATTTTTAAGATTTTGCTTTGGTAAAACTTTTCAGCTGTTAAGAAGCTTGATTTAAGAGATCAATCAATAACCCTTACAACATTTAACATACAGAAAATGTATTCAAGCTGATAGTATTAGATCAAAAGATTTTCTTCTAGACCTGCAGAGAATTGATATGTTGTACGTCTCAGAAGTTGTCTTGCTGAAAAGCAAGAGTTAACTAATCTTTTGTCATGAATATTTGTATTGACAATGCACAATTATGTATTGATTAGCATCAAAACTGCATCCTTGAAATCCATGTGGGGTTTATGTTTTAATTAAATCTATAGCTTTTCTCATTTCTCTTGGGGTTTCTTTAGATTAATATTTATTTAAAAACTGTTTTTTAACAAAATGCTTCAAACTTTAACCATAAATTAAAAAACTGAAATAAACTGAATCCAATCAAAAGGATTACTTTAGTTGGTTTCTGTAGAATGGTTTAAAAAAAAAAAAAAAACAAATTTGAATGATTTATTTAATGAACAGCTGAAATTTGGTTGGAGATGTAACAGTTTATAAGATTGCTCCTTTAACAAATCCCCTATTATCTCTCTATTAATCAGGCTTTCCCTACAGAGTGTGTATTTAAGAATTGCAGAATTAGTTGAAATATTTGTTCAGTTAAGTATATTTGGTTACAAGAAAAATCTCCAAAATGAATGGAAAATGCCTGTACAGAATACAGTTTATTCAGTCAGGGTTACAGTGCTGAATTAACTCTAGTTAAAGTTCTGGGTCGTTTTAAGATGATTGGTTAGCTAATATAGATGGCTATTCTTCAGAGTTAAGAAATATGTAGCTGCAAAGAGTGGAATCAGTGTAAACATGCAAGTCTGGTATCAAGCCTTCAAAAGCAAAAGTAAACTTATATACTTGGCTTTGATTTTGTCAGAATATTAAAAAATTAATTCTCTGCAATTCTTCAGCTAAAGGTCTCATGGGATGGGTGGGGAGGGCTATTAAGTATCTTGTTGACAGGATCCAGGACTAATCTTCGGAAGATGGATAGAATCTAGGTTACATGGAGTTTCTGATTAATGATTTTTATTTTATCTTCCTATGCTATCCAAAATTGGATGATTAAGCCTTCATATTGTGTCTTCATAGTTTTCTTCCTTATCACTCAACAAGGTGAAGGCTTAACTTTTTACATCATCTAGACATCCACTAAATTTAAATAAATCCTTGCTTGCTGTTTAAAAATTTTCAAATATCTTTCAGTATAAATGAAATTGAATACTGATCTGGAACAAAAATCCTCTAGTAACCACCCCCAACAAAAAACAAAAAAAAAAAACACACAACAGACACCTCCTTACATTTTAAAGCATTCAACTTTTCATTTAAAAAAGCTTCCAGGACAGGTGTTTATTTTTCTGTAGGATATCTAGATACAGGCTCATAATCACCTGCTAAAATTGTTTCCTTTCTTTAATTTTTTTTTTACCTGTGATATTTCAGATTTAACCTGGTCAAAGTGTATTGAGCCATGAACTTTTGAAAGAATAGATAAGGATCCAGACTATCAACACCTATTTTTAAAGTTTATCAAAATTCCACCATTCAGTTCTGGGTTTTGTGAAAAATTAAGTATTCTTTTCTTCAGTTCAACCTTCGTTCCAAATGACAAAGTTTTACTTTTTCTTCTAGATAATTTAACTTGCTCATAAAATCTAAACTACCCCAATTTTTTAATTTAATTTTTAAGATTTTTATGAAGTTATTTCTATTAGAACAAGCTGTTAATTATGATTTTATATACTTGAAAAATACACAATTCATTAGAACATGTTGATTTTTAAAAACAGTTTATTTTAGCTGTTGGTTATATTAATGTTTGAATCATCATCTTTGCATCAATTCTAATGCTTGAGGGTGGTACACTGCAGTCTGAAGTTCAAATGACTCATTTACAACTATGATGGGAAAAAAAACAAATCACATATATATGCCTTCTTGTTATCCCATTTTGCAAAAGTTGAGGTGATAATCTGACCTGTTATATTTGCTGCTATGATTTGCACTTTCTATGTCGATTGCATTATTCACACATCTCTCAGGTAGCCTCAGTGAATGCTCAGTAGCTTGAGTATTCACGAAAATTATATATATATATATATATATATATATATATATGTGAATATTTTATTATAAGTTTATAACGAAAACAGTTTACTGCAACAAGAGCTGTTGTGTTTCAGTACTATCTTATTAGCACCTCATCAGGCAGTGAAATATTTTTTGTTAGGAATTATTACATATAGAAGTTTATAAGCAACAAATGTGAGGACCTATTTGACATCACAAAGGGATCTCTAGACTCCAGAGTCCTCAAATCTTGTTGGTCTATTTATTCTGTACAACCTGACAGCGTATAACGATATAAATATTGAGAATATAGGGTTGTACAGAGACGATGGTCTTATGGTGGTAAAAAATTCCACTAATGTTAAAGCCAAAAGAATTAGAAATTTAATACATAGGGAACTAAAAAGTCTTAACCTTAAGGTTACTATAATAACTAATCTCAAAAAAGTAAACTTCCTCACCCTACTTAAAAATCAACGCTAATCCTATATACATCTACCCAAAATCTAACTACCCTCAATCAATCATCAAACATATCTTTCTCTATTAAAAAGACAGAATTAGTAACAGCTCTTCTAATGAAGATATCTTTTATCAATAGAGCAAATCCTATGGCACTACCCTTAAAAACAGCAGCTACAAATGCCGACCTGAAATATAACAAATATAATAATAATAATAATAATAGAAAGAGAAAAATAATTTGGTATACACCCCCATTTAACCAGATGATGATTACTAAGTTAGGGCATAAATTCCTAAAATTAGTTGAAAAACACTTCTCTAAAAATAACCCTCCTAGCAAAACTTAACAGAAATACCCTGAAATTGAGTAATAGTTGTATGGATAACCTTAAGATCATCAAAAAACATAATAGAATTTTAAGCAGATATAAACAATCAACAACATCCTAAAAAAAAAAAAAATAAATGATCACAATAACAATAATTGCAATTGCTGAAAATCTATTGAGTGTCCATTAGAAAAGAAATGTCTAACTGACTCTATAGTCTACTTACGCTCTATTTCTACCATAGAAAATCCGACTAATTAAATTATTCAGTTGTACCAAGAATCCTTTTAAAACCTGCCATTATTTTCACACCTTATCTTTTAATAATAAAATTTGCCGCAAGAGCACATCCTTTCTGCAAATTATTGGCAATTAGAATATGCCAATAAAACCCTTACCGTAAAAAGAAAAAAAACAGAACTTGTAAATTTTTACATGAGCCATGTTTTCTATGTTTACAGGAAAAATTAAAAATGATCAAATTTCCAAAACAAAACCCATTAAGTCAACTACATATGTTTGACATGCAGTGTATTTAAAAATAAATAAATAAATAAAAAAAATAAAAAACTTTCTCATCTTTGTTACTTGTTCACTATTTTAAGTGAAAAATAACTTAAAGAAAATCCTGTAACCATTTCATGATGGCACGTAACTTTTCAGATTTGCTAAATGCTACATTAGTATCATTCAGTTTATTTCATCACCAGCATAGAAAACATCTGGGTCTCAAGTCATTTCAAGTCTCTACCCCCTTTAACCTTACAATCAAATTTCTCCTATCCATCATGACCTGACTTTCTATTGGTTCATTAACCCTTCAAAAATCCCAACCTTAATTATCTGGATATAAGGAAAAAATTGTGTTGTTTTTAAGCTTATATATATATATATATATATATAAAATAATTCCTAAAAGAAAAATATTTCACTGCCTGACGAGATAAGATAGTACTGAAACATAATGGCTCTTGTGTTGCAGTAAACTATGTTTTAATTATAAAATTATAATAAAAATATTACCATATATAATGCACTACTAAAATATCAAGCACTCTTAATAAAGTAAATCACTACAGTGGACTGCAAACCCATTAGTTTGTACTAATTCTAAGATATATATATATATATATATCAGCATATCAGTTTGTCATCAATTATGTTTTAGGATCTGATAATTTATATACTCCAAGGGTCCCCTTTGTTCCAGGAAGCACATAGCCAGCTAGCCACTTGACAGAGTTCTGATAATCTGCTTCCTAAAAATTATAACTTCCCATAAGACAACAGGAAAACAGGTTTTTAAGAAAATAAACCACATAGCTCATGATCAACTTTGGCAGTCTTTTGAAACTACTTTTCTCTGAAATTATCCTACCTAAAAACAAAAAATATATTAATTTGATGGTGCATTATTTAAATAACTTAATCTCTAGCTTTCTCAAAAATTTTTCATTTTGGACAAGGAAGTAATTTATTGTCATCATTTTGAAGTTATTTCCAATTCATCTTCAATTCTTGAGAAACCCTCAAAACCATCAATTTTTGAAAGATTTGATAACGTTCTTAGATTATTTTTTTTCTACATTTGGCGGACCTGAAGCAGACTATCACCACATTTATTTTCGTTGTTTTTCATTTTTTTAAAACATTTTTTCAGCACTATCCTATTGATTTTTACTTAAACTTTCTGATTATCAAAAAAAAAAAAAATTTTGAAAAACTCAATATTTAAATAAATTTGGCGGGGGGGGTCACTTTCTCATACAATATTATAGTAAATTGATCCTCCATTTTCAATCTACTATAAAGTTGTATGATAAAAACGGTCCCCCGCCTAAAAGTGGTTAAATATTTAAATTTCTGCAAATTTTTTTGTCATTCGTAAAGTTTAAGGTGTAAAAGATAACATTGCACTAAAAAAAAAAAAAAAAAAAAAAAAAAAAAAAGAGTGCAAAAAATTTGATAATGAACACATTTACAGGTTGCGGTAATGTCGTACTGGCGACCGGTTTCAAAATAAAGGCTCAATTTACTAAAACATCGTATGAGAAACTGATCCCCCCCAGAAAATGTTTAAATATTGAAATTTTTCAAAATTCTTTTGTCAATCGTAAAGTTAAGGAGGTAATCGATATGACTGCACTGAAAAAAGTAAAAAAAACGAAATTAAATGTGGTGGTAGTCTGCTTCAGGTCTGCTCCACATTTAATTCTAAAAAGAATTCCCATGCTTTTTTTTTTTTCCTGGTTTTATACAAAACAAGGCGCTTCTACATTTAACTGTTCTTCAACTGCTTCAAGCATCTTTGGGGTTCTGGTTACCACTCACCTTGTCACAAGATACTTGTAATTAGAATCTTTCTTACCCTAATTCATTTTTGTCCATCTGCATATCTTAAAAATGGCTAGAGCTAGGGCCACAAAATTCTCTATGATTACTAATGGGATTCTGGAGTATATTATTATTTTTTTAATTCCTGAATATTTTAAGAGACTTAGGTTAAAATGTAATCATGATAAACTGCACCTTTACTTTATGTCCAACTAGATTAGAAAAACCATATCTTCTTTAATCATATAAAGTGAACGTCTATTTAATATTCTTTAATTGGAGTAGATAGGCTCACACTCCTACCCAGTCTTTTGAATAGGAGTACACATTTATCCAGTTTCCTGTCTAGGATTGGGTTTCCAGTTCCTTCAAATGCTCTTTCACTTCCAGTAACCTCTTGCATCTTAGTAGCATTATTGCCTTGCTTGGATCGAATTGAAAAAAAAAAATTTTGGCCACTTTGCTGTCACCAGAAAATAAAAAATCTGGGTTAAGATAATTTAGAGAAAGACCACCATATTTCAAGGGTTCAAGATGATTATTTTCAAATTGGGTAACATTCAATAAATACCAAGTTTAAATCTATGATCTCTTAGTAAGGTCTTTTGGAAGAATGTTCAGAATAATGCTTGCAATAAAAATGCAAAATACAAGCTTGCCTACGGAAATGAACTCAACCTTCTGCTGAAAAGTCTGTTTAATGGGCACATTGTGTACCACACCTAATATTTACAGACTTATAGTTATTTACCAGTCTCCCAACAATGTCATGATGTGACACAAAGTCAGGTTTAATATGTGGCACCCAAGTGTGTACACCCAGGCCAGGGCCAAAAATTGCCCAGGCCACAAAACCATCAGTTGTATTGGCATCGATATCACTACTGCTACTAGTGCTAGGTGGGTACCGCCATGGGCATTTGTTGGCATTGTTCACAGGGAGAGCTACATATATATCAAAACACACACTACATTTTCATGTTCCAGCTACTAGTTATATAAAAAAAAAAATTTTTTTTTAAGTTTTCAAAATTTATCATTGTTTGCATCCATTTTGACAGCTTGACAAATTTGTAAACAAAAGTTTCTTCTTGGTTTTAAAAATAAAATAATCATCAGTGATACATTATTTTGGGAAAATTAGCTAATTTAAAGTTAAATTAATCTGATTTATGCAATTGTTTATAAGATGAAATTTAGAATAAAAGTATTTCTTAATCACAGGGCTTTGATCTTTGAAGTGAAGTGATTGATAACAGTTAAATATGGTAGACCAAAATTATCCAGTTTCTTTTTCTGTAAGGAGAAGAAACCGTGAAACATGTAACCTTTTCGGGTAACACAGAAAATACCATTAAAAAAAAAAAAAAAAAAAAAAAAAAGCTTGACGATTTGTATTAAACTTTTTAATTTTAGATCAGTAAATATAGTCTTCACTTAATAACTTAGTAACCTAACTGTGGCAATGCTTTGAAGAATTTTTTTAATATTTTTGAAACTTTATAAATTATTATAATTAAATGAAAAATTAAAACAATTATTGTAAAAATCCATTATTCAGTAAAAAAAAAAAAAAAAAAAAAAAAAAAAACTTTTCTTCAGACTATAATGTCCTTAATATATATATATATTTTTTAAACCAATTACAAGCTAATCTAATAAATAATTAGATAGTTTCATTGCATTTTTTATTTTACTATTCAGTGCAGTTTTTCAGAAAAATGGCCAATGGAATAGGAAAAAGAAAAAATAAAATATCAAGATTTTATGAAAATAATGATTTCAAAAATAATTTCATTCATTTGTATCAGTCAACCAGTTAAGTGTCATATACATGATACACCCTTAGGCAATCATGTCTCAAAAGCGACATGACTGATTGAGCAGAGAATTTTCCCACAGTAGGTTACCATTACTTTTGGCAATAGACTGGGTGCCAACCAAGGCTATAGATCACAATTTATCCTGCTATTTAATCCATAGTCAGAGAGAGAGAGAAAAGACAGATTCATACCTTTCCCAAGGTTATTTGCATGTAAGTGAATGCAACAAATTCAACTGAAACTAGAAATTGGCTCTTCAATTTCACGTTTCAAATGTTGTGTATAAGTCCTAAAAATTTAATTAAAATCCAACAATTATTTGATTTCTTCAAGAATTTCCAAATTAATGTTATTCATCAGAAAAAAAAAATGTATTGTGTAATATTAGATTATCCATAGTAAACTCTAGTAACAATTTGGTTACCTGCTGATAGAAAAAAACTAAAAGAATTTTTACAAAGATTTTGAACGTGTTAGAAAGGATTAAATTTTTTAAAATAATTAAAAAATACTTTGATCTTTGCTTTTAATAATAACAAACATTTTGATAAAAAAAAAAGTTTTAAGTTTACTGCCTTTTTTCTTATGTTATTGTTTTCAGTGAATTATTAAAAGGTACCTAAATATGTCCGAGTTGCGAGATTAAGCAATATTTTAAAAATGTTAGTAGCAGTAATATCAACAATTTAAGCCAAATTTGCTATCTTTGATATAGACTTCAACTAAACAATATTAATAAAGGAAGAACACAAATGAAAAAATATTGAAGTTAATTCTACTGCTTGATTAAATTTTATAAGAAAAAAAATAAATATTAGTTATCTGAAGTAAAGGAAATACTTTTAAAATTATGACTTTTGTGACTGTACAAGCACTTTGATGCACTAGCAATGTTTACTGAATACTGGAACTAATCCAAGAGTCAATGCATGGGATTCACCCAAACAGGAATGCAAAACCTGCCAACAACTGCAGACAAATATAAAAAAATAAAGTTGTTTTTGTAACCATTTGATCTTGAGACATAAACATGAAGTTTGACCTTTTAAAAAGCATTCAAGTCCATAATTTCTCAGTAAAACCTTATTTCTTCAAAATCGCTGACAAAATTGCCATCATTTGGGTTTCACCCCAAAATAATTTTTTTTCTCTCCAAATATTAGAGTTTTCTCTTTAGTCATTGATCCTGTTGATATAGACTGATTTTGAGGGAATGACTAGTTTCCTCCTTACATACTTTTTGCAAATAAACAGATGTTATAAGTGTACTCTTTTGCCAAACACTTCTATAAAGGATCAACTTACATGGTATGTAAAAAGGGGTTTTACTAAAAGTTCACCTTAACATTGTCCAATTGACAAATTCTTTTGATCTGTTCTACCACCTCTTACATATCAAATGCTTACTGCAGCTAGAGAGTCTGTAATATCAAAGGTTTTTTTGCTTATCTTCTTAGTAATAACCAAATATAGGTATTTATGTTGAAAGATTCTATTACCAAAACTTATTAACAGCAACAAGAGAAAGGAGTTCCCTTGTCCAAACAAATTCTATGGTCTACAATAACAAAACAAATTAAAAGTGCATACTGCAAAAATAAACAATATATGAAGGGGTGCTGAAAAGTTCTAGACTTGACTAAAAAGATTTTAAAAATCCTGATGTTTAGTAAAATTTTGGAATGTAGGCTAAACTGAAAACTTTTCAACATCCCCTTTTAAAAAATTGGGGAGAGTAAAAGTTAGCCATGACAAAATTATTTAATAACTCAAAGAAAATTCAAACAGACTAATTACAAAATGGAAAGAGAAAAAGTCAGTATCTTACTTTTTAAATATTTACTTAAAATTTCTGAACTTTTTGCCAAAATTGAATGTATTAACAAATAAAAAAGATAAAATAAGAATGTTAGCATTAGAAAAATAGTCCAAATAAATAAAATTTGTTCTAGCAAAAGATAAAAATTCACACAACTTAAGTACATCAAATATATATTTACCATTTATAAATAGTTATTTGAATCCTGTGTACTACTCTAAAGTTAAAACTGCAGGTGAAATTGAGTTGATAGATTGAACAAAAACTTATTAAAGGCTTTGATACCTAATCTATCAAATGTCAACTCATTTAATAACAATACATGGTGTTTCAGATTTGATGGTATTTCAACAAAGTTATATTATTGCAAAGAATAGAGCAAGGATTTATGAAAATCTGATGGCATTTTAAGGGAGCTTTTTGCTGGGTTTTAAGAGAAAAAACATTGAACAGTCAGAAATGGGCAGATAATACATATACAATTGTGACAAGAGGATTAAAAATAGTGTCAACCATTGTCAAATTAAAGGTCTTTAATTGGAGATTATGAAAATTCCATCCATTAGTAAGTGGCCAAGGGACAAGGGATAACTGTGGATTATTATCATTGCATTTAACTTAATAAGCTACTTAATTAAAACCGAAAGAAATACTTGTCACTACTCTTCAAATGCCACGCTACTCAAGTCCATTGGTGGCAATGGCAGATACTTTGTTAAAGAACTTAAAGTTAATATTACAGTTAAAAACAGAGCTCAACATACTGAAAGTACATGAATCAGAATATCAAAATATAAAATGATTTCCATATCTTTTAGTGAACCAATTTTTACCTTGTCCTCTGTTAAACTTTGCCAAAATTTCACATAACTGTAGCAAGTTAATTTGTATACTGAATCTTCATTGGAAATTATTCTCCAAAACTAAATAAAGTGCTATAACTAGTAATTTTTTTAATGAATACAAATCAAAACAAAGATTTAAAAAAAAAAAAAAAAAAAGAAGCTTTTACTGAAATAAAAAGGTTAGAAATGGAAAAGTAACTTAAGAATAAATAGAAATTAAGATTAATGATTTTTGTGATTTATGAGGCTGTTGTGATTAATAAGTTTAGCAGTCAACCTTTAATTTGAATCAAATCTGCTCAGTGTTTTAGCACTCCAGAGTCAGGTCAGGGCAACCAAATTAATCTATAGAGGAGAGAAAAAATATCTAATCAATTTTGATTAAGAGCTAGTGTTTAACTAATAGCTTTGTACATCAATTCTGGCAGATTAAGACATTTGGAGGAAATGACTTAACAATTCTTTCTTCTCCACTCATTGCATTTTTCTTTAAAGAAAAATGCAATGAGTGGAAAAGAAAGAATATTATTCATAAAAGAATAACTGCAATTTAGAAAATTTAAAAAGAATCCAAATGGCAATTAATTTTTGAAGTTGAAAGTGAGGTAATAAAAAATATAAATATCAACTTTCATTTACTTTTTTTATTATTCATCAAGGTCACATGCTAATTACAAAAACAATCTTATTGAAATTGCAGTAATTAAAAACTAAAAACTTGTTCAAACTACATTGTGAGAAAGGAGGAAGCCAGTGAAAACTCAAGAGAAAGAAACCCGATTTTAAAACCAGAGCAAGTATGCACCAGGCTATTCCTAGCCAATGACAAATGACTTTTATTTTTTTAATATGTTCAAGAACTATGTAAAAGCTGAAAATAGTTATGAGGATTCCAAGAAAAATAAAAACTTTTCATAGATAAGATCCTATAGCATAAACTATCACATGTGATCTCATATGGCAATGGTGAACAAAAATCAATTCATAAAACTTATTAGAAAATGATTTTCTAAACTAGTGATGAGACAAAACTGATATCTTAACCATTACTGTTTATTTTTGCCTACATTAATAAGTAGGCAGGCAACTGGGTCGTTAGAATGTTGGTGTTCTGATTAGAAGACGCTGGTTTGAATTTCAACATGGTCAATTAGCCTGGAAAGATGATTCTAGTATGTGACACGTTGGGAAGTGTTTGAAAACTATACCAAAGACTGACCAAAGCCCTGTGAGTGACAGTGAGTAGATGAAACTGTTCAGAAACCATTGATGGTTATGCTAGCACAAAGTCATTGCACTGACTGTTCAAACTGGTGATCATCCAAAATTTATGTGCTCTCTTCTAGAAACAGTAATTAAGGTCTACTCATCACAGTTACAGTATAAATCACAAGTTGGCTTTGTGGGTGTTGGACAAACACAAATGTGCCCAAGCAGGTATTTTCCACTCTAGCAGACTGCATATTCAGAACCAAGCAGTCAACCATACATACATTTACATAACTGGAAACTTATGAATTTTATTTGTTCTTGGAGATAGACAAGTATATTGTAAACAATGTGTTACAGGCCTCAGTTTAATGGAATTGTGTGTTTTTTTAATCCTCTAGGAAGATAACCACAGTAAATTAAAAAAGAACGAAATTTTACATTATGGTAATTTCTATGTTAATCAAAATTTATAAAGAAATTCTAAGTTCATCAGTGTGTCCAGTAGAAAAAAAATAAAAAATAACTAAAGATGTCAGTAATGATGGTGATAATGATTTATTGTCAGTAAAAATATTTTTCATTTGAAAAAAAAAAAAAAATTGTGATAAAATATCAATGGGGAGGTTCAAATCCCAAAATCTTAAGTCAGGGGTCATAAATCAGTCTTGAAAAATGCTGGGGGTATAAATCAAATGAAGTTAAAAATTTGTGCCCAAAACTTGCAATATATGCATTAAGAATAAAAAAATCAATCCAAAGTAGCATTATTTTATTGGGGTAAGAAAGGTGGTGATCAGTTGAGACTGCTAAGGAAGCATAACTAATTACCATATTTAAGTCAGACCAATCTTGTTTCAGATTCTCTTTTGCAATAACACAGAGAACACAAATGCTTTTTTGAGGTAAGGCTTTTCTATTTCGATGCCACAAAAAAAATAAAAATAAAAATAAAAAGACACATCCAACTGGCAAAAAGAATTCTGTACCAAGTGTTGAAAATTAGATTTTAATTTCAACAAATTTTCGGATATTACAAATGACATAAATGGAAAGCAAAGCCTGGCAAGATTGCAAACAATAAGTGGGTGAATCAAGAAAATTTGCCAATTGAATATTAATGTGAAACAATTACAATTTAGAAAATTATGTTCATAATGGATTTTTTTTTAATGTAACTGAGTGGTTGTGATAGATCAAGTTCTGGAATTTACTAGTTACTAATACAGCTATTAGTGTATTCTGGTAGAAATGAGCTAGCTGCATGCAAATTGCAACTAAAACATAAAAAGATCACTTATATTTTATGTAGGTGTTTATTTGATTACACATAACATGATCAGCTGAGAAAAAAAGTTTAAATGTCAATGTTTGTGAACTAAATTAGAGAAAGATTTTAGGGCACACAGTTACTAATAAGTTATGAGAGTATTTCTCATAGATACATACAAAGTAGATATAGCTTAAACTATAAGGGAACTAAAATTCAAATACTCTTTATATATAAATGACTAATGTAACAGCAACAGTGTTTTTTCTAACAAATATCTATGATGTGTTCCTAGATTCAGGCATGGTTTTAGAGCTAAAAACCATTACTCAGGGTACTCTAACAGTACTATGCGATGCCACCAGGCTTCATAGTTTATCCATTACATTCATTAAAAACCAGATACAATCTCTGTCCCAATCTTAAAGTCTAGGATCTTTGATATCAACAAGACATCAGTCACAGACACAGTGAGATCTATGTGAAAATGACACTTTGGTATCCGACTACAATAAGATAAGCATTAATTGTAAAAATCAATATCTCTTCCTTGCACAATGCTGATACAAAAATACTCTGTTCTCTATAAGCATGAAGCTCAGAAAACCTAATAACCAGACAAACATGAAAATAAAATCAAAGAAAGAATTCATATAATGAAAAGAGAAACAACTGGGATGATCAGCAAGCAGTGCAACAACTGGACTCTGCTTTCCAGGTCTTTTTACCAAATGTCTGAGCCGAGTTCGAATTCCAGTTGAATCCATTGCATTCACTTATGCACAAATACCCTTGGGAAAGGTATTAATCCATATATTTCTTCCAGTTATGGGTTAAATAGCAGGACAGATTGGGTTTTATAGCCTTGGTCGGCAACCAGTCTACCGCAGAAAGCAATGGCAACCTACTGTGGGATAATCTTCTGCCCAGTCAGTCATGTCTCGAAAGAGACATGATCGCCCAAGCGTGTATCACGTATGGCACTTAACTGACTGACTAACCAGTATAATGATTAGTATCCAGTGTTTAATCTCTGACCAACTACTAAACCTGTTGCTGCTAATCACAGGATAATACCTCAAAGGTGCAAAGAATATTCTCACTGAACTGTAAAGGCACATATGTACTGCAACCAATTTACTCATTGCAAAGACAAGTTCAACTGGCAACAAGTCTTTTCCACTATTTGTGAGAGCACATGTGGGCTATTCACTCTCCAGCATTCCAGGTAGCTTGGTTATGTGATGAATGGACCCAAGTCATCTGCTTTCCTCTCCATTTGTTTAGCCAGTGTAAAGAATGATTTGATGTCCTGTATTCATGGCCTGGCCAAACACTAAACATTCAATATGCTCTAACCAGACAGAAGCACTTAAGGCAACAATCTAAACACACACACATCTCATTATTACCAATTAACTAAAATACTGAATGATGAAATAATAACCATCAATATAAAAACGTATGTGTGTGTATATATGTGCACACACACTAACACACAAGAGTTGGCTAATAATCAGAAATTGGTCAATTAATCTGTTTTCATACTGGGTCATTCTTGTTTATTATATCATGGAAATTTCATTTTTAGCTTATAAATGATCAGTTATCTTAGGAAATGAATTTAATATTCTGATAGTTTTTCATTAATTTTTTTTACCAGTCGTTATTCAAAGTAATTAAATTACTGGTTATCAGTCATTAATCAGTACAACCCCAACACACAAACTATACTGCTTGTATGTATACATGTGTTTATCGGTTTCACTGTAAAAGGGTGGAATCCAGTTGCTAGTCTAGTAGCTCATATAAATTCATACATGGGGGTATCAGTGAGATAAGTTCATTGGAGCAGAAGCTGTGAAAGTACAGGGAAGCCACGTCACACCGGTGAGAGAGCAACTGCAGTCAAGATGCCAAGTTGGTATCGATCACATTACAGATTCTCTGTTGGATTTTGCTAAGATCCCCCAGGTGAATAGCAGGGGGAACCCAACCAGCAGTATTAAATACACAAGTGGATAGTAGATTTATATCTGTGGATGATGGATTCAGACAGGAAAAAACTTCCTGGCCCTACACAGTGAATCAACCTTCTAGCAGATTTAGCTATGTATTCGATATAGTCATTCCACTCGAGATCTGCCGAGAGTGTTAGGCCATGGAGGCATAGTGCTTTGCTCTCAGGCAGGCTAGCTTGATCCATGCTCATGGGGGTAGGAGCGATTGTCTATGATGGTTAATAGATAGCAGCTTCATTTTGGAAGCATTAAAATTTAAGAACCATTTCTTACCCCAGTCCACAACAGATTGAAGGTCCTTCTCAAGCTCGGCAGCAAGGTTCACTTTGTCAACCTCAGCAGATTTTTCATTGAGGTGAAAGTAAACGGTGGTGTCGTTAGCGTATACACCTACTTGGAATCTTATTACATTGGGGTGATCGTTAATGTAGATCAGGAAAAGCATAGGACCTACAATAGAGCCTTGAGGGACACCCGTGTTTGTATGGTAGTATTGGGAGGCATGTCCATTCAATACTACCTTCATTGTGCGATTTGAGAGGAATGACTAGATTAGGTCAAACAATTGTCCAGTTATACCATAGCTCCACAGCTGGCATAGAAGGCCAGCATGCCAGACTGTCAAACGCTTTGGAAATATCCATGGCAATAGTTTGAGCTTTGCCATTCTTGTCGAGAGCCTGGTGTGTATATATATATATATATATATATATATATATATATATATATACCCACACACACACACTCAGTGATGGTTGTTAGCATATCAGCAGTAGACTCGGTGAAGTGAAAACCATACTGTTTGTCAGAGAAGAGTCTGTGGGCTGTGAGATGCTGAACCACCTTGGAGTTGATAATAGCTTTGAACACTTTGCCAGAAATCGGTAGGAGGCTGATGGGGTGGTAATTAGCGGGGTTCAAGGGTTCTCCAGTATTCTTAAATATAGGCACCACGGAGGAAGACTTCCAACAGGCAGGAAAGCAGAAAGCAGATAGACAGTAGTTGTAGAGTTTAGAGAGGACAGAGGAGAGTTCAGGGGGCACATTTCTTTAAAACTATGATTGGGATTCCGTCACCTCCGCTTGCTTTATGAGGGGCAAGCTTCAAGATTATGTTAGAGACCAGCGAGGGGTTAATGTGGACATCGTTTAGCTGGGCCTTAGTTCTAGGGGGAAGTCAGGTGTAGATACTTCAGATGAATCCAGTGTCAATTAGTGGAGAATCTGCGAGCAAAGCACTCAGCCTTGTTCGCTGAAGAGGTGAGGACCTCAATTAAAAATATATTAAAGACAGAATTTGCAAATTGGTTGGGTGATTTCCATATTTGTTTTAAAGTTTAACTAGGAGAATAAGAATTACATGAAGGGTTTGTAATTTAAAAATTTATACAAGTTAATATTTTAATTTTTGCTTTTAATAAAATTTTGATCAAGAACACAAGTGGAGTAGTGATTTGTATATTCAGAGAAAAAGTTAATACTGACTTTTACTGGAAATTAATTTCATATCAGTGGGCTATACCAGAGAACTTTGAACCATAAGATTGTAAATATGCTGATAAAAATGTCCAAATATATCACTGACAGCCTATACCTATTTTTTGTCATGCTAACTCATTAATAAGCTATAGGAAATTGCTTTAATTTTCATTTTTTTTTAAATTCAAGTCAATAAAATCAATGGCAAAAGAATGAGAAGTGAAAATAAAGAGAAGATAGCAAAACAAGTATTCAACAAGAAAAAAAGGTACAGTGTTATAAAGCAGACAAGAAACTATGCCAAGAAGCATATATTTCTTGAAGTTCTTGGATTATATCTAATGAAACAGAAAATTTTAGATTTTTCATATTACTGAATAAGAACTGCAAAGAAACAGTCAACAATCAGAAACAAACAGCTTAAATTCAAGGAAAGCAAGCATAATGAAGGAATTTTGCACTCACAAGGCATATTGAAGACAAGAGAAACAGAAGAAAATAGCAAGTAACCAACCTGATGCGCAAGTAAATGAATGGCAGAACAAGGACTGCAAAAATAAGAGGAATGGTTAAGTGGCAAAAGTTACCTCAAGCAACAAAAACAAGAAATTGTGGCAAGCCATGATCACCTATGTCCCGAAAATATTAAATGAATAACATGATTATAATATAAATATCAAAATTTGATTGCTAAGATTCTTTTAAAACTCAAATTTGAGAGACTCGTGGGGGAACTTTTTAAGCAAATTTTTTCAGGATTGAAATGAGCAAAATTAATGTCATTAATCTTTGTGAAGTTGTTATAAGAAGCCACAAACAAGATTCTGGCTCAAGATTAAAGGACACGTTACAAATATGCTAAAACATGGCACAAAATAATCAGGTTATAAACTGACACTGAAGTTAAACAGCAGTTTCAAAGTATCACTTGTTAGTATAGCTTAATGGTTAAAAAGAAGTATAAGTATAGAGTTAAAACACTGTAGTAAAGTAAATGAGACTCAGTTTTATACAATCAGTTTAGTGCCATATATGATACATGCTTGGTCAATCATCTTTTTCGATCCATGACCGACTAGGCAGAAGATTTTCCCGAAGTAAGTTTCCATTTCTTTCTGTGGTAGAATGGTTGCCAACCAAGGCTGTAGAACCCAATCTGTCCTGTTCTTCAACCCATAGCTAGAGGGAGAAGAGATGGATTCATACATTTCCAAAGGGTATTTACACTAAGTAAATGTGACAACTTCAACTGGAATTCGAACTCGACTCTCTAATTTCTCATTCTAAGCCAATATTCATTGCACAACAACATGCTGTTTTATACACTTGTAAAATAAAAATCTACATAACGTTTGTAAAATTTAGTACTGGGTTCCCAGGATAGAAAGAAGCAAGTTCAATTTCCATTACAGGTTACTTCTCACAATACTGTTTATTTTTCTATTTATTTTTAATTGATTTTAAGACTGATTTTGAAAAATATGAAAAACTATTTTTTTCTCTCTCTCTCAGTAGAGTTTATCAGAGAATCTACCAAGACATTGAGATACTAGTGCATCTCTGTCACACTATTTTGCCCTAGACACACTGATGTTATGGCTATAGTATATATGGTGCCTCTACAATTCTAATGGGTTATGAAACTTATGACATGATAACAATAAACTAAAGTTTAACATTATGAAACAAATTTTGCAATATCAAAATATTCACATGCCACTTATAAAAAATTTATCAAGAAAGATACAATATAAAAGTAGGATTGTATGGTCTATGGTAATTTTATTTTATTTTGGTCAGCAGTTTTATGTATAGATGTGCAAGTGGTGTAATGGATAGCAGCTCAAAATTAGAACTCAGAGAGCTTAGTTTGAATTCTAGTAGAATTTTGTTGCATTCACTTACTCGAAAATGCCTTTGGGAAAGACATGAATCTATCTAATCTACCCCCTGCTATAGGTTAAATAGTAGACAAACCAGATCCTTTAGCCATGGTTAGTAACCAGTCTAGGTGAATCACAACTGAATCCAAAGCTCATTGGACTTGGGGCTAGCAACTCCACCCCATAAAAACCTACTACTTGGATTGGAAACAACTGCAACAATGTTCAGCATGTCATGAGCTGTGGCCCCATACTCATGGAGTCTATGGGACTAAGTGAGTGTGATTTTCTCATACAAGTTGCTTAAAACTATAATGCTGAACAGACACCACTGCTCTTAATCAAATATTACAAATGGTATGATAATCTTAAAACAAGAAATAAGTTGTAAATATAAGGAAACTTTTAGAAGTTCAATATACTTTGAGTATAGTACAGATTTTAGAAGTAATTTTTTTTTGCTCTTGGACCTTGTAAATAGTAAAATAAAATAAATACCTTACAAAAGCTTTGACAAAAGTACAAACCTGGTGAAACAAAGATACAAATAGATACAAGTATATCAGCAAGTATATACAGTGATAATTTCAGCTCAAAACTACATGTGGGGCAACAGATTTACTAATCATGCTTGTAAATCTACGAACTCCTTTCTTTATAGCATTTCTATATTGAATATTAAATATGTTCCTGAAAAGCATCTTAATAATACAAATTGAGCAAAATAATAGGTTCATTTTGATAAATGTCAATGTAATATATTGCATTCTTAAAAATTGCTGTCATTTATGTTACTGTGTTACAGAATAGACATTTTAAATAGAGTTGAATACAGGACAAGAAATTAATTTCCATTTGTTTTATTTAATATAAACATTCTTGGATATGATACACTAAATTCAATATTTGAAGAGCATTACAGAAAATAAGTAAATAAAAATTCAAAGTAATCATTTCAAGAAGGCAGAATGTCAGGCTAAATAATTATGGAATTCCTCAGCTATTTATATTCAGAATAACATTAAACTATAGATTATTTTGTGAGTAATTTGAGAACAATATAAAAACCATCTAATCTTTTAAATGCAGATTGATCTAGTTATTAAACAGCTTTGAGCTGAAACTTTACACAATACTCAGTAGCAATCAAGAGTTAACTAATTTACATTGTTAGAAACTAAGTCCTGGCTCAATAGAATGAATGTTAACAGGGGATAAAAATAAGATACTCAAGTAATTACTAATTATATTATTTTGTGCTTAAGCACAATAAATACTGCACACACAAAAAAAAAAAAAAAAAAAAAAGAAATATTCTCAGTAAAAACAAGACAAATATAAACATGAACATATTTATATATGCACACACACACAAATATCAATTATTACTTTTTCATTTTAAAATTTAAATAAAATGGTACTGATAACAGTTTACAGAGGTATTTCATTTCAAGTGAATAAAGATTTCTCCATTGTGTTTGCTCAAAAAGATTTTAAAAGAAGGTTATCAGTGCATAAAATGTTTATTCTAATTTCTGAGAAGTTTGTTATAAAATATTTTTGACCCATTTTCCTGACCACTGTTAAAATTATCAACATTTGCCTGCTGTACTTTTTAGCTTTTCTTGAGACTGTTACAATTAGTAACCTAATAATTTCAAATAAACACCTTTATTTGATCTAAAAACTTATGTTCTCATTCTCTACCCAATCATGTTTATTGTATTCCTTATGATACTGATATTTATTTCTTCCCTGCTCAATCCAGAAAAAAGACTTCCTGGGAATAAGAAGAGTTTTACCAGCATTTTCATCCATTAGATCATGTTCTGTAGATTACCAAATGTAACACCATGCACATATGGGTGCCTGGTATAGAGTTATGAATTCACAAGGCCATTTCCTTTAGAACATGGCCTTTACACCTGTAGTGTATATATGTGTGAATATACACACACACATTAATAATTAAAAAAATTAAGTATTGCAATTATTCAAATCACTGAAAGTACTTTTCAATTTTATAAACCACTGTAAACTTAGAAGATAATTCTAAACACATTTTAAACAAATATCTTCTCCAAGCAGAAATGAACTAGTTTTAGAAATGTATAAAACCAACATTTTGTACTGATTATTCAAAGAGACACAGTGAATGAAATATTAATGAAAAAGACAATTTGAGATTGTCTAGCTATTAAAATATCAAATTAAAACATTGATTTTTGTCTTATAGATTGTTCTTAAATTTCAGATAATATTTGAGTTATACATTTTAAATAAATTTCCAGTCTTGGGAGTAATTTCTTTTTCTTCACATGGGTTAGGTAAATGAGGTCATCAGATAGGACTTTTGTGTAGAAGTTTTTTTTTCTCACCTGATTTGTAGGTGGTATGTTTCATATAGTAATAAGAATTGTTTTCATTCACAAACTGATAAAAAAAAACTTTGTACTTTGGATGAATTCTGATTTTAAAATATGGCATGATTGATTTTTGCTCTATAAATAGTGCAGAACATGCATTTATATCTTAAAGCAAAAGTCTGAAAACAATTGAATGCTTTAAATCATAGTTTCATATCTACAACAAAATAACCTAGTCACGTTTGCGTCAAATAAGAGGGATCCAATTAAGTACTTGCCTTCAGTTGAATGAGATGGCTCAATGTTAGCGTAAGACATATTCCATATCATTGGATTAAAATCTTTTAAAGATATAACAATGTTATTTTGTGAAGTTAAATTGTGTAATCTCAAAAATTTTTTAAGAAAAGAACTAGAAGAAATATTTTTAAACCAAAACAAAACATGCCTCATCTCAAACAAATATATAAAAATTACAAATAGAAAAGGTGATTTGATTAATTTCTCATGTGCTTTAGAAATAACCTACACTATGATTATGGCTAGCTCAGAGCAAAATAACTTTTTGTACATAATGCTCACAACAGTCTATTAGCTGAATTTCTAGTGACAATGTTAATACAACAAAATCAATTACTACAGTTCAATCTTGATTTCCTTTTAGATATTTTTTCTGAATCTTAAATTTTTTTTACTAGTTATTATGTATTTTTACCTTTTAAGGTGTTTAAGTAATGAGAGAAATCAAGAGGTTCAACTATACAATGGGTCAATCGAGTTAAAAATAACATGATTAGTTGTGTTTACACATACTACTTTTTTTTTTTTAAATCACATGGTTTTAATATATATAACAAAGCTAGTCAGGGAAATCAATCTATCAGACAATTGGTAGTTGACTACTAGTAAGAGATAATCTCAAAATAACAGAGAAAAAAAAAAAATCAGGAAGAAATTCAACCAGCAACTTGTATATCACAATGTCAGTAGAGTCAAGACTAAAGGAAAATAAATTAACAAAAATATCAAAAGGTACATGTGTGCACACACACACACACAGCATCCCATATTATGACCCACCTTATGTCTTATTAATATAGAAGAGTATATACTTATTGAAATCTAAAGGTTTATTTGCTTAATGATTGTTATATTTACATTTGCAAATGAGATGGTATCTAGTCTGCTCTACACAATTGTAAACAATTTGTAGAAAATGTCTTGGACTTCAAAGTCTCCAATTAATATCCACATTGCAAGTTCTATGCTTTAAAATGGATTGTAAAGCTAAGACACAAAAAATAATGTTTAATAAGTTCAGAGCTTAAAAATCATAAAACAGTGGAATTTGCAGAAATTATTGGCAGGTATCATCAAACTGAAGAAATTTGCTAGATGACTGATACAAACAAGTTGATAACTTAATTTTGCCTCATGTTTCTTGCATCATAAGGTAAGTTATAAACCATCTGTCTTTGGCAAGCTATGAAATTGTTAAGCATTTTGGCAGCAAAAAAAAAAATGTCAGAAACCACAAAGACATCAAGTTGCAAAATAGTGATTATTAAGCCTTGTTCAAAAGATATTGATAA
The DNA here is from genome assembly GCA_037127315.1 of Ascarosepion bandense. NCBI lineage: Eukaryota > Metazoa > Mollusca > Cephalopoda > Sepiida > Sepiidae > Ascarosepion > Ascarosepion bandense. The sequence continues at coordinate 673,349 of JBBBDQ010000201.1, read as the reverse complement.
GGAAAATCAAATGCAATGGGGAATAGAATAAAGACCATTTTTTTTAATGTTCTTTTTACCAATGATTACCAGGGTACTGTGGATAAGTCATATGAAGGAGTAAAAGTTGAGTAGTGAAAACTGCCCTTATATGTTGAGAAATCAACAATGTAAAGTTGAAGTGAGGTTTTGGAATAGGAATATAAATGGATTGATATGGATAGATTGGTAGTTAAGTTCCAAATGGTGTTAAAACGATGGCTCAAATACATATTGATTTGTTTGGAAGCATACATGAAGACATTGCTCAAAAAGCCAAATAGTTTAAAAAAAAAAAAATTTACTTTCATATGATATTTCATCACCTTTGGCAAAGAAAAGTAATGAATATCTAAATAGACACTTGTTCACTCAACCTGAATTAAATTGAAAACTTATAGAGCATTCTCAAGAGAAAAGTTTACATTGGCAGACAGCAACTTACTAGCAAAGGAGAAATTTTGAATGCTTTTCTGTATTCTATATAATCTGTTTGAAATTAAAAAATACAACAGCTCACAAAAACCAAGAGATAATTTCTAAAACTAGTTTCAGAATATGGAGTATATATTTCATATTATGATTGTCTTTATGTTATGACCATCATCATTACAATGACATGTTTCAATTTTTTTTTTTTTTATCTTGAAAGCTTTGCACACTTTCTTATTTAATAAAACTATGTTCTTTAGTTTCAGTAACCTGGATAATAATGTGAAACTTGGAAAATCCAGTAAAATTCATAAAACTGTTGCCACATCAATTTATATAAAGCAAAATATTTCATTAGTTTTTGAAAAGTAAAATAAAAAAAGCGTTTAATAATGTGAAATGCTTTGAACAGTGTGTATTAATACAAATATAAAATTTGTTACTTAGCTGAATGATGTTATAAACAAGACCCAGACTCCAGAGCTTTGTAATCATTTAGTCGACTTATTAGGAGTTATCAAGGCATACACACAGAAATGTTTTATTTTCCGAATACAATTACAGGGTAATATTCATATTCATAGTCCATGTGAAGTGTTGGCTTTTCTTTTTTTATTAGTAAAGCTTCCATTATTCTTAATCATTTTTTGTATGTGGATGAGGTTATTATACTTGTATTTTCTACTAGTATAGTTCAAATGGAATCTGATAGGTTTTTGTTTTTAAAGGAGTCTTAATGGTGCTATGGTTGAATACAGGTTTCGTTAAAGACAACTGACACAATAAGCTTTTTTATTTTATTTTTCTTGTGTTTCTACATCTTGTTTCTGGATAAGTGTGTGAAGACTGTTCAAAAGTTCTGCTTTCAACTTAACATATTTTAAAAATTGACTAAACCCAAAATACATGTCTACTATGTAGACAACAACATTTTTATTTTAACAAGAAATTGATAATCTCAAAACTACATTAAAAAAAAAAAAAAACAAAAAAAAAAACAAAACTTTAACTTTACTTATGAACTTAGTCAAGAAAATAAACTCCCATTCTTAAAAGGTTCTTGTAGAATTCAGTAATGACACTGTCACCATGTCATGATACAAAAACTCCACTATTTGAAAGTTTTATCACCTTAATTTTAAGAGTGAATGCCCACTTAGATATAAAATAGTAGTTATAAAAAATTTCATAAAGAGAGCACACAAGAATTCATCCACTTGTCCACTTTTCCTTGAAGAACTCTATATGTAATACAGACACTAGTTAACAATGTTATTTTTAACTACCTCAATTAACCATCACAAACTATTTCTTTCAAAAGTAATGATACTGAACACACAGATAACAATAATATTAACATCTACAAAAGCCCAATATATACCAACTACAAGCAAGACAAATTTTATACACAACCCCAATCGACCCGAACAAGGAAATTAAATTATTTATTACAAAAAAATTAAAAACAGCTAACCTTATAAAAAAAAAAAAAAAAAAAAAAGAAAAAAAGAATAACATGCTTGCAAAATCAAAACTACAAAAAACTAACATTATTTGAGATTAAATGACCCTTAAGGAACTGTAGAATGAAATTCTTAAAGAATTACATTGGTCACATTACTACATGCCTATCTAGACAACTTACGATACACCTACCCAACCACACTGCTAATTTTATATCTTGTGTATGATGCAAACCCCTCGAAATTAGCTTCAAAATTAGGCCTTCGGAAATTGCATGATATGCGAGTATTTACAGTATATAAGTAGGCACTGAGGTTAACACCAAACAGCAACAGTGTTTCATGCTTAAACGCAATCTTCAGACCATATCCCTGTCTAAGAAGAAATCAACATTAAAAATTAGAAAGTGAGTTAATTGCAGGATATCTCCCACTCATATGTTGAATAACTATAAAGCAGAGACTGATCATTTCTCTAAAATATGGAATTGACTGTGTTACATACAGTAGTGAGTGGACTGATCTGATCAGTATATTTGCCACCATTCCTGGTTTGCTATCATCTGTGAGAATAGGGAAAAAGTAAAAATTTAATTGTCCTTAAAAGAATTCTAGATTCAAGGAATTCTGCAATATACCTATATACATCTTTGTTGATCATCATTCTGATGATCTCTAGAGCTGTACAGAATATGAGGTTTGCACAGCAACTAAAATATGAACTTGGTTGCATAGGGATGATCCTATATCTTAGCCTCCAAAGTTACTTTTTTCAAAGTACACAATCATAACCAGACTGCAGAAATTGCCATAAAAGTAGATTTTAACCATAAATCTAATGGTTTGGTTTGTTTGACTCTTAGACTGGTTATCAACCAAAGTTTGAGGTGCCAGCCTGGATTGCTATTTACCCATAACTAAAAGAGAATTTAGTCATTTCCAAATGACATTACTGTGAACTGTCATGACACTTTATTGCCTCTCCATAAACAGATCAGAGAAAAATGCTTATTAAATTAATAAATTAATTAAAATAAAAACTTTAAAAAGTGGCATAATTTACAAAACAAGGTAAATTATTTTCAAGAAAAAACTACAAAGAATAAAGGTTAATTAATAAAATAAGAAATAATTTTAACAAGGCAGTAAATAGAAATCCAGTTGGGATAAATGTTTATTGCCAGAGAAATGTGAGATCTGTCAACTTTCAATCTCAGCCCTCTATATATTGTTAATTTATCCTACCTGGAGGTTACACAGAAGAAAAAAAATTTTTAAAATTATAAATTGAAATTCTTTATTTTTTTTGTACTTTTAACATTCAATATGGTTTTTCACATATGTAAATAAAAAGAAAATTATCTTTTTCATTCCTCTTACCTATTTTATTGTTTTTCATTAACGATTCTAAATAACATTTTAATTCATGTAAAGTAGACAATTTCACATACAAAACTTTCTAAACTAATTTGTATAAAATTGTATGAACTTACAAAACATGTTTTTTTATGTTGTGTTTGCAATATATATTTAAATTAGTAGACTAAATAGATAGCTAAAGAGAGTCTTATTTCCTTAAGCCGCTTGACTTGAGGAAATAAAAAAAAATGAGAGGAAATTCTTGTCAACATCTCCAGACTGACCTTCATAGTTAATATGCAGTTTGCAAGTGTCTAGAATACAAATTATTAAAGTTGTAACTATTACACAGGTAATTATGATATTTAAGTGTTAAGACTGATTATTAGTTAAATATTTGTATATATTAGTAAGATACAGACAGTGAATTAGTGTCTTGACACTGAACATGTCAAATTGCTTCATGAAGAAAAGAAGTAAAAAAATAATATACAAGACATTTTAGTTTTTAGAATTATTTAGAGTTACCTGTATTTTTGTGTTTAAGTTCTTATTTGAGTGTTAATTATAAACAAAACAGAAAACACAAAAAAGGTAATTTTTCAGTAAATATTTGCTTAAATAATTTTAACACTTCCTAGCAAATACAATATTATTTCCAAATAAGATTAATAAAGCTAGTTTGTTCAAATACCTTATTTATCAAAATGGTTATTGCATATATGTAATGACATATTTCAGCTCATAGTAGCTGAGCTGACTCAATTATGCTAGTCAACATACCATGAAGATATTGAGAGAAAAAATAAAATAAAATTGTCATTTGTAATTTGATTCCTCAAATGCATTTTTCTCAGACTGCAAACAGAAATAAATATTCAAAAATGGGTCAACACAAAAGACCAACTTATTTTTAGAGAATAAAAAAAAAAATCTCACTGCAAAGTAAGCTTTTTTTAAACCTCAAAACACCAACAACTTTAATATAATAAAATTACTGCAAAAATTACCAACACCATCTTTTACAAAATATTCAAGTAATCTTTAAAGTGTCTAAAGTTTACTCATGAAAGGAGTCCAATACAACAACTTGTTTATAAGGAAAATTCAAAAACTAGGAAAATGAATTGTCTACATAAGGTTATAGAATGAAATATTAGTCATTATTTAAACACTTATTAATCAACATTAAAATTATTTTGAAAATGATAGTCACCAGCAATCAATATCTGAGCCTAAACAGAATCTGCTAGTAAAAATATTTTTTTTCTGCATTTAGTGAGATTTTATTATAAATTGCCAGGACTGGGATAAATTGTAACTACAGGTGCAATCAGTTCTTTTGAATGATTAAATAGCAAAAAAATGTGGATAAAGAAGCTAGCAGATAATTTTGATGCATGCCTGTCCTACTGTTGCAAAGAAATAAGCAATCAGAACAAAGATGGAGATTTCTTCCACAAATAGCATATTTTCCAGATTTGTCACATTCAAACTCAATTTTCTTGATCCAAGCAACACACTGTTTATTGACATAAAATATGAGATAGAAAGATATCTCATATATATATCCTTTTTATATGTCTTTTTAAGAAATAGGAGCAAAAGGTATTAAAACATCCCTTTAATACTAACTGGAATTTTTCATTAAAATAACAAATTTAATTGAATGTTGGCACAAAGTAATACAAAACAAGAAAAAAAAAAACTTTGATCTTTAAAGAATCTATGACTTTATATCTGAAAAATTATATATAAAGCACTTTGTAAACTTGTAAACTTTAAGGCCTAGAAAAAGAAACTGGTGTAGAAGTAAGTAGTTATTAATGCTAGGACAGAATAATGGTGGTGCTGGTGGGGTGGGGGCACACAGTCAGTCAGTTAAGTGCCATACGTGATACACGCTTGGGTGATCATGTCTCTTTCGAGACATGACTGACTGGGCAGAAGATTATCCCGCAGTAGGTTGCCATTGCTTTCTGCAGTAGACTGGTTGCCAACCAAGGCTATAGAACCCAATCTGTCCTGTTATTTAACCCATAACTGGAAGGAACAGATGGATTAATACCTTTCCCAAGGGTATTTGTGCGTAAGTGAATACAATGAATTCAGCTGGAATTCGAACTCGGCTCCCCGATTTCTCATTCCGAGCTGATATCCAATGCACCACAACGCACATCCACCATGGGGGCACACAATCAAACTCAAAAGAAATGTGCCAAGTTATGCCCTCAAACAGTCATTTTTGGCTGAAATCCAATTGCTGATAAATAAAAACATAATATTGCTTTCTTCATATATGCTTTGTACCAAATACGAGTATCTCGTGGACGGTTAAAGGGGCGAAAATATTAAACTCATCTAAAAAGGAAAAAATAAAAATAGGAAATAATAGGTAAATTTAGATAAAATGTTTATCAGAAATTTTGCAGAACATTTAAAAGGTTACAATCAGAAATGCTGCAATAAACTAACAGCAAAAAAAAAAAAAAAAAAAAAAAAAAAATTATATATATATATATATATATATATATATACAGAAAAATATCCAGATTCCATGCCAAATGCATAGTTGGTGAGGCTCCAAAGTACCTTCAGTCAGAAAAAAAAATATCAAGAGTCCTAGTTATTATTGAATTTGAGGTAATCTTGTGATATAGATATCTTTATACTTAAATTCTCTCTCATACAGAGTAATATTTGAATTATACAAAGAGAAAATAGTTATGAAAATCTTTGTGATAACATTGTAAAGGTGAATATGATCATAATCAAAAGATAATATTGTTAACCATTTCCAACAGCGCATGAATTGTATTGGAATATCTGGAAAGTTCATGCCAATTTTTTGTTGTTCATGTGCCAATACATTTGAACATATCAAACTTATCGACAGATGTAAAATGCTTACATTTCTGATTTCAAACAATCTCTTGAGAAAGAAAGTTTAAAATTACGTAATTCACGTCAGTTTTGCATCCCTATGAAAATAGAAGATTATAAGATGCATTTTAGACACTAGATGTTTTTTTATTACAATAAAAGCAAAAAATACCTCACAAGCAACAAAAAAAGATATATGCTGTGTTCAGTGAAGGTGTTTTAGCTGAAAGAACTGTATGGTAGTGGTTCACCAAATTTAGAGTCGGTTAATGTAGCCTTATTGATAAAAAACTCGGGTAGAACCCAAACTAGAGATGATGACTAAAACAAAACATTAATTGTGAATAACCTGCATGTGGGGATTGGTACAAACTAAATTGATAAAAATCCAACATCCATGAGGACTAAATGAAACATGGGTATTAAAATTGCTACAATGTTTGAGTACTACATGATGCAAGTCAAAATAATCTTTTCTGTCACATTTCTATCAGTGATTTACTGCATAAACACAATGAAAATGCACCCCTTTTTTAAGCAAATTGTGACGGGTGATGAGAAATGGATAGTTTACAATAATATTCAGCAAAAAAGATCCCGAGGTAAGCAACATGAAACAATTTAAGCCATCCCAAAAGTAGGTCTTCATCCTAAGAAAGTAATGCTGTACATCTGGTGGGATTGGAAAGGAATAGTGTACTATGAGCTTCTGTCAAGTAATCCACTCCAAATATAGGCAGGTTGTAATTACAACAATTTTACAGATTATTAGCTTACAGGAAAAATAGTTTGAGATTTAGAGATATATGTTATCATCAAGGTCCTGCCTCCCAATAAACGAAAAAAAAAAATGTTTAACAAAAATGAAATACTGAATTTAATTTTAAAATAAAAGATGTAAATTGAAAGTTTGTGAGATTAACAAGTTAACTTTCAGCATAAAAGACCTCTTGATTTGATATAGCCTGCTTAGTTATATTCTTCTAGATTAGGTCACACTGTTAAACATTAGCTGCAGGAATTCTCAAACAATCATCAGCAGTTGACCAGTTGTTTAAGCAAACCAAATTTAGTTAAAAATAAAAAATAGAATGCAATATTGGTTAATTTGTATCAATTTCCTCAATTTAAAAGAAAAAAAATCTGTTCTGAAGACTGCAGAGTACAGCAGCCAAAATATAACAAAGTTCGCTGAAATCCAGAAAACAGTCTTACAATTTGTGCTACGCGCATCAATTTCAATGTTGTGAAATTGGGTGTATTTTTGTTGAGGTACCATTTTATCAGAAGGAATTCTTTTAAGAGTTATGTCAAGATCTCTAACAACATTTGAAATTCTGTAAAACCAAATGAAAGCATTCAATTGAACAAGAAGTCATTTTTTTTAAACAACGATAAATTAAAAAATTGGTGGTTTTTGATGTAATTTGTGTGAAGAATATATATGCAGATACTTTGATTAGACTTGTTTCTGTATAGATCAAACAGTTCAATTATTAGTAATTCAAAATGTTAAAGATCAAAGTTATCTCTTTGTTCGTTTCCTGAAACAGAATGCTTTGTCCTTTTGGCTTAGAAAGTTCAATTGTTGAATGCGGTTTTGAATACTGGAATGATGCTCGTTCTTGTTTGAGAAAATTGTTAAATGAAGATTTCCAGTCTTGGTTGAGTGAGAGTTAAAGTTGAAATTGAAGTTTTCTTTATGTTAAGAAAAATCTTAACTTTAAAAATTCAGAATGTTGATTTAGGTGTTAGATTTCTGTTGGTGTTGCAAGACTCACTGAATTCTTACTGGTCAAGCCTTGTTTTAATAAATTTTTTTTGTCATGTGGCGGAAACCTTGATTTAAACGTTCTCGAAGGTGTTCACACAGGCTTGATATTTTTTAGCCAATTAGCAACGCTCAAGTTAGATGTAAGATTAAAGCTTCTTCTTGAGTTAAATTTGCACAAGATTTATTTCTTACATGATAATGTACGGTGCGATTAATAAATTGTCGCAATTATTTCTTTTTACATAATGTATAGTGTAATAAATAAATTGTTGCTGTTACTTCTTTTTAAATACAGGAATATTTTATCTTGGATCTGGAGAATAGGGTGGATGCAGAAGCAATTAGAAGTGCAACTCATGTAGTTTTGCTATTGTTGCAACTGACTTGTGACACTGTGTGTTCTCTTGGTGAAAGATCACTTTTTTCTTTTTTATTTGTGACTGTTTTTTTTAGATTTCTTCCTTCAAACATACCAATAATGCTATATGATATTTGCTATTGATGGTTCTTCCTTGAGAAAGGAAGAACCATGAATCGATGAACAAAATACTTTTTTTAAGGCCAAAATATTACCTGCTGATGTTTGCATCTTTGGTCACTTTCACCTGCTGCTGTCCACTCGGCTGACTGCCAATTTGACTCCAGGATGAAGTGGTGGATCCATGTTTCCTCCAATGTCACATATTTACGCAAAAACTTCTTGTGTTCAAACAGTTGCAACCAACGCTCTGAATCGTTGACATGTTTTTGATTGACTGTGAGCAAATGCGGCACCCACTTTGAATACAGCTTTCTCATTGACAAATGTTCATGCAAAATGGTGAATACACTGCCTTCTGATATTTTCAACTCTTCTGCTATCTCTTGCAACTTCAATTTACGATTGGTCAAAAGAAATTTGTGGATTTTTTGGTGTTTTCTAGGACAACTGCTGATTGTTCAACATCATTTGTGTCTGTACAACCGTGTTTAAAGTCAGCATACCACCTCTTAATCATTGTTTCCACCAAAACAGAGTCCGAATAACTTATCAAGCCATTGCTTTGCTTGAACAAAAGTTTCCTCCATCAGAAAGCAATGCTTTATCAACACACGAGATTCAGATTTTTCCATTGCTTTAAAAATTTGCAACAGTAGCTTCTCTTAACTGTAATTTGTAAACTAATAATCTGATTGGACCCAAATTTTGTCACATGCCATTTGAAGGTTAGTACTTTGTAAAAATCATATGGATTTTTTTTTTTATTAATAGCACCATCTATATGTCAGGCCCAGTACTTATTAAATGATGTGTTACAACTGGTGATCAGATTTAAAAAAAAAACAAAAAAAAACGGTTATCACAAATGCCAATTTTTATTTAACTTAATTTTCTTTTCTAATCCACACTCCACACCAGTATTTTGATTCATCGGAACAATACTGAATTTTAAAATTGCAATTTTTATGAAGAGTTCACTTTCTGGATTTTTGTGAAGCTTCATAAAAGAATTGTATTGAAGCTTTCATGAGATATTAAAAAAAAAAAAAAAAAAAAAAAAAAAAAATTAACGATATTTTTGAAGTTTTAAATTTGGTAAATTTTTTATTTATTCCCGGAAGGCCTTTACCCCTTCAAATTTTTCCAAAACATCCTTATTCCTGTGCAAATATGTATATACTGAACTTAAAATCGAGAATTGTTTATTGAAGAAACCTACCTTTATTGATGTTAACGACAACAAAAATCATACTTTATCTTACCCCTAACCACCATTCTCATATTTAATTAAGTGCTGAATGATTTTAGGCTAAGGATGCTTATTGCAGCCTAATTTCTTCCTTTGTGCAATTACTACACGATTTGTTTTGTTTCGAAACTCAATTTCTGCTGAAAGTTGCGTATAATTGTATTTTTTCTCCTTGGGGGGGGGGGGCTGTAGAATTTTTTTTTTTAAGAAAGTTAACTTTCAAATAGAAATTTAGGGTTAAGGTTATTGCATGTACTTTTTCTTTTTTTTTTCTTGGTAATGAATTTAAGAAAGTTACATGTACTTAATTTGAGAAGAAAGTTAACTTTCAAATATATGAAAGCGTGAATTTTTTTTCCTTTTTTTGTGTTACTTATATATTTGAAAGTTAACTAAAACTACACTTGCCATTTATTTTCATTTTTCATATATAATTTGAAAGTTAACTTTCGTCAGAAAAAAATTAAGTAAAACTACAATTATCACTTATTTTCATAAAAAAGAAAAAGGAAAAAAACAAATATATTTTCATATATTTGAAGGTTAAGTAAAACTACAGTTATCACTTATTTTCATAAATTTGAAAGTTAACTTTCTTCTGAAATTAAAAAAAAAAAAAAAGGAAAAAAAAAACATGCAAATACACGCAATGCATTCCTGGTTAATTAAACTACACTTATTTTCATACATTTGAAAGTTTTTTCTTAAAAAAAAAAAAAAAAATTTGTACTCCCCCCCGCCAAAAAAAAAGGGAGAAATAAAAAAAGCACCCAAATACATGCAACTTTCAACGGAAATTGAGTTCCGAAACAGAACAAATTGCATAGTAATTGCACAAAGGAAGTAAATAGACCGAAAATTAGCTTACTATACCTAAAAAGTTATTCAGCACTGAATTACAATCATACGATATTTCAAAGGTAGTTGCGGGGTGAGATAAACAGCGAGAAGAATTTGTTTTTTTTTCTGATCGTTAAATCAATAAAGGTAGGTTTCTTCAATAAATAATTATCGATTTGAGTTCAGCATTTGCCCGGAAATAAAGATGTTTTGGAAAAATTTGAAGGGGTAAAGGCTTTCGGGGAATAAATAAAATATTTACCTTAAATTTTTCTAAGCCATTTATTTCGGTCGATAAATAATATCAAAACAAAATGACACTTTTTAGTACGATTTCTGTAGTTATATAGTATAGATTGTGAATTGCAGGTCGAGTACGACAGTACTCATACTCAAACGCGAACCCAAAGTATCATTGATTCACTTCAACGACCAAAACATTGAAAGACGAAGATTTTTTTTACCTAATCACAATCAAAAAATGACGATATTCAAAGACACTTAACTTTATATTAGCCTAGCAGACCTTTCCTTGACAATGAAGGGATTATTAAATTTCGTTATTAATTTAGGGAGGCCTATTTAAATTTTTGGTGAGTTTTCTATTTAAAAAACAAAACAAACAAACAATTTTTTTGGTTCTGCCTTTACTAAAGATATGGAATCCTTACTTGTTGGTAAAAAGAAAAAAGTCCTCGGTATGACGAAAAACTACATCCGGCAGCAAGGCCTTTATCAGTTTTTTTTTGTTTTGAGGAGCGTGTTGTTCCAAAAAGTCCACCCTGACCCAGGATGGTAGCACCTGTTAGTGTTTCAGCTATGGGCAAATATAGTTAACCCCCCAAACTGGGGTTATATATAAAAAAAAAATTTAAAAAAATATGTTGTATCGTAAAAATTCCAATAAGATTATTTTAGAAAAAAAAAATGATACACACACTACACTACCAGCAATAATTATTTTCAAAGAAAAATACAAGCACTACATAACTCGACAATAGCCTTCTTCAGAAAAATACTTCAATGAAACCTGATCTACAAACTGGTTTCTTAGAAAGAATACATATTCTATTCAATCTAATCATAATAATACGAATCTACTAAGATTTTGTCGGCATTGATAATCCATTGAGGCTGATATGCCGAAAACAAAACAAACCAAACAAAAAAAAAAATAAATAAATAAAATACATTGAAACACTTACAGTAACTATTTTAGTATATTCCGAACCCCTTCAAGAATAAAAAAAGAAAGAAACGTTTAAATTACAGAAACCTAAGTTTACTTCAAAAACATCTGGTAAACTGATTATTTTTTTTTAATAAAAGTATCGTATCACAAAGTAGGTACTCCTCTTAAAGATAAATCAAAGACTTTTTAGCCAGTTCCATCTTTTACAGTACTGAAATATTTTGAAAAGAACGAACTATAATTAATGGAAGAATAGAAGCATAAATAGAGTTTAAGTTTTCCATCATCTTTCAGAAAAGAGAATGGAAAATGTAAGTTTGACTTGTAACAAAAGTCAAACTTAAATTTTTGTTGATACGAAAATACAAACGGCCGCTAGAGATTGACGGCTACGGATGTCCCAAAAAGCCATAAACAAAACCGAATAATTTCATAAAGTCCAATATCTCATAAACTGTAAGAAAAAAATGAAAATTAGATTAATTTTTAAGATATGATAGAGAGAGAAAAAAAAGGTAATTTTTTTTAAACTAGTCTAAGGAGACGTAATGATAAATATTATTATGACGTAAGTTTCATACCAGTGAGCATCCATAAACAAAAAATGTCGCTCAATATTTGCTAGATTTCAAAATTGTTGTTTTGGCTTCAAAAATAAAATCTAAACCAAGGTAAATGATTCTTGTGAGCATAAGTAAATAATGATACACATAATGGACAATTTTAATTTAAAGATTTTATTTTTTAATCCTTTAAAATTTGTGCGATTTAGAAACGTTTAATAAAGTATATTTCTTTCATCGTTAAAAAAGTTATCCATCAGAAAAAGTTGAAGAGTTTATTGAAAAGATCTTCAAATAAATAACTGATATGTTTTTGAGAAATCTAAAATATAGCTGAATATACCAACTGAATAAAAAAAAAATGAGTAAAACAAATATATTGACATTTTTCGAGCATAATTATTGTTAGTAGTAATTAAAGTTACTTTTTTATGATCTCGTTTTACTTTTTAATTCATTAAACTTTAAAGAAATGTCTTCGAAGACTTCATGTAACTTGAAAACAAAAAAAAAAAACAAAAAAAAAACAAACACGATTATCATTAAAGGAAAGACTTTTTTAAAAATTTAAATTAAAATTAAAAACGAACAAGAAGACTTATTCAACTTTAAAATTTATATTCGGCCAGGAAAAATACATAAAATAAAAAAAAAAAGGTTTATTTTTATTTTTAACACAAACTCATTATGAAAAGAAAATGTTATTATTATTATATTACTGACTAATTAATTTAAAACAGGTCCTAGCTGTTGTCAGGATCGTACAATTGAAATTGTATAGCATTTTAATTAATTTACTTGATTTACTTGATCGAATAAGTAAATTTAAGTAAAAAAATATTTGCGTTTATCACTCACAAAAAAATCATCAAGTAAATAAGTAAAAAATATAATAGAATTCCAATAGAGTTAATGGAGATAGAGAGCATATGTTGGTCTTACCTGGGGTTCGATCCCGGCATCAATGTGTTCGCACAATAACGCGAAAGCAACCTGTAACCGGGCATGATAGCTCTGCTTGCCGTTTTGAAAATACTCCATGTTGCTAACTGAATACGTCCTTAACTCCTTGAACAGGGAGGTTAAAATTCGCCTCATATTGCTGTCCCCAGGATCCGATAATGATGTAGAAGAAGATGGAATATTTTCGTTTTCTTTTGTAGGCAAAGGAGGAGAAAGTATAGCGATGTTATGATCGTCCTTTTCGAGGAGGTTGGTGGTAGCCAACCCCAAGATATCACACTCACACGCTGTTTGGGCTTCGCCGTCGTTTGACAATCCAGAAAGACAGGACGAGGACGACGACAGCAAATCAAGTTGTTCTGGCGGTCTGTCCTCTCTGTGTGCCGCTGCTGATGCCGTGGGGGACACGGCTGTGTGACTATTTGGACTTGATGGCCGTCGTCTCCACAACTTGACATCATCTGCCATTGTAGAGCGGATTATGGAGAAGACGCGCGTATGCGTATGCCTCTCCTACGCTTCTCCCAATGTGTCTATGCGTGTGATTGTAAATCAAAGTGTTTGTGCGCATGTATGATAGTGATTTTTTTTTTTATGCGTTTGTTCATTTTGCTCTCCCTTACCTTTCACTATATTTTCCTCTTTTTTTCTCTAGTCTCAATGCACTCTTTATTATTAGTTAGCTACTTAGCTTTCTCTCTGTTTCGGTTTTTTATTATTTATGAAAACGCTATTTCCTTATTTTTATTCAATAAAATGATATTTAGATTATTTTTACATCATAAATTAACAAAAACAATAACTTTTAGTTTAATTAAATAAACATTTCATTAAGTAAGTAAAAAATAAAGAATTATATTTTTGAATGATTCAATGAAATTAAAAAAAACAAGCAAACTGAATTTATTTGTTTTTCTAAACTAGAATTTCCTTTAAATTTTGTAATTTTTTTTTTAAATCTCAAAGATGGATCATTCAGGCCTGACGTGGATTGACTTTTTCTTTTTGTCTGAGCCTAAGTAGAGAATGAATTACGCAATTTTATTTTTGTGATGTACTTCTTTAAGTTACCAAACAACAGATTTTTTTGTTCATTGTTGATTATTTTATAACTTAAATAGGTTTCGTTTGTAAATTATTAAAAAACTCGGAAGAAAATTTACAGTTGTTATTTCTACTTGTCACTGTGCAATAAAATGAATTGGAAAGCGGTACCCGAAAAACTTTTTAAGCCCCACTTTTTTTCCGTTTTTTTTTTTTTTTTTTTTTTTTACGCAATATGAAGGGAAAAAAGGTAGCCCAACTCCAAAGAAAACTATTGCGAACTTGAATAGTGCTTAGGCTAGCATTATAATAATTATTTAGCTCAACTAACCGGGAATAATTATTTTTTTCTATTTTATTAAGCGTTTTTAATTTAAAGATTTGTCCATAACAAAAACAAACTCTAAAAGCCAGTTTTCGGGGTTTTTTCCAAAATCTAAACAATTTAAATCATTAGAACAGAATTTTTTTGAAGCGTATGTGTTTTTTTTTTTGTGTGTTTTTTTTTAAGCAACAATCTGTGTACTGTACCGTGTAGGGCCTACCGGGATAAAATCGAGGGTAAAATGAATAAAATAACGCCTGTTTTGTTTGAAATTCAAATCCTCATATTATTTTCACTAGAAGACTTAACGAAATTTTTAAAAAAGCTACTATTATGTTTGCAGCTCTTTACCCATTTTACCCTGGATCGTCATTTTACCCCGGTAAACCCTACCACGAAAAATACACAAAAATTCAACTCCCATATGCAATTCAAGTCAGTCAGTTAAGGGCCATACGGGATACTCGCTTGGGCGATCATGTCTCGAAAGAGACATGACTGACTGGGCAGAAGATTATCCCGCAGAAGCTTGCCATTACTTTCTGCAGTAGACTGGTTGCCAGTCAAGGCTAGGAACCCAATCTGTCCTGTTATTTTTTTTAACCCATAAATGGAGGGAAGAGACGGATTTAAATACCTTTCCCAAGAAGAGTATTTGCGCGTAAGTGATTGCATGGAATTCGAACTCAGTTTCCCGATATCCACTTCACCACTTACGCACATAGTAACTTCGAGTAACTAAGCGTAAAAAGTCTCAGAGTTATTTTCTTATTACCTGATCATGTCGGACTTTTTTTTAAAAGTACCTTAGTAAGTTACCGGTGATGCAAAAAAAAAAAAGTAATTTCTTTAAACTGGCTTTTAAATTTAAAAATTTAAACGCCAATAAAAATGTTTTAAAAATGAATGCATGAATGGAAATGTCATATATTTCTAAGCCTCGGTTAAAATGCTTTCAAGTTCCAATAATATTTAACGAGTGATTTTTCTTTTATAGAATAAAAAAAACAGTAAGATAATTTGTTGGACACAAAAAAATCAATCAATAATCATTAAACGAAAGCAACCAATCAAATTAAAAAAAATTGCACTTTCTTCTAAAAACAGCCACATGTATGAGTTGTTCCAAAAAGACAACTGCCGAGGGAAATGGTATAATTTCTGGCACCACCCAAATGCACGAGTCGTTGTGACTGTGTTTTCTTACTATTGGGTGGGGTAGGTAAGAAGAGCATCTCTGCATCCTGCACCTTTTAGCGATCGAACATAAACAGTTTTTTTTTTTTTTTTTTTTTTTTTTTTTACTCACTGGGCACTCAATTCTTTTTTAATAGGGGAAAAGTCTTTTCACTTGGGATTGGTTTGTCGGTTGTCAGTCCTATTGATGAAGTTTCTTCTTTACATTTGACATTGACAGTAAAACTTAATATTTCATTGACATTTTAATTTATATTTAGAATTTTATGCATAGTAGTGACTATCCAGACAAAGACATTTATCTTCATTCAATGATGATAAAGTTAATCATTAAAAAAGAAAAAGCTACAAGTAAACTTTTAAACCAAATGAATGATTTTAAAAATAAAAGCGTTTGGAAATTAGAAAAAGAAAAAAAAAAGCAATCTAAAATACTAAAAAAAAAAGAAAAAAACCAGACCAAAACAAAAAAAAAAAACCCCAAAGAAACAAACAGCCTTTGATGTTGACAAATTCTTTCCACGGCACGCCACAAATGGTAAGTTATTTTTTTGTAAAAGAAATAAATGTAAGTAGCTAATGTCATAAATTCTAAATCCTCTGGTATTTTATGAAGTTGTGGCTAATTTCCAACAGTAAAGCATTAAAAAATAGTAAAATAATTACAATTCTACTAAAAAAAAAATCCATATCCATGTAATTGTTGGTAATTTGAAGGGGAGGGAAACAAAGATTCTTGAAGTGAAGACTAAGAATTGCACATCCTAGATCACCGGATTTGTTTATTGCCAGAAGATCACAAGAAAATTCTAATCTAAATCTATCTAAGCTTATTTATAAATGGAACTTTTTTTAATTTTTTATTTATTTTGTGTGTGTGTGTGTGTGTGTGTTACCTATAGACTCCGAAACGGCTGAACCAATTTCCTTGAAAATATACACAGTTGTACTTATAAACGTCTGTGAGTGTTTTTAGCTAGGTTTTGTGTCAAGGTACCCCCGATAAATATCGATAATCGAAAAAATCGGGTTATAAAAGGAGTGGTCCAATTTTAATCAAATTTGATACACTCATAGACAAAGACATAAGAAACGATATTCAGAAGTTTCAAGGTTGCAG
Source organism: Ascarosepion bandense (assembly GCA_037127315.1). Taxonomy (NCBI): domain Eukaryota; kingdom Metazoa; phylum Mollusca; class Cephalopoda; order Sepiida; family Sepiidae; genus Ascarosepion; species Ascarosepion bandense. The sequence continues at coordinate 656,446 of JBBBDQ010000201.1, read as the reverse complement.
TTCTTACAATAGTGCAGAAAATTTGATATTGATACCAGGAAATCAAAATTTGACTTACATCCATTCATTTTTCTTTCAGTCTACGGTTTTGCTTTAACTGGAAACAACTATTGCTTTTTAGTCTTTTGTGCTAACGTCCAAAGAGTCTGAGCTCCAGGACCACGGATTAGTTTTAAAGCTTTCATTACACCCGAGCAACGCCGGGCTATACTGCTAGTTTTAAATAGGAGTAAAAGTGTCTTTATTTCTTCCCACCCACCAAAGTCATGTAATGTAACTTCCTTGGCAGCTATTTAATTTCTAATGACGTAACGTACCACAAACAAACAAATGGGAAAAAAATGATTATGTTCATTAGAAACCATGCAGATTGCATAGAAAGCACCAATAGGTTTCTTTTTTTCGACTTTTACACATACGGATTTTGAAGTAAAACTCATTTCCTTTGTTGAGACAGGCTGCCTTGAAGAATTCTTTTTCCATTAATTCTTGACATTAGCATAAAAAAAGAATGTTACCTGAAGTTACTAATATTTTTCCTAAGTATTTTGCAGATACAATCAAATTATTAAAAAGAAAAACAAAAACATTCCTGTTGTAAGTAAAGAGCAAAAAAAATGAATCTCTCAAGCAAACTTTTACAGCTTTGGGTCAGAGTGTATTGATAAGAAATTAATTATCAACCTTCTTCACTTTTACAAAAATTCACAATGATGTGTGAAATCCTGGTTTTTCTCAAACAGAAAAAGAATTAACCATTTGCTTAAAGAAACCAGGTTTCGCAAGTAGGTGTTAAAATGATTTTTGATGAATGGGATGACTTGAAAGATCAAAAAGGACTTCGCAAGTAAGTGCGAAAAATCTAGACTACAATAAAAGGACTTCAGTGAGTCATAGAGTGTCAGATGGGAGTTGCAAGACAAACATCTAAAATGTAGCTTCAACTTCAAACCCACTGGACATTGTCCTCTTTCTCTTTCTCCTTATATCTTTCACCAATTACTACTAGGAACATTTTATACAAACTCTTGATACTCTTAACTTTCTAATTGAACATTAACTTCTACAAATGTTAGTCTTTCCCTTTATTAAAGTTTAATATTTAAAATGTAAAATGTATATTTTATTCTTACACTATTCCACTCATTCCATCCTGCCAACAACCAACCTTCTGATGACAATTCTGCATAAATCCTGTAAGCTGTAGGTAGTTTTTGGTTATGTATGACACAAGGCCGAATCAAAGAAACATGACCCATTGCTCCTATGCTTCAAGAGCAAGGTAAATTTTGTGTAAGAATTTTAAGAGTGACACATGATAAATCTCATTAAGATGTATTTTCACTGATTTCACCCACCCCATATTGAGACATGCAAATAAAAGATAAAATTTAAAAAAAACATGATATGTTTATGATGACAGATAACAAAATGAGGCAGTTGTTGTTATAATGATTAATGATTGTTGTATTGTAATCCTGAGAAAGGTTGTTTCTTCAGATATGTTTGTATATTTTTTCACTTGAAATAAAAAATGACAACAACAACAGCAGACAAAGTATGCTTGGAATAGTTATAGTTCAAATTATTTTATTCTCTTCTCAATCGATTGACTTTCTTTCTTTCAACAACAATCTCTCTAGTGACTAGTCCCAGTGAAAAACATAAACAAACATTTACCAGAGAATATATAACTAACTGAAGGTAAATGGGCTAAGTTAATAATATCTTTAAAGGAGTGGTAAGCTAGAGGAATGATTGCGGGAGGTGAAAAAAAATCTCTTGAATGAAGGATTGGAAAGTGAGGAATAAAAAGAAATCGTGTTCTTTCTTTCGCATTTATTTAAATTTTATACTTTTGCGTATTGTTGATAATACTTGAGTAGACCTGCTTGCTGGGAAAGATTGTTTGAGCTATGATATATCTGTCAGGAAAGAAATTGTTTTTATGAAAATAAAAACTTAAAACAACTTCTTTCTTTCTTGATAGTTGATTAATCTGATTTACTTACACACTTACACAGTATATTATAGATACTAACTTGATCTTGATGTACTAAGCTAAAAGTGAATTTAACTTCATATGGGGACATAGGTAGAGTACATGATATGGACATGTGTGGAGAGCAGTTTTTATTTTAATTTTCCACATTCAAACAATGTAACAAATCTATGTAAAAAGTGACTTATTGAATAAAATAGCATAGGAAAATTCGAATATCAACATTCAAGAGATGTCTGTTCAATCAATACAGCATTTCAAAATCTTTCTTCTAGGTTACCCTTAAATAAATTGGTGCAGATGATATATAGATCATATTTGTGCTGAAAACTTAAATTTTTATGAATCTTCATTCAGTAAGATATATTGTGTCTAAATAATAATGTGCACTAACTTCAATGAAATCTACCCACTAACATTTTGATTAGTAATTTCTTTTATTTTTTTAATCTCCAATAAATATTAATTAATCTCCAAGAAATACTAAATAAATATTATATCACCCAAGAATCTTCTGGTTTACTCTGTTTCATTAAACAAAAGAAATATTCACAATACAAATTTTTTTAATGCAAAAAATAGCTTGGTTATGTTAGTCAGTTTTCACATAATGAAAATCTGTTTTTGTTTTAAACAAATTGTAGTGGACAATGAGAAGTAGATAATTTACAACAAGGTGAAATGCAAGAGATTCTATGGCAAGTAAAATAAGTTACCACTAACTGTACCAAATGCTATTTTTTAATCCAAGGAAGGTGACAATATGTATATAGTGGAACTGGAATGGATTTCTCTATTATGTTCCTTTCAGAGAACCAAATGATTGATTCAAACAGTTACTGCTCTTATTTAAACTAACTACATGTGACCAAAATTAATTCAGAGAAAGGGTATAAGATTTCATCAAGATGATGCAAAACCACATGATATTTTAGTGACCAGACAATAATTATTTCCATTATTTTGGGAAGTTTTCACTCATTCACCATTGTTGTGTCCATAAAGAAATGCATAAATAAAAAAATAATTACACTGTCATGGTATCATATCCATAAAAAAGTAAATAAAATTGATTATAGTGTCGAAAATAGTTAAAATAAAATAATTTTAACAATTATTTATTTTTAGTTGTTTATTATTAAAAGATAGATAGGGCTTAAGATTATATTGAAGCAGGAAACTGACGATCACCATGCAGTGTTGATTCCACTGTCTACAAGGGCTGTATCTATAAACTCTGTATCTTCAATACTGAGCATTCTTACTAAAAAAAATATAGCAAATTTTAAACAATATACATACATAGTTATACACACAGAGGTGTATAACTATAGCGAGTATCTCTTCTTTTATTTCATTTGTAGTGAGGGGTAGTAGGATTCCATAGTAGGTTAACGGAATTTGGCCTTGTGGTAAGATAGCCCACTATAATTCATAAAATGATTATAAATTCAAGAAAGGCAATTTTGAGTGTAAAATAACATTTATGCATATATATATATATATATATAGAGAGAGAGAGAGAGAGAGAGAGAGAGCATTTATGTTTTACAATTAAAACAATACTTGGAATAAAAGTTAGAGAGAGTTCATGGCAGTTAGTAATGAGCTGAAATAGATAAAAGAATGTTCATTGAAGATATAATGCTGAAAGGTAAAAAGCTTGGTAGTATGATTAATGTTCATTATCAAGTTGCTGTTTCTAAGGTCAGTAGGTCAGCAAGTTGGTTTGTGGAATGTCTTAGAAAAGGTCAGTTAGTACTTTGAGAACAGGGGAGGAAGAAAGAGGCAAACATAGTAGCAGTTTAACATAGGTCAAGGAAGAAACTAATTACACTCTTCCTCTCTGTGTGTGCCTGTCTGTCTGGGTGCCTTTTGTCACGGCTTTTATATTTTTCTTCTGGATGAAAATGCTGGTCGTTTCAAATTTCATCCTTGTATTTGGTTCCGGGCTCCCCATTGGCTGGTAAATAAAAAAATGGTAATTTGATATTTGATTAATTTTTATTTTTCACATCTGCATGAATCCACTTGCATGGAAATGATTTTTATTCATTCGCTTTCTGGTCGGCATAAAGCCAACATCTGGTTTGCTCGCTTTTGCTCGGTCGGTTGTATCACCACATAACAAAAAGTGTATACAAAAGGTGCACTGCAAAAGTTTGGAGAATTTAAACAGCATGCTCAAAATTGATATAGTACAGCCATTTGCCACTTCACTTTGTGAGCAGTAATCTTTATGAGTCAATGTAGAAACAAGTTGAAAGATTGTATTCATCTCCTAAAATGGAAGATTTTTAGAGGGAGTGATTAGCATCAAACTTTGCATTAACTTTAAAAAAATGCTATAGAAGCTTATCAAATGAGAGGATTAGGCTTAAGAAGCATTTTGTAATAATACTTTGAGTCAGAATCAAATTTTCTGTAATTTAAACATGTCATGGATGAATGAACACTTATTGCAGACAACTATCAACAGTTACAAGACTTGAAAGCATCATAAATGTTCAGAAACCCAGACATTTAATAAGAATACAAAAAAGTAGACTATCTAAGGTAATATAGCCTTAGTACTCACCTTGTGGTCAGAAACACCTATCCCAACATTCTTTCCATTTTTAAAAATGACCTGCAAAATCCTGTTTTGAGATCAATATCAACTTCCTTGTTGAATTCTTTTTCCAGTGTTATTAGTTTTAGAAAAAGCCAGAAGTTGCAGAAAGCCCAAACTGAATTATATAGGTGATTCAATTTTTGCCAAAAAACTGTAAAAGGATGAAATTAATTTCTTAAAAAATAATTTACTCACAGATACCCAAGATGAATTTACTATTAGTTATTTACTACCCACCTCACTGGTGGTGGAATGGGACACAAGGCCTTTTTAAAGTTGGGAGCCCAAGTGTGTGCGTATAGGTTAAAGCCAAAAATTGCCTGGTTCCTACAACTAACATTGCACTGCCACCAAAATCCCACTGACCCCCTATTTTTGGTGCAATGATAAATTTTCTGACACAGGGTTTGAATCCCCAGAACTAGGCATCCATCAATTTTTTTCCATGCTCTGTCTTGACATGACAGAGAAATAAAATGTAGTTTGCCAGCCTGAATATTGGATTATTACTACTTATTTATGTATACACCATGGTAGTGGGATAGTGGGATGTAGAACATGATCAGTTTAAAGTGGTGAGCCCAAGCATGTGCACATGATCTAAGGCCAAGAATTGCCCATTACCATAACCAATGTTGTATTGGTATGACTATGTGGTGATACTGAGCAAAAGCAATGAACCGGATGTTAGAGCTTTCACGACCAAAAAGCAAATAACCAAAAGTCGTCTGTGTGCCGCCGGCTCCGCGCAGATGTTCCGGTTGAAAACTAAAAATTAATTAAATATTAAATTTCCAGTTCACGAGCGTACACAAATTTTATTTATCAGCCAATGGGAAGCCCAGAACCAAATACAAGTGTGAAATCCCAAATGAGCTGCTGTGATCCAAAAAGAAGATATAAAAAGCGGATACAGAAACCATCGACAGGCAGACCGACTTGAGGAGAAGAGAGTAATTAGTAGCTCCCTTGAACGAAAGTCAAGTGACTTACTACGCTCGCCTCCCTTACCTCTTTCCTTCTTCCCTGCCTCAAAAACTACTTACTGACTTAAGGAGCAAATACATCAAAGACATTCCTTACTTACATGCTCCCAAATTCCTAAGCATTAATTCTCTTTCAGCATTTTATTGCCATGAACATTTTAACCTCCGTTGGACCTATACTACATGTATTACTTCAATTGTAAGAACATTAATTGATATGTGTTATATATAAAATGTTATCGTTCAACTCAATTTGCTTTCTTTGGTTTATAACCTTTCTTTATGACTTATAGTGGGCTATCTACAACAAGGTTAAATTCCATTAACCTGCAACAGTATACAACTACCCTTCACTAGAACGGACTCTCCACTACTAACTAACCGAGAAGAATAGATAAGCAACCCACTATAACTATTCCATTAACAACTCTATCTTTAGTGTTATGAGGAAGGTGCTTCCACTGGGTTGGAATCCCCATGACTAAGAATCTTTCATTTATTTATTTGTGCTCTGTCTGAAGAAAAAGACACACTTTGAAGGATATAAATGTAGTAACCAGGATGAAAAGAGTCATTTATTATTATTATTTACTCATCTCCCCCATGGTGATGTTATGTGACAGAAGGTTGGTTTAATGTGGAGAGCCCAAGTATCTGTATCTGGGAAAAGCCTAAAATTTCCTAGTCACTGCAACAAGCGTCAATATTCCACCAGCCCTCCCTCTTTAGTGCAATGTGGCAGGTGCTGCTGCAGGGTTGGAATCCTCAGTAAAAGGCATCTCTAATTTATTTATGCTCTGTCTCTCAACTTGTGTTTTTAAGTTGAGAGATTATAATTGTAGCCATCAACCCAAAAAAGGATGGTTTACTACAATCTTGTAGAGAACAAAACAAGCTCTAAATTTAAAATTCAAATGCTAAGCACTGACTCATTGATTCATTGACTTTGTTAATCATCCAATGGAAAGGCTCAAATCACAACCGGGAGTGAATTCCCAAATGACCTTTTTGAGCCCCACAAATGAAATAAAAGACAGTCCAAGCTCACCTGTCACCAGAGAGAAGAGGACAAGTGTAATTAACATGTCCCTTGACAAATGTCAATCGATCATTATTATTACCTCTCTCTTTCTCTCTCATTTCCTCCCTCTTCATCATTCACCCATCTACCTTTACTTATACTTGATAACTAAACGTAACCCTTTAAGACTGAGCTATAACTTCGAAGACATTCCTACCTAATGATAACACTCATATATAGATACACACAAGTTACTACTATGAACTCTTGATACCTGTAACTTCTTAATACTGTTTCACATTGAACATTAACTTCTACCAATTCATGTTATTCTGTTCTATTAATAAATTTCTATTTAAACATACAAAAGGTATACTTTTATTATTCCACAAATTCACCTGATGATAACCTTTTGATAAAACCTTGTGAGGATTGTCAGCTATGTTTGTAAATTGGCCTTGTACCAGACATGGCTGATCGTCTTTAGAGCTACAAAGGTGACCCCTCTCGCCACAAACTCAGGAGAAAGAGTCATCAGTTTTTAAAGCATTTCACTGAAATATAGGTTTTTTTTTATTTATGGGGCAATGAAATTAATTAGCATGTTCTCCATAATAGGCCATTTACTTGGCAACGCTTGCACTGTGATTGGCCCAGAGTGAAGTACATTTACATTGGCTTAAATCAGTGAATCCCTGTGGTTCGCAGACCTCACTTTGAAAATCACTGTTCTCTAGTTTTGGCTGCTGGTAAAAAATCTTTTTTGGTATGATGATTAAATGGTGAAAATATTCAGAAATTCTTGCAAATGAATGAAATTTTATATACTGGTATATCTCATGTTATTGCACTTCACAGATAGTGTCTTTTAAGATGTACTTGTTGAAGCTTCCTGATGGAAGTTTTTCAAAAACTGTTTTTCAGCCAATGAAATGCTTTAAAGAGAATTTAAAGAAACATATATTTCTGATTCACTATTTTAGTGGCCAATCTTTTTAAAAGAGCACTTAATGACAGAGAGACACTGAGAACAGTTCACTAGCTATGCCATTTGAGCCTTAGAACTACTCCTCTTAACATCATGACAAGGAAAAACCTAGTACACCCTAACATCAAAGGAAACTGACTTATTTGATAAAGATATACTGTAAGAAAGAACTTTTTCAATTCAAACTCCATTCCTACACTACTTCATTCTACTACTTTCAAATCAACTCAAAAACACTACCTATTTTCAACTTTATCTAACTTTAAAGACTTTAATCCAACAATTTTCTTTGTTGCATACGAAAAGGAACTTTACAAAACAAACTTTAACACTAGAGTTCTCTTTATTGAACTGTTTAAATTTTAATAAAGTAAATAAAATAGACAAACAAATTTGTTATTTATGATATTTCAATAGAACTGTTTTGCCTATTTTACCATTCAATTTCAAATATCTGAAAATCTCAACTCAACAAAGCCTATTTCTCAAACTTGTCAGACATGCAAAAGCTAAATGCTTTTTTCCACGTAAGACCTTCAGTTGTTAAAACTTGGTAACTTCCCAGAAATCACAATCTACAATCACTGTGTATACTCAAATTTCATCTCCTTACACATTTAGCATGAGGGTATTTTTTGTAACCAACCATGACATAAAAGAATGATTTGAATTCAAACCCAATCATGAAGTTAATCATTTTTGCAGATTTTATCTTTTTTTTTTATTTAATTAGGACAAATATATTAATGTATTTTTCAATAAATATTGGGCAGAAATGGATAAATGTGCTCACAATAAGGCATAGTGTCAAAATGACATTTTTCTCATAACACTGTTTTTTTTTAACTATTTTCACATTTTGGAAATGCTTATTGTTTTAAAAATAACCATTAGAATTGAAATAAAGCTTAAACAAGATCAAAGTGAATTTATACATTTTTTGTTCTTCAGATTTTACTACAAAAATATTGTTTATTTACAAGAACAATTTTATATTTATATTCTAAAAACTAATACAGTTAGTATTAATGCAATACAATATTTATCACTTACCAATTTATAAACAAATATATGTGAAACCATTTTTTATTCATAAATACCTGAAAAAATGAGAAGCAGCAAGACATGGAAACATCAAAACAATTATTATTATCTAGTTGTTATGTAGTGTTGGAACAATGAAAGACTAAATGAAATAAAGTTTAGTGTCAAATGTAGATCAAATATAGATCTGAATTTGACAGAATATGATAAAGAATAAGTAAAGTGTATACAATCTTTCTTGTATGTTTTGTTTATAGATGTGTGTAATGAGTGTCAAGATAATTTAGTTAGAAAATCCAAGAAATGTCTGGGGTGTTGTTACCTTAAATATCTGTTGAGTACTAAATGATAAATGTTACTATTATGAACTGGAAAGGAAAAGAAAATGAAATTTTTGCTAGCACAAGTGTTAACAACCCGTCTATGTGAACTGCTTGTCTGATTGTGAGAATGTCATGTGTTTGTGTGTATAAAGGAGAAAAGTGGTGTTGATTCTCACTGGTTTAGAATGAGTGAATTAATGATAACTATAATTGTTAATTACAAAAAATTAATATATATTCTAAGTCACCAGAACTTTTTTTATTTTTTAATCATTTCACACCAAGCAAGGCACTAATGCTACTAAGATGAAAATGGTTACTGGGTGTGGAAGAATATGAGAAAAAGAAAATTATTAAAGAGAGAGCACAATGAAGAAACAAAAATTAAGAAGAAGAAAGATAATGATTGACATTGCATTTGAATTTTTGAAGATCAAAGCTGACTGGAAACTAAGAGGCCAGAAGACACTTTCACAAGCAAAAAATGTGAGAGAATAAACTGTTACCATAGAATTTATGGTTATATCTAGGAATTTCAACTGTAAAATGATTAGACCTAGCTTGTCAATCTAGTCTTCTTCTGTGTATTGTGTCTCTTCAGGACATTTGTGATTATGGCTCTCCAAAATTTGTCTGTCCTTTCTAGCTCTTAGTAAATTTTGTCAATTTGCTCTTTCAAGCTTGCTAGGTAGGTTACATATTGTTTCCACTGTCCATGTGTGATATGATTCAATAAATACAAATGAATAAAAGAAAATGATTTTAATCAAACAAATGGGTCAGTTAGTCGAGAAAAAACAACAGCAACAGCAGTGATGATAACAACAATAACAAGGCTGGAAAAAAATCAAATTCAAGAAAAAATCAAAATAATGCACACATCATTACAAAACCAGCTAGATTTAGATATGTGGGAGTACTGTAGAGATTTGTCATTTTCTTCTAATAAAAACCCTCAGAAAAAAGCTGAAAGGTTTTTTTTTTTGGGGGGGGGGGTTGTAGAATAAAGGAAGAACATATTGAAGCTGTAACATTTGTCTGTTTATTTATATAAAATTATGAATTTGAATCAAAATTGTTCATAAGCTACATTCGTCAATATGTGATAGAACTGTATAGAAATGAATTACGAGTTATCACCCTTGAAGCCTTTGTTTGCGAATTTTGTTCATTCAAGATAGCTATAAGTATAAGCTAAGCAAAGTATCATATAACAGAAATATTTCGTTAAAAACAAATAAATAAATAATAATAAATAAAGAGTACTGAGTTGTTACGTAATGTCGATCCGATCCTTCCATATGACCGAATGCTGGGCAATCTCCTAACAGATGAAAAATAAAATGAGTTGTCTCCCTTTAAATATCTGCTAAATTATGCCAAGAATTTCGTAATAAAGGCAAATATTTATGTTTCAAGTACATTATACAACAATGATAATAATCAGACTGTCAAGAGGGACGATACCAGAAGTACCACATTTTTTAAAAATATTAACACTTTTACATTTAAATTAAATTAAAGTATGGATTTTACAACATTACACTGGCTACATTTTCTTCATATATACAAATTATATATAATATGTTTTTAGTTTTAAAATAAATCCAAAACACGACCGGAAACAAACGAGTATACACAATAAAAAATTAGGGGCAGAGGTTAGAGTTTTGATTGTACATTAATAAAATTCGGATAAATTTACAAGGCGTGAATAAATGTAAGGGAGGTAATTCACTACTTGCGATGCGAAAATTGTTTACAGCTTTCAAATCAACAATACCTTGTTATTTGCAATGACTGTGATATAAACTAAAAAATGATAAAGGAAGGAAAATTGATAAATGTCTAAAAACTGAACGCAAAAACTAATAAAAAACAACACCAAACGGTATATTAAGTATCTTGACTCATATTTCTTGCATTGCCCATTTTCATCTTTCACACATGTTCTATCTACATCCCCAATATTAATTTACCTCCCTCCAATAATTCACTGAAAAAACAGCATAGCATGAAGAAAAAAGACTCCAAAATTAAGTGGTGATCAAACGGGAACCAATGTTTTTAAACTTGATTAGTGGAGAATCTTATACTCAAAAGCAACGCGTAACATACTTGATGGGCTTGAGTAAATGGATAGAAGAACGATGTTTGGAAGTGGTAACAGAAGAAAGCGTATTAAGAGCTAATAGGGATAGGAAGATGTGGAAGGCCATGACTGTCTACATCCTGAACGGACATGCCACATAGAAGAATATGAGTTAATTTCATTGCTGTTGTTATTATTGTTGTTGCTGTCTTTGGATGCATAAATGTGCCAGGAAAAGTAACTTCCACAGACTGGTAGTGAGTAATTTGTTTTGAAAAGGACACGTAAGAGTCAATTTTCTCTCAAAATATTTATTTTATTATTAAGAGGAAAGATCAGAGTAATTTTTAATTTTTTTTTTTAATTTTTTATTCCTTTCTAGAATGTTCAGATTTTTTGGTAAAAATCTTGTTTTTTGTTTTTCTTTTTTTGTGACAACAAAATACTTAAGGTTCTCATATATAACCAGCTTGATGGGGGACAAAGCATTGTTGGATGGCTGAGTCCCAACTATAAATTCAATCTAAAGAGTAACCTCTCAGCTATGAATGTGCCTTGTACTAACTTCGAGCTAGTTGAACTGAATAAAAATAATTGCAGGTATTTGTGCCCGAGCTGTATCAGAAAATTTGAATTCAGTCATATTGACCTATGAATAAATGAAAGACAACAGCGAAAAAGCATCAGCAAATATTCCTGTTGATGTGTCCCAGGAACCTTGCTGTTGTACAATATGTGGACTTCTACGCAGGTCACTAGTGGGAGTGAAGTTTCACATACAATACAAAACTTCTAAAGACAGAGAGAGAGAGACATTGAGAGAGAAAGAGAGAGAGAGAGAGTGACAGAGATACAGAGAGAAAGAAAGTGAGAGAAGTAGGTTTGCCTCACTGTGGTGTAATGGAGGATCAGTGAGTGAAGTAAATCATTACTACTATAGTGATTTTGATCCTCACAGTTTACCCACGGCACACATGAAATCTAAGTTCAGCTTCAGATAGATGGATAGAAGCCTTTCGTTTAATATCATCAACTTTGTTTGATATCTTTAGCAAAAAGTCTTGTCAATCAATGAAGGTCAAATGAAATTAATATACAGACATTTTGTCATCTTCAAGAGAAAATAAAAATAAAAATTAACTTGTTTGTATCTCCCTCTCCATCCCTCTCTGTCACTCATTCTTTGCTCTCTTTTATTCTCTCAGTCTTTCTTTCTTTCTTTCTTTCTTTTTTTCTTTGTCTCATTTCTCTTTCTCTCTTTCACGGGAATTAATTCTATCATTCTTATTACATTCTCTCTAAAGACCTTTTTTCTCACAAACATCTTTCTCAAGAACTACACTTTATTTTTGTGAGTAGAATATCATTCTGGCTTGAGTTTCCATTCGCAATGTCATACCATTTGTATAAACAGTCATCTGGTTTGATTGTACTGATGGCCTATACAACATTCCAAATGAATCTTCTGTTAAAAAACATTGTTCTTGCTTTCCCTTCTAAGGCCAATGTACTGATGATGAGCAAGGCTCCGCTGATGTTACAGGTATTCATAGTTTAGATAATAATGATCTTGAACAAAAAAGTCAAGTTTCCCTACCAAGTGTTTCAGAAATAAGACTCTTCATAAACATTTCAAAAAAATGAAACAATAATCTGGAATTAGTATGAAAGTCACCTCCCCTGAATTTATCATAAAAATTCAGGATGTGAATTTGGTAAATTACTAAACATTTGAAATGCTTCAGTATATGCATCAGTTATAACAAATTTTATGTTGGAGACAAGGAAACTGAATATAGAATAGGAAAGCAACAAATAACCTGATGAGCTTTTGTAATTTATTGGCAGAATAAAGATTAAGTATGATTAAGATTAAGTATGATAGCAAAAAGACAAACTTTACTAAGAGCCACAAAAGACTGGAAGTTGTGGAGAGTTGTAATCACCCACATTCTGAGAAGGCTATGGCACATAGAAAAAGGAGACTTAGCTAGCATTAAGAGTATAAATAACCCAGAAATAAGAAAACTACAATCATAATAGATTCAATATGTTTGAAGAAGTAAGACTTTTTTCTAACAAACATCTTTCTCAATAATTACCCTTTATTTTTGTGAGTAAAATATCATTCTGTCTTAAGTTTCCATTCATGATGTCATACTATTTGTATAAATGGTCATCTGATTTGATTGTACTGATGGCCTATACAACATCCCAAGTGAATTTTCTGTTAGAAAACATTATTCTTGCTTTCCCTTTTAAGGCCAATATACTGATGATCAGTGAGGCTCTGCTGATGTTACAGGTATCCATAGTTTAGATAATAATGATCTTGAACAAAAAAAATCAAGTTTCTCTATTAAGTGTTCCAGAACTAAGATTCTTTTTTGTTTTTTGTCAACGGGTTACCAAATTGTTAACAGAGTTTACTATGGATAATGTTGTTGGTTGGTTGGTTGTTTTGTTTTTATGGCATATCAACCTCAGCGGGTCATTTATTGCCAACTAAATTTTATTTATTTATTGCTGGTAATACCTTTTTCTTTCAACAATTTATTGTTGTTTTTTATATATGTTTTGTATCTAGTAATACTTTTTTCTTTTCGAGTATCAAGATTCATTGGGATTTGTTTTTTTAAGGGCAGGGTCCCCAAGTCCTACCCTTGTTATTTAACCCATACCTGGAGGGAAGGGATGGATTAATACCTTTCCCAATGGTACCAGTGCTTAAGTGAATGCAAGGTATTCAACTGGAATTCGAATTTGGTTCACCGATTTCTCTTTCCGAGCCAATATCCACTGCACCACAATGAACATCCGTCACTAAACACTTACATCACCTGGTATTCCCAAGCAGTCATCCATCTAAGTACTGACCAGGCTCAACATTGCTTAACTTCGGTGATCAAGCGAGAACCGGTGTATTCAACGTGATAGGCCGTAAGCCCACGGATAATGTAATATTATGTAATTCATTTTTTCTGGTGAAAAACACATTAATTTGCAAGTTCTTGCAAAAATCAAATAATTGTCGGATTTTAATGAAACTTTCAGGACTTTTATGAAAATGAATGAAATTATTTTTTAAATCATTATTTTTAGAAAATACTGGTAAAAATATTTTTTACATCTGTTATGTCAATTCATTGAATTTCAAGAAATTAAATTTTGTAATGAAAACTTATTTTCTTAGTTTTTTTGATAAAAATAATTTATAAAGTTCCAAAAGTATAAATAAAATTCTTGAAAGCCTTGTCATGGTTAGGTTATTAGGTTATTAAGTGAAGACTATATTTACTAATCAAAAATTGAAAAGTTTAATACAAATCTTCAAACCAAAAGATTTTTAAAATAATTTAAAAGTTCTTTTTTGCATATAGGATGTTTTTTTAAGTATGGTATTTCTGTGTTACATTAAAAGGTCACATGTTTCAAGGTTTTTTTCCACTTAGATGAAAAACATTTGGACAATTATGTCAATTCTGGTCAATTATACTTAGTTGTCATCAATCACTTCACTTGTCATATGGTTGTCATCATTCACTTCACACATCAATAACCTGACACCTCCATGATTAAGAAATATTTTTATTCCAAATTTTATGCTATAAACAAGTAATACTTGTGCTAATTAGATTAATTTAATTTTAAATTTGCTAATTTTTCAAAAATAGTATGTAACAGATGTATATTTTATTTTTGCAAGATTTTTAAATCCAAGAAATAACTTTTATTTACAGACTTGTCAAAATGGACGCAAAAAAATATGAATTATGAAAACTAATAAAAAGTTGAGATTCTAATCAATATAATTTTTATTTGAAATAGACCAGAGTAGTTTGCTTGTTGGAAATAGTAAATTTAATCATTTAGCCTTCAATTAAAGCTAAAATGAAAGTTTTAAAAGAACGTTTTTATTTTTAAAAATTCAGTTTAAAATTTAGTTATCAAAAATGAGTGGAGGTACCTACTTTATATTGTACATTTGTTTTAACTGACTTATGTTCTAAGCTATCCTTTTACATAGGAATGTCATGCATTCAAAATAAAACATACAAAATGCAGTCTGGTAGGAAGTAAATATATATTATATGTACGTCTGTATATATGTTTCCAAATGTAGTAGCTACGTGGGTGAAGGATGGTATGTATGTTTTCAAATGTAGCAATGAGCTACTTAAAAGGATGGTGAAAGAAAGGATATATGTTTTTAAATGTATCAGTGGAGCCGTGTCTAATCAGTGAGTCGCACAAGTGCTGTTTGCTGCAAAGACTGCAACATCAGGGAATGGACAAAATTCATCGATTCTGGTTTTAGTTAATTTTTTTCATCTCGTTATATGAGGTCAGGTCAAAAAGTATCGGGACTAGTGCCATAAAAAAACAAACTACATGACATATCAGTTCAGCATTTAACTCCCTTTGAAGTAGTCTGATTCTGAAACCACACACTTTATCCAGTGTCATTTCCATTGATGGAAGCATTCCTGGATTTTTGGGGTATAGCAAGCAGATGCCTCGGTGCATTCTATTGTATTTTTTTGACATCTTGAAATCTTGTTCCTATAAAATTGGGTTTGAGTTTTTGAAAGACAAAAAAGTCACAAGGGGTAAGATCTGGAGAATGTGGTGGTTTTCAGGCCTGGGAAATGTTATTCTTCACTAAGAATTGCTTCACAAACCATGGCTCTGATAAAACCTCTGCAGCGTAGTGAGATGACAACTCTACACATTTTCCTTCCAATCACTGCTATAAACAGCAGAAGCAAGCTAGAACATTATAGCTTAGTGTGCTTGTGCGACAGAGTCCAAGGTCTATCTCTGCTAAGCAGCTTCATTCTGCATACATTAGTTTCATTACAATAGCATCAGTCCTGATACTGATACAACAGACCTTGTAGACATATCTAGAGATCCACTTTGAAAGTGGCACTTTGACTGTGTTATTGAGATAAACACACCTCTTCAGAATATGACTTGAACTCATCCAAGTAACATGAATATTTATAGAAATAGAGAAGAATATAGAAGGAGAGATAGTGACAGTGAGCTGGAAGTAAGCTTTATATCCTGAGTTATATCCAGAAATCAGCAAACTGCATCAACTTCAAAAGACATTATATTTCTTGATTGTATTATCTTCCTTCAATGCAATGAAGACATAACAGTGGCAATGAGGATTCAAATTCACACAGAAAAGAAAAAAAAATTTTTTGCCTCTATCTCACTTAGTAAAAATAACTAGTAAAAGAAAATTCAAAATTTACGATAAAAAATGTTGTGGAGTTTGTATATATTCATAGTGTGACACAGAAGATGATAAATTTCAAGGCAGTTTGATATTACTGCTATTAGAAAAAGTTTTCTTCTGAATTAATGGCTTCAGTGTATGAGAATAATACATGATGGAATAACTAAAAATTCTTCAGCAACAGCAAAATTTCCAGAAGACATTATTGCAACAAATGCAGCAGATCCTGAAAAAGCAGAAAACAAGCAATATATCAATTTTATTTTTGACGAATTCAGTCACTAATTCAATTAGTGGATTTTATTACATCCCAGAAGAAAACATTACATTCTTATCTTATTTCAGAAGGTATGAGGTACCAGACATTTAAATATCTAATCTTTGTTAAAGGTTTAACATCAAGCAACAATGCAGAAATAATCTCATGAGTTATTACAAAACTTGAATAGGTTTCAAAATTAACAATTCAGAAATTTGCAGAAGAGTACCAAAAAATTTTCAGTTTCATGGTACATTGAAAATTGAACAGAAAGCAGAAGTAAAACTAGTTTGAAAAAAGACAAGAGTATGAAAAGAAAAAAAATTCGAATTAAAAATACTGCAAAAATTTACCCATGTTATAGCTGTGGTAATATAAATTTCAGAAAAGACCATTCATTTAAAACCAAAAAATGTTTTAATTGTGGAAAAACAGGTCAAAAACAATGCTACTACAAGTAGAAAAGGCAAAGAAATACACAGATTAACTTGCTGAAAGTAGTGCTACCAGCTAAAAAACTAGAAAGTTCAAATAATAGAAAATTTGTGAGATTTCAATTGAATACTGGTAGTGATATTATAATTATTGATGAATGAACTTGAAACTTAGTTGGCAACATTGCAAGAGGAATATTGAGTAATTCCAGGGAATATATTAACCAAATCAAATAGAGAAATCAAGTATGAGGGGGAATCAAGATCAACACCCCCTGTAGAATGAGGTTGAAATAGTAGACAAAGAAACTCACTGGAAAATACGAAAACTTAAGGAATCAAAGTACATGCTAGGACACAAAACTCTCCTAAGCCAGCCAAGCATAGACATGAATACAATATGGGAATCAGTAATATGGCATTCTAGGAAAAAACAACAATAACACCATAATTATAATATGAGTTCTGATAAAAAAAAAATTTGCTGAGACATTAGGTTTGTAAGTCCCAAAAATTCATACACTGATTCATATAGTGTTTGTTGAATCCAATGACTTGACCCAAAGAGTTGTGAGTTCAATACTTGGCTACAGCAGAACTGAAAGCAACAACTTAAACAAGGAGACCATCCTAAAGAGCTTCAGAAGATTCTGAAGTTTTATTTTCTGATAATGTTGTGTATAGATGTCTGTATTTACAAAAATTGACATGTTTATAAACACACAAAAACAAATTTCCAAATTATTTTTAAAATATTGGCCATCAATGAATTGTATTAATATTTTACATTTATAATTAGTAAACATAGTTTTTCCTTAATACCTTTATCATGTAATTTCTACAACGTAAGACAAAATTTAAAAAATTTTTAACTTTATAAATTGCTACAATTAAAATTAAAAAAGAATGTAAACAATTCTTGAAAAAATTCATTATTCGCCGAAAAAAAAATTCTTAAGACACTTAGTATCCATAATATATCTTGGTTATGTAAGCAATCAAAAGCTTTCCTAATGTCTTAGTTTTATTACATTCTTTTATTTTATGATTCAGGATAGATTTTCAGTAATTGGTGGTCCTGTTTTACAAAAAGAAATTGATAATTTAAATTTTCTAATGAGTTCTGCTTTTAACTAATTTAAACATACATTCTTTTCCAGTGAAGTCTAGCATGATGCTGATTATACAAAATGCATATATTTGAATGAATTTGAATTCTAGCATTCCAAAAAATTCCAGAATATAATTAACAAAATCTTTTCTGTCATATTGACAATGACATGTTCTTGATAATAACTGATACAGTTGAAAAAACTTGACCAAAACAGCACAAAAGTTTAACTTAGTACAGTCTATCCAAAATTTTGAATTATGTCATTAATATTTCTTTTGAAAGTTATAAAAATGATAAATGAAACAGTCAGAGCTTGTTGGCTGAATTCAGCAAAACTTGTTTAAATGTATTCTTACAGTCTAAATATATTGAGAGAGATATTCTATAATTTTTAAAAAGTTGTTTTGTTTCATTATCAGTAGTGATACTCTTCTTAGAAAAAGCTGGTGACTTATTACCCAATTCTCCACAAATTTTTAAAGATATCTGTTAATTTTAGCATTTTAATTGTTTCCCCTAAATTAATACTCAGTTGTTTAAAACTGACTTCTCTCTTTACTCATGTTGGTGCTAATACAAAGGAAAACAAGTTAATACTACTTGTAGTGAAAGTCATATTATATTGGGGTGCTAAGAAAATCTCTCTAAACTGCTTATTAGAGACAGGTAGTCAGTGGTGATGTCTCTCTAAAGGAATCTTAAAGAAGTTAAAATGTTCTGATTGGAGTCTGAATCTTATTGATTTCCAAGTAAAAACTTATCAAGGTGTTACATGTCTCAGGAACTTCAGCTGTCTTTCCTGATGTTAAGTATTATTAGTTTTCTTTGTGTTTCTATCCTTTCCAAAACCCTATTGTTGCTCACGTGTTCAGTCCATGGTATCTTCATCATCCTTCTGTAGAACCACATTTCAGTTGCTTCATGTCTCTCCTTCATTTTTGATGAGATTGTTCAGCATTCATTGCCATATTGAAGAACAGACATCACATAACAATCCAATGCTCTCTTCTACGTTTCCAGCTAAATTTTCCTGTCTCTCCATAGTCTACTCAGCTTCTGGATTGTTGTGTAAAGTAACTGCCTTTATATTCAAATTCATAAATAAGTGTAAACTTGTAAAAGAACAGCCTGACCCTAAACACTCTGCTAAAACGTACTTGATCAAAACTATAAAATCACAAGCATCCAATAGATAAATCGCCTACTTAAAGGATCCAGTTAACAAAGAGATTCCTATGTTGGTGAAAAACCTTAATGCTTTATTGATTCTGATGGAATATTGAGAGTTGAGGAAATAAATGCCAATTCAATGAGGTATGGCTATGATTTGGTCTAGCCAATTTTAATTGCCAAACACCATCCTCTTTCTAAACTTATAATAAATGACTTCCATCTCTGATGTAGGTATCTGGGTATTGGCATGTTGGGAACAAAGTTAAGGGTATCTGGATACTGGGCATCCCAGGCCAAGCAATCAGAGAAAATAGTGAGTTCCAAGTGCTATCATTTTAAAAGACATAATAATCTTGCATTCAACTACCCCAAGTTAACAAACCTGTTAAAACACAGAGTTAAACTGGTTAATCTATTACAACATACTGGAATTGATTATACAGGTCACATATGGGTGCAGTGATAAGGAAAATTTAACAAAATATATTTACAAGCATTCACATGTCTTAATATGAGAGCCGTTCACATTGAGCTGGTGCCTTATATGAACCCACAACCCTTCATTCAAGCCTTGGTTTGGTTTTGTAATATTTATGGTACATCAAGCAACATATACAGCGATTACGCAAGATGCTTCAATACAACTTTTGTAAAGTCAAATACACTAGAAATAAAACCTTCTAAGAATACTGTCAGATGTTTTTCTTTTCTGCTTTGAATGCTTATTATGTATCCATATATATTATTTTTATGTCATGTGATCATAGAAGCATAATTCATCTAATTACATCAAAACAAGTTTGCCTATGTTTGTCCTATGGCAATCCATATTCAAACTCAAATGTCAGCAGCCACACTTTATTCTTAGATGACACCTCTCCTGTGATGACTTCCTCTGGAGTCTATATTTCTTCAGCTTTGGTTCAATATTTAAAAGTTTCGTTGCTGTTCTTTTTCTCTTACCTTAAAACCTTGTTTAACAATTTCTGATACCATGGGTATATCAAACATGTCATACAATATTTCTGTATGTACCTCTTTTTGAGGACTTTCTATATCAGTGAACCTTTGTTTTAACTGATTAAGATGTCACTTATATTCTCCCTTTGTCCCTGTACCATGTATGTCATTTTGTCAATCTATTTTTTTTATAATGCCATATTCCCAGAATTCTTTTCCATGTTGATGTATTTTAAGAAACACCTTATCTCTAGGTTTGAAATATTTACTTATATTGTTATTTCTTAATCTTTTTGCTTTACGTTCTGGTAGTAATTTATTAAAAATGAATTTAATCTTCCTGACAAACATCAACTTTGCAGGTGGCATTCCAGACACGGTGTTCAAGTTTATTGCTATTCTGAAAACACTCAGAAATTGTTGTAGCTTCACTTCATCTAACTCCTTTCTCTCTCCAACATTTTTTTAGTGCTCTTTCAAATGTATCGACAAACTGTTTGGTTTGTCTGTTTGATCTTGTGTGATAAGGGGGCGTTATAATGTGTTCTATTGCTAATGATTTACAGAAAATTTTATATTCAAGAGCCGTGAATTGTGTCCCGTTATCTGAAACAATAGAGTCAGGTTCACCAAACCTTGCCAAAATCTCATGTAAAAAATTTATTGTTACCGCAGTAGTTGGTCTTCTACATTTTAATAATTAGATTTAATAATTTAATGTAACTATCATCTACTACTAGATAGTATGCTCTGTTTAACCATCCTGCAAAGTTTATATGTATTCTGGACCATGGAAAATCAGTTTTCATCCAAGGTTGAAATTTTATAGGCAGTAACTTCGCTACCAGAGCACAACCTCTGCATGATTTTATGAAATTTTCATATCTTGATCCATTTTTGACCAATACTTATAATA
This sequence comes from Ascarosepion bandense, assembly GCA_037127315.1. Lineage (NCBI taxonomy): Eukaryota > Metazoa > Mollusca > Cephalopoda > Sepiida > Sepiidae > Ascarosepion > Ascarosepion bandense. Next base: position 635,269 of record JBBBDQ010000201.1, on the reverse strand, counting down.
TTTCAAGGATTTAATCCTAGAAATTCCTTGATGTCCAATGTGGAATTCTTTTAGCATACATTTTTGCAACAATTGTATCACAATTTATTCTGCATATATAAGTACATTATTGCATAATGAAAATGCATTATTTCCAGTAATATTCACTTTTCTATTTTTCTTTAAATCTTATTTGTTTCTTCATTTTTATTATAAACATGTCTTTTTCCAACTTAATTCTTATTTCCTCTAATGTTACTGGCAGTTCTCTTATTGTATTGTATAATACATTAATGATTTAATTTTTCAGTCCTTATAGCCATAATTACTGTGTCCTTAAGTGGTTCGCAGAATTTTGGTATTTGTCTAGATAGTCCGCCCGCATGACTCAATTTTTTGGATGGTAGAAACTTCATTTTTTAGTTTAATAGGATATTTTGAAGTACATAGAGATAATGACGTATGTTATTTTCAACAAAAAAGACAAGGAATTTATTTACAAATTGTCACATTTGAAGTTTCAGTAGCTTGTTTCAGGACAAGTAATGTAAGCATGTGCATTGTGGTGCAGTGGATATCAGCTCGGAATGACAAATCGGAGAACCAAGTTCGAATTCCAGTTGAATTCCTTGTATTCACTTACACGCAAATAGCCTTGGGAAAGGTATTAATCCGTCTCTTCCCTCCAGTTATAGGTTAAATTACAGATTGGGTTCTATAGCCTTGGCTGGCAACCAGTCTACCACAGAAAGTAATGGCAACCTACTGCGGAATAATCTTTTGCCCAGTCAGTCATGTCTCTTTCAAGACATGATCGCCCAAGTGTGTATCACGTATGGCATTTAACTGATTGAATCAAACATTAAAGGCTCGTAGTTTTGATGAATTATCCAGAAGAGAAAATGTTTGTATTAAATTATCGGACCCAAACTAATATTCCAAAATGTTTAAAGGAAATTGAAAGAGAGTTCGTTTCTCATATAAACGTTATACGGTTGTATCCAATATGAATAAAAAGATATATTTTAAGGTACTTATCTTAGGAGTTGAATGGAGTTCTTTGAAATATCCTGGCTATCATTATAGGCTGATAATGTATTAGTGTGTAATATGACACTGGCGTTATTCAGACTCATGGAACAATGCATCTCTCTCTCTCTCTCTCTCTCTCTCTCTCTCTCTCTTCTGGTTTGATTCAACTTTCTCTGTTTATTTATATTAAAAAGTGATTTGACATCGTCTCGTTACTTTTTCTCAGTTTATAAGCCGCTCCATTTTTCTATTGGTTAAAATAAATTGTCGCACTGGCTCACGAATTTGAAAACAGTGAAGAAAAGAGAGTTAATTTTATTGCGTATTCACCACATCACTTCCCTTCTCGGATTTGACGAAGTCTATTGTCGCTTTTCCAAGTAACCGACCTTCCAGAATTAGTGTTGTATATCTACCTATATACAGGAATGGAATGTTCCTATCCTCTTCAATATGTGGACACTATTGGAGTAGAGTAGAGTGATTATACTAACAGTTCATTAACCGTGTATCTACTTCGTACAGCGTGCGAATCTTGTACTTGTTCATATTCACAACCTCCGTTTTGGTAATTATTCACGTAGTAACCTTCTATAGTTACAATATTGGGGACGAAGATTGTGCCATTGGCCAAAATAGAATCTATGAAGATTGTGCCGTTTGCAAAATACAACATTTTGGTATCAAAAATTACGGCTTTGGTCAAATACAACATTTGAATAATGAAGATTGTGGCGTTCACTAATACAACATTTTGGTGATGAAAAGTTTTGGTGACAAGATTTTTGGTGGTGAAAATTTTGGCTGACCTTAAGAAAAAAGATCACCAACACAGCATCTTTGTGACAAAGATTTTTGGCAGGAACTCAACTAAACGTTCGTGGATATAACGTTCTACGAACATGATATCAGCAAAAACGCACAGAAAAAAAGTTACCAAGTCAATTTTTGTGAACAAAGGTTTTCACGTAAAAATCCACCAAGTAATTAATATTAGTAAAGAAAGCTCAAAAAAGTACAAAAAATGTAAAGCATTTTTTCTACAAGGATTTTCAAGAATTTACCCGATAAGTTGTTCGAAACACAACAGTCAGACAAAAGGGTAAAAAACGATATTATCTAAACTTATATAATAAATGGAACTCTCTCTCTCTCTCTCTCTCTCTCTCTCTCTCTCTCTCTCTCTGTGTGTGTGTGCGTGTATCCGTTACCGATAGATTCCGAAACGGCTGAACCAATTTTCTTGAAAATTTACACAGTTGTACTATAAGCGTCTGCGAGTGTTCTTAGCTAGGTTTTGTGTCGAGGTACCCCCAATAAATATCGAAAATTGATAATCGAAAAAATCGGGTTATAGAAGGAGTAGTCCGATTTTAATCAAATTTGATACACTCATAGACAAAGACATAAGAAACGATATTCAGAAGTTTCAAAACTTTTTTGATATCGATACCAGGAAATCAAAATTTGAATTACATCCATTCGTTTTTCTTTCAGTCTACGGTTTCGCTTTAACTGGAAACAACTATTGCTTTTTAGTCTTTCGTGCCAACGTCCAAACAGTCTGAGCTCCAGGACCATGGATTAGTTTTAAAGTTTTCATTACACCCGAGCAACGCCGGATTATACTGCTATTTCCGACTAAAACTTAACGAAAAGGTACGCGTAATAGAAAATTCAATTTGCAAAAAACAAAACACAAAAAAAAAATATGTAACATCGTGAGAATTTCTATGGATATGTGTTACGTGGAAATAATTAATAGGAAATTAAATGATTTTTTTCTATTGACCGTTGTGGAAACAATATATATATATATATATATATATATACGTACAAATAGTGGAGTTTAAAAGAGAATTGTTGGAAATTTTGAGGCAACAACAAGAACAAAAACACCTGGAACAAAGGCTCGAAAAATTCGAGCAATTCTTTTTGAAACAGCGCAAAATGTTCACAAGTAACATTAATGACGATTCAATTTTTTTTTTTTCGAGCAGAATGTAAGTTTTGCATCGTATTTCCAGAGATACGAAGACATTTTTACAAGATGAACTGCGTAAATTAGTTGGACCAGAAAAAGTTTAGACTAGTTTTACAAAAATTAGGTGACGTTGTAGCGGCCTAACTACTTTTTTTTTGTTTGTTGGGTAATGAGAGCTTCTCAATTTTGTGTATGTACAAATAAGTGAACAAACAAGACACAAGACAGAGGTAAATAAATTTTAATTATAACAACAACTGTGAATTATAGAAAAGGGGTAAAAATAAGTTATCTCCCTTTTACTACAGATATCTGCAAAAATGAATGAAACACTTTTTTTTTTAGAGATATGTGTTTAAACAATAAAATATTTTTGAATTGTAAATGGCCCAAAGCCAATGTTCAAAAGTTTGTATGTAGACAAATAATTGAAACAGTTCAAATTGTGAGCTGGAAATTTGTGAGTTGGAAAACAGTTTGTATGTTCAAATAATTTGATACAGTTCAAAGTTATGAGTTGGAAGATAATCTGCAAGCAAAGTGTGTGTGAATAAAAAATGTCAAAAATACTTGCGGTTTAGCTGAGAAGTTGAAACAATAATAAATTATTATACCAGGAGAAAATGTTGAATGCAAAAAACTGGTATTGCAAAGTTTTGAATATTTAACTTAACTTCTCAGTCAGGTAAAGATGAAACCGGCTTATTTTCTTTTAAAAGAGTAGGCGAAAACATATATTGCCTTAAAAGAAAAGTGAGCTGGAAACAATAGGTCTGGTGGCTTCAAAGGATACTTTCCAACTGGAGCTTGAAGAGCGGGAAGATTCCCGCTTTTTCGAGAGAGAGGCAAAATGCTGCTGCTGATGCAGAACAAACCAATGAAAAGTTTGGTTACAAAAAGAAGATGGTTTGATTTATTTTACAATTTTCCTTCTCGAACTTTCTATAAAATATTGGTGATACGAGGGTATCGTAGAGAGCTCGACAACGTCGAACATACGAAGTGCATGAATTATATTCTACCAAAGAAGAATAGTGACTTAATTTTTAATGAAACTGTTAAGTTACTTTCCGAGCTTTATAAAAAAAAGAAGGTTACTACTACTTCTCCAACATAATTTCTCTTCTGACCCACCTCTAATCTAAATGGGTCTGTTTGATTGGCTAAGACTATTTTCCTTGACCAATCAGTGGACACCTAATTTTGGCGGGCTCAATGCAAAAATCCTTCTATCTTCCTCTTTTTTCAAATGTTCTAGCAAGGAACAGCAGGTAGGAAATTTCCTCTCCTTATTTGAGGCTACTTTGAACATTCTAAGAACAGTCTAATTTATTTGGACGTTAAAGAACATTTCATAGTTGGACTTCTAAAGCCGGAAACACATCTTGTTTTGCAAGGACTTTTCTTCTCTGTTATTGCCTTAACAATTAATTCTTGTTTCTTTATCTCTGTCTTGTGTCTTTTGTATTCCTTTTTTTCAGCAATTCCAACCAAATTCTCCTTAGCTTTTCAGCCCGAAAACGCAATTATTACATAAGAGAGTGTATGAATTTACTGAAAGATGACGAGGATGACTTCACTACCTTCACTAGTATTGTGAATAATCAGTGTAAGGAATTCAAATTGGCAGAACTAAGCTTAAACAATTTCAAATGCTTAATATTTGCGCAATGTCTAGTGTCAGTTAAAAACACGGAAATTAGGATGAGGGTTCTACATAAACTCGAAAATGAACCCAACTTAACTCTGTAAAACCTGGTGGAAAATTATCATAGATGTATAAACGTTCGAAACGACACTAAGAATATTAAAATAAGTGGAGTATCGCACATCAAATATGTGCACCATAAAAATAAATCCATGAAGAAAAAAGACATTATGCCTCAGCTTTGCAATTCTTGTGGACGACTACATTTCGGTAATGTTTGTCCATTTAAAAAACAAGGAATACTTTCGTTGTGAAAAAAGACACGAGAATCTCACTGCAAGACGAAAATTAAAAAGCGACTTAAGAATTTCGTTAGAGTGACTAATGACAATGAATCTTTAAGTCAGAAAACGAAAAAAATGTACAGGTGAAAATTCTGAACAAAATATGAAGTTACAACTAGACAGTGGTTCTGATTTAAGCATAATAAATGTTTATACTTGGAGGAAGATAGGAAAACCAACATTACTGAGTAAAAAAAAAAGCTCGTAACTGGCACAAATGAGAAAATTTATTTCGTAGTCGAATTTGTTGTGAATGTAACGTTAAACAAAAAAAAAAAAACAAAAAAAAAAAACGATAAAATTTAAAATATTCGTCATGAAAAACTCGAATAATTTTCTTAGTACAGATTGGATGGGGAAATTCAAATTATGAAACTGCCTAATCAATTCATTTTGCCGAAAAGTGTGTTTTAGCAATGAAACGGAAGTTCTAAAAAAGAATTAAAAAATAAATCCCCAGCGGTATTTTCTGGTAAGCTTGGCGGGTGCAACAAGCTAAAAGCGAAAATCTAGCTGAAGGAAAGCGTACAACCAGTCTTTAAAATGAAATGTACCCTTAGAGTCGATCAAACAAACAAACGGCGAGCTTGATAGACTTGAAAAAAATGGTATTTTGTGCAAAGTCGAGCATAGCGAGTTGGCTTCACCGACAGTATATATAAAAAATGTCGAAGGAGATACGCGTCTGCGCAGATTTTTCAACGGGCTTAAACGATGTCCTTAAAGATTATCATTACTCACTTCCGGGGCCGGAGAGGTTTTGTGCAGCTTAGCGGGGGTAATATTTTTTTTCTTCAAAATAAACCTTAGCAACGCATATCTTCAAATTCAAGTCGATGACGATTGTGCAAAATTTTTTATCATGAATACACACAGAGGATTAAATAAATTTAATCGTTTGCCGTTCTGCATTAAGGTCGCTCCAGCTATTTTCCGTTATGCTAAATAGTCTCGACTTCGTGGCCTCATACCATGATAATATTTTGATGAGAAGTAAGAACACTGAAGAACGTAAGAAGAATGTTTTAGAAGTGTTTAAGAGAATTTAGGATTATGGATTCAAGCTAAGGGACGAAAAGTGTGAATTCTTTATGAACAAGATTAATTACTTGGGAGATATTATTGACAATAATGGCAGGAGACTAAATCCAGTGCGAGCTAGTTCTATTCAGGACATGCCTGTTCTTAAAAATGTCAACTTCCTACAAAATTTATTGAGATTAGCTAGCTATTACATTTTTTTTTTTTTTTTTTTTGTGAAAATCATGCATTGTTTGAGAGCACCGCTAAATAAACATTTAAAGAAAGACTCAAAATGTGTCTGGACGTAGAAGTGCCAGGAAGCATTTATTTTCAAAATATTAAAAGTATCCTAACTTCAGATTTATTTTTTGGCACACTACGATCCTAAAAAAGAATTAATCGTGGTAAGTGACGTGAGTGCGTATGATATCGGAGCTTCAATTATACATAAATTCGAAGATGGCTCTATTAAACCGATTGTACATGTATCCAGGACGCTGCTTCTAGCGGAAAAATACTCAGTGATAGAGAAGTAAAGTGTAGGGATTATATTTGCCATTGAAAATTCATTCATTTATTCACGGGAGAAAATTTAGATTGCAGACGGTTCATAAACCGTTGTTAGCGATTTATGGGTAGAAAAAAAAAGGATTACCGACTCATATGGCTAACAGCTTGCAACGATGGGAAACCATTTTTTTATAATAATATCGCCCCAAGCAAGCCATTTTACTGCCACTGTTTTGCAGGGGGTTACATAGGAGGGAAGTTATGAGAAAGTGTGACAGATTATAGGGGGTGTCAGGAAGTGGGTAAGAGAAGGATGAGAAAACTAATGAGAGTGGAGTGAACGGAGAAAGGAGCATGAGAGAGAGGATGCAGGTTAGTGAGATAGGAGATGACTATTGACTTTACATTTAAATTCTTGGAGATTGTAGCTGTTGGGGAAGCAAGTAAATGGAAGGGAATTCCACAGGCGGGAAGTGCGATAAAAGAAGCTGATGGAATAGAATTTGCGTGTACATTTTATTGGTTTCACAGTAAAATGGTGGGACCTAGTTGCTAATCTTGTTGCTCGAGTAAATTCATATATAGGGGGCACCAACGAACTAAGTTCATCGGAGCAGAAGCCGTGAAAGTATTTGTAGAAGAGACACAGGGAAGCCGCATTGCTTCGGTGAGAAAGTGACTGTATCTGAGCTGCCAAGTTGGGATCTATCACATTACAGGTTCTCCGTTGGATTTTGTCAAGGACACCTAGGTGGATAGCAGGAGCACCCGACCAGATATGGCTTTAGAATGGAGTTCAAGCCGTCATGTAAGCTAAATTATGCGGACGGATTGTCCAGACATACCAAGGAATAATGATCCCTTCGAAGACACAGTCATTACTGCTCTACAATCGGAGGTAGAGATTAAAATATTTTGTGCAATACTGTGCACTGAATGACAAATTCATTATTGAAATAAAAAATAAATTAAAAAAAACTCTGAATGTTTATTCAATATGTGACAGCGTTCTCATGTACAGCGAATGAGTAGTGATACCTCTAACACTACAAAAAAGGGTCCTAAAGAAATTCCGTGCAGGACACCTTGGTATACCCAGTATGATGAGCGTAATGAAAAGCTATATGAGACATTGAAACTTTGGTAAAGTCGTGCAAACATGTGCTTTGGCAACCAAGGCACCACTAATTAAGTTTAATCCGTGGCGAGAAACTGACCACACGCGGTCACGTCTTCATATTGTTTTTGCTGTTCTGCTGAATTGATCGTACTATCTTATTGTCGTAGACAGCTTTTCGAAGTGGCCAGAGATTTTCAGATGTAACAGACCAACTATGCAAGTAGTAATACAGTTTTTACATGAACTGTTTGCGAGGTTTGGAATTCTAGATTCTATTGTTTTTTGATAATGGTAAGCAAGATGTTTGTGTTAAATCACATTACAATTGCCCCTTACCGTCCTAGAAACAACGGCCATGCACAGCGTTTCGTGGATACGTTCAAAAGAGCTTTAAGAAACGATCTACAGATGCAGCAATACAGCAATTTCTGCATATGTATAGACTGACACCGAGTAAAAACGCGCATTCAGTCATGACTCCGGCAGAGATTATGATTGTACGTAAGATAAAATCAGTGTTTGATAAACTGAGTCCAAATAGAAATATATATATATATATATATATATAAAATATAAAAAATAAGCATACGGAAACAAATGGGAAAGACTTTTACAATATTGGTCAAAAAATGTTTTACCGCATGTATCGGGTGAATAAAACGTATTGGGAAGTCAGTATTATTGTCCGAAAAATCGGAAGAATAATATAACTGGTTAAGGGACCAGAATTTATGCATAAAAGGCGCTATAACCAAATAAAAGAAGAGGCATGAGTTCAAGAAAACAATACACCAGATGAGGTGGAACATATGGAGGTTCTCTTTGATATGTTGGACGTGCCTATTCTGCAAAAGACTCCTGAAATAGAGGTCCAAAAAAGTGTAGTAAGAGGAAGAGAAAGGATTCTGAAAGGATTAACATCAACCCTAAAAATACATTGACTCTGGGAAGAGCCAATCTAAAAAGAGTGAGGTTGTTGTTCACCTACCTATATACAGGAATGGTATGTTTCTATCCTGTTAAATACGTGGGCGCTATTAGAGTAGAGTGATTATACTAACTAGCAGTTCACTAGCAGTGCATCTATTTCACGCATTTCACGCAGTGTGCGAGTCTTGTACTTTTAGATATACTATTATTCCCAACCTCCGTTTTTGTGATTACTCAAGCAGTAAGCTTAGTTTTAAATAAGTAATATACATTGCTTTAGTAAATTACAACACTTAGTTTTTGTTTTACTTTGCTGTTTTGTCTTCATTGTCTTGTCGATTTCTGGTAAAGTATCTTTTTGTGCTGGTATTGCTTTATCAATATCAGGCAATTTCGCTGTTTTTGAGACAACCGCTGGCTTTAATCTGTCTATGGAAATATTGCTATTGACATGTTCTGCAGTTGTAATAGTGAAGTACTTATTATTATGGCTAATTACTTTATATGGACCTGTGTAAGGCACTTCCAAAGATTTTCGAAATTTGTCAGTCCTAAGCCATACAAACTTACAAATCGTTTCGGTCCTTTGATATATAAGGTTTTGGTGACGAATATAAGTGTCCGGAGGAATGATTCTCCATGTCACTTTTGCATTTCCTTCACTATATCTTTTATTGCCAGTTTTGATAGCTCATCGTTATCATTGTCACATGGGTCAATTAACAGTATTGGAACTTGCGCATGACACCCCGTTACTGCTGTATATGGCGAGTAAATTGGTTCATTGGGTGTGATTCTGATACCTAAAAAAGTACAATAGGTAAGGTTGATAGCCATGAATCCTTTCTTGCAATAATTGCTGTCTTTAACGTCCTGTGTGCCCTTTCAATTAATCTGTTCGCCTGAGAATGTCACAAAGTCGTTTTCAGTTTGTGAAAGCCTATGATATTTCACAGCTCTGAAAACGATTCTGACTCAAACTGGCTACCTCTATCAGTGATGAGATATAAGGGTACTCAGAATCTAGTTACCCTTGTGTTAATGAAAGTAGTAGCGACAATTTGTGCAGTTATTTCAGACAGAGAAATCCCTCCACCCATCTAGTAGTTCTATAAATCATGATTAATGGGTACTGATATGGAGAAAAATAGAGGTCTGTTTGGTTTCTTGCTGGCGATAATGGACCTACTATGTCAAAACGCACTGTTTGAAATCGTTCAGAAGGTAGTTCAAATGGTTGGTATGTTTAATAATTTTTGCTTACTGGAAAGTTTGGCACTTTTGCAGAACTCTTTGACTGACCTTTTCATTCGTGGCTAGTAATACCTGGATTTTAATAAGCATACTGTGGCTGATAGTCTGCACGCATTGTCCCACCCAAGAATATAAATTTCCTAATCTCTTGCGGTACAAAAGGTCTCAAAAACAGTAACGACATATCGATATATATAACTTGTTTTTTACCTGTATGGTAAGGTTTCAGCCTGTCTTTTAATTGTTTAAATTCTTCATCCGATTGCTTATGGGTGACAATTTTCTGTTAATCACAAAGATCTTTTGTTACAGCATTAACCGGCCTTGATGAACAGCCTACAACTGTCTTCTTATATCAGAAATGTCTGATATATTCGCTTATAAAGCTCAGATGATGTTGTTGTCTGTCCGACTTTAAAGGCAAATGTCTAGTAAAAGCATTACACAAATGCTTATGGTCTGTTGATAAAAAAGTATTCCTATCTTCTATGAGGTTTTTTAAAGTGCAACACAGCTAGATATGCAAGGAGTAACTCACGATCAAAGGTGGAATATCTTTGTTGAGTCTGAGACAACATTCTAGAGAAGAAACCAATGGGAATAGGCTAACATTCGAATCTAGAAATGCTAATGCCGTTACACTTGATAAGGACCTCTTCACTGCTTGGAAATAAGCTAATTGATCCGTAGTTAGTTGTTTTGCACTAGGATTCAAATGGATACATTCTGTGAGTGGGAAGATTAAGTTACTAAACTTTGGGATTAACTTTCTGTAAAAATTGTCTATTCCAATAAATCGTCGCAATGTTTTTGAATCCTTGGAAGGAGGAAAATTGTTCAGTTCCTGAAGCTTATTAGCGTTAGGTTTGATTCCTTCCTTCGAAATATTAAGACCCAAGAAGTCGAGTTCTGTAACATTGAAAATACATTTTGAAATTTAAATTTTAAGATCATATTTACTTAGCTTCCTAAATACTTGATCCAGATGTTCAGAATGAGAATCCTCATCATCGGAGTATATTGAAATGTCATTGATATATGAAAATTTACATGTCCCGGAAGATGTCATCCATTATCCTTTGGGAGGTACTTGAGGCGTTCCGCAACCCAAAAGGCATGTAGTGATATTCAAATAAACCGTGTCCTGTCACGATAGCAGTTTTACATACATCATCAGGATGTACTGTGACGCCCCCACGACTGGCCCTTCACGTCAACGCACAAAATCTCCGCGGCTGATCGATAGTCGATCACTTCATTTCAAACCGAGCTCTACCCACGTTGTTTTCGATTGATTACAAAGATGGTCTGGGTCATAAGTCGCCGAAATCCGCTGCATCAACAATCCCGACAGAGCTGGAGGCCACAATTAGAAAAGGAAATCTTTGTAAAATTAACAAGGAATTTATATCCATACGTTCTCTTTCGTACAGTATTTGCTTGTAGTTTATCATTCTTGCATGCAGAAGAATATAACTCCAACCCACAGCTTCTATAGAATGTAACACTTTATCTAAGTTGGTGTGGCACCAGTCTAAAGTTGGAGGTTCTTCCAAAGCAGGCTGTCGCGTACCGATCCAACTCTACTGTACTCAACTATACTGTACTTAACTGTCTGGAAATCCATCAACTCTTGCTTATATTGAGCCTCGCATCCAGCAGGGATGGTTGTGACGCACGTTTGATACACTTAGCATTTTCAAATGATCAACAAGGAATCTTCCTTTTGGTCAGTTGATCAACCTCGTCTCCTTCTCTCCTGTGTGGGTGACTCTTACTACAGCTCGAGGAGTGTGGAAGGTTTCTCCGACTTTCTGAAATCCATCGGGGCCTTTTTTTCATTGGTCCTCTGATCAATCCTCTCTCTCCTTCTCTCCGGTATGAGTGCCTCTTACGTGGGACGTGATCCAGCCCAATCGGCAAAATTTCAATTATCGCTCTAAAATTTATTTCCCATCAAATCTTTGGTGTGTGACCGTTTCACATCTGTGTTTTATCATTTCAATCGTCGTAACAAATTATCTAGTTTCGGTCGAAAAAAACCCATATGTTTCTCTTTTAATTATCAACATCACAAGATTTCACAAAAAAAAACAAAAAAACAGTGAAAATTTTATTTCTGGGAATTTCGTCTCTCTTTCTGACCAGGGGTGGCTATCCCTAGGGGTCATAAAAAGCTTCATGCCAGGGGAAGTTTGTTTCAAATCAAATCTTTAGACTGCTGTCTTTTTCGTTAAATATTTCAATAACCGAGAGATTACTTTTTGCGAAAATGGCTGTTCCGAATTTTGTAATAAGACTCCTTATCCGAATCTGCATCCAGCACTCAAGAGTCATAAAAAATGATCTCGTAATTTCATGTGTATATTTTTCCTGCGTGGTCTTAGAACATCCTTCATCTAGCTTCTAGTGGATGAAGAAGAAATAAAAAATTCAATTATTATCCCTGTTTCTTCTCTTCCCCTCTCTTGACACCAGAAATAGTGTTACAGCTCTTCCTTTACCGATTTTGTCATTTACTTGTACATGACACACTAAACTCCAAAAATCTATTAGTAGCACTATTATAGTGTTACAGCTCTTCCTTTACCGATTTTGTCATTTACTTGTACATGACACACTAAACTCCAAAAATCTATTAGTAGCACTATTTGTCATTCATCGTGCGTTGTTTAAAATGTCTCTCTTCTTTTGTTTATATAATGTTACATTTTTAAATGTCTCTCCTCTTTCCCTGTTTATATCAAGCAATTTTTTAAATGTCTTTCTTCTTCTTTTCATGTCATGCAACATTTTAAATGTCTTCCTTCATCTTTTCATGTCATGCAACGTTTTAAATGTCTTTCTTCTTCTGTCTATATCAAGCCATGTTTTGTATATATGGGGTTCGCAGCACCCCTCAAAGTTTCTTCTTTTTTCTTCCATATAATGTATTTGTGTATATATATATATATATATATATATGTGTGTGTGTGTAGGGTTATCAGTACCCCTTACGCTTTTTTTTCTTTTCGTGCGACATGTTCGTGTACTTATGGGGTTCGCAGCACCCCTTACGGTTTGCGTGTTTGTTTTATGACTTTGTTCTTCGTGGTTATCATTCTTCTCTTCACAATAGAAAATTTTGATGTTCCCTCAGTAAGCGCCGGCTTTACTTTTTCTTCTGTTGCTGAATCCAATTTAGTTTCTTCTTCGTCTTGTCTCGACTTGACTGAATACAAATCATCAAACGGCACTCCCTTTTCGAGCCGTTGCATACTCACCAAAACGTTACTGACCGACCTTTTTCTTTGTCTCTTAAATCTCCGTATCACTGCTACTATTGCAGCGATAATTACCAAAGTATCTACCGATGCTGACCAGCTTATTAAGATCTATTTATCTTCCCATACCATACTCTCTTTTCCCAAAGCATTTAACTTTTATTTCGGACTGATTTAAACTAATCCTCTCTTTAGGTTTCAATAATTTTGGCATCTTTTTAGGGTAACTTCAGGAAACCGGCTCATACCGGTTCCCAAAATTCTGTGCAATTTCCTAAACTTTTGTCAATTATCCCTACAATTGAATATTTCTCTTCATATTTCTCTTCGGTTTGGTAATACGTAGGTAGGGAGATGGACTTTCCAAACACTGAACACCCTATGGGCAGTTTTATCAAAGACAATAAAAGTTCTACCTTCAGTGTCCCCGTGGGCTCTTCCTCAATATCTTAGACAAATCAATCAGCCCTTATATGGCGACTGCTTATACTCCATCAGATATACTGATAGCATGCGGCAACACTGTTTTTGTTAATACCTCCAATTGGCAAGATTTCTTAATCCCCTCTCTATCGCCTCTGAATAACTCAAGTACATATAGTTTGTAATTACCGGTGACATATATAGGACTTAGTGAAGTACACGTTTCAAAGCATTATCCTTACACTTCCCTGCTTCTTTTGTCGTAAGCATCATAAATTTCGTCCTAGCTGAATTCAAAGCTTCATACTCCATCTCTATTTGGTATCTTGCAACTGTCCCCAGGCCCTGATCGACTCGGGGGTAGGGAATAGGCAAATTTATGATTCGATATACTTCAAAAATACTTTCACTGTTCTACAGTGGAATGGACATTAATACCAGTAATCTCCCTTCTTTTAACAAGGTAGTGCAATTTAGAGCAGTGTAGTATTTCTATAGTTCCTCGATGCTTGGGGATAGGTGTTCTAATGACAAAATGTCTAGTTAGGTTATCACGTGCTCTAACAGGATCGTCTAACTAGTCTGTGGCACGTTATTAGTAATGGTCATTAGCTAGAAATACTGCTGCATAAACCCACTCAATTCTTGTAACTCAGATGTCACAGCCTTCGAACTATTAGTTCTGTCTTAGTTCTCGTAGATTATTTATTAACCCATTGATACTCACCTTATTCCATATCAGTTCAAGCCTTGTCACATTCAGTATCGATACACTTTCTTTTGTCACTTAGGCTAGGTTTCTTTGATTCTTTCCCACTTCTTCCAGTTTTCGCCTTATAGTTTAGACATCATCTTCAGTCATTGTTCTAAACAGGACACTCGGTGCTTTTCAGCAATAGAGGCCACTGCTCTCTTTCCTCTTGTTTGTATTCCTTTCAGATAATTCTTCTAATCACTCGTGATCGTGTATTTCCATAGTCAATCATTCTAAAGTACTGTTGCTGCTTCCTTCTCTTAACTTCTAAACTTAAATTACTCTCCTTCCTTTAAAATACCTTTAGTAGGCTGATGTGTGCGGTGCTTCTGCCCCAAAGGTCATGCTTCATCAATGCTATCGCTAGACACACTCACACGCGACTATGTGCAGGCACAACAGCACTAACGATTAATTTCCTCCGACCTTCGTGACGCGCTAATCACACCTCCATACCCACAACAGCACCTACTGTTGATTACTGGATAAAGTTTCGAACGAGCCCGGCGCCGTTGCGCACCGATACCGAGCACATTCACCCCCATTGTTCACTGCCTTTTTTTCTTATTAACATTTTGATTTCTCCACACCTCCCAGTCTATGCTTAAGGCGTAATTCTGGTTCTTTTTCTAGCCCTCTTTTATTCCTTAATCGATTTTGAAGTTGGGAAAGAGGCATCAAACCCTCTTCCTCCTCCCACTCATTTAGCTCTTCCTCTTCTTCGGGAAGTTTCGAGTCTGAACCCTAGACTTCACTACTGAGGTTCTTTGCTCTTTCTGTCGACGAAGATAGGACTTGGCAGTGACATCACGAAGCCCTCTACGTCATCCGGTTCACCATCGACAGTTTGTACTGGCTGATGCCATAATTCTCTTTCTTCTTCCTCCTAGGTGTCTTCGTCCGTTTCCATATCTTTCGGTTCTACAAGGGTTGCTCTCCTCATCGTTGACTTTTTTTTGTTTTTGGTTCAGCCGCTCCCCAATCAGTTATCCTGGCTAACTTCAGGTCATTGGCATGATCCCTATTAACTCATCCTGTTATCTGATCCCCGACCACAAATGACACTGGAACCGTCTGTCCTACTATTCTATAATAGGGTTCCCATCTCTGGTCCAATTTTCCTTCTCTCTGGTAAATCTGATAGAACTCGGGGTCCCGACCTTTAATTGTACCTCGTTTATTCCTCTATTCACGTTCATTTCTTTTCTTCTGTGCCCTCTTTATTCTCTGCTGTGCCTTGGTGAACAACTTATGCTGTTGTTCGATCCTCAACTGGTGATGGTCCTTTCCCAAATACTTTCTGTGGGGCCTTAAATTTTCTACTGACAAAACCACATCTCTCCCGTATAGCATATAGTATGGTGAGAACTTAGAGGTTTCATTTATTATAAACCTCACGACCGCTAAGGCCTAAGTCTCAGTGTTGTCTCTCGCTAACTTGGTCAACACATCTCCCAAGATCCCATGAAACTTTTCTACTTTTGCATTACTCTGGGGATGATAGAAGGAAGTGGTTATGTGTGTTATATTTAGGCTTGTTAGGGCCTCAGCCATTATTCTATTCACATTTTCTGGTTCATTGTCTGTGACCAGCTGCACAGGGGCACCATATCTAGGGAATATCTCGTCCATTA
The DNA here is from genome assembly GCA_037127315.1 of Ascarosepion bandense. Taxonomy (NCBI): domain Eukaryota; kingdom Metazoa; phylum Mollusca; class Cephalopoda; order Sepiida; family Sepiidae; genus Ascarosepion; species Ascarosepion bandense. Next base: position 619,371 of record JBBBDQ010000201.1, on the reverse strand, counting down.
CTAAATCAGCCACTGTCTAAGATTTCTTATTTCTTATTTGGCACGGCATACACCTCTGGTTAATTTGTTAGCCTGTCTACAAAGCTTAATATGTACATGTTTTCCCTGTGGGTTTTGCGGTATGGTCCCGACGCATCCATACTAATCATTTCAAAGAATAAATTAGGGATATCCGTCTCTTCCAGAGAAGCCATCTGTCTTCTATACTGAGCAGTTCTGAACGTAGCTGGTAACCTCGGCATACAGTCCAGGACAGTAATAAGTTCTTCCCACTAGGACAGAGGTCTTATAGATCTCCATATGACCTAGCTTATCATGATACCGCCCCAATATCTCCGCTCTCAGATCCTTAGGAACATTTCTTCGTCTCTACCTGAGAGGTAATATAGCTTCCCTTCATGTATTACATGATTGGAAGTCTCGTAATTTTATTTATCTATTAATCCTGGGTGGTCTTAGAATATTCTTCACTTAGCTTCTAGTGGACGAAGAAGAAAGAAAAAAAACTATCTCTTCTCTTTTCTATTTCTCGGCACCAGAAACAGTGTTACAGTAACGTTATCTGGTGGTATGCCGAGGACAAATCAATCTTTGAAAATATCTTTTTTTAATTGAATTTGTAACTAGAGAGTTGATATTGGGAACTGGGTAACGGTCCGGATTCGTAACGCTATTCAGTTGTCTGTATTCGCACACTGATCTGCACGTGCCATCCGATTATGACATCATGTGGAGTGATGAACGGCACTCTGATTTGGAAAGGAAAATTATGTCAGCTTGCCCAAGCTTTTTAAATTCTTTCTTACAAAAGCAATATAACAACAACAACAACACAAAAATCACTCTCTATGCATGGAATCCAAGTATTGCATCGAGCTCTCAAAAAACAAAAAAACAACAAAAAAAAAAGAAAAAGAAAACAAAAAAGAATATATCCAAAATATAAATTACAATTTAAACGTCGAAGCAAATCACGAACATTGTCGCTAAAAAGCATAAGACAAAAACACTGAGTTATGCATCTACTTTTAAAAACACTCTTTCACACCACTCAAAGCAGTGGGCAGCCAGTCACTATTCACCATTGACCCCGGGTCAACTGACCAGATACAAGCTTCAACGCCAAACTCGTACACTCTATGACCAGTCGATATTGCTCTTCTGTGTTATTTAAAAACAAAACAAAAAAACTATTTCGTTTTTGAGGATGCAATTCTCTCCAATGTTTAGGCTGGTTTGAGCTGATAAGTATTGATTTCATTAGTAATATCCTTCCTTTATTTCTCGACTACCTACATGGCATTGCATTTATAATGATTTTTCAGTTGTCTGCTGCTTACATCTTCAATTATAGCACACGAGATGAAAAATTCTGGTGAATTTTGAATGATCATAATTTGGTTGTTCATGGAACTATCAAGACAGATTTAGTGCCATTTGTTAAGTTTTGTCAAACTCTCTATATCTGCATTAAAGTTTGTTTTTCTTTTGGATATATAGAAAATAAAATGTTAATTTGAGATACCGACTTACAGGTATTCTTTTTAAATAGTCCTGCTTGCAGCTAAGCATCTCTTTAATTATGGTGCTGAATTTTGTAAGATTTGATTGCAAAGAAAATCGGAATTTACACACACCTACACCTTTTTATGAGCCAATAAACAAGCATATAAAATTATACATTCACCAACAAAAAAGCTCCTTTTCTAAGACCGTTAATTCACTAAATTTTGCAATCTGTTGACGTCGATATTTTATTCATTTTCTATGAATAAAATATCTTATTTATTTGCTGAACAGGAATTAAGAAAAAATCTAAAGTTTGATCTGATTCTATTCTTCACAAACGTATAAATACGCGTGATTTTACCTTTCTCTACATAGAGTTACATGTCGTCTACTGGACGCCAAGCGACACCAGATCTGTGTTTTTTTTTTGTTTGTCTTTTTTTTTTTTTTTTTTTTCACAAGTCCATTTCGTCTGACTTTAAGAAGCACATTCAAAAGAAAAACTTTATGCAGAACTTTCAAACATAAATGTTATTTCAAAACAACAAAATTAACGCTTATTAATGCAAATGAAACTCTTTTATCTTTTGTTCAATCTTCTGATTCCTTCAAATGTGGTGGATTCGGTTATGTTTGGCACAAGACCATTTCGCAAACATAACCGATGCTTCCTACAGTAGTTTTGAGTATTTCGATGGATTACTTTCGCTCATGCTGAAAAGGGTAATTTTAACACTCTTATCTTCTAAGCCAGTTTCATGAAAGTGTGTTTGTGGTGATACCGAGCAAAAGCGATGGACCGGATGTCGGCGCTTTCACGACCAAAAATCAAATGACCAAAAGTCGTTGTTGCGCATCCGGGTTCGCGCAGATGTTCCGGTTGAAAAATTGAACAGGTGAAGAGGCTCATCCCTTGTTTCCTGTTTAGGATGCGGTTTCCGGTTTTCTCTTTTCTAATCTTCTCAATTTGTTTTTTTTTTCAATTGGAGTAGATAGACTAAACTATCGCCCGGTTCACACTCCACCCACATTTAGTGAACAGGTGAAGAGGCTCATCTCTTGTTTCCTGTTTAGGATGCGGTTCCCGGTTTTCTATTTTCTAATCTTCTCACTTTGTTTTTTTTTTTTCAATTGGAGTAGATAGACTCAACTATCGCCCGGTTCACACTCTACCCACATCTATTGAACTGGTGAAGAGGCTCATCCCTTGTTTCCTGTTTAGGACGTGGTTTCCGGTTTTTTCTTTTCCAATCTCTTCACTCTTATGTAGCCCCCCTGCACATCAGTGGCGTTACCGCCTTGCTCGGGGTGATATGATTAAAAATTAAATTTCCATTTCGCGAGCCTACGCGAATTTTATTGATCAGTCAATGGGAAGCCCAGAATCAAATACAAGTGTGAAATCCCAAACGAGCTGCTGTGATCCAAAAAGAAGATATAAAAAGCAGACACAGACAGACCCCAGCAGGCAGAACTTGAGAAGAAAAGTGTAATCAATATCCCCTTGACCTAAGTCAAGTGGCTACTACGCTTGCCTCTTTCCTTCCCCCTGTCTCAAAACTACTTACTGACCTAATGAGCGACTACATCAAAGATATTCTTCATTACACGCTCCCCACATTCCTAAGCCTTAAATCTCTTTCAGCATTTTATTTGCCATGAACATTTTAACCTCCGTTGGACCTATATTCAAGTTATTACTTTAATTGTAAAAACATTAATTGATATGTGCATATATAAAAATGTTATTTTTCAACTCAAATTAAATTTCTTGATTTTATAATCATTTTATGACTTATAGTGGGCTATCTACCACAAGGCCAAATTCCATTAACCTGCAACAGTATACAGCTACCCTTCACTACAAACGGGATAACAATAGATAAGCACCCACTATATGTTAAATTGATCGAATGGATTTTACCTGGGTATACACTGATAGTAGCTAACTCTAACCGACATCAAATTGCCATGTGGATCAGTGTCATTCCAGATATTGCAATAAATTATTTGTTTAACTATCATATTGGTACCAGCGGATCACAATTTATATTTTTCGCTAAATATTAATTCTTATGCATGAAATTCTCAATAAAATACATATTTTCCAGTTTGATGGTTCATTCAGTTTTGTATTCGAAATGAGAAATTTAATATCTGTTGTCACAAAAGGAAAAATTTAATTACAGTAGCAGCTATTTTCTTCGGTGAGTGCTATTTAGAACAAGAAATTTCGTTGTAAAATTAAAAACAAATATTTTAAAAGTGCTATTTTATTGTTTGAGAAAAATCGAGTAAAAAACTTTGGATTTTCAAACGATTTATTTTTAGTTAACCAGATCTTATTCATATTTTCTTCATACCATTTTAAGCAATTTAGTTTATAAAATTGCCCATTATTATTATTCAGAATAGAAAGAGCGAAAATAATATGTTTAAAAAAGCTCTTAAAATCAAATATAATTGACTAACGCAAAAAAAAAATGCTTTTACGTATTTTCATGTATTAAATTAGGTCAAAAAATTAAAAACAAGACCATTTTTCAAAATGTAAATAATGTAATTTTAATAACACTCCATCTAAGAAATTAAAGCCCTAATAAAGTTGTCACTTAAAAAAACCCAAAAAAACAAACTTGAAAGCGTTCTTCATATTGCAAATTTATTAATCTTGTACAATGTAATCTGTAGCCACAAACCTTATGAAGCCCGAAAAGAGTAGTGAATAATGCCAATAATGCTTATCGTTGACAAATAAATTAAACAGTAACACTTATGTCATTTAGTCTATTTCTCTTTATTTACGTTAAACGGATATCATTCACCGTTGATTTTTTCTTTCTCTGTTGTTTTGAATATTTGTAAACGACGATCTTAAAAAATGGAGATAATAATAAATACGTGTCTTTTTTTCTTTTTTTTTTTAAATTTTCCATGATATATAATATAAGGTTCGATCTATTTCTTGTTCTGGGGTATCAGTCGCAGGAGATTAAGAGTTTATTTGAAGTCTAACACAAGGTAGTAGTCAAGATAGACACGTGGAGAAACTCAGCACACATATGTAGTCAAGTGAAATAAACTAGTAGTCTGGGAAGTGGAGTGAAAGATATTAAAGCAAAGTTTCTAGGCGGATACAGGAGAAAAGAGATACATGCGGCAACAGTTCACGACGGTTTCCCTTACTCATTTAGCTGTCTTCCTCGCCAAGCTACGTGACACTTACACTTTCCTCTTCGCTTTCTATCTTTTATTTTTCGCATTTTTTGTTGTGAGATGATTCAAATCTGCAACAGGGGAAATCAACAGGCACATATAATGGAGTGAGAGAGACCTGTGGGAGAAATATTTCACGAATTATCTCATTGTAATCGATGAGAGTTAGTTTCTGCTGTTACTAGTTTCTGCGTCGCGGGCCGAATGTATGACTGTTGATTAAAGCGCATTGGTGTTGCAGCTGATGGCCTAGGTAGTCGTGTAGTTTGTCATTAACTTGTCATACTAAATCGGTGAACAATTTTCTCTACACATTATTTTCAACAGTATTAGTTATCTTTGCAGTCCTGATCTTTGGTAACCGGGAGGAAAAGTAATGAGCTTACCTGTATTAGGTCCATTGCAAATGTCAGTCGGGTTGGAACTGGGTATTTACTCAAGTCTTCTCCACATAGGCGGAATGCGATATTAGGTCAATTTTTAACTTGGAGTTTCTGAGTGTATAAACTCGGACAAAAATTCCTCGTGTTAGAATATAAAAGGTGCTTATTTCTCATTAGTCGATAATAGTCATTTGTATTTGGGAGCAATATTCCAGAAGTAGGTGCACAGAGCCGGATGAGATTAAGATCTTTGAATGTCGAGGTGAGCAGTTCTGTTTGAGTTAAAGAATTGGAATTCCGACAGGGTATGGCATATTAATTTGTTCGAATTGTCCATTTGTTCTGCGAAAATAGTTGTGCATCATTTTATTAAATCAAATAGCTGGGTGTAAGTTATTTATCTGTATGCATTGGGAAAAAACAATAATTAATTTTAACTAGCATTAATTTTGATATTTATTTATTTATTTTCCGTAAAACAGTTTTTCATACACACAAAAAAAAAAAATGAATAAATCAGTCATCAATTACCTTACCCATTATTCTTAACAGTCAGTCAGTTAAGTGCCATACGTGATACACGCTTGGGCGATCATGTCTCGAAAGAGACATGATCGCAGAAGATTATCCCGCAGTAGGTTGCTATTGCTTTCTGCGGTAGACTGGTTGCCGACTAAGGCTATAGAACCCAATCTGTCCTGTTATTTAACCCATAACTGGAAGGAAGAAACGGATTAGTACCTTTCCCGAGGGTATTTGCGCGTAAGTGGATTCAACTGGAATTCGAACTCGGCTCCGCCGGTTTCTCGTTCCGAGCCGATATCCACTGTACCACAACGCACATTCAACAGTATTAGTTTTATTTGCAGTCTTGATTTTTGGTAATTGGATGGAAAAAGTCATAAGATTGCTATTTTTCATTATTTTTTCAAGTAAGTAAATATAGTCAGAATTATGACTTATGGTTAGGAAACAGAAAAGTCATGGAGAAAATAAGTAATATTTTTTTTTATTTAGAATAATTGAAGTAATACTTTGATTTATTCAATATATTTTATTATAATAAAAATAACACATTTCGTTTCTTAAAATATTATTCAGTCATAACAGATTTAGTTTTTTTTAAATATTGTTTAATCATAATACTACTATTTCCATTATTTAGTTTATTTTAAAAAATTACCCATTTCATTACTATAAAATAAATAAAATGTTTATGAATTTAAATATTACCTATTTCATTAAAATATTGCGACACATAAAAAGCTGAAGTTAAGTTTTTTTCCTCCCCAAACAAAGCGTTAACAATGAGTATGATGAACGAACGATAACTCTTCTTTGAATGCATAAATATGGCAGACAGGCCTATTTCTGCTTTGCAAAAGTTTAAAAACTGTTTAGCGTGACCATATCCAAACACAGTGATAGATTTGACGGAAGGTCATAACGTGAAGCCACACATGCCAGAAATTGTTTAGTCCACTCAGTACTTCCCGTCAGGGATTGGTTATAACCCCCGCTCCCTTTAAAGGGCAACATTGAAATTAAATGCATCCTGCAGCATTTTTTAATTTTTAAGTAATTACACATATTATTTATTCGTGTAACCTTTCCCCTCAAAGTGAAACAAATAAATGTTTCGCTGATTTAAAAAAAATACTTTTTTAACATGGTTATTAAAATTAACTAAAACTTAAAGAACTTCATCCCTTCTTGATCCCGTCATGATTATGTTGTAGTTTAAGTTAGTTGCACTGGGGTGAATACGAAATAAAAATAACTTTCTTTTATTCACTATTTTCAAATTCGCGGTCCAGTGCGAAATCTACTTTTTGACCAATAGAAAAAAAGATTGCCTCGGTGTTGGAGAAAAGATCAAGGAAAATTTTGCGAACAATGTAAAAAATGTTTATTAACCAATGAAAATAGGGCGCTTTACAAAATATAACAAATTGAACTTTCAATGACCCATGACATGTTTCTTCCTGCCCCAAAATGAGCTGACCACGTGATTGAGTTGGGTACATATTTCACGGTTTTCGGTCGGTCGGTCAGTCAGAGAGAGAAGGGAGCCGAGAGCCCTCAACATAGCATAATGTAACAGAAATTGTCGACCGTCGATCGGACACAACTGTCCCTGCGATCTACATTCGCACTCCCTCCTCTTCTCGGTGCTGTTTTCTTTATCTCTCTTTCTTTCTCTTCGGCTACTCACCGTACACAAAAAAAAAAGAGAACAAGATATTACTACTCGTTTATTGATACACACAGCGAAAACATGGACTTACCTTTATCTGTACAAATAACATTTCGCTAAAAACGAACGAACGAACTGTTAATTGTAGTTTTATTTACATTATTAGGATACCTTAGCTTTATTAGGATACAGACTTAGTGATGCTTGTAAGGTTAACTTTGCATGCCATTGACATATACCATTCCCTACTTCATTGAGAATGTGTACTTATTCATTTGGCTATATAAAAATCGAAATATTACTGTATTTAAAGAAGCAACAGCGACAATTTATTTATCGCAATATGCATTATCATGTAAGAAATAAATTTTGTGCAAATTTAACTCAAAAGGGAGTTCCAATATTAAATCTAACTAGATCGTCACTGATTAGCTAAAAACGTTTAACACGTGAGAACACCACAGAGAACATATTTGAACCAAGGTTTCCGCCAAAATTTCAATAGTGTTCACCGATCCACCCACGTAACTAAAAATTTCTAAAAACAAGACTCGACCACCGAGAATTCAGTGAATCTTGCGACAGCAACAAATTATTACCCAAATCCACGTCACACGACATTTTGACTTTTAAAGTTAAGACTTTTCTTAACATAAAGAAAACTTCAATGTTGTCTCCAATTTCAACTTTAGCTTTACTTACTCAACCAACACCGAAAATTTTTATTTAACAATTTTCTCGAACAAAGACAATCATTCCAGTATTTAAAATTGCATTCAACAATTGAACTTTCTAAATAATAAGAATAAAGCATTCTCTTTCAGGTAAACGAACACAAAGAAATAACTTTGACAAACTTTAACATTTTGAATTACAAATAATTGAACTGTTTAATCTGTAGAGAACCAAGTCTAATCAAAATATCTGCATATACATTCTTCACACAAAATACATCAAAAACCACTAATTCTGTATTTGATTGATAAAAAATTTACCATTGTTTTCTGTTTAAAAAGGGTGACTTATTGTTCTTCAATTGAATGCTTTCGTTTCAAATGTTGTTGAAGTTTTTCAGCAGCCATAAAAATCCCTCTGATAAAATGTTAACTCAACAATAATACATCCAACTCCTCAACAGGATCTTGGCGACACACAATCCTTGAACACCATAGCATTAGATGTCACGAAGGCCTTTAACAAGGCACAGCACAAATGTTAGCTACACAAGCTATGGAATCACTGGAAGGGTTTTTTCAAGTATACGATACTTCCTAACGGTTCAAATTTCTAACTACCGTCCTGAAGATAGTTATTAACGGTACGATACGATGATATACGGTTGCAATACTAACACTCTTGATGATCAGAGATTGGCAGATGACCTGTCTTTCGTTCTAGCACTAACATCCCAGTGGGGAAACAATTCACTGGTTACATTCAATGCCTCAAAAACCAAACTAGTTGCATTCTATCACCGCAGATCAGACCACGAACTACAGCCAGTCACAATGAACGGATGTCCCCACGAGGAGGCACAGTGCCTTGAGATAACATTGGGCCTCACACTGACAATCATCTTCAAGTGGATCTCTTACATACGACCTATTGCTAAAGATGCAAAAAAAAAAAAAAAAAATCGGCTCCCTGTACCGCTCCGGTAAGTACTTGACGTCTAATGCTATCCTCTAGGAGTTATATCAGGATGAAAATGATGTACTGTTGTCACATTTGAGAGGGAACTACCCATTCCTCACTTTACAGTCTTGATGGAGTTAAAAAGCGTTTCCGAGTCTTTTAATTATTTTCCACCATCCAATATCTCTCTCAAAGGTGGAATGTGGCGAGTCTATTGCTACTTCCATGGAAAGTGCTTGAACGAACTACATTCCTTGGTTCACGGCCAGGACCCGCCATGTTACTTACATTGTAGCAAACCACCCACATTTCCTCCGTATTCCATCGGTGAGAAATAAGTTCCATTCGAACAGCTTCTTTCTCTGAAGCACTACCCTGTAGATCAGACTTCCAAGTGGATGTTTCCCCGATCACTACAATCTTAACATGTTCAAGTCTAGAGTTAACCGTTACCTTTCCCTCTTATCCATATAAACTACTCCTTAACATAACTCTATATTTCGAGTGGCACCTGGACATTGTACAGGGTGAACTTTACTGTAAAAAACCAAAAAACAAACAAAAAAAAAAGCTTGTTCGTGTTTGGGTACCTATTTACGACATCCAGAAACTTACTTTTTTTATTTTTTGTAAGGTCTGTAACTTTTTGTTATAATATATTTCTCTCCCTTGTATTGGCAACGCCATGTTATCATTTGTTTGTTATGCTAATACAGCGAACTCTTCTAAGATGATTTCAAAGCCAGAAGATGGAAAATTAAATTCTGATAGAAAAAAGCAAATTATTACAATAATAACTGTAAAAAAAATTAACTTAACATGTGATTATTTTAAAAAATAACCTAAAAAATACTTGTGGGGAATATGAAATTAAAAGTAACTCTCTTCTATTCACTGTTTACAGATTTTGCGAACCAGTGCGAAAATCCCATTGAACTATACAAAAAAATGATTGTCTCCGTAGTGAAGGAAAAAAAAGAAGCCAATTTCGCGATCCAGTGTGAATTATTTTCTAACCAATGAAAAGGAAGCGATTTACAAAACTGAGAGAAATTAACAAGCTTGTGTGAAAAAGTTCTTTAATATAGAGAATGAAAGTGGAATCAGTCAGTTGGAAGCAGAGATCAGATAGGATACTACTGCTATGTGACAAAAGAAACTTCAAGTCGCTGAACCGGACATAAAGTCTCGTCGACATCCATTTTCTTGTTAATTTTTTTCCTTTATTTCTTCTTCTTCGTCTTCGCCTATTAACCGTCAACTAGAAAAAAAAAAAAAAAAACATCAGTAAGACACATCAATTGACTCCTAAAAATTAACGTCGTAAGTACAGTTTTACTTTATTGCTTTTCCTTCCTTTTCACTTTCTCGCCGTCCGCAAAAAAAGAAAGATAGGAACACAGACTTTATTACTACCCTGTTAATCTTTGTTTGCATACACACATTTTGCTACAACTACGAGCTCTGGATTCATCTAACTCCGTACTGCACTTTCTCTTTGAACATTTACACAGTTAATAATTTCACTTCCTACAAATTGATGTTTTTATGTTCTGTAAATAAATTTCCACATACAAACGAAACACTTTTATTCTTTCAACCTTCTGATCTGGAGTAAATTGTGGGGAATTTGGTTATGTTTGACACAAGGCCAATTTAATAAGCATGTTCGAGCTTCCATTATATACTTCAAGTATATAAACTACAACATAATCGTGCTAACCAGAAAAGCCACCTCATTTTCATTTTTTTTTCTTTAACATGAACAATAAAAATGATACTGTTTGATAAATTAAGGAAAATTCAGCGAGTTTCAGTACAAAAGAATTCTTGCTTCTTTGTTAAATCTACAATAATCTCTCATCGAATGTACAGAATTTGTGAAACCTGAAAACATGAACAGAAAAGAGAAACAATTTAAAAATATATAAATTATTTTCTTATGTAGTGTGTTCGATTTTATTGTCTCTCTCTTTCACTCTCTCGTGCGCAACGGTCTCCATTAGTAACAGTGATTGCATCAAATGAGATTTTTTATTGTTCCAATAAGGACTAGCGTTCTAGTTTCTCCTCAAATTTCCAAAGATTTAAACGGACTGTAAGTATGAGGAAAACTTGTTTTATTTTATTTATTCTTAGCTTTTGATACAGCTTAAAAATTTGCACTAATTCTGTCATCTCAGTGAATTTAATTTTCAATCAAATTGAGAATGGCATCAATTTAGACAGTAATCATCTTCAAAATCTAAAACAAAACCCTTTTCCTTTAGAATTTTCATACCTGCTGTAACTGGTTCTAAACGAAAGTAAAATATACCTATACATATTTTTTTTTAAATTTGCAAATAAGTCGGGGAATTATCTGATTGAAAGGAAACGAAATCTTCAGTACTAATACAATAATGAATGTATTGGATTATTGTATAGGTTATTTTATTAGAAAACTTTGGGGAATGTTTTTGGTGGTCCGTTTATCCATTTCTTTTCGACACCTCCTGTGTATCTTTTAATTTAGTGGCGGAGGAGTCGCAATTTTTTTTCCTTACAGTTATAAAGAAAAATCCTTGAAGATTTTATTTCTGTCAAAAAAACAAAAAATAATGTTTTTTAAATTTTTTAATTCCTTCTAACACGTTCGAAATTTTGGTAAAACATTTTGTTTTTATTTTAGTTAGCGGGTAACCAAATCGTTACGAGAGTTTACAATGGAAAATGTAAAATATTTACATAACTCAGTTTTGTTCCGGTGGGAAAAATTTGGAAATTCTTGCAAAAATCAAATAATTATCGGCTTTTAACGAAACTTTCGGAGCTTATTTACAAAAATGAATGAAATTATTTTTGAAATTATTATATTTAAAAAATCTTGGTAAAAATATTTGTTAGATCTGTTACCCACCTCCACGTAAATTCATGAAATTTTAAGAAATTAAATGTTGCGAAACTGATTTTAAACGCAGAATTCATTGGGAAATGTGAAACATCTATTCAATTACTTTTTCTTTTTTTTTTTTAATTTTGCCTCTATTTCGGAAAATCTACTCCCAATAGTAAAATAAAAAATGCAATATAACTATCACATATTCAATTTGATAAGTTTTTAATTGCTTGAATTAGATTAAGGACATTTAGTCTGAAGAAAAAAAAATTCGATTAATAATGAAATTTTAAAAGAATTGTTTTAACTTTTTAAAATTATAATAATTTATAAAGTTTCAAAAATATTTTAAAAATACTTTAAAGATTTTTTGGGGTTAGTTTATAAAATTATTAAGCGAAGATTACTAATCGAAAATTAAAAAGTTTTATACAAATCGTTGTGCCTTCCTATTTTTAAAATAAATTTTTAATGTTTTGGTGTGTATTTGAAGTTTTTTTTTAAATTTATTTGTATGGTAATTTTCTATGTGTAAAAGTCGTGTGTTTCTTCCTCTTGCCGGAAATTTAAAAAATTATACAATTATGTCACTTCTAATCGCCATACACACTTATCTTATCTCACATCTGTCAAATCTGTCAACGCATACGGTGGAAAAGTTAGAAAGTTGAACTCTGTGTTTGAGAAATAGTTTTATTCTAAATCTGTTCTCATGCTATAAATAAGTAATACTTGTGTCACAGATGTATATCTTATTTTTGCAAGATTTTTAAAACCGAGAATTAACTTTTGTTTACAAATGTGTCGATTGCCCAGAAATGACCGAAAAATTGAAAAATAAAAAATTGAAAAATTTTTAGATTCCAATTAATATAATTTGTTTGAAATACAGCAGAGTATTTTGCTTACTGGAAATAGTAAATTTAATCATTTAACTTTCAATTAAAACTAAAATAAAAGTTTCAAGAAAACTTTTGTATCTTGTAGTGGACGAAGCGTCCACTTACTAATTTAGATTTATGAGTCGACTCGACGTAACATGAGGTCATAGTGAAATAGAACAGACAATAAGAAAGAACGAGTAAGGCGAAAGTAACCAGAAAAACAATGTATTGACAAAGGTTACATGGGGTTGAGAGAGCATGCATAAGAAAGTGAAAAGGAAAGAGTCATTCCCCTTCGTCTGTTCGTAGAAACAAAATAAGATGTATGAAGTTTTTTCTCTAGCTGAAAGAAAGGTTTGTAACAATTGTTAAGATTATCGTAAAGAGTTCAAAGTTCAAATCCTTGATGAAGAAAGTCAGACAGAAGACAAAGTTCTGTGTCTGTGTGTGCGTTGAGTAGAGAGAGAGAGAGACTTACATGCGAATGTAGCAGTCGGTGGATTTCTACTGACGAAGGTTGGAAAAATTGTGGATTTATGTGTAGGAAGTTATTTTATGTAAAGTCCTGTTTGAATGAAAGTTAATGTGCATAGTGTTAATGTAGGAGAAGAAAAATAAAAGAAATTTTGCGCCACTAATTGCTACACGCAATTAGTGCGCGTGTGTTTGTGTGAGTTAGGAAGACATGTTTGCTCTTGTCCCGGGACGAAATCCTAACTAGTGTACCACGTGATGTTTTCCGTTTTTATTAGCATCGTTTTTGGCGAGAACCAGTCATCACGTGGACGGCGAGTGACCATGCGTGTGTGTGTGTGTGGGTGTGGGTGTCACTGTATGAAACCCCACAATCTTAAAAAATTCAATTTAAAAGCTAGTTATCAAAAATGAGCGGTGGTACCTACAAAAAAGGCACTTAAATTATTTAAAATGTTATTTTATTTTATTTATTTGTTTTTATTTTATTTTTTCAGGAAGTCTGTAACCGGAATCTAGGTATACTAATGCACATATTGCTGTTGGCTTTTCCTTTTACTATCGTGAGCAAATAATGACTAAATTATTTCTCTTCGTAGAGGCGCCATTGAATAATAAAAGGACTGACTGAAATATAGGTTTTTCCATTTTGTTTTACAATTTTCCCAAATAGATTTCAGTGTAGCCTTTTTAGTTATATGTAATCTTAATGAACTGTGAATCTCTGCAACTAGTTTACTCATTATTTTAGCAGCATGAATACAAATAGTTTTTAAATTCCTGTAGTAGACAAATTTAGTTGAATTTGAAATTGAATGTAATTGATTTTTAAGACACATTTTTTTTCTATCAAACCAACAATAACAGTAACAATGCCGAAAAAAATTGTTCCTGAGACTCTTCCCACGGATTTTTATTGGGTATTTGATGGTTTTCAAATTGTGAAACGTAGAAATACAATCAAGACAATTATTGGCTATCGTTAATGTCACAATGCACTTTAACTTCATAAAAGATAAAGCATATTTGTATTTCATTTCACTTATTTGTGTTAACGATGATGTTTAGTTTCTCTGTATCAAAATTATTCTCATCCATACATTTTGTGGCTAGAATTTTGGTTATTGAAAATTGTATTGATAATCAGTTGAATTCCAGTTGAATTCCTTGCATTCATTTTTACGCACAAATACCCCTGGGAAAGGTATTAATCCGTCTCTTCCTTCCAGTTATGGGTTAAATAATAGGACAGATTGGGTTCTATAGCCTTGGCTGGTAACCAGTCTACCGCAGAAAGTAATGGCAACCTACTGCGGGATAATCTTCTGCCCAGTCAGTCATGTCTCTTTGGAGACATGATCGCCCAAGCGTGCATCACGTAAGGCACTTAACTGATTGATTGATAATCAGAGCCTGCATGTACTATCTCCCACACCCGACAGTGGCGGCCAAGCCTGGTTGGGGGCCCTGGACAGTGTATTTTGTGACACACGGTATCTTATCAACAAGATTTTTTGCTACTTATATTTATATATGCTACAAATTAAAAACTAAACACAAGTGATTAAAGAATGAAAAATGTTTGATGTCATTTTGGGGTTTGTTATTTTTTTCGTCGAAATCCGTGAATTTGTTTTGCTCATGCTAAGCTCAAGTCTCAAGTCAGGAAGAGATAAACTAGGGTAATTAATGTGATTTACGGTGCCAACTTATCCTCAGAAATCCCAAGTCATTTTCCTAAATATATAGTTTTGTTTTTCTTTTAGTCAAACTGATAATTCCAAGAGAACATAAGCTTTTTCCGGCGAAACGCGTCTTTGATAAAAAAAAAAAATAAAAAAAAATTCCGCTTCATCATTTAAAAAAAAACACTATAAAATTGAATATTCTTTTATATATACTGTTGAATGTGTTATAACTAAACTTATTCAATTTTTAACAAGGAAAATGTCAAGTTGATGTTAAAAATTGCCTCAAAATATGGATTTATTTAAGATGTAATGATCTTTTTATGACGTGTCTCTAATTTATATTTAGATATTTTGTATTTATTTTCAATGTTTCTAGTTTAATTGTTCACTTAGATTAAAATATTGTACATAATTAGGTTACAATAAAGTTTGTATTTTATATGAATAACTACCTTATGAAAATTGAGATGTAGTAGGTGGGGTGTTCCATATCAAAGGTTCGTTGGCAGGGTGGGGGGCACGAAATCCTAGCACCGGCTCTGTTGATAGTCGTCCTGTATATTGAAATTTTCTCATATGACAACTTCAAATTAATTAACCTTTAAAGTAGTGATGCTTATTCAACAAGAAAATATCTTTGAAACTTGACAGAAAATACACTCAGAACTATTATTACAAAGCAAATGTTTAATCACAATTGTACATAATATTCAATTTCAGTAGTCCTATTTAAGGCAAGTGTTCACTAGGGAATCTGCAGTAACCCTCTACCATGAGTGGCTCTTGGGTCTTGTACTGGGTGAACAATAACGTAAAAATCTGCAGTTTTATCTGCACAGAGAGAGAGAGAGAGAGAGAGAGAGAGAGAGAGAGAGAGAGAGAGAGAGAGAGAGTATCCCAGATACTATGCCTTCAGCTTTAGCCTTGGAACTCTAATCGATGTTTAAAAAAAAAAGAAGTTAAATATGTTCAAATAAGAAGCCGTTCATCAGGAAGCACGTACCCCATTTTTTTATTAAATGAGCTAGGGCAATCTATAGCACTTGAGGCGGCCCAATAGGGAAATTTCAAGACAACTTTGCAGATTTTGCTTCTATTCCCATGTACGCATCATACTCTCACTTCAAACTCGGTCTTGTTCTATATTTCAATACATGCAATTAAATATTAGCTTAAAAACGCGCGCTTAAGCCTCTTCTAAAGGACCTTTCGTATTCGTATGGATATTTACCTCATCTCCCCGACGTAATGTGACACAAGGTCGAGTTTGCGCTGGAGAAGGCATTTTTAAAACATTTAAAACTCGTCATTCATCGAAACGCCAGATGAAAACTGTGACTGTAAACAACAAATGTTAAAAATCTATTAGAAACCCATTATTTGTCTTTTTTAGGGGTGTGTTTCCAAATTTAAGAATTAATTTGATTTTGTAAAAGTGATGCTTAAGTTAAAACATAATGAAACTTTTATTTATACACGGTAACCTGTGATAACCTTTACACGGTAACCTGTGACCTGTAACTTATAAGTCCATAATAATAGTTTTCTACAGTAATCTTTGACTTCAAAAACGTGCGAAAATTCTTAAAAAAATAAAAAATAAAAAATAAAAAAAAATCGAAACACCAATAAAACAATAATCAAGAAATTGGTTTTTATGTTAAAAAATACATTGTCCTTGGCCTTAACCAATAGATTTAGAATATATTTTTTTCTGTACGATTGTATGAAATTTTGTACTTGTATACTACTTTAGAGAAAAAATAATCAAAGAATGAAATGATACTTTTGAGTTGAGTTCATAATTTTATTTTTTATTATTTTCTTACTTGTTAATGTTATAAAATATTTATTTGAACCCAATGAATCTCTTTTATTCTGAACTTAAAAGTTAAGGAATTATTACTCATCCGATAGGAAAGGGTAGTCAATCAAATGAGGTCCAGAATTATTTCCGTTTGGAATTTCTGTACAAAAATAATCTAAAATGTTGTAAAAATAATTTTCTTTTAATTCTTTTAAGAAAGGTTCACACTCGAAAAATTATATTAAACTTTACATTTTTCGATTTTTGAAACGGTAAATTTTTGTTTTGTTTCCCGAAGGCTTTTACCCCTTCAAATCTTTCCAAAACATACCTATTTCCATGCAAATGTATATGCTGAACGCAAATCGGTAATTGTTTATTGAAGAAACCTACCCTTTTTTCATTTTATCGAGCAGAAAAATATGGAACTTTTTGTCGCTGTTTATCTCACCCCGTAACCACGGTTCAAAAATGTTATTGACTGCAGACTGAATTCACGCGTAGTTTTACGATTTTTCGCTCTTTTTACTCCCTTTTTCCAGTTAGTACGCGGAAAATGAGTTCCGAAACCAAACAAATCGCGGAGTAATTGTTCAACGGGAGTAAATCAGCCGAAATAAGTATCCTACGCCTCATGTCATTCAGCGGTGAATCAGATATAAGAACAGTGGTAAGGGGTGAGATATAGTGCGATAAATTTCTGGCCGATATCATGAAAAAAAGGTAGGTTTCTTCATTAAACAATTATCAATTTGCGTTCAGCATATACATTTGCACGGAAATCGGTATATTTTGGAAAGATTTGAAGGGGTAAAGGCCTTCGGGGAACAAAACAAAAATTTACCTTTGAAATTTTTATTTAATACTAAAACTATTCTAGCTACGAAAAGCAACAGGATGAATTTCAAAAATTGTACTAAAAAATTACAAGTAATTTTAAAAAATAAATAATAAGTGTAAATGTCTTTCATGTCCATTAGAAAAGAAAATAATGTATTTTATTATGCTATGCAAGCACCCACCTTAAAAAGAAAGTATTTTTTTTAATTTCACCGAATAATTTTAGAAGGTTCGGGACGAAATTTCGCTATGTTCACACTTGATGATAGTGCATATATTTTTTTACTGAAATAACATCTTCAAAGATGTTTCTTTATATACTGTCACATACCTTTCTCGACGATAACCATCAAGATGTTTACACGTCGATTCGGGTATATTGCATTTTTACATCTATGGAAAGATACGGGTTATCTGCCCCAGATCATGACAAATGGACAATGATAGATACTAATAATAAAAAAATAAAATAAAATAAAATAAGATTGTTGTTCGATTGATATAATCGAACGACAACCTTCCCAGGTCTGCTTCAATATATCAACACGGAAGCTGACCAGCAATTCAAGGATGAACGTCGAGACGTGATGATTTTGATATAAAATTTTAATAAGTAATAAAAGATCAAAATAAAAAAAAGAAATATTTAAGTATGAATTAGAATGTCCAATGATCTGAACCTTAAAATTATATTCGGATATCCAACGTAGTCGAAATAACCATTTACAATATATAACAGCAAATATGAATGAAGACAGGCGACTACGAATGCAAGAGATTAACACAAGATAAAATGGGGAGAACCATATTATTTATAAACACGTGGTATGGTGTATGTGGTAACATAATATTCGTGGAAGTGTATGCGTGTTCTAACATGGGTCTAAGAACACAATAACTTATCTTTGTATCAGTTCCTTCTCTCTTTCTTTTACTGTCTTTTCTTTCCATTTCTCGCTTCCTCTTCGTTCTTTATACACTAAAAATGTATGTAGTTACGACTGTTTCTGTTTCTTTCAGTTGACTATTATATTTTCAGCATACAAATCTTCTGAAAATGTTTGCACATTTTTTTATTTTTTTCTTCAACGAGCGTCGTATTTTCTGTATTCAAATAATTCGGCTTTGTTCTTTACTTCAAAATATCTTCCTTTATATATTGACTGCTCAGCGTCGCTATTTCTATTTCTTTTCTTGTCTTCTCTTGATAAACCACTTGGCTGCGCTTTCTTTTTCTTCTTTGAATAAACCGGGATCAGCGTACGAATTATATTACAGCTTTTCTTCTTATCTTCGTCGCTATCTTTCTTTCTTCCTTGATAAAATGATTCGGCCTCACTTTCTTCTTCTTCCTTCAACAAGTAGGAGTCAGCATACAAATAATATTACAGCTTCTTTCATCTTCGTCGCTATATTTCTTTCTTTCGGTTCGGCTTTCTTTCTTGTTCTTTCAACAAATATAAACCAGCATACAAATCTTCTCTTGTCTTCGTCGCTATATGTCGTTCTTTCTTGATAAAACGATTCGGCCTCGCTTTCTTTCTTGTTTTAACGAATAAGAATTTATACGTTCGGTCTTTTTCTTATCCGGAGTTGCTTAAGATGAATTGGTTAAATTACGCTATTATCTCAAATGCCTTTTCCCTTCATTCATCGTTTATCAGCGCTCAGCAAATATGA
Organism: Ascarosepion bandense; assembly: GCA_037127315.1. NCBI lineage: Eukaryota > Metazoa > Mollusca > Cephalopoda > Sepiida > Sepiidae > Ascarosepion > Ascarosepion bandense. The sequence goes on along the minus strand of JBBBDQ010000201.1, from coordinate 600,177 downwards.
CTTGTTCTGTCGAGATTCGACCTGCAACTGACTTCAAACTTTTGCTTTTCACGTGATTTGCTTTAGGCGCGAATTCTAACTCCTGCTGCTTCACGACTTGCAACTGACTTCCATGTCTAGCTTATTTCCTGTCTAGACATTTGTTACTAAGGATATCTGGGTCAACTATCCTTGACCTGCTATTCCAAAGTTGACTCTAGTTTCCCACGTGATCATCTCCTTGTTACCACGCAGAGACCATTCTCAATATATGTGTGTAGGTGTGTGTGCGGCTATCCATATCCGTAACAATACACACTCAAAAAGAACAAATTTACATCATTTTTCAACTCTTCTTTATTTACTGAAAAAAGAATTATAGTTACGAACAGCAACGGAATTAATTTAGAAATTGTATTGAATTACAAGTATTTTACAAGTATTTTGTTTTTTACTCAGTGAAGATTTTTTCTTGTCCAATAATGTTAAAATTTTTGTACTGAAATAACATCTTCAAGGATTTTTCATTTTATTTTATAATTAAATAAAAATATAGATGTAAATAAATTTCGCGAACATCCTTCAAATTAAAAAGTACTCACAAGATATCGAAATGATGGTGGGGACTCCATCAGCAAATATTTCCACAAAGTTTTCTAATTAAATAAAATGACCTGTTCAGTTTCGTTCATTGATAAGTACTGAAAAATTCATTTAAATCGGATAATTCTTTGATTTTTTGAAAATTTATAAAAATATGGTATAAAACAGCATACGATCATGAAAAAGGCCCAAAACTTTACAAAAAATAAGTTTTTATCGTCAAAATGTTTGTCATTATTTTTTAGTGGAACGACCAATGTCCTTTTTAATTATTTTTTTAATCCTTTCTAGCAAGTTCGAAATTTTGGTTAAAAATTCTTTTTTTTTTTTTTTTTTTCGTCAGCGTCGGACCATAGCTGACCATAGAAATTTTAGCGTCTTTGTTTCCGGTGAAAAATATTAATTTGGAAATTTTTGAACAAATCAAATAATTGTCGAAATTTAATGAAACTTTCAGGACTTATTCACGTATTCAAATAATTTAATTTATTTATGAAATTATTATTTTTATAAAATCTTCGTAAAATAAAATATTTTTCAATATTATTATTTTTATAAAATCTTAGTAAAATAAAATATATTTTTTATACATGTTACCTACCCCACAAATTAATTTCATGAAATTTCTGGAAACTAAATCTTGTCAGCAAACTTTATTTTATTAGTTAAACGCAGAATTCCTTGAAGAATGTAAATCATCTTTTTTTTTTCAAACAGTTACCACTTTCCCGAAAATCTGCTTTGAATAGTAAAAGAAAAGATGCAATAAAACTATGACATTATTTAATTAGATACACTTTTAGCTACTTTTATAAATAATATATATTAAGGAAATTATTGTCTGAAGAAAAAAATTGCAATGAATAATGAATTTTTACAAGGATTAATTTCATTTTTGCTTTTAAAAAATATGATAATTTATAGTTTCAAAGATCTTTTAACAATTCTTCAAAACTTTGTCCACGTTAGGTTATTAAGTCATTAAGTGAAGACTATATTTTACTAAGCGAAAATTGAAAGCTTAATACAAGTCATCAGTTCACTAAGATTTTTAAAATAATTTTTTTAAAAAATTCATGTGTATAAAACGTGCCAATTTTGAAAGTATAGTACAAGATATTATAAGAAAATGACTATCGTAAATTTAATGTCAACATTCCTAAAATTAGATTATGGAGACTATTTCCACCATTTGTAAGATTATAGCGTATTTTAAAATTATATAAAAAAGCGTTAATCCGTCATTTTTTTTCTTAAATCATGTTTTAGCATTTAAAGTCTTCATAGGACAGCAATAAGGTGCCTTCTGGGTGTTAAAAGATACGTAAATCACTACTACTGTTCGTTTTAGAATCTATTTTTCTTTTTTTTACCTTAAATAATACTTGTTTTATGCTTTAAATCAGCTAACAGTCTTCAAATAAAATTTTTGGTAAAGTATATTTTATTTTTGGAAGATTTTTCAATAAAGAAAATTACATTGTAATGAAAGACGGTTGAAAAGGGCGCTAATCAGCTATTTTAGAAAAAATAAAATAATCGACCCCAATTAATATAATTTATGTTTGAAAAATACACTACAGGGTATTTTGCTTAATGGAAATAGTAAATTTAATCACTTAGATTTCAAATAAAGCTAAAATGAAAGCTTCAGAAAAGCTTATTCATTTATAAAAATTAATTTTAAATAATTAAATTGAAACCAGTCTATTACAAACATTAATTTCAAACAGTTTAATAATTTTGCAGAAATGTTCATAATGTTTAGTTAGTAGATATTATTATTAGTTTAATTCTTAAACTGTTAAACATTATGAATATTTGTGCGTTGTAGAAAAGCTTAAAAGTTTTTCCAGGCGCCTACACTTTTTCGCGATAATTTGCTATTCCTAGATAGGTACCTCCACTAATTCGCTGAAAAACAGCATAACATTTAGAAAAAAGGCCCCCAATTTAATAAAAACAAAGTTTCTCTGTCAAAATGCTTATATTATTATTAAGAGGAAAAATGAATATATTTTAATGATTTATTACATTTTTTAAATCCTTTTTAACACGTTCGAAATTTTGGTAAAAATCTTGCTTTTTTTAACGTCAGCGGGTGAGGGTGACCATATGGATAATGGTTTATTATGGATAATGTAATATTGCGAAACTCATTTTTTTCCGGTGAAAAATACATTAATTTGTAAATTCTTGCAAAAATCAAATAATTGTCGGATTTTAATGAAACTTTCAGGACTTATTCACAAATGAATTACATTATTTTTGAAATTATTATATTTAGAAATTAAATACTGTTGCGAAAATTTGTTTTAAACGCAGGACTGCTTAAGAAATGTAAAGTGCATTTAGATAATTATAATTAATATTTGAAAAATTCTATGAGTGTCATCTGAGTTCAGGTTCGTATAGTTAAGCCAAGAGAAATCCTTGTCGCGGGGCCGATTATGGTAACCGACTCCACGGACTTTTTAGAAAAGGTGAAGTGACACCGGAAAAGCAAGGATAACAAAAACAAGATGTAAGGAGAAAAAAGTTGCCTTAGTCTGGCAATTTTTATTTGTATTTTTTATAGTTCAAAACTATCCCTTTAATTGCCGCAAGACTGTTGTTGATTAAGCCACCGTTCCTAGGCTTGAGTCGTCAGTGTGTGCGGTTAACAATACCTAGGTCAGGAAATGTGGCCTGAGTTGCTAATCGTTGCTGCACCGCGTGGATAGGATTATTCTATCGCATGTTTGCCGTAATTGGGTGGCGTGGACTGCGCTATCTGTCGAAGTGAGGTCCGCTCCTTTTGACTGGCGTGTGAATTACGTTAACAGTCGACGGTTCATCCAGTACGGCTGCTACGCTGGAGGCCGTTGTCATGTCTATCTGGACTGGTTGATGCATATCTCGTGAAGATAGACTTTCCTGCTCTGAAAAGGGCAGTTGTAGCAACAAGACTCTAGTTACTAGAGGAAAAGACATGTTTGTTGTCCTGAAAAGGACAGTTGTGGTAGCAGTGGTAGTTGTTGAAGGTGTCAGACAGCATAGTAGCAGTAGTAGTGGTTGGAGGCGTCGGGCCGCGTGGTAGCATGCATCAGCAGTCGGTCCTTCGCTCGCCCACGCCGGGCAGCTTATGACGTGTTTGCTTTTAGACTGCTTCTGTGTACGTCAGTCGTTGTGAGCCTCGTTTTTGTTTGACTGTGTTATGGTCACGTGATATAAACAAACACCGCTTTTGAGGTGAGTAGACTAGAACTACGATAACCCTATGATTAACAAACTGTGACAATTTTCAATATGTATTTATTATAGGTTTATTTTACTTTAATTTTCTTGGATAAAAAATGTTTTTACGACCCAACATTTCGTAAGCTTCAGAATTTTATTTCTTTCCTTCTCTCTCTTTCTCTCTCTCTCTCTCTCTCTCTCACACACACACGTAATGGTAATATTGATAGCTTGTATTAGTTACTAGTTGTATTTGTCAAGTCACAAATGTGACACTGAGACAGATCCCATAAAAATCAGAACAATCTCGACCAATCCTAGGCATCCGATAAGCCTACATAATAACAACCACTAAGTAATTCTCCAAAATTTCAAATCGAACCCATTTCTATTTTCTGGATTTTAGATATAATCACTTTGCAGTTGCATAAAAAAAAGATACCTTAACACTTTTACGCGCTGCAAACCGTATTTTTTAGCTCAGTAACTCTTGCATTTAGTTGAGCATTATTGTGCATCTGAAAAAGATCATAAATGATTATATGCAATAGTAATGCTTTTTTTTATTGTGATCTTTATTGCTAAATTTAGATTTTATTTTTGAATATTAGTAAAGTTAAATGCTTGAGCTTGATCTATATAACGTAGTAGATATATACCTGCTGCATTTTTAGTGCTAATCTTTTTTTTAGTTACAGCAATAAATTGTAAGCTTCGATCATCTCCAAGAAGAAAACTGTATCGATTGAATAAACTCATTGAGTGATAGAACTGTCCCAGATATTACTGATCGAAACTTGTGCACGTTTGCTCCTCCAGTATAAAGTGAAAACTAAAAGTCTTTTCGTTTTATGTGTTGAATAAGAATGCCATTGTTGTGAATTTGGTGTACATTTAAGAGAGAGGTTTGTTGGGGATCGGTAATGTGATGCTGGTGTACGATCTAATTTAGTTAACTGTGATTACAAGTTATTCCGAATGTTTTTCGAAATAATCTTGAAACTACGTATTTAAAAGAAGAAACTTTTTTACGATAAAGTTTATGCAATGCATTAAAATTAAACAAGAGAATTTAGAATGAAATGCAAGAGAAGGATTTTTTAACAACAATTTATTTGATGTTTCTACATCTTGTGATGAGTTTAATAAAATCCTTGAGAAGAAAGGAAAAGTTCACTTATGCACATTGAGGTGTGTTCAATAAAACCCTTGAGAAGAAGGGAAAAAGTAGTTACTTCGTTAGAGAATCTACATTGGCAAAGCGGGAAATGTCAATTCAATTGATGAGTGATTCATGTCTAAGTTCACACAAAATGGAATCCCTCTTGGAACTCCTTTCTTTCAGCTAGCGGGTGCTGGCTCAAAAATGAAAATCTTCAAAAATGCGAGGGTAGCGCTATCAGTAGTGGAATAATAATATCAATTTTATTTTTCGAATCTTTAAAAACGCTGCCGTAAGTGCCACTCGGAGCCTATGCGTAGATGCCTGATTTTGGTCATTCGACTCCTGATTTTGAGACAGCAACTTCCGATCGACCCGACATCCCCATCCAGATTAGATGAGATAAACATAATTTTTAAGATGTTTAGGCCACGAAACTCTTCTCCCAGATTTCGTGGAACGCAGTGGTGTGATCTTTATTTCCGCCTGTTGTGTTTGTAAAGTGGGTGATGTAATATCAACTGAAAATGTCGTTGACTGTGGAATTGTCATATCATTTGTGTCTATGTAAGCTGTTTGGATTCTGTCAATGGATATAATTTATCTTTTATTATTGAACAAGAGTGTAAAATATTTATCGACTGTCACAAACAGCGTAGGGATAAATATAACGTGGCGCGAGTGGTTTATTGATGAAATCGTTACGTACAAAAATATTTTCGCAATTTTACAAGTTTTTTAAGATATAAATTTGTGTAGCCATTTGCCTGGTTGGTGAAAATTGCAGTCATGACATTTTTTTATTTCAATTCTTGGGCAAATATCGTCGACAGGAGAATGTTCTTGTTATTTTCAAATAATTGGCCCGGTAAGGACATGATAGTACCAAAAAGCATTTCTGTCGGGGTATACCACAAATTTTGTTTTATAGGGTCCGTATTGATAATAAAACTAGTGGCAAGTTTTCTGTACAATCGTTTGGGTTATCCCTAGCAACTAATGGAGCTTTTAAATGACGATGAAACCTCTCCCCCATACCATTTGCACATAGATGGTATGTTATTGTATTGATATGGTCTATTCTTAGAACTATTGTGAAGTTCTTGTATAGATTAGACTGAAACTGAGAACCACGATATGTCGTGATCGTGTTTGACACACTTGTGAAATCCATTTGTCAAGAAATGTAGTAAAGACCGACAGCCAACGTGAGTAACAATCGACAGTAATGAAAATGTATTAATAGCCTCTTGATTGTGTAAAAAGACCAGCCAAGTCAATATGAACGTTTGTTAAGCGGGCGTCCGGTACACTCAAAATTCTCATGGGAGACCTAGCGTATCTACCGATTTTATGATGGTGGTTAGATAGACGATTTTTTCGCCCAGTCCCGTATGTCAGTCGTAATGCTGGCCACATGAATCAACTTAACTGTTGCTGTTATACTTGGATGAGATGCTATGAAAGTGCTGGAAAATAGCTTTGCGTAATGTTGGCAGAATATAATGTCTTGTGTTCTTAAGACTTGTATCACACAAAATCATTTTGTTGTTAAATGGTGATGGTATTTTAGTCAACTGGAGTTATGTCCTTTGCATCTTTAATCCCATGGTTTTGTCCGATTCTTGCTCCTTGGCAATAGTATCAAAATCGAAAACAGCTTTATTTAAATGATGAAGTGATGTTCTAGACAATAAATCAGCAACAGTGTTGTTATGTTTCTGAATGTGTTTAATTGTTGAGGTGATTTGCGAAACAAAATCAAGTTGACTCAATTCTCCCGGTGAATATGTGCTTGAAGTAGAATTCAGTGCATAAGTTAAAGGCTTGTGATTAGTAAAAATCTGCCTTCTAATAAATGCTTAAAATAGCTTTCTTACAGCTAAAAATATAGCTAAAAGTTCTCTGGAGAAAGTGTTGCAATTCCTTTAAGCTGGAAAAAATAAATAGCTGAGAGATATTAGGACTTTACTTGGTGTATAACAGCCCCAACCACTACTGTCCTAGCATGAGTTGTTAATGTGAATTTGATATTGTCATTTTTACGCAATTAATTTAATTTGGTGTAACTCAATAAAGCCATTACCGTATTTTACACTGCTTGATTTTGTTTATCATTTAATTTGATATTTTTATTTTCCTTTGAATAAGGAGGTGAGTGGTGATAAAACGTGTGAACAGTAGGTATATGATTTCTGTCAAAATTGATAAGTCTGACGAAACGTCTGAGCTGTCGCATCGATGCCGGCGTTGGTAAATTGGAAATAACGTTAACTTTCATTTGAACAGGTGTGACTCTTTCCTGCGAGATAGTATGTCCTAAAAAGTTTAATTGTCGTACTTCAATCAGGTATTTTTCTGGAATAATTCTTAATCTGTATTCTATCAGTGTTTCAAATACTTGTTGCAAGTGTGCAGAATAGTCTTATTTGTCCTGACTAGCTATCAACAAATCATCAATATATGCGAAAACAAAAGGTAGTCCTCCAACAACCTCGTTGCTAAATCTATGAAATATATGGGCCGCATTTCGAAGTACGAAAGATATTTTGGTAAATTGAAATAATTCGAACGTTGTAGTGAGCGCCGTTTTGTATATATCATCCTCTGCAACTGGAATTTGATAATAAGCCTTTCACTAAATCAATTAAAAAAAATGCTGTTCTCTGCAGTAGTGAAATCGATAACAAATGGTAAAGGATAACGATCAGGGGTTGTGACAAAATTTACTCGTCTGAAATCACCACATAATGCCCATTTAGATCCTCCTTTCAGATCAAAATGAACTGGAGATGCCCAAGAGCTTTTAGAAGGACGGACTATTCCCTATTCCATTAGGTTCTGAAACTATTGTTTGGCAAACTGTTTGCAAGTTCTTCCAGTTGTTATCCAGAATAAGGCAACCTTTAAAACTACGTACTAAAAAAAAGTAACACGTTGATGTTTATGCAATGCATTAAAATTAAACAAGCGAAAGTAAACACAAAAGAGTAAGACAATGATTTTTTTCATAACAAATAGCAATTTATTTGATGTTTTTACACCTTGTGGCGAGTTTAATAAAACTCTTGAGAAGAAAGGAAAAGTTCACTTATGTACATTGAGGTGTGTTCAATAAAATTAAAACTCTTGAGAAGAAAGGAAAAGTAGTTACTTAAGTTAACTTTGTTAGAGAATCTACATCGTCAAAGCAGGAAATGTCAATTCATATTTATTATTTGATTTACCCATGTCTGAGTTTACACAAAACTAAAAGTTAAAACGGAATCCGCTTCTGAACTCTTTCCTTTGTTATATTTCGTATTTATAGTTTGCAGCTAGCATATGCTGGCTCAAAAATGAAACCCTTCAAAAATGCAGTCGAAGCGCTGTCAGCGGTCGAATATCAATTTTATTTTTCGGATCTTTCAAAACGCTGCCGGAAGTGTTACTCGGAGCCTATGCGTAGATGTCTGGCTTTGGCCATTCATCTCCTGACTTTGAAACGGCAACTTCCTGTCAACTCGACAGGTTAACGCATGTTTGGTTACGTTTTAGTTAATAAACTTAAATTTTTTTTTCTTAGAATGAAACCGTTCGCTATTGCATATAAAAATAACTTTTAAAACTAAAAGTTACATCAATTGGCTAATTGGTTCAAGGCTGTTTTAATGTCTTTTACTCTTTTATTATAAAAAAAAAATCACTAAAACAACCTTTTTATTGAGCGTCTCTAGAAAAGATCGAAATCGCTGCCAGCAGTTTATTTTTTTATTTTATTCAATTGTTTTAGTTTCTTAAACAATAGTGTGCAGCTATTGGTGCTCTAAAATAAATAATTGCGGTTATAGTGTTGTACACATACGTACAGCAACACAGTCTCTCTTTGCATAAACAGTGTGTGTAGAGGGAGTGAGAGACACTGAAACCAGTAAGTTTTTTGTAACATTGCTTCGTCTGGCACATGACAAGCATGGCACCCATACTCAGTAAGTGAGGCTCAAACTCACTATGGCGCTTCATAGTAACTTGTTACTTTATTATTAAGACGACTCAAAATATTCAAGATTGAGTCTGGCACAAACTAACAGTTGGGAATCCTTGTGGGGGAAAAACAAAGAAAGACTAGAGGAAAAATAATATATCCTTTTAAAATAAAATTCCTATGATCTGCAAGAATTTATTCACTGTCACTACATAATACTATAGCTCCTCTTATTGCATTAAAAGTTATAACTAAAAGTGTGTATGACGTTCTATCAATAAAAATTTAAAAAAGGAAATGTTCTTGTACAACGACCAGAACAAGCTTTAACGGAACGCTTATATATAAACTGTGTAAGAAAATAGACACTCAAGAGGAGATATCAGGGCTTGTAGAACGGAGAGTAGCAGTTGAGTAGAATGAATATGGATAAAGAGAGATTAGTTTGAGGTATAAAAAAGAGATGGTGCAATTTTTGTTAAAAAAACAAACAAAAAACTGGGCAGTAACGTCACAGTGGGAGTATCAGTATATGATACAGCAGACTAGGAAATTAAGCTCTTAAAAACTGATAAACAACAACAAACAATAAACTTTTATAGTTTATTATAGTAGCAGAATTTAAGAAACGACGTGTGAAACTGAACACTAACAGGTAAAAAAGGGGGGGATATGTGGGATATAAGCCCCCCCCCCCAAAAAAAAATAAAAAACATCAAGACAAGTCTTCAAAGTGCTGACGGACACGTTATTGTACATGTGTACGAAGATTAGTAGATCGAAGTAAAAAAAAAATATTTAAAAAGGAAGATTCGTTTGAACTGCAGTTGTTTAAGTTTTAAAAAGTAAAATTCAAAAAATTGAATGGGAATTAGTAAAAATAAATACTTATTTAAAATAAAATTAGATGCGAAACCTCGACTTTTTGAAGTAAAGGAAATGTGCTTGGTAAATACAGCAAAGGGCGGAGAGACGAAGATCAGCTGAGTGTCGAGAGTAATAAAACTGTAACAAAACAACACCAACAACGCGTGTATTCGAAATGCGTGTTTATTGTCGAAAAACATAATTTGTTTTTAAACGATTGAAACAATTTCTAACGCTTCAAAGAAGCTCAACTAAAGCAAGTAAAGATTTGTTTTTACAAGTAAGTAGTAAAAAACAAAAACATCAACAAAAAAAAAAAAATAGTCAATTTGCTTCGGTTTGGATTTTTGTTGTTGAGTTAGTTGATATTGAATATCATTTATTTTATTATTTATTTCCAGTTTTGCATTGGGCATTAGCGGATTTTACAAAGGACAAGAAAGTGTTTCATAACGAAATAGGTAATTATGATGAAAGTCTATCACAGTCTTTCTGTCGTTTTCTCGTTTTTAAAGCGTTGAGGAGAAAAGTGCTGGAATTTTTGCGAAAACTTGATGTCATTTCTCTTCCTAATTCTGTGTTGGAGCAATCATGGAATGTTGATTGTTGCTTATTTTGGAGTGGGGAAATTCGATTCCTTTGTTGTTTATTTTATTATTTTTTTTTAGTACGTGGGTTTGGAACCTCAGACTTCGGTAGTTTCTGCATGTGACAAAAAACCACTGAGCCATGCTTAACAGGTCGCCTGTTAATTTTTAAGCAGTTAAAAAGTTAGAGTATAAACTCAGTAATTAAGTCATAAATTGAGATGACACTGACACAGAAGTGGAAAGCCTAATGCTTTAGTTTAAGTTGTAAAAAAAAAAAAGTGAGAAAAATTGTCACTTTCTAAAAGATTTTTTTTTGTTGTCTATGGAACCAGGGAAGATTAAGAAAAAAAAGAAAATAACTAGAAAGGTAATATTGATTTTTATATGGGAGAGAAACAATATACAAAAAATAATTACTTTGACAATACAAAAAGAAAGTAATTGACGAGGGAGTATAAGTGTTTAAATGATTTGAAGAGGAGATAGATTCTCAGTGAGAATAAACTATTATAGTGCGTATTTGAATAATGTAAAAATAGTATCTACTTAATGAACGTTTGCGTATGGATGTTATGCATGAGCAGGAGGATGTGAGACGGAACAACGAGAAATCTTAAATGTGAAACGTGCATGCGCGCTGTCTCTCTTGCACACATTTTATTTTATTAGTAAAACTTATCCTCTCTATCTCTCAGTCTCACCAAGAGAGAGAAAAAAGGAAAGAAACAACAGGGATGTAGAGAGAGGTAGTGTTAGTGATTAACTGGTTATTATGGAAGTGAAGGGGAAAGAAAAGAAGAAAAGAGCGATTTATAAGAGAGGAAGAAAGTATTATTAACAAGGGTGGAATCATGGATGAAAAAAAAAAGAAGACTAAACTAAAAGGTGTTCAAAAAGTGTGTGAAAGTGAGATAAGTAAGTAAAAATGAACAAATAGAGAAAAAGTGAAACTAAAGAGCGCAATGGGACATACAAGAGTGGGAGTAAAAGAGTAAAGCACTCTGAAAATTAGATTAAGTGAAAGAGACGTTATGAAGTAAGCGTTCTTCAGAGAGAAAAAAGACAAGAAAAGAAGTGAAAAAGAAAAGGGTATGTGAGAGGAAGATAAATGAGGAAGCCAAGTCTAAAAGAAGTTAAGAATGACTGGAGAATATATAGTGGGAAGGTTAAAGCAACGAGAAAGTTGAAAAAAAAGAAAAAGAAAAAGAGTTCTTGATGAAGCGGGGAGATAAAAAAAAAGGATGAATATGGAGAGAAGTAAAGACTAGAAAGTAAGATTCGCTATAAAAGTTAGATAAATACAGGAAGTAATAGGATAGAATAAGAATATTGAGAAGGATAAAGCTAAGAGAAGGAAAGTAATAAATAACCGAGGGGTGATCAGCGGGACAGTAAAAAGGGTAGGAGTTGGAAGCGAGCAAGTCAGCAGGCAAGCACCAAGGAGAGAAGGTAAGAAGTCGTTCATTTTCAAAGAGGCAGACAGACAAACTAACAGCAGCGATGGCGCAGATAATAACTTAGTTTATCATCATATTATTAGTATGAAGAAGAAAATAAAGAGAATGATGGAGGGAGGTAAAAATGATTTGCTTCGTACCCATCTTCGTTCTTATACATGTAGGCGTATAGAGCTCCATATACACTCGCGCACTAATGTGTACACTGCATGCACACACGTAGATATACAATACACATGCAATTAACAGTCGTCAGCTGGGTATATGTTAAGTGAAAAAAAATCTCAGCTTTTTTTGTGCTATGGCGACAAAACAAACTATTCATGGTTTTCATTTGATGGTGCAAAGGTAGATAATTATTTGACTTTTATTATTTGTTTTTATTCAGTTATCCATCTTTTTATTGGTTTTTTCCTTTTTTGTGGTCACTCGTATTTTTTTTTTTTGTTTTTGTTTTGTGTCCTGTGCTTGAGTTTGTTTTGGTTTGCAACTTTGCAATTCGGGGATCGCTTTTCTATAGAAGCTACGTATTAAATAGGATACCGACTTTTGAACCATTGCAATGGTTCATTTTTATAATTAAAGTGATGTATTACAGTACACCGATCCCTGACTTTGTGGTCGACAAAATGGCGTATGTATTCATGAAGGAGGTATGTGGAAGTTAAGTGATTTTTATTTACGGTTTGTTATATTTGTTTGTTTTTTTTCTGTTTTCACTTGTTTTTGGCTTAGAAATATGTTAGTTTCAATACGCGAAGATAATAGTTATTTGATTGCTCCGTGTCAATATTTATTTTTTTATTAACCGTTCTAGCCTCTAGTCTAGAGATAAATGTCGAAGCTTAAAAATACAGGATGGCCACAAACTGGAGGATTATTTTATGATGTTCTTTTTGTTTAAAACTGATCACTGATTTTCCGACCACTTTGAAAGGTTCTGTCTTATTGTAGTTTTTTTTTTTTTTTTTTTTAGATATGTACATTTCAGAAGGGTTAAACAATGATACTCTAATTATTTTCGTGCTTTGTTAGACCTGTACGGTTATAATTAAAAAATGTATTTGTATTACAACACAAGAGAAACCATACTGCATTTTTTTAAAAAATGTAAATAAATAAATAGCCAGCCATTTGTCTGTTTTTGGATCTTCCTACTGTTTTTGTCACATTTACGTTAAGGTGGCCTTTTGTTTTGTTTTTTCTTTCTATTAAAAATACCTTTTTAATTTTTTGAGGAAATATCTTTTTTGCGTTAATTGTTTTCATATCCTATCTCTAAAGTGAAACTGCGAAAAACTATGAATTGTACAAAAAAAAACCCCCCAAAAAACGGTTGTACTAACTACTAAAAAAAGTAAAATAAAGTAAAATTTAAACATGGTTGTAAGAAGCTTAAAAAATCAATTTAAAACTAGCAATTAAATAATAATGATCATAAGATCTAATAGCCGAAAATATTTTTTAACTCTTTCAGACTTTTTCTTTTATTTGTGAGGTCGTATTTCCAGATGTTTTTTTTTATGCATACCTTTTTGCTTTGCAGTAGCTTTTTATATTCTTTTAATTTGCACATTATGCTCCAGTTCTTTTCTCCATAGTTTGTTGGTTGATGCATCATCTATCATTGACTGTTTTTACTTTTGTCACTTTGTGCTTCTTGTCTGTCACCATAAACTTTTGTTTTAACTAATAGTTACTAATTACTCAGTATTTTGCGAACAAGTGATCGAGACAGTCTGAGCTTCCTTAACTTGAACTATTAACTTAACTGTTTAGTGTTTTTCCATCTAAGACTGACTGATATCTGTGTAAGAAAATCTCTAGTGCAAGTGTATTTAGGTTCCAGGTATAATTAGTGATGTACATTTATTTAGTGCAGTACAACTTGGAAGTACGTGGTTGATTTTGTTAGCAAAAAGTTCTTTATTGCTTGCAATTGATTTTTTTTTTTTTTTCTGTTAAAAAAATAATTGTGTGTATTTCTCTAAATGTTGTAGTAGTAGAGTAGACTCTAAAAATGAAGGTTCATTGCAATTTTTGTGTATTGTCTTGTTCTACAAGTGATGGATGTTTTTTTTTATATTACAACTTGTACAACACAATAATTTGAGAATTTTTTTTTTTTAATGGCTTTTTTTTTACGTTGTGATTAGCAAATATCGTTTGTGTGTTTTAATGCGCATACAATCGTTACGTGTTTTGGTTTTCTTTTTAAAATTTAAACAAAAGTTGTATTTTGTATTAACTTACTACAGTACACAAGTTTAAAAATACCATGAAAGGTATTTTCGATGGTTACTTTTTCTACTTGTAGTTACACTGAATCTAAAATTTTAAGTTATGAAATCACTAACAAAGCATACTAGTTCTGCGTTGACTTAAATGATCCCAATAAATGAGTTAAAAAAAAAAAAAGTACCAAAACAAAACTCCTCAGCGGTTTCCACTTATTTTTTTTTGTGTGTGTCTCAATAGTAAATACGGACATCCATATCCAATGGCTCTTTAGACGCTTTAGCACAAAATGAAATGAAATCTTATTTCATCATTTTTATTTTTATTTATTTTTTGTGGTCAACCTTATCAAAAAGCTGAGGTCTCCAGCCAACACCAACATGGCTGCTGAAAAAAAAAAATCTACCTTCACGCATACAGCTCGATTACTTCGATCTAATTAAAAAGTCACCTTGATCGACTGATTTGACTGTAAATTTTTAATTTATCCGGTGCCGTCTTTGCATTTTAATTGCGAACACAGTATGTATTGTTACGTTACTTGTACCTAACTGGTTTAAGTAGCCATCTTTCAATGACCTCCACCACTGTCCGAATGACCACGTTGTCGTTTTAAAAACTTTTCTCGATATCCAAATACGTAGTAAACAAAGTAGTCATCTGTTATTGTCATTTCCACCCCTAAAGTTGCTTTTGATTTTTTTTTTTAACCTGGCGTTTGTTTAAGCTCTATTTTTTTTTTTTAATTGTGTAATGCGAATATTGAATTGTGAATTGGCAATGATTTTTTTTATTTTTAGGAATTTAAAGAACTGATATGAATTTGCTCAATAATAAAATAAAAAAAGGCAAAGTCTAAAAAAAGGGGCTACTTAACAGTAACATTTTCCTTATTTATTTCAATTTAAAGACTGATTCAGTAAGATAGAAAAGAAAAGCATTATTATTTTGATAATCCTGTTCGTCTTTTCTTTTTTTTTTAAGTTTAGAAAATTTTAAATTTTGAGTTTAAATGAAGAAATATTTTTCAAGTTCAATACTTACAAACTGCTTTCTTTCTCTCTGATGATACTGGTTTTTAAATTTATTTTCGAATTTCGTTTGGGCCTTAGATTTAATATTTTATTGTTTATTCTGTTTGAGAATTTGTTAAAGCTGGAAGCCATATTTCTCACGCATATTTGAACTTTTATATTTACTTTTTTTTCTCTTAACAATTTTTTTGTTTTTTTAGCTCTTGATAAATTATTCCAAAATGAAGCTAGCTAACTTTGTATTACTTGAAGGAATTCTATTTATTTTTTTAACCCTCTTGTTCAACAATGTGAAAACATGTAGTTCTATTTCACCATTTTCCTTAAAGACTTCCATTTTCTTCAGTCACTTTTCATTTGTTGTTACAATATTTTAGTTTAAATGTGTAGATTATCTTTTCTTTTAATGTTTTGTTTGAGAGTCGTAGCATCGAAATACGAGATGAAATGGCCATCTTTGTGTGTGTATATATAAATATATATATATTTTTTAAGTTTATTTTTGTCTAAATTTTGGAATATGTCTTTAAAGCAGTCGTTTTCTAACGAATGTAGAAAATTGTCGTGAAGTAAATTTAACACCTTGCTACAATAATAGCAACAATTCAATAATTCTTATATCGAAACGTCCTCTTTTTTAACATTAAAATTTTTACAACTGGTTTATTTTTAATTTTTTTTTTTATTATATCCGCTTTAAAATTCATTTCATGGTTTTTCTCTTGAATTTTTTCTTAGGTGTTTTTTTTTGTTTTTGTTTTTTTTTCATTTTTTATTTATTTTTTACTTTTCCTACAAGACTACCAAAATCAGTGAAAGGCGTCTTTCCATTACTTGATCATTTGTGATTATTCTTTCTGACTATGTATGTTAGTGGTTCAAAAGTCAAAATTATTGTGGTGTAAAAATAAAATTTAACTGTTTCGCGTGATGAAGTTGTTTATTGGAGCTACAACTATGTTAATAGCTACTATACTAGCAACTAAAGTTTAAAAATAAAATAGTTTTTACAACCCAGTGAGTGAGGTAGTCAATTTTGAATTTTTTATTTTTCTTTAGCCAAAAAAAAAAATTCTCTTACTGTCGAAAATAATTTGTTTTGACAAATTGTGCTGGTAATTTAAGAAGTTTAAAAAAATTATCTTCCAAAAAGTAAACCAAACTAATTTAAATTTTTCAGTCTACTCAACTTTGATATGAAGACTACGAAAAGTAGCTGTTTTCTTTTATCTACAATACATTGCTTTGAATGCAACATAATCCATGTAGTCATCTGTGAATAAATCCAATTCCAACCATATAGGTACCTCCACTAAATCGCTGAAAAAACACCATAGCATGATGAAAAAAGGCCTAAAACTTTATAAAAATAAATTTTTTTATCGTCAACAAAAATACAAAATATTTGTTAAAGTCCAAAGTATTTTTTAAATCCTTTCTGTCTTGTTTAACATTTTAGTTTTTTTTTTTTTTTTTTCGTCAGTGGTGGACGTAATACGTAATTTATGATTCAATGATTAATGCCACTCTGGCAACTCTCTTTAACTACTATTTGTTTCCCGAAAATCTACAGCGTATCGTAAAATAAAATAAAAAAAATGCATTAAAACTGACATTAAATAGAAATCTTTAATTGCGTTTATAAATAAGATTTATTAAGGACACTACACCAGAGTCCTTATTGGAAATAGTAAATTTAAATCCTTTAGCTTTCAAGTTAAGCTTAAAGAAATCATTTTAAACTATAGGTATTGAAAATTAGTGGAGGTACCAATAAAATGTTGAACAATTAAAGTGATAGTTTTGCTAGACTTTAGACTTTTTTTTTAACAATGATCTCTGTAAAATAAATATGTATATGAAAATGGATCTGATATTGAGCACTTTACCCATAAATATATACCTTTAAAACTATATATATATATATATATATATATATATATAGTGTGTTCTTAAATTTGAAAAGTTGCTGTAAAGATATTTTTTCTTTACTTTTACCTTGATAAAGACTCTAAGGAGATGAAATTCTCCTTTTGTGTTTGTATGTGGATCCAATAGCTCAGTTATTACAACTGTTGATTTGGTTATAATGATGAGAAGCATGTGTAAAAGTAACTACATTTGGAAGAAATGATTTACAGAGAGCTGTTGCAGATAGTGTGTCACAAGATCTTCAAAGAACCCTCTTCATATTTGGAATTCAGTTATTCTTTCTGACTGGTTGCCAACCAAAGCTAAAGAGACCAATCTGTCCTACTATTTCACACCTGGCTAAAGGGTGAAGAGATATCTTTATATCCTTTTACAAGGGTATTTGTGCAGAAATGAATGTAACAAAGTTGACTGGATTTCTAACTTGGCTGTTTCTCATTCTGAGCTGCACCACTCTCTCTTTCTCTCACACGTGTGTGTGTTAAATTGTCAGCATATTGTTTGTAATTTTCTTGACTGCACAATATAGCAGGGTCAGTTGGGCATCCTCTGAGAAAAAGAGCACTATGATGCACAATTTACTCTGCCAGAAATTTGGAAATGGTATGTTGTACTACTTGGTATTTGTGCCAGAAGCATCAATACAAACATCTCAGAGTGTAAGAATGTCAATTTGAGGACAGTGCAGAGGATTCATAAAGAGTTTGATGAGTCTAATGGTGATTCCAAAGGTGTTTGGAGTGATCACTAGTGATGTTATGCTTCTATTCATCACAGGGATTCAGACTCAACACAAGGGGTTACATCAAGTACCTTTAGAAGGTAGTGCTGCCCTGGGTCAAGAGGGTGGTTGCTGGAAGACCCTATGTCTCACAACAAGATCTTGCACCATACCACACAAGCAGAAGAACCTAGTCATGGGTGTCAGACAATTTCTATGACCACCTCATCCTTTACACCTGGTCTTCTAACTCCCCAGGCTGCAGCCCCTTTGTGTGGGAGTGAGAACAAACAAAACTGCTTGTGATACCAAAGATGGATTGAGGCAGTATTCACCAACTTAAGACAATCAAGAAGAGTTGAAGCTAACAGCAATTTTATTGAATGAATTTACTGTTTAGTATTTCAAGATATTTTTGTGTAATTTTGGTAAATATATGTTAAAACAAAATGTCAAGGTTATTTTAATTTTTGTGGAATTTAGAATTGCACCATTTGTTTATATGCGCACACACACACACACATATCTATATATAATCTCAAACATTTTGGTAAGATTCTACTTTTGTGATGTTTCTTTGTTCTAACTAGGTAGAAAAAATGCTGTTGACAATTGCTGTTATTTGCTCTATACTGGTTGCTAAGTGCAGTTTGGCAATGAATATTGTGCAGCACTATGAACACATTAAATTTTTTTGATCTGATTAGTTTTCATTAAGGAGTTTAATCAGTTTTTTAAAAATTGTGTAGGTTGTAATTGCTATTTTCCATGATTCATTTTAAAACCTGATCTGATTTTTGTGCATTGATCCATGCGTTTTAATCCCTGAAGTATCTTCATCCTTTTTTTTACCTGAAATTCTTAAGTCATTACCATTACATACCAGACTCTTGTAAGAGTCTGGAAGAAAATTATATATTTTATTTTTCTATTTATTGCCTAGCTTTTCAACTTTGTTTTTAATATCTGTTTTTAATTATTTTGCTGCAAAGCTGCCAGTATTAAACTTTGCCTTGAGCTAATCCTCTGTTTGTTGTATGAGATTAAAAAGTTACATGAAACACTGGCTTCTAGAATTGTTTGCTTTTTTTTTAGTAATTATATCATCTGGAAAATAAGTCAAAACTGATTGCTTTTTCAAGATATGTTTTTAGGTTAAAACTGTTAATTTTATTGAAAGATGTGTAGGTGATATGTTGGTATATAAAATAATGGTCTGTTGTGATTTTATTGTATTGACTACTTTATATTGTAATTTTATAACAAGTCTTTGCTATTATACATCACTGCAACTTGAGAGAAAAAACTTCATATTGATTTTATAGGATTTTTGAATAATGATTGAGTTTAGCCATAATATTGTAAGTAAATCCAAATTTCTGTAACAGTAAGGTTTGTTTATGTATTCTTTAGCTATTTTAAAGAGAATATTCTGGATTAAGGCTTTCCTAAGCTTATCATGAATAATAGATTAAGTTGATGACATCAATATTGATTAAATTATGGAGAACTACTTAATGAAATGGTTGTTTTGAGAACTGGTGCAACAAACTTTAAGATTCCTGTCATAATTAAAATTTACCAATTATTGATCATAATTTTACATATTTGTGAAGGAAGTAGTGACTTAAAATATATTGTCATTTAACAGTATGTACCATTGCTGTTATTATGTCTCATTTATTACTGAGTATTTCTCTGTAAATTTTATAACCTTGATTTTTTTTTTTTTTTTTTTTTTTTTTTTTTTTTTTTTTTTTTTTTGTGCTTCAACCACTGTCATAGCATAACATGATCTGATGGTGTTAATAAAATACTTAATCCATTATGGAGATGTGACTCTAAGTTGCACATTGAAGTAGTGAATTTGGAACCCACTGAGGCATATATGCAAAAGAGTTTTCTTTCAAATAGATTTGCTTCTATAAAAGTCAATATGGTTGCATTGTTTTGTATTTTCTGTATGAAAATACTTCCACATATTACTTTAAACAAATTTTAAGCCAGGAACTATATAAATTTAATTTTTATGAATCATTGGATTAAATGGGAACACAAATATACAAACAACTGGACAGTTATTAGTTTCAGTCACTTCTTTGTGTTCTTAATTATGATTTTATTTATTGTAATAAATATATTGACAAGGAGTATTGTATTATGTAATGCTGAAAGCTAAAAATGATTTGATATATTCAGTTAATATTACATATGCTGACAGAACAACAAAAGTTAAATCTCCCAGATAAACTTGTTCTTTTACTGTTTTTTTTTTGTCTCTGTTGGGATTTATGTACTTCATAAATGTTTAAATTAAACATCTAGACTTAAAAACTATCATTAACATGTACAATTTACACAATTAAAAATGAAGAAAAGTAGATTGATACCAAGAATTGATTTCTAAATGAATACAATTATTTGGTTGGCTTTTATCAGAGAAATTTAAGTTGGATAATTTGTTTCTTTTTTTTTTGTTATAAATTAAGTGAATTCTTTGTATGATTTTGATCCTTCTGTCTTGTCTCAATATTTTAATCTACACTTTTCAAGGAGTCATCTTTTTCAGGATACATTAAAAGCAAAATTTTTATAGGTTAAATCGAATGCAGTTCTATTTTCCTTGATACTGTGTTTGTGATGTTTTTATATCTTTTGTCCTCTGATTTTGATATGTGAATCCAGCAATAAATATTTATTGTTGGTGAATATGCTGGATATTAGTGTAAAAGTAAAAAAAAAATTTCAAACTTAGTTTGAAATCAGTTTTATGAATTGATGAGTAAATTGGCATTTACAATAGAAATTAACTTTTCAGCTATTAGTTTATTGCTTAAATCATTGACAGCATCAAATACCAAACTATTTAACTATTGAAAAACTTTATTTTTTGAATCCAAGCATAATTAGTTTTGAAAAAAACTTGTCCACTGCTTATCAAAGAACATGGTAATTTAAAATGTAAGGAAAATAGGAATTTTAAGCATGCACTAAAATCTTTAAAAGTTTGTGAAATATAGCCTTGCTTCAGTGATTCAATTAAATCTAAAGAGAAAAAATAACTGGCATTTGATAATTTACTCTATTTTCCTTTTAGCAATTACATATTTTTTTCATAGTCTTCTGTCCAAATTTACCTTGGCCCATCTGTTGTCTGTTTTGTCGCTTTGTAAGTCACAGCTGGTTTATCCAGCCTTTAACCAAATTTCCTATGAACTGGTAATTTGATATCCGTAAGATGTTATTAGCATTTCAGGTTAGTATTTTGAGACTATTGTTATTATTTCTTTCTCTTACCAATTTATACTTTGTAATATTTGGAATAAATCTAATCTCAAGAACATTTTTAAAAATGCTCTATTTGTTTTGAAATGTTTATTACTAAAGTCCTATCTTAAATATTCTACTGCTAATAAATAAGACAATAAACTTCTTGATAACTTGTGGCTCTGTTGTAGTGGGATATCCTGCTACCCTTCTTGTACAGTAGAATGGATTAGTCCATTTGTTATACAAGTTCTAGCTACTGATTAGTGAGGAGTGTAGATGGTAGTATATATTGCAGTAGATTAATCTCTCGGTGACACTCATACAGAACAATCCGGTTTGCTCTATGCCGTCCGTTTTTGGTAGTTTACCACTTGGGTGTACAATTCGTTATTGTACCTTTCTGAAGGATACAACATTTGTGGTGACAAGGATGAGATTACTGTTTCAATCAATAATGTCCAAGTCTAAGGAAATGCAAAATACTAGATTCCCCCCACCCCACCCCCCAAGGGAATAGCAAATTCGTTATCTGAATTTACATATAACCTAGGAATTGTTAATGCATAATGTTAGCTGTTTAAACTGGGTGAACAGACAATCAACATGTTTGAGTTTAATGTTCGTGCAAGGACTAACGGTTCCAAAAAACAAAAACGTGAGGTTCAGGATATTAACCATGATTGAACAAGACTCTGAAATTACACTCCAGAAAATTACTGAAAAATGTCAGCATCATGTGAAAAAAGATTTTTCACTTATGGTTATTATGGGCACAAAAGCTCACAATGCAAAACTAAGCAGAAGAACAAGAAAAAGTGTAAATCTGAGGTAAATGTCTTACATTATAAAAAAGAATTACTAAGCAGTGTCAAAATAAATGGATATGCAGTGAAATTTCTACTAGATACAGGTGACAAGTCTAATTTCCATTATTAGCTAAACAGTTGTCCAATGTTGAAAACAAAATTGCCAGGGGTATATCTGGGCAAAAACTTAAATTCATAGAAGAATTTACTCAAAATATCATTTTTGTCAGTATGACTTGTAAATTTAAAATTTACATGATGCCAAGTGCAACAAATTTATTTGGCAGATTAGTTATGTTTAATCTATATAGGAATTACCCCATAAACTCCTTTTGCAGTAAATTACCATACAGAAAAGAGTTAAGGAATCAGAAAAACTGAGTTGAGGGATCAATTTCCTCAAGTATTTATGGAAGAGTTGGGACTCTGTACAAAACCAGAAGTCAAGCTCGAGCTTAAGGATAATGTTAAGCCGATATTTAAATAAAAAAGAAGTGTACCATTTACAGTACTTGAACAAATAAATGATGAGTTGGAACGCTTGGAAAATATAGGTGTTTTGACAAAAGTTGATTATTTGTGTGGGCGGCTCTGACAGTTTATGTAAAGAAGAAAACAGTCTGTACTGATTTTGCTACGGGATTAAATGTTTGTATAAAGGATCATATCTATTCATTACCATTGCTAGAAGATCAATGTGTGAAATTGAATGATGGTAAGATTTCTCAAAATGATCTTTCAGGCACATGTTTACAACTGAGAGTTGAGGAAGAGTGTTCAAAATTGCTAGTGATCAACGCACACGAGGGCCTTTTTTAAACTAAACCATTTACCATTTGAATTAAAAATAGCACCAAATCTGTTTCGACAAGTGATAGACACTGTTGACTGGTTTAGATTTCACAACTGCCTATTTAGATGATATTCTGGTAAGAAGCCATGATGTAAAAGAACATGTCAAGCATGTTAGAGCTGTGTTCAGGATTCAGAAATATGGCTTTAGTCTGAGTATTTGTAATTGCAAATTTTTATGTGACCAATATTTGGGTCAGATTATTGGTCAGCATGACAGAAGATTGGACCTGGAAAAAGCAGAAGCAATCAGAAATATGCCACAACCAACAAATGTAAATGAGTTACAGGCATTTTTGGGGCTAGTGAACTGTATGGTATTTACATCTTTAAGTTGTATGACGTAAGAGCTCTATTAAATGAATTGCTAAAGAAAAATATTAGATGACATTGGTCTGAAAAATGTAAAGAGGCATTCCATCAAATTAAGGTATGTTTATTGGGAACTTGTCATTAGCACATCTTGATCCAGAAAAGGAGATTATTGTAGCATTCGACACAAGTGGCTGTGGCATTGGGGCCATAATTTTTGCATAGGTTCAAGGATGGATAAAAAAAACTGATAGCACATGCATTTAGGACACTGCTATCAGAAGAGGAAAAAAAATTACAGCCAAATCGAGAAGGAATCTCTAGCAGTGATTTATACTGTGAAAGTTTCACCAGTTCATTTGTGGCAGAAAATTTGTGCTTCAAGTAGATCACAAACTATTGTTAGCAGTCTGTTTGAAAAAAGGTATACCAATGCATGCAACGAATAGATTGCATTGTTGGGGCATAATTTTGACTCATGATTTCAAAATTGAATTCTTGTCTTCAAAACAGTTGGTGCATACCGATGGTCTTTCAAGGTTGATACCTAAATGTTCAAAGCCATTGGAAGACTTACTGCGGCATTGCGAGAAGAGAACAAGATTTCAGTGTTATTGTGTAATACAATTGAGTTCCCAGTAATGCTGGAAGACATAAGGAAGGCTGCTGAGAATGATGTTTTAGTCACAAGACAAAGAAGCAGTTATGGGAAAACAGGAAAAACAAGAGAAATGAAAATATCTCTATTTTCAATGTGTAGACAAATACTATTGTATTAAGAAAGAGTTGTGATACCTCACACTTTGCAAAAGAAAATTCTTAAGGAATTTCATGTAGGCCATTTAGGTATTTCAAGAATGAAATCCTTGATGCACAGATTTACATACTGGCCAAATATGGACAGATATTGAACATACTGTTAAACAGCGTAGAGGATGTCAACTGGCAGCAAAGGCACCATCTATTAAAATACAATCGGGGTCGAAAATGGATGTCGCAGGTAAGGCTACATGTTAGTTATGCAGGACCTATTAATGTCCACTGCTACCTCATAGTTATGGACAACTTCTAAAAGTGGCCTGAAGTCGTAAAATATATGCATTCAACAGCAGCTACTACAATAGAGGCACTGAATGAACTATTTTCTAGATTTGGAATTTCAGGAACTCTGGTTACTGATAAGCGGTATGCAGTTCACAACTTGAATTCAAGATTTTCTATACATCCTTGGCAAGTAACTACCTCTGTATATCCCCGAGATCTAATGGCAGAGATTTATGAATACTTTTAAGAGGGCACTTACAAAAAATTGATGATGCTATTCAGAAGTTTTTAGCTGTATACAGAATCAAATCTAATCTGAATGTAAATTCTGGACTGTCACCTGCTGAACTAATGTTTGCCAGAAAAATAAGATCCATATTTGCCAGGTTGTTGCCCAGTTGTGTAAAGAAAACTTCTGAAGTGAAAAACACAAAGTGAGAATTTATCATACTAGAGACAACATTTTTCAAATTCTATAGAGCTGGAAAATCATTTTGGGAAGACGGTAAGATTGTGAATAAACTCAGTGATGTACATTGTGGGAAAATAATGCAAAAGGCATGTAAGCCAATTGTGACTGAAGTACATGAATGATATTGTGGAAGACATCAAGGAAATACTGATGGAGGCTCTTTATGATACTTTCCAGGTGCCAGTTCCCACATCCCCACATCACTGGTTCCTCAAAATACATATGAAGCACTAATTCAGAGAGGTGTGACAAGAAAGAATTCTAAGGAAGGGAAACCACTTCAAAGGTTAAGTTCTGACCCTAAACGGAAAAATATTGAGAATTTTTTTTTCCATTATGGAAAAAAAATTATCTGGGATGAGGGTGTTGTAGTGGAATATCCTGCTACTTTTATTTGTTATGAGTCATAGCTACTGATTAGTGAGGAGTGTATATGATAGTGTATATTGCAGTAGACTAATCTCTCAGTGATGCTCTCGTACATAACAATCCGGTTTGCTCTATGACATCTGTATTTGGTAGTTTACCACTTGGGTGCACAATTCATTATTGTACCTTTCTGAAGGATGCAAGTGTTTTTTTTTGTTTTTTTTTTGTTTTTTTTTCATTTCTTTTTAAAGAGATGAATAAGGATGCTATGTGAAACAAAACAAAATCAGTTAATTTAATTCAGCAAGAAGAAATATGAAGACTTAAAGGCTAGATTTTAAGTGCTTTTTAATTTTTATAACTTTTCAGGAAGTTTAATGATTTCTAATCTGAATGTCATTTTTGAAGTTTTCTTGAAGAAAGGAATTATCTGGTTTTATCAAACACAGATCTACTTAAACTTTCCAGCTGGTTGTATGTCTTTGTATTTCATGTATCAAGTAGAACTATTTGTTTCTGCATACTCAGACTCCTGATCAACTGACACTTATGTTAGAATATAGACACTATCACCAACTACTATTTATTTTTTTGTTAAGAAAAACCTCACAACCAATGGCACTCATTTTACTGATGTAGTGAAAACTTAAGTGTGCTAAAGTTTCAATTTTTTATTTTATTTATTTAAAAAAAAAACCAACTTTTTCTAGTGTGTGTGTGTGTATACGTGTACTGTTTCTAATTGTAAAAAAAGTGGGGACTTTTGAACACTCTTTCTTACTATATAAGAGTGCCGAAAAGTTCTTGGCTTGATAAAAGATTCTCATATTTGGTTATTTGATCAGATTTGGGAGAGTGATATGAGCCAATAGCTTTTTAGTGTCCCAATATATTTCATGTTAGTTAAAATGCAAAACCTGTCTTTATCGAAGAATTTCTACTTCATGCACCATAGTAATATATTTTTAATATTATCAGTGAAGGAACCTTTTGACCATAGATAGCTGAAAGTTGGAAGAATAGTACACATTTAAATATCTCCAGAAAGAGTATTTATTAATAAATTCGAAAATATAGAAACTAACAAAATGTTTCAAATTAAGAGATATTTGTGAAGATTTGCAGGATAACATTGCAGAAAATAAGCTGATTCATTTTTACCTAACCACAACTAGAAAATGTATTTGTGTTTTCTTATTTCTTAAATTTCCTATATAGATCTGTATGTAAACATTGTTAAAATATTTACCATATTATACAAATTTCTGCCCTTTTGGTGGGGTATTAGAATGTGCATCCCCCCCCCCCCGAGGGTAAAAGTCCCTCAATGGGACCACCTGTTGGTCATAGGTGGCGACCCATGTCGTCTGGGGACGGGATCCTTGTGATTGAGCAGGCCATGGCTCGAGTGCAAAGAAGTAATGGTCCTGCAACACATCACTTTGGCCCTTACCTGGGCTAGACAGGTGGTTGGAGAGGCCGATCTGATCAATCGGCTAGTCATGTCAAGCCCTAACACTTACTTGTAAATGTTGACTACGACATACAAGAATAAGATCCAAAGATACATCTTTTTACTCTTATCACAAACACAGGCAAACCAAGTAAGTATTAGAAAGCGGTGGCAAGAGTCAATCAATTTTTTGAGGCAAAACCATGACTGTTCCTTGCCCGATGTTTCTATAAAACTGGGAAAACGAAACCGAAGGAAGAATCAGAATAATGACAGAAACTCAACTGTGTATACCTTTTTTTTGTATCCTTGAAATGAAAGGGCGAATGGGTTTACCATAACATCTCCCACATTTGGGCTCTGAGGAGGGTGAGGAGCAAGAAAGATGAAAAAATCAAATATATTTACATGGAAACTGAAAACCCCCAATAAAAAAACCCAGAAACCACATCAAGAGCAATGGAAAAACCAAAAGAACGTGCTCTGACATCTCCAACTCAGACAATGAGTGGGAATCTAAATCGGAGAAAAACAATTCTTCTGAATACATAGAAAAAAAGAACTTTCCAATATTGATAGTGGTTAAAACTCTAGAAGGAAAAAAGATCAGTGAACTTTCTCCATTTCTAATTGAAAAAATTCTATCCCAAAAGAGTAACTCCAAAACAGTAAAAAAAAAAAAACAACAAATGAAAAATGGAAATCTAGTTAAAGTAGATAATTACAGAGATGTTCAAAATCTCTTAGGAATTAAAAAATTCCATGCATGTAATGTCTTTGCTCATGAAAAAAAAAGACACATCAAAAGGCATCATAAGAAGTCATGAGCTGACCTGGGTCACAACTGAAGAAATTAAAATTGGTCTAAGAAAACAAGGAGTCTGGATCAACATAAAACGAAACAGTTAAATCATTCCCACAAATACTTATATCCTAACATTTAATACCCCTACAATTCCTAAAGAAATCAAAATTGGATACATAATCTAAAAAGTTGACCAGTATATACCAGCTCCTCGGAGATGTGTTAAGTGCCATAAATTTGGGCACTGCAGGGAAACTTGTAGCGGGTACAGAATATGTGGAAAATGTGGTGTAAAGGAACCCAATCATACTGAAGATGAATACCCAAATGAAACAGTGTCCAAATTGCTATGAAAATCATTCAGCCTACTCTAGAATATGTAAAAAATTTTAAAAAGGAAAAAGTCATGGAAGTGAGATACAGAAAAAAAAAAGTATCCTTCCCAGAGGAGAATAGTAGATTCTTATAAAAAAGAAATCGAACACTTATGCAGAAATCACTCAAAAATCAAGCCAAGCAAACAACCAAGACCTATTTAACAAGCTAGTTTCTGAACTGAAAAATCTAATCGAAACTTTTAAAAAAAAACTCAAAAAAGAAACTAATAAAAATCAAATAACAGCATCTACTAAAACCCAGATAAGCAACCAAAACCAGAAACAACTTCCAAAGAACAAATTATAACCAGACCAAATCAATCAAAATATACAAATAAACCAACAAATTCCCCTCTACAACAACTATAACATTAGAAACAGATGATTTTGAAGAACAAAGCCCCACAATAAAGCGAGTTCTTCAATCTCCCACAAAAGCCTAAGTATAAAATCAAGTAATAACAGCAAATACAAAAACAAAGGTACAAAAAAAATATCCCTTGAACAAACAAAAACAACAAATGAGAAAAATTCTCCAACAAAAATCAACCCCATAAAAACCTATCCAAGGTCTCGATCGACCTCTAGTAATAGAGATAAGTTAAACATAAGAACTAACAAACCAACAACCCAAACTAAGGAATTGGAAGATAAGAAAATAGAAAGCAAATCCACCAGAGAATAAGCAGTTCCGAGGCAATAGTAAACAGGGAACAGAAAAACTCAACAATGGGCACTAAAGAACAAATCACCAAAAATCTAAAAATATTACAAACAAAATAATCCAATGGAATATAAGAGGTATAAAAGCTAACTTGGATGAACTAATACTCCTCATTTCAAATCAACTCCCTGATGTTGTTTGCTTACAGGAAACTTTCCTGAAAAAGAATGACACAATAAACATTAAAAATTACACCTCATAAACAAACAGGCTGATAAAGCCTCACATGGTGCAACTATAATCATTAATAACAAAATAGCACATAAAGAAATAGTTACAAACATGCAAACAATAGCAGTATCAGTAACTCTTCACAAGAAAATAACTCAATGCTCTCTCTACATACCTCCTAATGATATGATAAAAGTGGAAGAACTAAAGCATCTTATGAAGCAACTTCCAAACCCATTCATTCTGATGGGAGACTTTAATGGTCATATTGAGATATGGAGTAGTAGAGAAACAAACCGAAGAGGCAAAATCATAGAATCTATAATTGAAGAAAAACAGCTGTCTATTTAACAAGAAACAACACACACATTTTCATCCAGGAACAGGTACTTACACTGCTATAAACCTCACGATTTGTGAACCTACTATACTCCCTGATTATGACTGGAAAGTTTATGAAGATAACTGGAAGTGACCACTTCCCTATAATATTGGAAAGTCATACATTCCAACCTGAAGTACAACCATTACATTGGAATTTCAAAAAAAGCTAACTGGGAAAATTTCTGGCAGCTATGCCACAGTAAATTAATCCCTAAGTTAAACAACCAAAAAATGGACCCCCCCCCACTACATTCTTTACTGGAACATTACTTACAATAGCAAATGAAAGTATACCTAAAACATCACCTTCCATAAAGAAAAATAAGCTTTGGTTTGATACTGAATTCAGAAAGGCTGTAAAAATACGATGAGCAGCTCTAAAAACATTTAAAAAACAACCTA
The DNA here is from genome assembly GCA_037127315.1 of Ascarosepion bandense. NCBI lineage: Eukaryota > Metazoa > Mollusca > Cephalopoda > Sepiida > Sepiidae > Ascarosepion > Ascarosepion bandense. The sequence continues at coordinate 570,970 of JBBBDQ010000201.1, read as the reverse complement.
CAAAAGAAAACCTAAACACATTCAAGAACTGCAGAGTTAATATTTAAAGAAGCCAAAAGAAGAACTTGGAGACATCCAAAATAAAAATCTGGACAAGAAGTAAAACTATATGGGAAATGATAAAGAAAATATCTGGCAAAAATAGTACCCCACTAAAGTATCTTATACATAATAACCAAAAAGCTACAAACAAAAAGTAGCAAACCTTTTGGCAGATTTTTTAAGTAAATTCATCTTTCAAAAATGTTTATTATGAATTTAAGAAGATCAAAGAAAGATGAAAAAAAACCAAACCAATTTCCAAACAAATATTTCCCAGGTTTATAATCAGCTCTTAATGAACGAACTTCAAGATTCCATATCGAAGGCCCATAACACAGTTGTAGGTCCAGATGAAATACATTACGAACTGCTAAGGAACCTCCCCAAAATATCAAGGAAATATCTGCTATTCATCTATAATGATATATGGACAACAGGCAACGTTCTCAAACTATGGAAACAGGCTATCATAATTTCCATAGCCAAAAACTAAAACTGCTCAGACCCAACAAATTACAGACCTGTTGCACTTGTAAAATTCTGGAAAGAATGGTAAATGATAAATTAACATGGTACCTGGAAAAAAACAAATTAGTTATAAATATTCAATCTGGGTTCTGGAAAAACAGAAGTGCAACTGACCAACTAGTCTGGCTGGAAACCTTCATCCCAGATGCCTTCATCAAAAAAGAACATCTAACTGCCATTTTCTTCGACCTTGAAAAGGTGTATGATACAACTTGGAGATATGGCATAATGAAGGATCTAAAGTCACTTGAATTGAAAGGAAGATTACCCCAATTAATAAACAACTTCCTAACAGGCAGGAATTTCAAAACACAGATAGGTAACACACTCTTGGGCATGAAAATCCAGGAAATGGGTGTCCCACAAGGAAGCATATTATCTGTAACACTGTTTAGTATAAAAATTATTGATATTGTAAAATACCTCAAATCTGGCATCGAAGGATCCTTATACATGGATGACTTCTTGATCTGTTATTCATCCAAAAACATGAATCTAATTGAGTGACAATTACAACAGTACCTGAATAGAATAAGTCAGTGGACAGTTAAGAATGGATTTAAAATATCTTGGACCAAAACTAAATGCATGCATATTTGCCAAATACAAAAAATGCCCTGTGATCCAGTTTTAAAATTGGACGGCATAGAAATTCCAGTAGTACAGCAACATAAATTCCTTGGTCTTCTTTTTGATTCCAAATTAACATTTATTCCCCATATAAAGCAACTAAGATTAAAATGCAATAAAGCCATTCAATTAATGAGTGGTAGTGCACACTGATTGGGGTGCAGATAAAAGTACATTATTAAAGTTCGCTCCAAATTAGACTATGGTTGCTTCATTTATGGATCAACCTGAAAATCATATAAAAAAAAAAAAAAATTATAGAAACAATACATCAAGGACTACGACTGGAACTGGGTGCCTTTCCAACATCTCCAGTGGAAGGTTTGTATGTAGAAGTGAATGCACTTCCTTTAGCTCTACGAAGGCAGAAATTGGCACTACAATTCTATATGAAACTAAAATCATGCCCATTAAACAAAACTCACAATATCATATTTAAACCAAAGTACAAAGAATTATTTCAAAGAAAAGAAAATGCAATAAGATCTTTTGGACTTCGAATGGAAAGCATTATTGACGAAGATAATATTCCTCTCAAAAATATACATGACACCATCAAACCTACTACTACACCTTGGAAAATAAAACAAAAAACAAAAGTGGAACTGAAACTATGTAACCTCAACAAAAGCACCACGCACCAGCACATCTTTAAGGAAGCTCTAAATAAAATTCTGAACAATTATCCCAAATATAACACAATATTTACAGATGGGTCTAAGGATAAGGACACAACAGGATGTGCAGTTGTTTGTGAATTAAGTCATTCAAAAACATCTTCCTAAGGAAGTATCTATTTTTAGTGCTGAATCAAAAGCCATTGATTTGGCACTTAACATCATCTCCCAAAGGAAAAAGTTTCTAATTTTTTCAGATTCTATATAAGTACTGACAACTCTACAAAATAAAAAAAATTAAAAAACCACTGATCATAAAACTCTTATGCAAATTAACATCATTGTCAGATATAAAAGAAATTATCCTTTGTTAGATTCCAAGTCATGTGGGAATCCAAGTAAATAAGGCTGACACAGCCACCAAAAATGCACATAAAGAGCCTATTGAACAAACATAAGATTCTATACACAGATTTAAAAGTAAAAATGCAATCATATATCAAAAATAAATGGCAAATCCACTGAAACAACTGCAATCTAAATAAGTTACTAACAATAAAACCCGCTCTAGGTAAATGGATACAGGGTTACAGGGAATCACGAAGGGATGAAGTTATCCTTTCTTGACTCCATATTGGACATACTAAAATAAAGCACTTATTCATACTGGGAAAAAAAAAAGGAACCGCCATGGTGCACAGCTTGTCATGCCCCTTACAGTGTAAGATACTTCATGATGGACTGCGCTGACTTTTTCATCTATACGGAAAAAGTATTACAATACAAAAACAAAAGAACTATTTGAACACACCAAGATGACCATTTAATGGCATATTTAAAGAAAATAAGACTATACAATAAAATTTAATTAAAATAAAAGATGTGTACAATCACTGTAATGCGTGCAACAACTTCAAAACAAATGTGATCCCAAAATACAAAAGCTGACCCTTAAATGACCATAATGGTTGATGGATCATTAAATTCAAACCAGACCAATCATACAAGTTTAACTTGCAATAACCTATTGTTATATAATTTTGTAGTAGGTTTTTAAAAAAATTAAAATCAAACCTATTTGCAGCTAAATGTTACAAATAAGGAAAAAGTGTGATGTATAAAAGTTTTATAACTTGGTCTTACTACGTGTATGTTAACCTATGTTAATAGATATTTGTATTAAGATAATTGGTATCATAGAATGTCCTCTTTTTTTTTTTTTTTTTTTTTTTTTAATCTAATCATATTTGAACTTCTTGCATGACCAGTGTATAGAGTACAACACCCAAGGAAAGAGTTGTTGCTAATATTTAAATTTAAAATACTTTTGTTCATTGTTATTGAGGTTGCTTTTCCTTTGATTTGTATGAAGAGAAATTTTTTTATTTTTCAGTCTTTGTGGTACAATCAGATAAGCTTTTCGAAGATTTTAGGTTTACCATTCTTTTTTTTTTCCATTTGATGTTAACATGTTTCCATAACTGAATCCTTCTGAAGTTCACTGTGAATCTGGGTGGTGGAATCAAATGTAGACATTTACATTTATTTTATTTTCTTCACAAGCACTCTAATTGAAATGTTCTAGTTCAATCTTTGTTATTAATTTGATTAGGCTTGTGAGAAGTTTATAATTTAAAATAAAGGCAATTAAGACTACTTCAGATAACCTCCATCAATAATCAATGGTGTACTGGGTGTTTAGTGGTATCAAGCAGGGTTTGTGAAAATGTTTCTTAGTTGAAGTGCCAGATTGGAGAGTAGATACTCTGAAAGAGGCTATTGTGTGTTGTGTTCAACCTGAAAGCCATATTGTTTCAGACTGCTGGACTGCTTATACTGAAATTGAGGAAATCAACCCTGGGATATGCTCTCATGACATCAGTAGTCATCATCAGCATTTTGTGGATCCTACGGTAGAAGAACAGTTCCATATTTTCAGCGTTTAATTGCTGCATAGTCCAACAATACCTATTGTAATAAATGTATACCTTTTTATTGATTTTTATGCCACTCAGAAATAGCAGTTTATTTTATACTGCAACTTTACTCAACATTATGCTTCAGATAGTTTTTCTGAAATTATGAACACTGTGTGTATGTATATATATATATATATATATATATATATATATATTGCGATGGATAAATTATCTAAGTTGCACGAGAATGAAAAGACTACTGTCTCATTTTAATAGATATTTTTGTGTAACTTTGGTAAATACATCTTGAAATGTGAGTGTAAATTTATTTAAGAAAATTGCCATTGGCTTTAATCACACAGCCTCTAGACAACTTTGGAATCTCCCTCACTCAACTGTGCCACACACCTAATAACCAATGGGGCTGCAGTCTGGGGAGTTAGGTGGCCAGATGTAAGAGGTGATGTGATCACAAATTGTCTAACAGTCATGACTGGGTTCTTCTGCTTGTGTGGCATGATGCAGAGTCCTGTTGTCAGACATAAGGTCTTCCAGCAACCACCCTCTTGACTGAGTTAGCATTATCTCTTCAAGACACTTTCTGTAGGCCTCTGTGTTGAGTTTGAGTCCCTGTGGGAAGATGAATGGAAGCATAATATTGCCATCACTAGTGATCATTCAAAACACTTTCAAAATTACCATTAAACTCATCCAGCCAAATCCTTTGCACTGTCTTCATATTGACACCTAAACACCCTGAAATGTTCATATTGGAACTTCTCATGCAAATGCCAAGCAGTACAGCTTCTAAATATTTGGCAGTGAATTGCCATGGTGCTCAACTGAACCTACTATACTGTGCACTCAGCAAAATCAAAAACATGCATGCATGAAATTAGAAATATATAATGGTGACAATTTACCCATTACACCCTGTATATGTACATACATGATGACTGTCAAGTTGTTGAATGAGTATGACCATTGGCATAATGTTTTAGGTTCTTGTAAGAATGACCATGACTGAAGCTAGCAAGGGACTTAGAATGTTTATTACAAATGGGACAAACTAAATTGTTTTATACAGGGCCTGCCATGTTTTTAAAGTCTGCTTGTTTGTGGGTATTCATATGACTTGTGTGAGATTGAAGCTGTTTCTGCAAGTTTTCTGACAAACTGCATGTTATTTCCAGCACAGTATTCATTGTAATTTGTGACAATTATATCAATATAACTCTCATGACTGAGGCCTGCATTGTAGAGACATACATTTGCCATATCTAAATTATTGGATTACTGGATCAATGCTTTCCTCTTTCTTAGCTGCATGCATAAGATTTGCCCAACTCATTGCCTGTTTTGGAACATTTAGAGTTTTCATTAGTCATATGCTTCCATTTATTTCAGTCACAAGCAGCAGTTCTCTCTTAGGGTCTTCTATTTGTCTGGCTACAAGAGAATCTAAACTGACCTTGAAATGCTTTCTTGGTTTATACTGGAGCTGAGTGCTGTACAGCAACTTGATGTAGAACATATGATTATTCTGCCAATGTGAATGACATGGCCTGTCCAGCAAAGTCTGTGGCTTTGAATGTGCATTTTGATGCTGATTGCACTGACCATATTGAGGACCACAGTGTCTGACATGTGAGATATCCACTGAATACTAAACAACATTGATGGAATCTCTGAAGGTCTAAATGTCTGTGGTATACATTCCATGTCTTACAGGGGTACAGCAGGCATATCAGCACACTGGCATTGTAGACTGCCATATCTATGCACTTAAATCCTCTCTGAGACCAGACTTAATTACACAAAAGCATCAGATGTCTTCTTCACATGAGCAGACATACTTACAGTCAAGATGCTGTGTCTGTTTATAGCACCCACAAGGTATGTAAATTTGTCTATCTTCAGTTTGTTGCCATCTACAAATATTAGTTTGATATAAGATGAGCCCAGAGCATGTTAGAACATGACCACTGTCTTGTCCAGGCTGATGTTAACATTGAGATCTTTGCAAAAATGGGAAAGTTTATCCAACAGAGCATGTATTTCCAGTTCTGTTTGGGGGATCAGGTCAGAATTATCAACATACAGAAGGTTCAATTTGAGTGATACTTACTTGAAATATTTTAATGAACATTGTCTAACTAAACACAGAAAAAATTAAGAAACATTGTTTTTTTTTTTGTTTTTTTTTATGTACTTTTATTGTCAATTTTTGAATTTGACTGTGTGCAAAAGTATTTAACACAATTAATATTTAGTAGGATATCCTGTTCTGCCTTACAGCCTCTAGTTGTTTTCTGTAGTTTTCAACAATCGTCTTGCATAAAAAGTTTGGCAGTTTCACCCATTCTTATTTGCAGACTTCCTTCAGTTTCTTGATATTTTTTTGATCTCTTGCTTGTACTCTCAACTTCAAGTTCTTCCATAAATTTTCTCTTGGATTGAGATCTGGTGACTGGCTAGGCCATTCCAAAACATGAATTCCATTTTCATTGAACCAGTGTTGAGTTTTAGCCCTGTGTTTTGGATCATTGTCTTGTTGGAATACAAAATCTCAGTCAAGCCCCAAAATTGTTGCACTTTTTAATAGATGGGTTGGTAAGATTTGCCTGTATTTTGCTGCATTCATTCTTCCTACTCCATTATACATAAAACAGCTCCAAATCATTACTTCCCATATTTGATTGTTGGGATGGTGTTTGCTGGGTTGTAACACATCACTCAATAAATCCCAGGCCTAACTAATAAAACAATAACTTGGCTTGACACCATTTCATACTTTGAGAGGTAATGAAAATAAACTACTAACATTAACAGATATCTCTGTCAACATGAAACAACTGCAAAATGTTATATCTGCAAAATGTTAGTAAAGAACTTTGTCCTTTTTTATCTAAGAGACATTATTGAGACTGTTCTAAAGCTAAAGGTCTACTTTGTTGTACAGCTCTTTACTATTCTTACTGTTTTCAGCAGCCTGCATTTCTGTGCATTTTGTTGCATTGTAGATCTAAACATGACCTTCTTCCCAGCTAGTGCATTTAACCTGAGTTTAAAGTCAAGCTTGTTGAGTGCCTTGAGCATTGTGTTTTGTAACATCCATGTAATTTGGTAACTTCACAGTAATGCAATTTCAAGCAACTAGTTTAATGACCAAATGCATTTTGACATATACAAGAGCATGATCAGGCCAAACATTGTAGAGATTTTACTTTGCAGATATCCTGCATATCATGTTTGCAGACTACAATGTAGTCAGTAGGTGCCATTAATGGAACCTTAAGTGCATCCATGTTATTATATTGTTAGAATTGTGTACTCACAATGTGAAACTGAAACACTGTGCACAGTTAAGGCAGCTGACTGTTCTGTATCTTTTCAGGCAACTTCAGGTCTCCAGTCATTTCCAACCTTAGCATTGAAGTTCCCTATGGATGGGTATTCTCTATGAGCAACTTTGCCATGTATGTTAATTGGGACTCAAGCTCACATGACACCTCGAGTGGAAGTCTTAAGATTGCTGAAGATGCTGGAAAAATGGTTGGTTCATGTGGTAAATTTTTTATTTGTTCCCCGAAAGCTTTTACCCCTTCAAATCTTTCCAAAACATCCTTATTTCCATGCAAATGTATATGCTGAACTCAAATCAGTAATTGTTTATTGAAGAAACATACCTTTATTGATGTTAACAACCAGAAAATAATCGAACTTATCTCACCGTAAGATGCTTATTTCGGCATATTTACTTCCTTTGTGCAATTACTACGCAATTTGTTTTGTTTCGGAACTCAATTTCCGCTGAAAGTTGCATGTATTTGCATTTTATCTTCTCTTGGGGGGGGGGGGGGGTTACAATTTTTTTAAGAAAGTTAACTTTCAAATAGAAATTTAGGCTGAGGGTTATTGCGTGTTTGTTTGTTTTTTTTTTTTTTTGTTTTTTTTCCTCTTGGTAATGAATTTAAAGTTGCGTGTACTTGAGAAGAAAGTTAACTTTCAAACATATGAAAATAAGTGATAATTGGGTTAGGGTTCTTGCGTGTATTTTTTTTCCCTTTTTTTTTTTTGTGTTATATATTTGAAGGTTAAACTACACTCCTCTTAAAGTTGAAAGTTAACTTTCATTATCACTTATTTTCATGGAAAAAAGGAAAAAACATGCAAATATATTTTCATATTTGAAGGTTAAGTAAAACTACAGTTATCACTTATTTTCAAATATTTGAAAGTTAACTTTCTTCTGAAATTAAAAAAAGGTAAAAATCACGTAAATACACACAATGCATTTGAAGGTTAATTAAACTACACTTATTTTCATACATTTGAAATACACGCAACTTTCACTGGAAATTGAGTTCTAAAACAAAACAGGTCGCGTAGTAATTGCACAAAGGAAGTAAATAGGCCAAAAATTAGCTTACTACGTGTAAAGTCATTCTGCAGTGAATAACAGATTTCAATGGTGGTTAGGGGTGAGATAAACAGCTAGAAGAAGTTCGTTTTTTTTTTTTTGTTTTTTTGTCGTCGTTAACATCAATTAAAGTAGGTTTCTTAAATAATTATCGATTCGAGTTCAGCATATACATTTGCATGGAAATAAGGATGTTTTGGAAAGATTTGAAGGGATAAAGACCTTCGGGGAACAAATAACAAATTTACCGTTCATGTACTGTTTTAGTAAGTACCTGATCCCACCTATTATACTGTATCTTTACTAAAACCAGATCAAGTCAAAAAAACTTCTGTATTGTTTCTATATTTGGGTTAGTTGCCTACTTCTCACTTACCTGTCTTAATAGAATTCAAGTGTTTACATGGCCTTGTGTGTGATGAATTATTTTCCACTGTATAATTCTTTCCCACAGACAAAACATCACAAATCTTTTGCAAACTTATTGCTATTTTCATAGCAAGTGTTCTGACAAGCTATTCCTTGGTTCCATCAGCCCTGAACTTTACAGCAGGAACCTGCCATGTATACAAGTATGAATCCTTCATTCCCTTCATATTTTATTAAAAAGTCAGTTCCACTTCTGAAGAACTGTTACTTTGTGGAACAGACTCCTGGCAAGATGTTTTCCTGATCATTACAAGCATGACTTTAAGTCTTGGCTTAACACTTATCTTTCCTATATAACGTCATAAACTGTACTTATGCTCATACATCACAATAACTTTTACTTTGAGTGACTGTTAGGGCTTGTATTGGATAAACATTAGTATGAAAAAGTCCTAAGAAAAGGTTGAGGGAAATTTTGCAATGTTTTATAAAATAAGGTTTTTACAACTTTATCTGAGACAAGTGTAGGTACATAAGCACTAATTAGTGTAGCATATTGACTAACAGTAAGGTGTAACTGAAGTTTCATAATCATATGCTTATACCATGTAGTAGCTCACTGATGTGAGATGTTAAGTTCATTCATATAGCAAATCCTATACCAGCTTATCTTCCTTTTTTATCTGCTTTTCTACTTTTACAGAAGAATGTGAAGCCACCACCATGCTCTTTCATTTGATCCTCTTCAGAGGAGTTGGTTTCAGAGTAGCAGTGTCAACAGCATAGTGACAGTTCTATAATAACGGGGGATACTCTTTGAGTTGGAGATGAGCTAGTAGATCTGTCAATGATTGTTCATGTATTTCATTAATGAATGTTAAGTTTTTTATTTAATTTTCATTGTTTGCTTTTTGTGTTTAGTGGGGCACCCACCAGCTGTGCTAAAATGGCCAGGCAATTAGTGAGACAGCAATATTTAGGTTACCTTTTCTTGAAACCGCCAGATATTTGGTGAGCAGTGCTATCCTTAAACAGAGCTGCTCCTTCACCTTTTAAAGCAGCTAAGTCTTACCTCCATACCTCGGTAAAAAAAAACTTTATCTACCAAAGGTTGCCAATGTGTAAGTTATCTACATATTCTGTCAGACCTATATTACCACTGGATTTTAGAGACCAGAGCAATTATAAATGTTAAGATGTCAGCAACGTCTGTGCTAAGCTTATAGTCTTGTATAGCTTGTACAACACCACAATGACTTGCACTAACAATGTTAAGAATTGCAGAGACAAGCATATGTGAGATATCTGGATTAGCACTTAGGCAGGTGTTATATGGGTTATATACACCTTAAGCAGTAATCAGACCATTGATGTCACCTGTTTGTATCTGCAAATGCTATACCTCCAATATTGAACACTCTTCTCTTATAAATATAGCAAATTTTAAACATTTATATTGTGGGTATCTGTGTTAACCAAAATGGGTGAGTAGTTTAAATTGTATGAAGGTAACATTGTTTATACAGGAAACACTTCAAAAGTAATGCTTCCTTTTTTTAAGATGTTTACCTACAGTATCAGAGACAGATGTTGGTGATTTTAGTATAAGAGGTCAAACCTTGCTGTCAACTGCTCAAAGTATTTTTTTGCCTTATTACAGATAAATCTGACAAAATGTCTGAAATAAAAATGCATACAAAGTAGAGGTGTATTGTCAAATCCCATCCCTTGACATTTATTGACACTTGATCAACATTTATCAAGACCAAGCAGTGATTATAACCATTGTTAGGCTGTGCTCCTGAAGTTAATCCTGGCCAACAGCAATCAATAATGTAGCCATATTCTCTATGTTGATCTTCATGTTCCTTCAGACCCTCGTGGTTATCATTGAGCTGGTATCATGATAATGGGTACAGTTCCACTTTTGTCTATTCATAACCATTCACTCCTCTGCCATGTTGTATTTTTAATCTTAGAAGGTGAGAAGATTGCTGATGAAGCAAACTCAAGTGAAGATAGGTTGATAGCTGGAATATACACAAAAAAGAATAATTTGGAATAAAGAATTAACTCTGGTTAAATATGTAACAATGATTTTGTTTATATGTGATTTGTTGTATATTTTAACCATTCTCACTTACTGTTATAATCAAGTGATACTGGGATTTCTTTCAGAGTCTGCAGTTTATGTTAGTAACTTTCTAAGTTCTTGCTTTCAGGGCTTGCACAGTCTTTGTCAGGAGGTCTCGGTGAACAATGTGGATTTCAGTAGTGTGGAGACTCTACAAGTCGTCCAAACCTCCAGCTTATGTAGAATCCTGTATGTGGCAGGAGTAGAATTGATCTAACACCCTTAGCATCAGGCTTTTTCTAAAATTCCATATTCTCAAGATATGTTTACTCCAGTGGTTGCCCCTCCCTTTATTTTCTTTTGAGAGTGATCTGAGGAATTGAGCCCTCCTTTAACTCTAACACCCTTCAAGTTTCATCTTGCACCATTGCTCCATATAGACAGTGCTAATCTTTCCTCTCTTCCTCAGCATCTAACATCAACCTATTCCAAGGGCTGATACACCATCTTGTAATAAATTCAAACTTTCAAATTGTGTAAACAAAAAACAAAAGGGATTTTCAGTCATTAATCTTTTATCAGCTTGTCCCATGCTGGTTGTTTCTTGATCAGCTAGAGTACTCAGCCAGCCACCAGAATAGTTGGATATAAAAATTGTTGGCAAATATCACAGAAATTAAAAAGGACAAATTAATTTTCCTCATCGTCATGAGATCATGATATAAAGTGAAAGGAGTAATAACCAATTTAGACAGAATTGTCATATTTCATACTTAAAAGTTCAACAGACTAAAAACACCTGCCTTAAAAAGTCCAAGGTTGCTTTTCTTACAGTTCTTATTCAGGCCAATGTGCTGTAACTCAAGAAGTGTAAAGTATGTGCTTCAGTTTCAAATTATAGATTGACTTTTGTATATTATTCTAAACGAAAATGAGCAATTTTTATATTTCAAGAAATGTGTGATATGTCATGGCAAAGTTCTTTGAGTTTGTTATAAATCTGTTTTACATTTGATCATTGTGTTATAACAGTTGGGAAATGATTGTGCTAATATTTATTAACTTTCTTACATTACAAGATTAATTTTCCAACTGTTTTCTTTGATTTTATGGTTAAGTAGCAACTGATGCAAGTAATTATATGCACTTTTCCTTGTTACAAGTACTGATTAATTTTTTGTTTTATTTTTTTTATTTCACTCCAAGTAAGGAGAGGGAATAGTCAATAAGATGCAAGGGGTTACTGAAAGTAAAGGAAACTGAGAAAAATGTTAATGTTAAGAAAGGACAATAAAAAGAAAAGGATTCAAGGAAACAAGATAGCAATTGGCATTGCACTTAAAATCTCTAAGATTGTAAACGACAGGCAAGAACTGTGAGAGAAGAAACTATTAGAATAGAATGTAAGGTTACACTTAGCAATTTCAATAGCAAAACAAAACTTACCAGCTAATCTAGTACTATGCTAAACTTCATGAAGTTAAGGTGCCAAATAGGAAAGTTCATCAGCACAATTACCATGAAAATATTTATAGAAAAGGCTTAGGGAAGCTGTATTACTGCAGTGGGTAAGATGCCAGATAAGGACATAACATTACAGATTCTTCTTTGGATTTTATGAAGAATCTCTAGATACTTAGCAGGAGCACTGGACTAGATGTGACAGCAAGATTCAATCCATGAATAAATGGTAGACTTATAGTTTCAAGGCAAATTCCAGTGGGAAAATTTGTTTAGCATGACACTGAACTAACTTTCTTAGTAGCACACTCCAAATCAGAATGATTCAGATTGGTGAAGTGTTAAACCAAGATGACATGAGTTACTCTCCAAGAAGTTTACCATGCTGATAGAAGACAAAATAGGTTCTCTTAGACAATTAAAAGATGTTTAAATTTGGAGGCAATGAAATTATCAAGCCACTTCTTGCCTCAGTTAAAAGATCCAAGCTGATCTTTAAGATGAGCTGTTAATTTGACAATTGAACCTATCATCCTTACCATTAAGACAAGTAAATAGCTGTGATACCAGAGTTGAGAACTGATGACATTGGAATGGTCAATGATAAAAAATAGTAACAAATTATGTCTGAGGATGGGAGAGGGGCTGCATTTATATAGAAAGATATAAAGGAATGACTGTTCAAAACTATTTGTCTCGCAATTTGATAAGATATATTGAATCAAATTAAGAATTCAACCAGAAACATAACCTTTCAATTTATGAAGACTGGAAAGCCAAACTGTTGAATGCCTTTGAGATAACTAAATCATTCTCATCTAAAGCTTGACATACTTTTAGCAATAACCTTTAACACATTGGCAGTTGACCTTGAGAATTGAAAACTATATTTGTCTGACAAGCTCCTGAGAGGTGAGATGCTTAATCAATTTGGAATTGATTAGAGCCTCTTAATACTTTTCTAGAAAAAGGTAGACTAATAGATTGATAGTTCAAAGGATTGGACTGTTCACTTGAGTTATTAAAAATAGAAACCACTGAAAAGGATTTTCAACAAATTAGAAAGCAAAAAACAGCAAGGTATTTATTGTAGAGCTTAGAACAGAAGCACATTTCTTCAAGACAATAACAAGAAGATCATCAAAGAGAATTTACAAGGAAACTTTTCTGTTATCTCAGTAAAAAAATGATAAAACTTGTTATATGGTATTTCATTCCATCAATAAAGAAAGACTTAGCCTCATTGAGAACACATTCGCAATTAATACGGTCAGTCACAAAGAAGCTTCTATCACAACCAAACCTACTATGGTATAGGTAGAAAAAGTGATTCCTGTGGGCTGTAACAATTGAACAGGTATATGTAAACCAAACAAGATAGCTACCATAAGAATTTTATAGTGAAAAAGGTCCATCATCCAAGGCAATACAACTAGCCAGGAGGTAGCTAAGACTAAAGCATAATGTCGTCTGAGTTGTCCATGTGCATGCAGAGACACTTATCCATGTTTGATATGGCACTGTAAATACCCTGATATTGTTCGGTTGTTGAAAACAGCAGCCTCTCTAAGTTCTCAGTTGGAATGCAGTAAACAGGAAACTGCCAATCTGGTACCATCAAAATGAAAAGTCACAGCCACTGATCAGTCAGATCACCAAAAAGTTAAGACAAGTAAAATTATTAAGGCCTTTGAAGAAAGGACAAAAGGAACCAGAAAACCGTTTATTACTTGTTTTAGCATTTATAGTTATTTTGTACTTTTTATTGACATTAGAGATGAAAGTTACTGAATAAAAACCCTACCTGTTAAATAAGGCTTAATGTTTTCCTCTCCTCTCTTCTCCTGTATATTACATTACAGCTTATTTTTATTCAGCTTACTTTAACAAGTGGCACTAAATAATGTTGGATTATGAATTCATAGAAAAGACTGACTTTGCAATTTATCTTTCAATTCTAATCACAGGCTGATGAAAGAACATTGTTTTTGCAAGTATAGTCTTGGTCATAAAAGTTTCTCATGAGATTTATTGCAGATACATTTACAGTGAAGAAAAATATCTTGGGGCTTTAAAATATCAAAACAACCTTGATTGGCTTGAATTATAGGAATTCAAAGCAAATTTGTTTCCTCCTCTTTCCCTTTATCTAAACTTATTCATAAATGGAACTTTGTGTGTGTGTCCATTACCTACAGACTCTGAAATGGCTGAACCGATTTTCTTGAAAATTTACACAGTTGTACTATAAGCGTCTGCGAGTGTTCTTCACTAGGTTTTTTTGTCGAGGTACTCCCGATAAATATCAAATCGATAATCGAAAAAATCAGGTTATAGAAGGAGTGGTCCGATTTTAATCAAATTTGATACACTCATAGACAAAGACATAAGAAACGGTATTCAGAAGTTTCAAGGTTGCAGTTCTTACAATGGTGCAGAAAATCTGATATCTATACCAGGAAATCAAAATTTGATTTACATCCATTCATTTTTCTTTCAGTCTACTGTTTCAGTTTAACTGGAAACAATTATTGCTTTTTAGTCTTTCGTGCCAACATCCAAAGAGTCCAGGACCATGGATTAGTTTTAAAGCTTTCATGGATTAGTTTTAAAGCTTTCATTACACCTGAGTAATGCCGGGCTATACTACTAGTTCTACTTAAATTCAAAATTACAATTTTCAGGCACTTTATAGTTTATGCAAAATCTGTACATGGAAAAATCTTGACTACTGTATTAATGTGTAAATTCTTCATTTTGCCAAAAAGGTTACAAAGACATCAAATCAATGGAATGGTCTATTATATATGGTATAACCTATATTAATGTAAAATAATTCATTTGTATGGGATAGTGTAAATCAAATGCTTTTGTCTTTAAGCTTTTGAATTTACTTATAGACAAAAATTTTTCATTTAATTTAATAAAATCTGATATCTACATAAAAACATTATCAATAAGTGTGTGTATATATATATATATATATATATATATATAATTAAGAGAACCAACAGTTTTAGAATTCAGTTCTCCAGCATTTTTTTTTTAAGTGATCAATATAACATATATCAGAGAGCATAATATGATTATAATTAAATTTGTTTCTGATCTAAAAAATAATATAGCTTACATTGCAACACGAAAATTGCTATGTTTTGAGATTTTACCTTGTCATCAATAATTTTAAAAGTTGGATTACGAATTCATAAGTCACTAACTTGTTTAACTTTGATTCTTGTATGAGGGACCAATGTTTTAATGTGATGCAACTGTAAGCTTCAAATTGTTATATTCTGCCTGGTTCTAGATCTCGACAAACAACGATCATCTTAATAGACAACGAGAAACAAAAACATAAAAATCTTAACTTATTTTTATTCTTCGTCAGTGATGGTTGTATGGAGTAGGATGATAGCCAGAGAGATATCGCTCACACGTAAGAGTTTGCAGTCTCTCTCTCTCTCTCTCCTCTTTTGGCCAGAAACCCAAGACTTATATAACCCAACATTTCTATGCATTTTTGCTTTTCTGGTTGTTTCTTAATTGACATGATCATATCTTTTGTCAGCTATTGCCTGTGTTTCTGTCTTTAATATTGTGGCTACCATCTGCAGCCAGAATGTTTGTTAATCATATTTTTGTCAGACAAGGTAATATATTACACGCCTTGCCATGTTATTTTTCAAAATGTTCACATATAATGAACATTTTTGAATGCATCTCTCCTCCACCCACATTACTCCCAATTACAAGGCAAATGGACAAAAACATACATATAACATGCAAATAAAAAAATTTTTTTTTAAATCTATCAATAATACATAACAATACATGCAAACAAAAGTAATACAAAATTATCAATGTCAAATGTGACCCTCTCTTGACCTCTCTACTTCCTGCAATTGTGCACCTGTTTTTTTCCTTATTAATTCCATGCAAAGGGACACTTTCCCCAATGTAAACTACAAGTTAGTCTCTTAAGTTAGGCATATTAATGAATATTAAGTGTCGTAGGGACACAATAGTTGTCTTCCCTTTTGAGGAACTTTTTTTTTAATCTGAGGTCATTACCTACCTTGCCTCGGTGTGTATATTCACAAGGAGTACTGTTGACTTGATGGTATATTGTTTCTTGTCTATTCTTGCTAAAAACATTCTCGTTTATTTGGACAACATGAACATTCATCTTGTTTTGGGACTTACTCAAATAGTCTGAATGTATTGTACTTGTTTTTGTTATATTAAAAGGCCTATTTGTTATTGCCATGTAACTTGTCCTTTTTTTTTTGTTACTGCACATGCTATGTCAGCATATTATATATACACTAATGTTTATATTAGTATCGCGTAACTGGAAATATTGCTGGTTCCCAACCAATATTAATAAGTGGTAACTCTGACATGTCAGTATATTTTACCAATTTGCAAAATAACTTTGTCAGAATTTTTTTTTTTTCCGACACAAATCATTTACGATACAGGAATGATGACCATATAACATGGCAGCATGGCATCCTTCTTTTTCATTTGCTCCTTCTCCCATCTGGAATTTGAATTTGGCGCTGGCCGCCAACATTAGAATGCTTCGATTTTGGGTGCGGGCTGGTCTTTAGCTTACTGCTAGCGTTGACAACACCCATTAGTGGGAGTAGGAGGTAGGTAGCAGTA
Organism: Ascarosepion bandense; assembly: GCA_037127315.1. Classification (NCBI taxonomy): domain Eukaryota; kingdom Metazoa; phylum Mollusca; class Cephalopoda; order Sepiida; family Sepiidae; genus Ascarosepion; species Ascarosepion bandense. The sequence goes on along the minus strand of JBBBDQ010000201.1, from coordinate 554,239 downwards.
ATAGCTACATTTGACCTTTTGTTTTAAATATTTGTATTCATTTGTTTTTTGTTTTTTTTACATTTTCTCTTTTGTACTTCACATTGTGGGTCCTGGGCATGATAAACTGCATCCGGCAGTAAGGCCTCTAATTGGGGGGGCTATGAGGAGCATGGAATCACCTCTTAATTGCTGTTGTTTTCAGGTCCACCCTGACCCAGAGTGGTAGCACCTGTTAGTGTCCCAGCTATGAGCAAATAGTTAACCCCCCTTATATGAAAGTATAAAAAGACTTTTTATAGAAAAATATTTTTGAAGTAAAAATTATTACTATAACGCATTTTTGAAGGTAAAAAAAAATTACCCTCAGCAGAACATTTTTTAATACAAAACTAGAAGACATTTTCAGTTTTCTTAAATAAAAAAGAATAAAACCAAAAACATTTATGAAAATCTGATTAAATCAACCTTCTCACTATAACCAAACATTTTTAAAAAAATACCTTAAAACCCCACCTTTTTGGCATTAAATAACCCACAGAAGTTGATATCCCATTAAACAAAACTCAAACTTGCATTGTGAGGGTGTATTTCTGTGTGGCAACATTTCCCATAGAGAATATATGATATGGAGGGGGATAAAATGGCCACTGTTTTGGTGATGAACACTGTCAGCCTAGCCTATTTTAAAGCGAACCCTGCTTTATTTTTTCCACACAGAGTACGAACTGAGAGAAATTGCCTCTCAGAAAGCAAAATTTAATTTAGCAGTTTCCAAGTTGCCTCTCGAAGCTTTTCAGGAAGTGAGAGAAATTATTATCTCCCCGTCAAGACAAGACGTATAATGAGTTACGAGGAACTTGTTCGGAGGATGTCTATGTCACGGCAAAAATTGTTGCATCTCCTACATGAAGAACAATTGGGAGATAGCAAGCTGTTGCAATTTTTACATTGTTTGCAACATCTAGGTGGAAAAGGTAATGAGGATGACATTATACATCATATTTTTCTCCAGTGGTTGCTGTCTGCATATCACCTTGTTTTAGCTGCGGTGGGTGAAGATGCACCCGTTGAAAATCTGGCTAAAATAACTGACAACGTGGCAGACCTAACTTCAGGATGCACTGCTCCTGTTTCTGCCTTACAGACACAAGAACCAGATTTGCTGATTAGACTCTTAGAGGGACAATGAAGGTTAGAGGCTAGAATGGAAGATTTAGAGAGACGGTTACAGAAGGTTAGCATGCCCCACTCCCAAAGTAGAGGTTGTGCAAGAGCTGTTAGCAAGAACCCAAAGTGTTACTTACACAGGAAATGTAGAGATAGGGCTAACTGTAAGCCCCCCTTCCCGTTCATTCAACTCTCAACAGAGAAAAGCCTAAACTGGCGATCAGAGGTGCCACCGTGCGCCGGCATGGGTGATGTTTGTTGCTTACTATTTATTTCAGATCGCATGATTGGTATACGTTTTCTTGTGGACAGTGGTGCACAAATATCTTTAATTTCTGCTACTAGGGCAGACAAGTATTGAATTTGGGTTTGAGACAGGTTTTCACCCATTTCTTTGTCCTTGCGGATGTAGAGAAGGCTATATTGGGTGCAGATTTCTTACACAAATTTGGTCTTCTCATTGATATTCACAGATGTTGTCTGACAAACCCTGGAGCCATTCATAATGTAATTCCATTATGTCCAACTGTGGCTAACACAGAAGATAACCCTGTATTTTGTGAACTCTTAAAAATAGTTTGAGAGCATTACAGAACCATCTTTTTACAAGGATAGTCTGCCCCACAATATCATGCACCACATTACTACGAGCCGTCCTCGTCACTTGGCACCCGAAAAATTGAGTGTGGTGAAAGCGAATTTAACCAAATAATGGAATTGGGTATTATCAAGCCATCAAAAAGTAACTAGGCATCTTCTTTGTACCTGGTACCTGGCGTGCTTGTGGTGATTATAGGGCACTCAACTCTGCCATTAAACCTGACTGTTATCCCATTCTGCATATGCATGATGTAACAACCATCATTCTGGGTAAATCTATATTTACTAAATTAGACTTTATCATGCTCTATCATCAGATTCCGGTAGAACCTGAACACATTTCAAAGACTGCCATAACAACACCATTTGGGTTGTTTGAGTTTCTACATGTGCCATTTGGACTAAGAAATGCAGCACAATCTTTTCAAAGATTTATCGACCATGTATTGCACGGTTTGCATTTTGTCTGTGCCTACGTGGATGATGTCCTTATTGCCAGTTCTTCCATGGAAGAACATATTAAGCAGTGCAGCTTGTTTTCAAACGTTTTGAGAAATTTGAGTTTGTTATCAACCTAATAAAGTGAGTTTGGAAAGTCTGAAGTAATTTTTCTAAGTCACCACATTAATTTATCTGGAATTTCACCTTCTCCATCTAAAGTGGTGGCCATTTCTGACTTTCCCATTTCAGATACCATGAGAAAGTTGCGACAGTTTTAGGGATGGTGAATTTTTTCGAAGGTTCCTGCCAAATTGTGCGCAGGTTATAAAACCTTTGACTAATTTTTTAACAGATGTCAAAAATTGTAACAGTTTTGTCTGACCCAGCCTTGGCAGCCTTAAGGTTTTATTGTCCCGATCAGTTGAATTGTCACATGTTGTTCCGGGTAGTGAGTTGTGTTTGGCAGTTGACGCCTCTTCTATTGGTATAGGTGCAGTAATGCAGCAGAAGATCGATGACCATTGAAAACCAATATCTTTCTTTTCCAAGAAACTAATTTCTACGGAATCCTGGTAGAGCACATTTGGACATGAACTCCTCACAGCTTATTCAGCTGTCTGTTACTTTCGACATTTGTTGGAAGGGTGGACCTTCTACTTACTGACGGACCACAAGCCCTTGTTGGTGGCTTTTCAGTCAAACTCTGACAAATATTCCCCATGTGAAACCATACATTTGGATTATCTGTTACAATTCACCTCGGATATCTGTTTCATCAAGGGAGCCAACAACATACCTGCAGACACCATGTCTTGTGGCATCAATGCTTTTGTGCTGGACCCGTGCTTAGAATATCAACTATTCGTGGAAGCACAGGAAAAGGATCAGCAACTACAGCATCTACGAGAAAACTACACATCCTTGACATTGTCAAAAATACATGTTCCAAACACAATTGGAAATGGTACATGACCCCAGCACCAGACATTATTCTCCTCCATGCACAATTTGTCCCACCCAGGGGCTAATGCCTCAATATGGCTAATCACAGACAGATTTGTTTGGCCATGCATGAAAACTGACATTCGGCAATAGTCAGACATGTGTGCCGTGTCAGAGGGCCAAAGTGGGGAGACATACCCACTCACCACCTGGATTTTTTCCATCACCCGACAAGCGGTTTGCACATGTGCACGTGGACATCACAGGACCACTCCTCTCATATGATAGACAGACATAGCTATTGACATGTGTTAATCGTTTCTCCTGTTGGTGTGAGGCTCTTCCCATGTCGAACATTACGGCACATATCACAGCAAAGACTTTTGTGTCCGGGTGGGTGTCTAGTTTTTGAGTCACTGCTGTAATTACTACAGACAGAGGGCAGCAATTTGAGTCAGACCTGTTCAACCAGCTGATGAGGATCTTAAGGAGTAAGAGAATCAAAACCACCACTTATCATCCTGAGGCAAATGGCATAGTGGAACATTTTCATTGTACACTCAAGTCAGCTTTAAGGGCCACAATGGATCAGGCAAAGTGGCTGGAGCATCTACCATTGGTTCTTCTGGAACTCTGCACTGCAGTTAAAGACTATTTTAAATGTTCATCTGCTGAGATAGTGTATGGCACCACACTTAGATTTCCAGGACAGTTTTTCCTACAACCCCCACAAAAAGTTTTAAACATGACCACAAGAGAATTGATATTGCATGTTTTTTTTTTTTATATCAACTTCCAAAGTTTTCTGCATGACCCAGGCTTTAATTATATCCATAACTGACTCTTTGCCATGGCACTCTGCTGCCTTTTCTATTGGACATTAACTTTGTTTTTTTATTGTTCCTTTTTGTTCTTTCTTTTTTCCATTTATGTATTCATTCCTTTGAGTGCTAACTTAATTCACTCTGAGTCTCATACTAGCTGTTACACTTGCCAACTAAAAGACTGATTTGCTTGAGTTATCCTTTGCTTTTTTAGCAAGTTTATCAACTTTGCAGCATTGACAACTCCTTTGTGATCTGAATAAAATCTTTGAACAAAAAAAGTAATGCACTGGAAGAGAAAAGTGAGAGAGCACCTACTTTTTTCTGTTTTTCTTTCAAAGTTGTCTTTTTTAGAGTCTATCAATTTCTTGCTGCTTTTCTGTTAGAACATGCATCAGAATAAAGTTTGGTAATTTTCTTTTTCACCATGTTGTATCATACTGATAGACTTCTTAATGTATGATCCTAGGCAGTAACCGTGCTCTAATTTACAAATCATCATTCGGTAAATGACCTTCAATTGACATCATGTGTGCCTCTGCTAGAATTCAACATCACACATATGATTTCCTTAATTTCACCCATACTATGTTTGAACACTGAAATCTGCCATTATCTGCAGTACATGTTATTCAACGTCTGAGGAAACAACAAAAAAAAAATGAAAAATGTTTAAAATTGGAAAAAGTATGCTGTTTTCCAAGACCTTTTTTTTAATAAACTAGCAACTTCTTTTATAATAAAATAAACCCAATTACACACAGCAAATATGAAAATTCACCTACCTTTCCTTTGTCATTTGCTGCCACAATCATACATTATCCCTGTAGATGGCAACCAGGTTCATTATTCATTTATGTTGTCCATCCCCCCCCCCCCAAAAAAAAAACACAGCAGGTCACTGCACACTTGTGTATGTTATATTCTGCCTTGTTCTGGATCTCTATGAACAATGATCATCTTGATAGACAATGGGAAACCGGAACATATAAACTTATATTTTTATTCTTCAGTGATAGTTATGTGGAGAAGGAGGATAGCTAGAGAGATATCACACACACATGCAGGGTTTTTTTTATTATTATTATTATATTATATTTTTTTTTTTTTTTTTTTTTATGACCCAAAATTTTTACAGATTTGTTACTTAATTGACATTATTCTTGTCAGCTATTGCCTTTCAAGCCTTTGTTATTGCCTGTATTTTTGATGTTGTACCTCGTCACCACCGTGGCTGGAATATCTTTTTTGTCAATCGTATTTTTGCCAGTCAAGAATAATGTTAATATTACAAAATGCTGTTTGATAAAGTATTGAGCGTAAACTGGTCATGACACGCTCACACTTTGATAAGATGAACAAATATTTTATGCCTTTCAATGCTGATGCTGAGAAATCTTTTCTTCACAGGTCATGACCTGCTGTTAAAAGTATAACTATAAGATTATTCCATTGCAATTGTTAACACTCCTTAAATAAACTTGAAAAAAATGTACTGTTGTATCTTTTTCTATAATCCTCTTTCAAAATCTATAAATTTATTCAATCTAACTTACAATTAAGTTGTTGAACTATATTGAATCCTTACAAATAGCTAAGCATATGGCTTATTTTAACTGACATTTGCAAATGATCATTCTGAATGAGATTTCTATTAAAAAAAAAAAAATTAAACCTAAAGTTTCACAAAAAAGCATCCATTAATTTCATGAACAAGATAGAAATATTTTGAACTCTTGGTTCAAAATTTAATTTTTTAATTCTTTGCCTCAGTACTTTTGTTTTCTCTAAAAATAATTAGGTTTTGGTAAAATTTTAGTGGGTAGAGAGCAAAGATAAGCTACCAACTTTGTTTGAATAATTCCTTTGTGTAAAGTCTTGGTATATTAATAACTCTTCTCAAATGTATAGATAAGTCTTTTTTATGAATAAATGAAAAATCAAAATTATCAGTGAAGTATTTTTTTTATATTATTAAACTAATAATGAATGAAAATAGGAACATTCATTTGATAGTGAGTCTTTAAATTTAGACATACACATTTTATTTTAATTAAAATATATGCATTCTAATTATTTTCATAAAAGATGGGGGCTCTTTAACCAATTATGTTATAAACCAGGCAAAAACAGTTAGTGATAATACCAAAAAGTAATTGTTAAACCAATTTTAAATTCTAATCAAGACCATTGGATTTTTTTTTTTTTTTAAACGCTGATTGCATTTGTTTTGTTGCAACAAGTGGTGGAAAAGGAAGATTTGATTATGTAGACAATGTCATGTTGCTTGACTAGACAATAGAAATGTACAGTTATCATATTCATTGCTAGTCAGTCACCATCAATGGATAATTAGTTCAAATATAGAAGCAGTCATTTTGGCTTTTTACCAAGTATTTCATCAAATGACCTTTGTGCAGTTTGTATTTATTTGGCTTGATAAAACTGGTAAGACTTGAAAGAGTATATAATTCTTTGATAGTATTAAAACTGATATTGTCATATGCCTGACATAGCAAGCTATGAATATAAACTTGGGTTTAAACATGGTTATTCACACATCTAGACAAACTTTTATCAATTATTGTACTATAACCTTTGTTGATTCTATTTGCTAAAAAAAATCACACTTTTTTTTTTTTGTTATTGATGTATTAAAAATTATTTAAATTCCTTCTAGCAAAAGATAATTTTATTAATACAACAGAAAGTACAACATTTTTATGTATTTTCTGTTTCTGGTATGCTTTATATTTAAAGAATTTACTAGTTTTGGTGCAGTATATTTGTCAACTGCATTTTATCTACAATAGATAGAACACTTTTTACATGTTAAAAAAATATAACCTTGTATTCTTTTAGCTAATAACTGGTACTGAGTTAGGCATCTACTCAATGAGGATTTCTGTCTGAACCTTTTCAGTAAGCAGCCACCATTAAATGCTTCAGCCTATGTACTTATCACTTTATTTTTTTATTTTTTTATTTTTATAATAATTTAATCAGATATAAAAACAATATCTCATAACAATGCAGCAATATATTGACTGATAGTAGCTTCAGTCTACCTGCTTAACTTCATAAGCTTCTTTCTTTTCTTTGTAACCAGAAAAATTGAGATCAAAATTTACATTAGCTGATCTTTTATTAAATAGATAACCACAGATCAGTCCCATGTCAATCTCTTGCTATTACTTTGAAGTCTAAGTAAATTTTATTTGATAACTGTAATGAATGTTAAATTAAACTATTGAAAATAAAGATTACTATATAAAGTTGCATCCAGTAATCTTTTGAGAAGTTATTACACTATTTGCATAAATTTGTCATTTTAATTCAGAACTCTTGTCACTTTAGGAGTCATCAATAGGAAAGGGTTTGGTATGAGTAATTCATCTGGTATATTGCTACTTTTTAAAGTTTATTCAATGTGCACAGAAGTTGTTGTAGCTATCTTAAATGTTTCTGTATTTATACACCTGTATACTATATTTTTACATTTACATGATTTAATATATAAAAATATTAAATAGCTACAACCAGTGACTGTTTTCTTTTTGGCCACTTTGAGCACAAATCTGAATTTGTTCTGATTTCAATTTGAAATAAGTTTTTCTTAATTAATCTAGTGTTTTATTAGTTTTGTTAATCAAATTTGTGAGATTTTTAGTCTTTTAGGAGTTATTCCAGTGCTTAAAAATATATATTTTAACTACAGGCTGTTATTTGTTAAACTAGTGGTTTGTTAGTCTCATATAAGATACTATTATTAAATGAAGAATTCTTCAGTTTATTTTTAAGTGGGATCAATGAATGTTATTTTTTAAACTTTGAGTGTGACAAATCTCACCAACATAACAGTATATATACAATCTCTCACTATGGCTTGCAGGATATTCTTATTGATTTATATATGCAATTGAGAAAGTTTTTCAAATATTTGTTGTTAGATAGCAGGGACTAGAGAAAATTCTGAAATGCTGATATCAAAATACTCATCTCTAGTTCAGAATACTTAATTCTGTATGTATGTGTTTGGTTTTTTTTTTTTTGTTTGTTTTTTTTTTTATAAGAAAAAAATAACTCCATTTGTTATTCAGATTTTGAAAATATTAAGAATAATCATCAATTGCTTATAGAAAGGAATGTGAAACCAGATTTTGATCTCTTACTATATAACTGATACAATTCTGAAAGTAGGTATTTTATATAGCAAGAAGTCCATTTATGCATTTTGGAGGAAGATCTCTTGCAAATGATTTTAAGTTATCTCCAATATTTGATTAAACATAGGAAGCTACTTACTGTGATCAATTTGAGACCCACCTTTTGAGCTAAGAATAATAGGCTGATAGTATTAAGCAAAGGATATAACAAATGAAATAATTTGTGGTTATAAAAAGCAAAAAATGTAATACAAAATTTACTGACTTAAGAATATTTTTTATTTCACTTTGAATAAATTATTTAGGACCAACTAATTTTAATAACATTTACAGTAATAATAAATGGTTTGATCTATACTTCAGTCAATTTTGGAGTGAACAAAATAGGGAATTGTCCATGCTATATTGTATAATATTTATTAGAAAATATATATGTGTGGGATAAATGGCTGATCACTCATATCTGAAACCCACAGAGCCCACCTGTGGTTTATACTGCAACTATGCTGGGAGAGAGCATGGTATCTAGCATGATCAACAGTCTGAACAAGGCCATCATGCTCAAACCCTTGGTCACAATGACTTATGACTTCATGTTAACACAACTATCAACAACTCCCAAAGATTATGTCTGCCTCACAAAGCATGGGTCAAACCATTTTATGCCTTTTTCAAGGAAAAAGGCAAAGGAGTGTTAAAGAAACAAATGCATAGAAGAATCTGAATTAATCTAGTTATTCTTTCTATGGCAGCATGTGGTCATTAATTCACTTTTTTGTTGAGTAGATTAAGCTTATTTATAATTTAATAAGTCTTTCTAAAAGTTACATCTATCTCTTTTTTCATTATGACATTTGGTTTTAGCAATATTTCTTGTAATAATTGTCGTTGTTTTTTTAAATTGCCAATAATATATAGATAAAGTGGTGCTTTTGCTGTATTTACTACTGTTTAGACAACGTGATTATTGAAATGATATTCCCATTTGCTGTGGCTCTAAAATAAAATTTAACATTAATTAAATTATATCTTCATGTTACGTTTTTTTTAAATATCCTTTATTTTACTTTTTATGAATAATTTTTCTGTGTATGTGATTTCATCATTTTCTTAAATGCCAAAAGATTTAACTTGAAACAATGTAACTAATGTCTATATTTGTCTGCAATTCACTTTCGGTCAAAATTTAAAATTTCTCTCTCTTGGCCTTTTCTGTTGGACCTCCTTTCTACATTTTCTCAATTTTTCCTCTTTATTTTCTTCACATTCTACTACTTCTGTATCTTTCCTTTTCTTTTTCTTTATAGAAGTACAATTCTATTTTAAAAAAAAAATGTTAAGATTTGAGCCCAAACACCATGTAACCGATGTCAATATTGGTCTGCAATTCACTTCCAGCCAAAATTTAAAATTTCTCTCGGCCATTTCCATTGGCTCTTTCCTCTCTATAATTTCTTATTTTCCTCTTCACTTTCTATTTCCCTTTCCTTTTTCTTTTTTTGATTTTTCATCTTATTTTCTGATCTTTTTTTAATATCTTTTTACCTCGCACAAAAAAAAATCCAAAAATAAAGGGAAGTGGTAGTTTTTAACTTTTTTTTTTTTAATAAAACATTTATTGCCATTATTATCAACTACCTGATGAGACATGGCTCTTTCGATGTTGAAACAAAATGTACTATTTTGTAGCAGTTTGTAGTTTGCACATGTTCTAAAGTAATAATTAATAATAAATATTCATTGCCCTATTTTTATATTGAGCACTGTTTTAAATTGTTTTGAATGTTGCAATTATTTTCTTTGTTCTTATTCATTTGAATGTGTATATATATATATATATATATATATATATATACACACACACATTATAGAAGTAGTTTTATCAATACCAAGTAGAAGAATAACATCCATAGACATTAAATGAACAACCATTGTATATGCATTTAACAACTACATTAAAAGAACTATTAATAAAATTCTATCATTCCCATAAAAACTTTAAAGAGCCTAAAAGACCTGCAGCCTTTTTGTGAGTTAGCACAAGGGAGTGAGATTTGAAGAGGACTATTTACACAGTTGCTGAAGATGAGAAATAAGATTTGCAATGTGCTTTCAAGCTGAAACAGCTCTTTTGATGGTTGGCCACATTTCCAGAGCTATTAAAAACTTAGATTGAACTACGATTCTTGACAAAGTACTATCACTTTCATATTTTAGGAACAGTTAAAAAAAAAAAATAATGAAAAAAAAAGTATTCTAATTCTCTTAACAATTGTTACTAAATATAATGTAAATTAAGTGGATATTTCTGATTAAAGTATACAAGGTATGTACAGGTTGTGATGAATAAATTGTCTAAATTACACAAAAATGAAAATAACACTGACATCTCATTTTAGCAAATATATTTACCAAAGCTGCACAAAAATATCTTCACATACTAAAGAGTAAATTTATTCAATAAAATTGCCATTGGTGTCAACCACAGCTTACAGACAACTTTTGAATCTCTTTCATTTTTTCTGGATGGTCTCCTTGTTTATGTTGGTGAATACTGCTATAATCCTTGCCTTCATTTCATCTTTGGTATTACAAGAAGTTTTGTTGGTCTCTCAACCACACCATACACATAATAATCAAGGGGGTTGTAGTCTGGGGAGCTAGGTTGCCAGATGTGAGGGGTGATCTGGTTGCAGAAATTGTCTGACTGGGTTATCCTACTTGTGTGGCATGGTGCAGAGTCCTGTTCTCCAAAATAGGATCTTCTAGTGACCACCCTCTTGACACAGGGCATTACTACTTCTTCAAGGCACTTAATGTAGGCCTCTTTGAGTTTGAGTCCATGTGAGAAGATGAACGGAGGTATAACATTGCTATAACTAGTGATTGCTCTAAACACAATGACATTGGCCCAATATATCATCCAACTCTTTCAGAATCCTTTGCACTGTTCTCAGATTAACACCCAAACACTCTGAAATGTTCATATTAGAGCTTCTGGTGCAAATACTGTCTCAAAATTTCTGCCAGAGTGAATTGTCCTGATGCTCTTCATCTTAGACAGTGCCCAACTGAGCCCATTATATTGTGCAGTCATCAAAAACAAACAATGCATGTGCAAAATAAAAAATGGCGACAATTTACCCATCACACCCTGTATATTGATTTATAGAAGGTAAACTAAGAACTAAAAGAATCTCTTTAACAATCTAGGGAATATTTAAGAAATTATTTTAGTTAAATTAGAATATTAAGAGGTGCAATGATGATTTTAAGAAAAAATCATAAATTACAGAGCTTGAAAATATCAAACCAGCTCTCCATAATTACTATTTTGTGTTGCCAATATTCTTATTACTGATACAATGGCATGTATCCTATCAACATTGGGTTGTCCAGAATGTTCCTGCTGAATTTTAGTTGTTCTTGTTACTTGTTAGAACATGTCAAATTTATTGACAGATATAATATGCTTACATATCCACATATCCAATTAGAGCACACTTCAATATATCTCTTAAGTTTAAAATTAGTTAGTGCTAATTTTGCATCCCTATGAAAATGAAAAGGAACATTTTAGACATTTGATATTTTTTTTTATTACTGTAAAGGCAAAAATTTATTTCAAGCAACAAAAAAAAACATGTGCTATGTACAGTGAAGGTGCTTTAGCTGACAGAACTGTATGGAAGTGGTTTGCGAAGTTTAGAGTTGGCAATTATTTATTGATGAAGAATGCTCAGGCAGACTCCCCCACCCACTATAGATGACTACCAAATAAAGACATTGATTGAGAATAACTACATTACACAACAGGAATTGGCATAAACACTGGATTTTATCTAAATCCACCATCTATGAGCACTTAATGAAGCTTGGGTACTCAAATTGCTATGATGTTTAGGTATCACATGATTTGCTGTATCTTGCAATGAAGATGCACCCTTTTTTTTTTTTTTTTAAGCAAATTGTAATGGGCGATGAGAAATGGATCATTTACAACAATGTTCAGCCAAAAATAAAAAATTGAGGTAAGCAACATGAGCCAACTTTAGCCACTTCAAAAGCAGGTCTTTATCCTAAGAAAAGATTGGAAAGGAATCCTGTATTATATACTTCTGCCAGTGTAACCAGTCAGTTGATTCTGAAAAGTACTGTTTGCCACTGGACAAATTAAAGATAGCAATTCAATAAAAATGCCCAGAACTGGTGAACAGAAAAGGTGCTGTTTTCCATTAGGATAATGCCAGACCTCCTGTTTCTTAAGTAATTTAGCAAAAATTGTTGCATCCTGGCTGGGATGTATTACTCCACCTGCTATATTCACTAGACATTACTCCTTCAAATTTTCATTTATTCAGCTTCTTGCAAAATAATCTCAATGGTAAAAATATTCTTTCCTTGAATATAAAAAAAAAACACCTTATAAAATTCTTTGCCAAGTAACCACCAGAATCCTGGGGTGACATCAGATCTTTAAGTTAAAGGAAAAATTCAGAAATGTTGTACAACAAAATGGTTCATATTTAGTTGAATAAATATTTAATGGCATAATATTGTTTTGTTTTAATTTCCCTTAAAAAACTGAACTTTTCGGACAACCCAATATTTCAATCTAGCTCTGAAAATAAATAATTGGTAAGTAGTTTTCTTTCTATCTAGTTTATTCTTCATTCCTGAGAACTAATGAAATATCTCAGTTTAACAAAAGTTCGTGAAGAATGTCACAGCATTGTTACTTCATGGATGAGGTCTTGGATGTTTCCATAGAAAAGTTAATGATTTTGTATTTACAAGATTATTTTAATTTTTTTGAGATGATGAATTGCCATTATTAAAAGCTTTGCTATGCACACCTGCATGTTCATTTTGGTTTTTATAGTCACAATGTTTTGGCAAATGTACTCTCCACTTTCTTCAGTGTCTTTGTACTTGGAATTTATTTATTCAGAGGTGGATTGTTTTCATTCTGTCAAGAAAAATAAGTTTTAACCAAAACTTTTATCCAATAGAACATGAGTTCAATTCCTGTGTCTGGGAGTGCTGAAAATTCTCATACTCTGGTTTAGTGGATGAAACAAACAAGAAACACAAAGATAAGACTGGTAATTACTATTCCATAATATTCCCTAATTATAGAAAGCAAAATAAATCTATCCTTGTGGATTAAATAAAGGGTTTGGTTCAAAATTCCAAGAAGATTACTGAACATGAAGACTTTCCTGAAGAAGGCTGTATTGTACAATGGCCAAAACATGAGCATGCTGGTCTGAATAGCAAAACAAAACTGTCTTGGTTGCCTTGAAAATTTTAACTCCTTGGTATTTTTATATGTGAAATTAAAACCTAATGTTTAACTAATACATGAACTAAAAATATATATTAACATAAGAAGGAAAATCTTTAACTTAGTACATGGTGCTCTTTTTACAGTGTTTAATTTAAATCTGTTAGAACAACATAATATATTATTTATAATTGGGCATTCATAAGTGTAAACAAAATGTTTTGTTCCTTCTTGAAAATGAAAGAAACTTTCAGATTTCACATCTAATTTCAACTAAAATTTTGTATTTAGTAACTGCTTCTGTAAATTCTTGTATAAAAATAATAATGCCTTGCTATTAACTCTTGACTTTTGCTTACTATGAACAAAAAGAATAGTAAATTCAACTAATGTTTACTTGACAACACACACACATTTCTGAAGATAAGACTCTTATATGTACAGATAAATACAGGCAACCTTTACATTTCCTTTTTAATTTTTTTGCCTTTCTATAGTAAATTGCGTTGATCTTTCAAGATCTACATGCACACACTTGTAAAATTTTAGCAGTACTGTACTTAGATATGCATAGTTCAAGTCTTACGGTATAGATTTACTCAATTAACTTTAGGATATTAGTTTTGTGTGCTACCAATTTTTAGTAAGCTGTTTCAGTGATTCTCTCAGCATTGTTATTTGGATACTAAAGATTCTGTATTAAAAATGATTTACTAGCTATGCAGATTTCCAAAAACTTGACAGTTCATCAAATAACTAAATCTAATTAGTTTCACTGTTGTACCATAGAAAATTTGTAGCTATTTTGGTTTGTATACAAATTTGAAAAATTATTCAAGTTTGTAATAACTATTCAAACCATTTTATGGCAGTTAAAGTTGTATTCTTGTGAGCTTTCAGATCTAATCTTAATTATTAATATTTATCATTGTTACTATGTCTGCACTCATATCTCCTAATTTACTTGCATTTGTAGTATATTCAGTGTCATAACTATTTGAATATAACTAGATGCTTCAATTTCAAAGTAACTTTATGCTTCAGCTCCACTCTGCTATTAAATGATTATATTTCTTATCTACAAGAATATCTTCAGTTACTATTTTGCTTTTTCTCTTTTCTCAGCCTTGACTTATGATTCAATGTGGTATTCTTGGGTTATCAAGTTGTGAATGAAGCATGAAAAAAGCAAGCAGCAGGCTGCTGTATGAAATATTATTTGCTTTGTTGGTAAGCAGATTTTTGGGAAGTCTGCTTCTATTACCTTATCCCTTTTCACCTTGTAACAGGTTGCCATTTTGATATTAGAATTAATGCTTGTAACTAGTATTGGGTCTTTTTTGGCTAACTCTTGTCACTCACTATAATAATTGAAGTGAATGGGGTAGGACAGGCAAAAAACTTTCCACTGGATATAATAGAATTTGTGTGAAAGCGTGGTAACCTGATCCATTGCCCCCACCTCTTTCACTTTTCAGTTTTGTTATCTGGCTGAGATGGGCTTCTGAGCTTTTCTTGCTGAAGAATGATTTTGCTTGGTTGCTGAACATCAAAAGTAAGCTGTTTGAGCATCAAAAACAAAAGGTTAAATTGTAAATATGCAATCCTTGCTGTGAATATTGCTACACTTCTATTTTATTAGAGGAGTCTGTTTTCACAACAAAATATATATTTAACAGCTGATAAGGATAAAATTTTAGGGTTTTTATTTATTTACATGATGAATATATTAAGTACCTTCATAGGCTTAGTAAAAAAAAAAAAAGCTCTGAAAATAATTTAAATGACTTTGAAGTTAAATTTTCTGTTTGCAGTTGATATCTAATAATTTTTAGTGATATAACACCTTCAAGAATTTATAAAAACAAAAGGAATATCAGAAATTTACTAGGACAGATTAGCTGCATATTAAGTTGGAGTATAACTGATCTAAAAATATTTCCAAAAAGTTAAAAAAAAAAAAAAACCCAATACAATGTTCATTCATTAATGAATAAATGCTGAAAATTTCAATGAAATTGCTAAATTTTTGTTAATTTTGGCAGTGTGGTTAATGATATTGGATATATATATATATATATATATATATAAAATAATTTCAGATTTGTGGTGCATTGGACATCGGCTCGGAATGAGAAATCGGGGAGCAGAGTTCGAATTCCAGCCGAATTCATTGCATTCACTTATGCGCAAATACCCTTGGGAAAGGTATTAATCCGTCAATTCCTTCCAGTTATGGGTTAAATAACAGGACAGATTGGGTTCTATAGCCTTGGTCGGCAACCAGTCGACCGCAGAAAGCAATGGCAACCTACTGTGGAATAATCTTTTGCCCAGTCAGTCGTGTCTCTTTTGAGACATGATCGCCCAAGCGTGTATCACGTATGGCACTTAACTGACTGACTGAAAAATATAACTTCAAGAGAAATAAGTCATAAAATAAAATAAAAAAATTAAAAACTTTAGCATAAGACTAAGAATAGGTTACAAAGATTTTTTTTAAATTTAAAAAGTAATAATAAAGAACTGACTTGACCAAAAAGGAAATGTTTAAAATTGTAAAATAAATTATGCAAAATATTAACTAAAGACATTAATGCAATGAAACTCTGACTTTTTTAAGTAAACATAAGCTGAGCAAAGCTAATTTCTCAAGAGTAATTTTTAGTGATGAATGTAGAATTGATGTCTGGGTTAGAATCTGGATAGGGACAATTTGAGAGAAAAAAATTATATCCCTGGTTAAACTTGGGGCACTTTCTCTTGATATCTACCTGCAATTATTGATAAAGTCTAATGTATATATTCATGCCTCTTATATCCAATATTTCCTTGTATGAAAAGTATTGACTATATTCAACAGATTCACTTTCATTCATGTGTGTGTGTGTATATATATATATATATATATACATACACACACACACACACACACAGAGTAGTGGGCATAATATTAGGAACGCAAGCAACAAAGACATAAATATGTGTATTACTTACAAAGTAATGCATGATTAGCAATGAAATTTTTACCAAATAAAGATTAGGGTGTAATGCATAAATATTATACAGTTACAAAAATTTATATAATAGTTTTCTTAAAGATTAAATGGAACAAAGGAAAGAAGCTACTGGACAAAAGTTAAGGAACGATCTTGTTAATACTTGATTGTGAACAAAATATCAACAAAATTTAATATTTGGTAAACCTCCACTTATTTTCAATGACTTCTCTGCATTGTCGACCACATGATTTAATTAATTTCTTGCAAAAATCAGTAGTAATTCCCTTTCAATAACTCCCAGAGGTGATCCTGGTTTTTGGGGTTTCTTTTCTGAGCCCTTTCTCCAATTATCTTCCAAACATTTTCTATTGGATTCAGGTCAGGGCTCTGGGCTGGCCACTTCATTAGGGCGATTCCTTCTTCAAATAAAGCCATAACCTTCTGTGCCTTGTGGCAAGGTGCATTGTCCTGCATGAAAATAGGAGATTTATAAAGATTATGATGTAATCTTGGTACCACATGCTGCTGAAGAAGCCTTTTGTAAATCTCAGCATTGTTATTGCCATGTACACAGATGTTAGGGCCAACTATTGCAGATAAAATCATTCATTCACACCATCACATTGCCGCCACCAAACTTAATGGTTTTCTTGACACATTGAGAAGTCTTTCACCTGTTCTACAGCATACATAAGTTTTGCCCTAGAACCAAATATAGTAAACTTGGACACATCACTGTATCCCAATGTGCGTCAGTCCAAACAACATGTTCTCTTGCATACTCCAGGCGTGCCTTTTGGTTTTGCTTTGAAATGAGAGGCTTCAAAGCTGGAATATGGACAAGCATGCAATCCTGTATTTTTTTTTTTTTTTTTTTTTTAAGCTGCAAGCAACCATTTTCCTTGATCTTATCTGTCTTCATTAAATTTATGGGCAATTGATGTAGCAGTTTCAAAACGGTTTTTTGTAGATATTCTAACAATTCTTCGATCATCTCTTTGCGATGTTTTTGGAGGTCTGCCAGTTTTTGGTTTTGCATTTAACATTTTATCAGTTTTATACCTGCTAGTTAAACGATGAATGACACTTTTAGACCTATGAACAATATCAGAAATTTCTGAAATTGACTTTTTTTTTCTTGATAGTTAGCGATAATGATTTTTTTTTTTTTTTTTTTTTTCTTCAAAAGAGTCTTTTGCATGTAGAATTTGCCATATTGCTGAAAAATAAAGTCCTAATGATAAATGAACTCTTACTTATTGTTAAAAAACTCGATGGAGCTTTTCAACAATGTAAATTAAAAGTTTATGCAAATTAACATCGTTCCTTAACTTTTGTCCAGTAGCTTATTTCCTTTGTTCCATTAAATCTTTATTTATAGTTTTTTTTTGTTTTTTTTTTAATGTAAATTTTTGTAACTTTATATAATATTTATGCATTACACCCTAATCTTTATTCGGTAAAAATTTCATTGTTAATCATGCATTACTTTGGAAATAATACACATATTTATGTCTTTGTTGTTTGCGTTCCTTATATTATGGCTGCTACTATATATATATATATATATATATATATATAGTAAAATTTTATTTGATTGAGAGAAGAAAAACAATCTTGTTAATGTAGAAAATTTAACATTTTATTGTAAAACAAGTATTTGACAGACTTGAAGGAATTATTATTAAAACCATTATTGATTGATTCACCCTTAAAACTGATTTTTCACCTTTGTTTTTTTTTTATCTTTTCAGGCTTATCCAATTCTGAACATCATGTTGAAAGAGTGGAGTGTCCTACGAGCCTCCATGTTGTCAACTGACGCAGGACAGTTGTCACAGGCCGTCCTCTACTTAACCCAGACATTTTGTTTTTAAATTGTTAAATTTTTCATTTCTATTATCTCCTTCCTCTTTCCTTTGTCATCTGTGGATGGCACCCTTGTACTGTGTGTGTAAATAGATTGTTTATAGTTGAACTTTGTACATCTGAGCAACAATGGCTGAGTCAGGGCTCCAGATGGATGCAAACAACTGTGATGTTGATGACAGCAACAGCAATAACCATTGCACTAAAGAGAAGCAACTACTGGATTCTAAAGACACCACAGACAACCATGTTAGTGAAGAGAACCAAAACTATAAGATGGGAACGAGTAACCTGTCTTTGAAGAACCCTGGTCTTAAAATAGACCTTGAAGAAAACAACACTGAGGATCTCGAGCTATCTTTGTCATCTCTGAAAAAAGATGACAGTGGAGTAGATTTTGAGAAATCTCCTGCTAGCATGAGTGCCCAAGAGGGTACTATTCTTTCAGATTGTAGTGAAAGTATAAGTGAGTCTCTCACTGACAGTGCTGCCTGTTCCTGTACAAATTCCGTAAGTGATACAAAATTTGAAGAGAAATCTAAAGCCAATATCTCAGATGATGACCAAGATGACTTTCCCTCTCTGGATGTCCAGGACAACAAACTGGATGACAAAGAGGACTCAAGTAATCTACAGCACACTGCTGAAAAAATGGACTTAGATACTCAGGGCGTTGATGATAGTAATTCCAATTCCAAGTCCGATTCTGTTGAGAAACGGAAACCAAGGCATGAACTCATCGAATCCTCCAACAGTGATAGTGACATTGAGGATAAAGATGATGATGACGATGAGGACGATGATGAAGAGGAGGATCTTGATGATGATGACAATGATGATGACGAAGTAGGCAGCAAAAAGCTCTCTTCTGATTCTGAAGAGGAGACAGAAATGGACTATGATAGTAGTAAGATGCCAAAACATACGTGGAAAGCAATAAGTGACCTCTATAGTAGGGAGTATGGACACTCAACTAAAACTCCTGCAAGCCTCTTCAGGGAAAAGGTCACTTCTAGTTTACAAATGGTGCAACGTTTCTGTTTGCAATACAAAATGGAGTACCATGATGGTTGCGTGAATGCACTTAATTTCAATAGAATTGGTGAGTTAATTTTTGTTATATTTTGTTTTCTCATTTCAGTAATGTATAAACGCTATACAAACAGTAATAGAAATGTTTCTATTGTCTTGATATTTACTTGAATAGTTACCTTGGATTAAGTGAAAGAGGTCAATTTAAAAGTATTATGTACTAGACCTGTTAAAATTTATAAATTTCTGAATTTTCATCTCCAAATTATTTTTCCTTATTGCCATAGTCAATATTTGGCAAGTTTAATCTCTTAGAAAAAACAAAACATTTTTTTTTCTACCTAAAATTGCTTAAGCCCCAAATTGCTTAATTGTTACAGTCACAATATTGAGAACTTTTAATTATTGGCATATTTTTTATACATTCTTAGAATATGTTATCCATTTGAAATATTGTCCTGCTTCTATTTCATTGATTCACTTAAGCATCATAAAGGACTAAATTAAAGCATTAAACTCTGAACTCCATGAAGAATCTCTACCAATTATGAAATGCAATAAAGTATGCAAAACACATTTTTCATGATCTTATGCTCTACATTCATCATTCATTTATGTATTATTTTACTTGAATACAGAGATGAAAACATTTTTTTTTCTTTGATATGTAATTGCTTTTATCATGTAATAAGTCATTGTTAAAGTATTAGTAGAAATCTTGTCTGTTGTTGGTAGCAGAAAGAACCAAGCCAAAAGCATTGAATAAATTTGATTATAAGCCAAGTTAGAAAATAACCTTGTCTTATACACAATATAGCCTACTATCATCTAGCTTTCAAAATTATCATTTTTAACCTTTCAAGAATAATTAAAAACTAAATAAAAAAATATAAAGTGTTTAAAAATTTATTTGTTTAACCACACACATACGTTATTATAATTATTATTATTAACTACAACAGATATCTTGTGTTGGTTAATTTTGCTGATCAACTTTTTTAAATTATAAATAAGCATTCTCAGACAAAAAGGAAGGAAATTCTGTCAGAAATTGTCCAAAGTTCATTTCTGAAAAAATATGGTCCAAGCTTTCAATTTTCTCAAGTCATCAGGGTAGGTAGACACAAATGGTGAATGTTGTGACATGACAATTTTTTTTATTTATATACATTTAAGAATGCTTTATTTAGAGATAGTTGTTTTTGTTATATTAGCATTATTTCAAAGATCATACGTTTATTTTTACCATTTGAATTAGCTGATATTTTGCTATTGTTTGTAAGTAGCTGTCGAATGTTACTGCGATCCTTATGCTGTTTATTAATGTGTTGTCTGATGACACTCTGGTCTAATAAATGGCAGGTGAATGTGTGCTTGTATTTCCTGTGTAAGATGTTTAAATTTTTATTTTTTATTTTTATTTTTATTTTTTTTATTTTATTTTATTTTTTTTTACAAAAAAATCCTTCTCTCAGTGGGCAAGTACATTCATACACATTCATACACAACATTGTTCTTATATAAAGGGTTGGAAGTTTGGGAGATATTATTTTTAATAACTAAGTTGCTAGTTTTTAATTTTTTTGTAGGAAATAATGAATCTGATGTATTTATTTTTACCATTTATAGATATGTATGTATGTGATTTTTTTTTGATTTTTTTCAACTTTATTGTGTTTGTTATATTTGAGACTTTTTTATTTTGTTTAAATGAATTGATTTTCTTGTCTACTGTATAATTAGGTCAAAAGCTTCCAAAATGAACTTTTGACAATTTGATGGAATTTTCTTCTTTGAGAAAGATCATTGATAATTTGGAAAAGTTGATCAGTAAAATTAAGTTGACAGCTTAACCAAGAACTAAGTTTATCTAATTTTTTTCTACAGTGGATATATCTAAAAGTTACTTGAGGAATATAATGTAAGCACCTTTTTTGTATAATTTTGAACAACCCAGTAATCATAAAAAAAAAAAGGAGGAAAATATTCTCCATAATGCAATGTTTTATTGCATTTTAGGCACTTTGGCTTTAAATTTACTATAGTTATCACTATTATTTTCTAATATCATGTATGAACATCTATTTACAAAAATTGGTATGTTTTATACACACAAAAAAATACAAAATTATTTTTAAAATATTGGGTTGCTGAATTGTAAACTTTCATTTGATGAGTAAATGTGTGTGTGTATGTATATATATATATATATATATATATATATATATATATTTTTACTTAATAATAATAATAATATTGCCTAACTGGTGCAAATTAAAACAAAAATTTAAAAAAAAGGCAATTAAAAAGCTTTTCTAATTAATGTCCTATCATATTTAAAAAGGTGTGGCACAAAGGATTGTTGCTCAATCTCTCTTGCTATGGAATCACTGGAAGGGTCTTCTCAATAATAAAGTCCTTCCTACCAGGTAGTTCCCTGAAGGTAGTTAATGGCCAGTCAACTGGAGCACTAGCAATCAAAGCAGGCATTCCCTAATGGTCACGTCTCAGACCAACTCTGCCTAAGAGTATACATATCATTTGTGAATATCTATGCTGATGATACAATGATATATAGGTGCACCCCCAAAACATGTGACAGCAAAGATTGGCTGCTAATTCTCATTTGATTTAGCTCTAACATCTTGATTGAAGGTGGGGGACTGGCTTGTGTACATTCAATGTCTTGAAAATTTCATCATCACCAATCAGATCCCAAACTACTGTCAGTCATGATGAATGGATGTTTCCTGAGGGATGCACTGTGCCTTGAGCAACTATTGGGCCTTAAACTCGCCCCCCCCCCGACCTCAAGTAGAACTCTTACATATGGTCCACGGCTGGAAAAATGGTTGGTTCCCTCTACTGTTCCAGTAAATACCTGACTCTTCCTGTTGTCCTCTGATTTTAACAAGAGACAGATCAGGCCTGCTGTCATATTTAGACAGGCCGTTACCTAGTTCTTTCTTACCAGTCTCGATATAGTCCAAAAGTGTCTCAATGTCCTTGTTAGTGACAAATTATTTCCACCTTACAACCCCTCTCTCATAGATAGGATATGGCAAGCTGCTTCCTGTGAACCACTGCTCTGTGAAACTAACTCCCAAGAGGATATTTTCCTGATTACTACAATCTTAACCTGTTCAAATATTCCTCTTCTATATACTTAAACTGTGCCTCTTACTCTGTAACCCTCTAGTTCAAGTGTACCCCTGGTCTTGTACGGGGTTAACCTCACTGTAAAAAAACAAAAAAACTCTAAAATAATTTACTCTATTTGTGAATGAGTCCTGAAAGATCATTAAAATCTGACAATTATTTGAGTTTTGCAAGAATTTTTAAATCAGTGTTTTTAACAAAAAAAAAAAAAAAGTCCTTTGATCTTTCCTCTTAATAACATGAAGATTTTGATGAGACATTGTTTTTATGACATTTGGAGCATTTTTCTCATGGCCTGGTCATTTTTTCTAGCAAATTTGTGGGAGTATCTACTTCAGTATAAAGTAAATTTTTAAAAACTTAATTGAAAATATGTGACCCTAACTGAATTAATGAAATAAAATGTTGCTTTGTTTCATAATTTTGTTTCATTGTTTGAGAGAAACCATTTTTAGATATATTTTGAGTAAATTGTTTTCAGCAGTTGAAATGTGAAACCTTCTTTCTACTACATTTTATTCTATTTTATTGGCAACTAGCAAATAAGGTAATTTAAAAAAATACTGATATCAACATCAAACCCAAATATTAGTCTTATTTAAATTTGTTTTCAAGTAATTCTTTTTTTTTTTTCATTGTTTATTTTATTTGAAATAATTAATATTGTTGTTAGTTTCCGTATTTTCATTTAGTCCATATTGTTTGTATTCACTAAGCTTTTTCATCTTCACCCCGTAATTAAGAACATTTCTTTTTAAATGATTAAGTTTAAATAATTATTTTGCAAAATAAGATTGACTTGGCAGAAATGTTACTGTTTATTAAGGAAAATGACCTGTCTCTAAAGAGTTTCTCTTAAATTATTTTTGATATTGACAATGTTTATTTTTTTTATAAGATATCATTCACATATACTAAAGTGATTAATGAATAAGTGGTGTATTTCGAAGGAAATCAGTAAATATTTACAGAAATTCTAGCACAGTATTTACTGATCTGTCAGTTAAGTGCCATACATGATACATGCTTGGGTGATCATGTCTTGAAAGAGACGTGACTGGCTGGGCAGAGGATTATCCCACAGTAGGTTGCCATATAATTTGAATATTTTTTTATATATATATCCTGAATAAAAATTTCTTCTGTATATCTATCCTAAAAGCACATAAAAAAGCTATTTTTATTCTTTATAAGGGACTAACACCATATTTTGTGTATGCGTTTTTGTTTTTTTAAGTATTAATCAGTATTGAAAATATTTTCTCAAACTTTGTGGCAAAGGATTTATGCACTGTTCTAAATAGTCTTTTATCTGAACAAAAATGGTCCATTTTTAAAATGAATTTCTTTATATATTATTTTTCAGGTACTCTTTTGGCTAGTGGTTCAGATGATTTAAATATAGTATTATGGAATTGGGTGCGTAGTCGTCCTGCTCTTGTATTTGACAGTGGTCACCGTAGCAACATCTTCCAGGTAAGCAACAACTAATCTTTTGTATAATAAATCAATTATTTAACATGTATAAGTTAAATATAGTTGAAATTCAGTTGGTTGCTTCAGGAAAAGATTGCAAGTTTTCTGTTTTTTGTTGAGTATATTATTTTGATAACTATTATTTTTGTATATATTGGTTTACAGCAACAACTGTTTTCTTATATTAATATTTCTGACACCTATTCAGGTTACTTTTGTGTATGTTTATACATATATGACAGTTTGACTGCAATAACTTTTACTAAACTAGAATTATTCATGGCTCTCAATATTACCTATTGAAATAAAGCAGCAGGTATTGATGTTTCTTAAATCTTTGGCTTTAGCGTAATATTTTTCGTTTTTAAAATATATGCAGAAAGTTTTCATTATAGTCAGCACTATATATAATACATTGAAAGATAAATTCTATTGCACTTGTATCATTGAACCTGTTCCCATTCTTCAATGTTGAAATATTTTAACACTTACTACAGTTATCTCCCTTGTTCAACATCAGTAGACTTTATCAGAATACCAAATAGGATTTTTTTTTAATGACTTCATGGACTTAATAAATTACATAAATTTTATAAGCTGACTTATTCTTGTAACAAAAACTAAGTCTTACTTTAAAAAAGAATGTGCTATCTGTTGAAACTGAAAATCTGAATCAAAATCAGTTTGACTTCGAAATATGGTCACTGTTCATTTCCTTACAAACTTTTCTTACTCTAATGAAAGAGCTCTACTTTGGATCACAGGACAATTTGGTTGTTCTTGGGTGAAGATGTTGTGTCGGATGTGACTTTTTTACACTTTGGATTTACACTTCCATTATTTTCTGTTGGACTTGTGAGACTAATTTTTGATTCTCTGACTTATGATTTTTTAAAAATATATCTGAATTTCCCAGATGCTATTTATCACAACTCTTTGGTACAATTCATAAACATTCATAATTTTTCATTTAATAAAAATAAACAAAGTTTTTTTTATTTATGCAAACTTCAAAACTTGCATCAAATCTTTGACACTTCTTTCATTGTAACTGTCAACACTAAATGGTAATGGTAAAACATTTGTTTTGTCATTTAAAAACTAAAATCTTTGACACAGTTGATCAGGTTCATGGGTAAATAATGAAAAGTTGTCCCCACTTTTTACATTTTAAGAAAGTTGAAAATTCTTATGGATAACTAGTTTGTCAATTTTAAATTGAACAAGAAAACTTTCAAAAGAATCAGAATTCACTTGTAAACGTATAACTAATATCTTGTTAAATGGAGCAGATGAGCACATTTTCTTTACAAATTTATTTTTAAAAGTAAATGTCAACACTACAAACTTTTTAATGCTGCTTTAAATCCTTTGCATAAATTTTTCTTTTTAATTGTAATGATGAAGTAATCAAATATCAGAAATAATTCCTGAAGGAAATCCTAGTTAAAAAACAGAGCAAGGTCAGGAAGTAATTCTTAAATGTGTATGTAAAAAAAAAAATTGTTTTTATTTTTTTTTAATTTTTTTTTTTTTTTTTTTTTTTTTTAGAAATAAGCATTTCTCCCTCCCTCTCTGTTTTCACTTTATTATCTTTTTCAGGTTTACACATACAGCCATCATAAAAGTAGGTTTGTGCAGTGTCAGCTCTGTTATTCTTAAAGCATATCTCAGTGATGACAGCTTTTTATCTGGAATATTTGCACATTTTGTACTGTTTATTTGTCTAACAGTGTAAATTAACTATTGTCTTTTATTTTAAATCATTACACAGCTTTTGACGTTAATGAGCTCTTTTGTTCTGTGTTTTTTTTTTTTAACTGAAATTGGAATAACGTATTAGAAAAGTACATTTTCCACTGACATAATTGTCTTTTTAAACAGATATTTGGTTGTTTTCACAGGCCAAATTCATGCCATTTAGTGGTGACTGCCATGTGGTTAGTTGTGCCCGTGATGGTCAAGTACGTTTAGCTGAGCTTTCTCTCACTGGCGTCTGTAAAGGTACAAAAAAACTGGCACAGCACAAAGGAGCAGCACACAAGGTAAATAAACTTTGTTTTGTAAAAGAAAATAGAAACCAATACTTCCATTGCAGTAAAAGGAAAAAAATAGTTTGTGACTGAGGTGTAGCTAGCCATGTTCATTTATCTAGAAATTAAAATATAAATTTATAAGAGCAAGAGGAGGTATATTTTTATACTTGTATTTTCCTTCACTTGAATATTTAAAAATAAATTTTTCATTGTTACCACCTTGTCTAATTGTGCCAAAATAGGATGTAATACCAATTTTACTTTGACCCTTTGAAACTTAAATTTAACTATAGTACAAATGTAGAGGCTTATTAATTCTCTATCTTTGGTTTTCGACTAAAAATGATTTCTAATGTATAACTGATTGAACTGAAGTTTTGAGATAACATTTTTAGATTGATTGGATTAAATAAGTTTTTTAATCCAAGATTACTTGCATATTTTTAGCTTTTTTTTATATATCACAGTTTCAGTACTCAATATGTGGTACACTGTTATACATAACGTAATGAAGTTCTGACAGTTATTGGCTTAGCACGTAAATACAACTAATTTGCATAAGATATCACAACCTCCCTGAATTGGAGTGGTCATATCCCCTTGTTTTTTTTTTTTCCTTTCACTGCGTCTAACTACTCTTGATTCATACAGTTCTTGCTTTGCTCCTCTCTTCTTTTCTTTTTTTTTCTTTTCATTGGTGACCTTGGTCTTTCTTTAACCTCTTTGTCAGTTTTTATTCTCCACTTATGTCAATTTCTTGTTCATCCCTATCACTGTTGCTTTCTCTCTCTTCTTTTCCTGTGTTTCTGTTCTCTGCTCTGCCTTCTCATTGTAGTTACCTTACTTCTTCCAACTTTGTGTTGGATGATCTGGAGTTAGAAGATCGATCTTTTTTTCTAAATTGATCTGCATGAGCCAAAACCTCATCTTCTTAATCAAAGCCGTATTATTGCCTCTCTGCAAAAATAAGTTTGCTTCTTCAGGATTTGCATTTTAGTCTTTCTTGTACTATATTCTCTCCCTTGTGGCAAAAGACATGGTAATGGAGGCTCTAATCTGCCTACCCATGAGGGCTGATGGGCTCAACTTCCTTTTCGCATGTGGCATCAACCTATAACTGAGGAACATTTTTGCTAGAAACACCTCAACATT
Organism: Ascarosepion bandense; assembly: GCA_037127315.1. Lineage (NCBI taxonomy): Eukaryota > Metazoa > Mollusca > Cephalopoda > Sepiida > Sepiidae > Ascarosepion > Ascarosepion bandense. Next base: position 527,104 of record JBBBDQ010000201.1, on the reverse strand, counting down.
TTCAGTTATGGGCAAGAATGCCTCCAATGTCATTTTAACTTTTTCAATGTTTAAGTAACTTATCTCTGCTGTTGTCAGTCTCCTAAATAAATATATTATTGAATGATCTTTCAGCAATAAGATGGCAGCAATCACTTTCTCACTCACATCCATGGTCAACATTATTTTTTGTTAGGATCAAACATCTTTTCCTTTTCTCTTTTTCTTTTTTTTTATAATTGCTTTTAGTATCATAAAAGCGTTATTTCATGTTTGTGTCCATTAAAATTCTGTGTTCTTTTATGCAACTTTGACAATCGTTCAGTTAGTTTACTATATTTCTGGATGTATCTACTGGAAAAATTTATCAACAAAAAGGATTCCAATTTCTTTTTTATTAGTTGGAGTCGCTACCTCCATAATCTTTTTGTTAGCCTTCATCTGGTGCTATACCAGTCTTCGATATTTGGTTGCCCAAATATGCCAGATTCTTGCAATCAAAGTTACATTTGTCTCTATTAATAGTTAATCCAGCCTTAATATTTGATCCACTTTTTGTTTTGGTCTTCGCTCCTACCACTATATCATCTTGGTAGATAATCATGTTGGTTACCCTGCCTAAAAATATTCCTTAGATTGCCCTTTGAAATATATGACTACATGTTTTAATTTCAAATGGTAAGTAAGTCCACCTTAACAGGCCTATAGAGGTGTTGATTTTGGCAACTTTAAATTTTTTATCAATCTGAATTTGGTTGTAGGCAGATCTTGAGTCAATTTTTGCAAAATATTCTGTTCATCGCTCACTGTTTTGATGTTTGGTAATGGAAATGAGTTTGAGCATATCTGGTGATTTACTTCAACTTCATAGTCACTGCATATCTGCATAAGCTTTTTTGATTGCTATGATAGGTAAGGCCCATTTACTTCCGTCATGTGTAACTTTTTTCCGAGAATGCCTTGCTTGATCACACAGTTTGGCTTGGCTACCACTAAAGGCAGTATATGTACTGGAACTTTTCTGGCATTAATGTATTTTGGGTGGTAATTTTCTTTTAATTGAATACTCACTTTGTATCTTTTTAGAAGTCCTAGCTCACTCTCTTGTGCTTCCATGGTGTTTTTTAATTTGAATGTATCTACTTTTACTATGCCTAACAATCTGGTCTCTCTCCCACATTAATACTGTGATTTGACTTAAACTGTGTATCCACTTCGAACTTGCCACGGAAGGTACCCAATGTCTTTATTGTTGTTCCATCAAATTGTTTAAACTACTTTCTTAACTTGGATCAGCCTAGTTTGATCTAAAAATTTCTTGGAATTAGGGTTATCTCACTACCTGTGTCAACTTGCATGCTAAATGTATGACCATTTATTTTCATGTTCTCTCTACCACTCTTGTGTATTTACCACAAATACACTGGCTTCCTGCTGTTCTTCAAGGGGAGGGGTCATTACTTCTGCAAATGGTCTTAAAATGATGTATTTTCCTGCATTTAAGACATCGTTTCTTCAGTGCTTGAATTTATTCTTTTCATGTGATATTCCACAATAACTGCACTCCATTTTGGCTTTGGATACATTCAACCTGTATGACTTTAACACTTCTCTTGGCTGGTTGAAATCTCTGATTTACTCCAGCTGCTGTAAATGGTCTACGCTTAATTCTAAGTTCATATGGCCACCTTGCATGCATTCCAGTACTTTTCAGTTTATTGTCCTTCATTTGTTTGATAGAATTAACTTATCTTCAATTAACATACCTTGAGTCTCTAGTTTTTCGAATTCGCAGTGCTTTGCTTGTTCCTTGAATCTGTATATACTGGAAAACAGATTCCTCCAGCAACTGCCTGGCTTCTAAAAATTTCATCCTTTCAGCGATAATCAATTTTCTTTTCAGCCTAATGTTTCTTTTTATTATGCTGAAAACTTTCTCAAAAGAAATCTGTTCTAATTCCTGTGGGAACACATTGTAGATATTTTCTTTAATGCCTCACATCCCATAGAAGCCATAAACAAGTCCATTATTTGGTTCTATTCACCTTCCATTCTTGAGTCTTTGAGATTATGCACTCTTGCTGTAGCTACAAAGGCTTTTATCCAAATCTTGATGTATTCAGGATTGTCCATGGAACCAAGCATCCTATTGTGACACCATTTGTCTTGTTTGTTATATTTTGCAGTTTCAGTACTGAAACTGCAAGATATACCAAACATGACAAGTATAAATATAGCACAAGGCAAAAATGGGGATGGAGGGGAGACCAATGTTCATTTGTTCTATCATTAACTAGCCTCTATCACTGACCCAATCATTCATATATGATTTCTTTCACCAAAACATCTCATCCAATAAGCCCAAACTTACTATCACCATAATGCCACATTTGCTCTATGAATTTCTATCTAAGCCCATTATATACAATTTTTGTGGTGGGCTGGGTTGATATAAAAGTTAAAATAAAATTCACCAATGTTCATGATAAACAAAAATATTTCCAGAACTAAATAAAAATGACATTAGACTGTGAGGGCTGCCCCATACTAATCATGGCTGAGATAAGTTAAGTGGATGAAAAATACCACACAAAATAGAATCACATGCATTCGTTCGCAATTACTCACAATTCTATTCACATCATTCATGTTGATTTCCTTACCAACTTCGTGGATCTTGGCACTGCTTTGCACAAAAGTAGTTACATCATCAGTATAGGTGGAATACCTGGACAAGGTGTTCAACCCGGGGAGGGTAGTTCTATTATAGGACCAGATTCATCTTTAATTTGCGGAGGAAGGGCTCCAATGCAAGAAAGTAGATTATTGGTGAAACAGGCAACCCTGATGAATAGACCTGGACAACATGAAAGGTTTTGACCTTACACCATTCACTTTCACCATTGTACCGGGAAGCTGATACAAGAAACTTACCCAGGACTGAAAGTATGACCTGAATCCAGCCACCTCAAGAAAAGCTTAAAAAAATGGTCAACTCTATTGAATGCCTTGGACTGATCCAAATTGATTAGCGCAGCTTCATTGTTGACTTCTAATATCGTGCATACTGTATGAAGATTGTCCTGAATAGTAATGCCCTTTACAGCACAAAATCTGCTTGGGGCCAATCAGACTAAGTAGGACAGCCTGCAAATGGCTGGCTAAGACCTTGGCTAAAATCTTTAACCCTGTATTCAATAGTTATGGGCTGGAAATTACTAATCCATCCCCTCCGTGTTTATCCTTTGTAATATAACAATCTGGCCCCACCCGAGGAAGGCTGATGCAAGCGAGGGTGTTTCCGGTCGTTGAAAGGAACGGATGTTTGTTTGACCTTATTTCCGGCAGCAGCGGAAATAACTACAGAGGCAAACAGAACAGGTGTCTCTGAGAATTACGTGGGCGTGCGTGGGCGAGGCAAAACCGGAAGAAAAAGTCCCGGTTCTGGAGATTATAAAAAGACCTCGGCGCACGGATTCGCCAGACCAGAGTAGCAGTAGAGAGGAGCGACAGAGATCGGCCGGTGAAGAGAGACACAACAGATACGACGACACTCCCGTCAACCCATTAGAGGCGCGCTCTCTCAATTCTCTGTCCCCTATGCTACACGGTTCATCGTCATTAATAAAAATATAACTTATATTTTTATATATATATATATATATATATGCGTGTTTGTTGTTTGTCGATATACAACACCTTGTGAAGCACTCGGGAATATTCTTGTTCTTTATCCATTCAAGATCAGTATCAGCAGAAGGATGAACACATGCAACTGCTTCAAGTACAATTTGTAAGGAAAACCATTGATAGCCAGAGTCTTGTTTCAGCCAACAAGCTTCGACACCTTCCAGTTTTCTGCCTCTGTTATTGGACCCTCACACTCAGCTGCTTCAGTCACCTCGAGGCAAGGAAAATCAGCTAAATAGGTGGCAAACTGAGCCAGGTTTAAATTGGGCTCCTTGGTGAAATCCTAAAAATAAGACTGGAAAGCCTCACATATGCCTTTTGTTTGTAGTTACAGTATACCCATCTGGTAATGTGATGCTAGCAGTTTGCTATACTCCAAATTTCTTCAGCTCACACTTCAGCAGCTATATTTGTTGCCTTGGGAGATATTCTTTTAATCTAGCCCTAACTACCAAAGCTTGATCCTTCTTGATAAGCAAGGAGGCCAACTCTCCTCTAGCAGAAGCTATTTCCCCACTATCTCTCGATTTGATAGCTTCTTCTACTCTAGAATCTTGTGCCGTCTGTGCTGTTAATCTATCTCTGAGTTGCTTACTATAATCAGCAGCAAACGACCTAATAGTTGACTTAAAGTGAGCCTACCACTTATTCCCAACCACAGCCTCCATCAACTCCCACTTTAGGTTTATTAAGAGACAGTTCTGAAAATCCTTCTCATTGAACAGTGATGTGTTGAATTTCTAATAGCCAGTCATTCTAATCTTAGGGTTATCTAAGTTTAGACGAACCTGGACAAGCCTATGGTTTGAATAAATTATAGTATAAAAACTTGGACAGCCTAAGAGCTAAGTCAACTTTCCTAATTAAGACTCAATGTAGCTTGTTTGCAACACCGAAGCCGAGCTGCCTCTATTAGTCAAGTTCAAAATACCTCCCAGAGAAGCTCATTCTAGAACTTATTGACAAGATCCAGCCTGCTAATTAAGTCCTGAAATAGTTTTACATCTGGGTTGTTAGTACCCAATTTAGTACCTGTGTGATCTATATTGGTATAGAGGATGGTGTTCCAGTCACTTGCTAAGATTACCTGATGACATTTCTTCAGAAAGGGATCAATCTGCCAAAGAGAGGTAACCCACTTACTGGTAGCATTGGGTGCATAAACCCTAATGAAACAAAATGCAAGAATCTTTATCATAACGTACAGGACACAGCCTGCCCTCCAGATTCATAAAGACAAGCATACACACAGCATTCAAAGAATATTTTACCAGCCAAGAGACCCCACCCCTACCAAATGGCTATCATATGCTGAGAAGAGGTCAAACCTCCTCATCAGTATATCATCGTAGTCATCAGAATGGAAACAAGTCTCTGGTAGTACATATATTCACTCCCAGGCACTGAAGGTCATAACTGAGTCAGAATAAGGACATTCAGACTAGCTAAAAAGAGTGCCATTGTCAGATCTTCTAGGGGAAGTCCAAACAAAAATTGAAAACAAACTGTGGAAAGAAACCTAAATTAAAACAAATATAAAAACTGAAAATAAAAATATGTTCAACAAAAGAAAATTAATAAATCAAAGTTAGAAACAAAAACTTATCTAAAAAATCCTGTTATGTTCAATATCAAAAAAACTGATTAGGACTTATCCAAAAGAAGATTGTCTTTAGGCAAAGTAATCTCCAGAGCAAGTTTTCACATGATGTAATGGAATATTTATTGTATAAATACAATAAATATGGCACATGGCCGAAAAAGTGGTAGGTTGAGGCTGGTTGACACTGTTTATCCTATACCTAGCTAATCACATTCATTACCCAATCACTGATAACAATTTCTTCATTTACCAAAAAAAAACTCGTCTATCATCTTACAATCCGACATATATCATAATATCACATATTTACAGGGAAACCTAAAAAATTAGGCATGACAAGAATTTGATTCTCTATCCAATAGTGCAAAAATGTATTCAAAAAAATTAATGATGTGAAAGTGGGGAGGGGATGAATAGCCTGAAACAAACTAAAATATTCAAACTAAAATATTCAAACGTTAGTAAGACCTGTCCACTCCACAAAAAATTCAGAGTGGCTGCTGTATTCTGCCAAACAGCAAAATCAAGTAGCACACTCTCTAATGGAGAGGGAAAGGATAAAAATAAATAATGGAATGGGGAAAATCAATGACAGACTCAGTCGAGATGAAAATTGGGGTAAAAAACAAATTGGGGAAGTTGGGAATCTCAACTTGGATCATAACAAAAAAAAAAAAAGGCAGAAACAGGCCAGGAATATTAACTAGGTACACAAAAAAAGTTTAACTTAACCAGGAAAGGGTTTGCAGGAAAACACCCAGTTGCGACATAAGGGATTTAAAAAAGAAAATCAAGACTGGTCCCTTTCATGCAAATCAGACTTGTTACAGATAGTCATCTTTTGCTGAAATTTGTCAATATTAAATGCTTACTATCAGATCTGATCATCTTGAGCTGATGCTTAAAGAATCTAATCAGATGCTAAGAATAACGTCCATTTCACAACATTCCCTCCATCCTCAACGTCAAAATCACCATTCTTGCTACAGCCAAAACACCATTTATTTCACCTCAGAATATAGTTGTATGCGGGATTGATGAAAATGAGCTGTTTGGGGGTGATACAAGCTGTCAACTCACTGACATGGTTCCAGAAAAGGCACACATGAGGACAATTGTAGGTGTGCTCAGCCATTTTCTCTAAACCAAGGTTACTCTGATGAGTTAGATAAGTCTGCCCCAACCCCATCTGAAAGTCATGTCAATGAGAGATAGACTGTTCCGAATCAATCACCAGGTAAGTGAAAACTCAAGGTTGCTGAAGTAAAATGCCATTGGCACCTCAGACCAAAAGCCAAGCCAATCACATAGTCCTTTGTTGCAACCCCTTCTACTAATAAACGATACAAGTGCCTCTAAGGCTAAGAAAGGTCAGTGGACCAAGGAATGACACACAAGGCTTCTCGACACTCGAATAAGAATTTCAATTGATTTGGGGGCCTCCATGCTCAGCCCTTGAAATTGGAGGAGTGATAGTAAGGCTAGGGAAAGTGTCCCTAACACTCCCTGCCAAAATCGATTTTTCTACCAACTTGCAGCATATGAAAGCCAACCTCAAGTGTATTGCTGACTCACCATGTGTGGCATTCCCAGCCTCCATGACATGGGCATTTGGTGCAGATATCTCTGTTGATCTGAAGCTTGCATCCACCCCACAAGAGGGTGGACAACAAGCGATCTATCATCTTCCTACGGTCATCACAGAGAGGGAGTACCAACAACCAGTAAAGGATGTGGGAAAAGATGTATGAAGCACATGCCTCCACTCTCCTCTTTACTGACAACCGTCGTTGAAGCCAAATCTGGACCAGTGATCCAACCTTTGCCAGTACCTCAGACCAATTCTCCAGCTGGAGATCTGGTCTGAACCACACACCAAGAATGCAGACGGGTCTGTCAGTCTAACTGAAGGGCCCTGGAAGCATGACTACTTTCCATTTGCCTAACTGCAAATTGGAAGACTTATTGCAATTAATTTTGGCCCTTGTGACCTTTGTGACATTTTCATACCACTCCAGTGCCTTCTGTACCACCTCAATGTTGTTCCAGGATGGCACAAAAATGGATACATCATTGGTGTACACAGAAACCCTGGTTTGAGTTTCACCAGGGTCAGTGATTTTGTGTAGGGCTGGACTGCATACCCTATCCTGTAGCCTGCAAAGGAGGGGTTTTAACACCAAAGCATAAAGTAGGGGCGACAGCTGGAAACCCTGATGAACTGACTGAGACAGTGCAAAAGTGCCCAATCACTTCTTGTTTACCTTTACCACAGCATTGGGGGTGTGATACAGCAGGCTGATCTACTTGCAGAAGTCTGGTTTGAATCCAGCAGCCTTCAGGACAGCAACCAGATACTGATGGTCAACCATATCAAATGTCTTGGACTGATTTAAATTGATCAGCACAGCCTGCTTGCTGTCTTTTACACCTTTTATGATCGTGCAGATCAGATGCAGGTGGTTCTGAATTGTTCAGCTCTTCACAGCACAAGTCTGCTCAGATCCCAACAGAATCTCAGTAACTAACTGGAAACACTCCATCAGGATCTTCTGAGTTTTTACATCGGTTGTCAGCAAGGAGATTGTTTTTGTGGAGAATACTAACCAACTCGTTTTTGGTAACTAAGTCTTCATATCTTTTTCGCATTTTAGGCCTTTTTTTTAATAGTCTCTGTCCATACTGACGGCAATGGTAATACCATCAGTGAATCTGTTAGCTAGGGAGATTCAGACATAGAGCCCCCAACACAGAAGAGTTTAAAAAATAAGAGTCATAAAAACAGTGAAACGTAGATAAACAACTTATTTTTATTATGAAAATTTCGCAGGATACTTTAAACTCCTGAACAATAAATTGTCAGAAAAATCAAGCACACATGACGTAATGGAGTCCTGATAGTTATCAGCTTAGCACTTAAATACAACTCTGCTAATTTGCATAGGATACCAGAGTATATATTCTAAATGTTAAGATGATTTTAACAGGCTCTATTATGCAAGTCATTCTGTATTTGATTGCATCAAAATGTTTGATTTTTGTGACCATATTATGTGACACCTTTTTTTTTTTTTTTTTTTTTTTTTTAGCAAACCACTTTAGTGTGAAATAGTAGTACCTTCACATTTAGTTAGCCAATTCATATGAGTACATATAAACTTAAAAATTTACTGTTCTGCCACAAAAACTGGGGGAAGTTAGTGTCTGATGATTGAGATTGTTTCTTTGTTTTTGAAAATTCTCCTGTATGAATGAATAACTCTTTCTTTTAGCATTACTTAAGTCTTTCTTTTCTAGAAGCTTTGAATTCAGAATATGTAATCTGCTTGTGTTAAATTATTTTTTGATTTTTATTCAAATCTCTTTGCAGTTGGCTTTGGAGCTGGATTCTCCACATGTTTTTCTCAGTTGTGGGGAAGATGCAATGACTTTTGAAATTGACCTTAGACAAGAAAAGCCCAACAAGTAAGTTGAAATAAAAAATTAAAGTTTAACATAAATCAATTGCTTTTTTTTAATTTAGACTGTCATTTTTTGATCTTGAATATTAATTTGTGAAAATGTCATTCTTCTATTTTTCAAGATGTTAGCATAACTTTTTTTTTAATTTGTCACCTCATACAATCATGAAGTCCACTACCTTTTTTAACCAGCTTTGTGTCTGACATTTTTTTTTTTTTTTTTAATATATTCAATCTGTTATCTACAAAAATGATCATGTAAGAAAAACTATGCTTATGAACTGTACAATTTAGTCAGGTAAATTTCTGACAGCAGTTTATTTTGTTTCTGTTGTGCTTGGTAGATTGAATTAGCACTTAAATTTAATATTACCTTTATTCTAAGCATTACCTTAGATATAGAGAAAAGCAAAAATGAATCCTTTTATTTGTATCTCACTAACAATGCCTACTTTATACTAAATGCATTCGGAATGTCTGCAACCCTATTCCCATCTGCTTTGTCCACAGTCAAGAAATAACCCTGCCTGCAACCAATGGAAGCATTGTTTGCTATTCATATCAAAATGTTGCTTTCATATATTATGATATTAATTTCTTGCTTTTACCATTTTGTCAATTTCAGATTAGTGGCAACCAAAGAAAATGACAAGAAAGTGCCTCTTTATTCCATCCACTCCAACCCTGTCAATTCTTTTGAGTTTTGTGTTGGTGGCAGAGATCATTACCTCAGGCAAGTTATATTATATCCCATTGCTTTACTGTTATCAATTAATTGATATATCAATTATACTTTATCTTTTTCATCAACCAGTTAAACTAGAATTTATTGACACGTATAATCGGGTTTATTTGGCCTTTTACAGAAAGCTGCTTTTGTTCAAATCTATTTTACTTACTACTTTTATTATTGTATATATTTATCAACTTAGATCTATCAATAGAAGATTGTTAAAGCAACTGAGAAAATGAATATGGAGGCTTAGTCAATTAGTAAAACAAGCCTAGAAATGAACACAATATAGAAACCTTTTCATGAAAAGATGAAAATCATTAAGTTTCAGATTTCCAAAATGTCCTCTAGGATAAAATACTAGTAAATTAATTCCTTTTGAAGTTGAGAATTGAATCTTGGAGCAAAATAATGTTTTGATGCTCTGAGAAATAAGTGACAACTTAAATTTTTTAGAGATACTTGATGTAATGGAAAGCAAGGAAAACTGAATTTTAAATGAATCTTAGATTCATTTAAAATTCCTTTTTAATGAAGTTGCAAGGTGTAGCAACTGAAGTATTAAAATAAAAAAATATTAAAATTTATTGTTTGAATTAAATTACTTAGATTAATTTGATCTAACTACATTCTTTGAGTCATGAAAAGGGAAATTTATTTTAAGTTTATATAGATATATATATATATATATAAGTAGACAGAACAAACATATGATTCTTAAAGTTTGCTTCATTTCATTTTTTGCCTTTTCAGGATTTATGACAAGAGGAAGATTGCAGAGGTAATTAGTCTTTATTTAACTTACTCCTTACTTTATTTGACCAAACTCTAAACTAGTAATTCATGTAGTCTCAGATGTGCATATTAGTGATTGTCTCTACCTGACTAATATACTTTTAGCATTACTTAAGCCTTCCCTTCTAGAAGCTTTGAACTGAAAAATGAAAACTTGAATAATCAACTTTTTGTATAGTACTTTTTTGAATCTGAAAAAAATTAGTCTGTGTATGTGTTCTTCCCTGCAATCTTGCATAACTTTTTTTCTATTAACATATTATCAAACATAAAATGTAGTTTTCTTATCTTTTAGTAGATAATCAATCTCTGATTAAAAAGACAATCATTTTATGTGACATCGATTTGTGCTATTTTATGATTAAAAAAGAATTTCATAACATTAAGCAGAAGAAATGTGTAGCTAAATTTTTATATTTAACTAAAGATTTTTTTGCATTTTAATATTTCCATTTATTCACACTGGATATACCATTTAACTTATTTTGATATTAGTAATCTATTTTGTTGAAATGTAAGTAAAAATGAAAATTGATGTTTCATTAGTTTTTTTTGTGATGTTTTTCATATTTTCTTTGTCTTCTACTAACAGAATATCAATGGTGGAGTTCTCAAGAAGTTCTGCCCTCATCATTTGGTAAGTAATTATCAATTCCTCATTATTGATTTTTGAACATATTATGTATGTTTTTGTTGCCAACTATCATAAAAATATCTCTTCATGTACTTCATGTAATTAAGTACATATACAGGGTGGTCCAAAAGTAGGTTGAATAGATTTGTGTATCAGTTCCCACAAGATGGGGTCTCTCCACATTATTCAAGAGCAGTTCATAAGAATCTTGATGATCCATTCCCTGAGAAATGGATTAGTTTACGGTCCAATCGATTGGCCAGCTGATTCACTTGAATTGATCTCAATGGATTTCTAACTGGCCACCTACTTATGGGTCACCCTGTATATAATATACTGTTGCAAATTAGATATTATCTAATTGCTATTTACACTGTTTATACAATTGATACATATTTTTATTTTTTAATAAATGTCCCATAATCTATGTATATTAGCAAGATTGGTCAGTTCCTTGTATCACTCCAGAAAGTGCCTAACTGCCATGCTCTATCTTTACAAGAGGTAGCTCAAACTCGAAATGGAATATTGCTGTCCAGTCCTCTCTTTCCAGCCTTGACACAATTCAAAAGTGATTAGAAGGACTTGAATTATTTTCCACTTTTTACAATTTTTTTTTCTCCACAGATGAAATGTTGCTATCCTCTTTCTACTCTGTTTGCTATAACTATGGTAAATGTTCAGACCTTAACAGCTAGCACACACCCTGCCATATACACAGGTTTAATTTATCCTCATTTCCTTTCTGTTCCCCTGGTAAGGAGTGAATTTTGCTCAGACAGCTTCTTCCCTAGAATTTTCTTTGGCCACTACAATCTTAACCTCTTCAACATTATCATTACGTATTGCCAAAATATGCATCTCTTTCTTCTCCCTTTACATCCTTATAGCAATTTCATTCAGTAACCTTCTTGAGTGGCTCTTGGGTCATGTATTGGAAATAATGTTATTCTCTTCAATATATGCATAATGCAAGTCCACTGCTGAGCAAAAAGCCTCTCCAAACACCTTCCATGATGACTGACTCTATTATCTACCATGTTTTAACCAGCAAACCCTTTGATCTCATCTGTCTTATGTCCAGTAATTTTCTTTCTGCATTTGCCATCTATTGGGCAAATAATTAACCTTTTGCTCCATTTTATTATCCTTCTTCTTTCTTGACATCCACTTCAGTTCTGTCACTTAATCATTTCTGATATCTCTTAATTTGGTCTAATTTTTTTAATCTGTATTTACCTCCTTTTTTTTCATTATCTCTACTATTGCTCCTACTTTTTTTTTCATTCTGCATTTTTAATTATTTTCAAGCAGTTTTATACGTGCACATACAAGTGAAAAAGCTCTTGGCTTGAAGAATTTCTCTGCTTTCAAAAATCTATTAATTGGGGAGCAGATCAGTCTTTTTTCAGCAGTGTGTGTGTGTGTGTGTGATAAACAAATGATTTTTCTTTTATGATGAGCATCTTGTCTTTTTTAGATTGACAGTAGCATAAAAGCCAATGTTACATGTGCCTGCTACAATTACAATGGAACAGGTAAGAAATTTTATTGCAGATTCTCTTTATTCAAGAGGAAATTCTTTATAGAGAATCAGTTCTCTCATTTTGCAAAGAAGTGAGTTTCACTTGTCTTATATAATCTCTTATGATATGAAACACATTGTGGCAATATGTTTATTGGCCATCCAACCTGACTTCTCTTATTTACTGAGATTCTCTCTTAGGGTAAAAAGTGGTATTACTCAACATACACCATGTTTCGTGTTATCGTAAAATATATTAAGTAATGATGCAGGATGCTAATATAATGCTTCTTATTTCTTTTGTTTCATGTTAGCTTTTTTAATATTTTTACTTTAAAATTTTTTTCCATATCACTAAAGTTAATTGAACAGATAAATTCTAGATTACTCATGAAGAATATCAATATTATAACTTTTATATTGTGTAGGTTGATTATTTCAACTCTGAGTCTCTTATAAAAATATTGTAATAGAACAAGGGTGATGATGGAAGATAATACATTCAGACTCCTAACTGAAAAATAATTCACTGAAGAAAGGAATTATTTTACATAATATATTTTCCATATCATTTCTTTTCTTAATACACTTAACTCAACATTTTCTATTAATCAGAAATCAAACGTTATACAGTAAAATGTTTAGATTCATATTTGACTGACAGTTGTCAAGCTATGGATTTATTGATCTACCTTCATATTTTTCCTACAACCATTTTTAAGTGATTACCTTTATATGTACAGAACTTAGAATAATCATTATGTATTAGTTTTATCTTTTGATAATTGTTTATCTTACCAATATCAGCACTGCCATTATTTTCAGTTTACAATTTACTAGTTTCTCAGATGCAAACTAAATTTCATTGTTAGAGAAAAGGTTGTTTTAATTTGGGTGTAAGTATGATGAGCTTTATCAGCCAACACTAAGATTGTGACTTTGAGAATTCTGCACAGGAGCTGTACTCTCAAAGAGTAAATTGTAATAATTATTAAGCATAATACCCATAAAAAAATGCCCTATAAATATGGAAGGCATTTCCATCACTGATCAAAGTATCTCTTTGCTCTGCCAAAGATCAGGGTAATATCTGCACTCTGCTTAAATTTGTATTTACATGTTAATTTTACTGTTCTGTTGAAGCTGCAGAATTCTAGCATAGTGGGCATGTTACTTGCCTGTTTACTCCTAGGTTAGACATTTGGATCAGTGCAAAAGTTACAGAGAAGCAAAGAAACACAGGAAAAGTCAATTTTTTTTATTAAGAGTTTGAAAAATACTATAAAGAAATGTTGCTGCTTTTGCTATATTTTTCTTACATTATTAAAGATTATACCCCACTTTTTATTTATTATATATATAAAGTTATCCACATACAAGACCGATTTGGTGTCAGTCGGAGAAGTTACTCCCTAAGCCATAGGCGCACGGAATCAGAGGAGGGAAATTTTAACGTATTGTACATAAGTGTATACACATGCCAGTCACCGAAAGAACTCTATTCATTTCTCAAGAGTAATGCTTATATTGCAGAAGTGGAAACTGTTTTTAAAATTTTCTTCTCTAGAGAGCTATAAAAGCAAATGGAAACTCATGAACATGTGCATGCTCATAACAGAATTAAAAGAATGCAAAAATTAAAAAGTAGAAAACATGGAATTTAAAAATCAGTAATATATTAATCAATGCACCTTTGAAGAGTAGATATTACTACAAAGCTTCAGTCAGGAAAAGGATTGATATGAAGAATTACAATTAATTTTTCTGAGACCTCACAGAGATGATACTAGGCAACAAAAATGCTTTCTCTGTTATCCAGATAAATCATTGCACCTTGCTAAATCAAGTACACTGATTTTGAACCCTTTCAGAATTATCTTAGCATTTGAGATTCTTGTGATATGTGCTTAGCTCGTTTGTTCATGGTAAATGCTATATAGGAGTACATTTATGTTGAAGAAAAAATTTACATGTTAATTTTGAAATAACCAAATAAATATTAAAAAAGAATTTGGAAATATTTGATTTACTTACTCCTGTACTTGTGTATTGAGATGGTCTTCTGTTGTGAAATCAACTGTAGTTACCATCTAGCTTGTGTTGAACTAATCTTAAACCTCAATTCCCTCTGAAATATGTTTAGGTGAAATTTTTCAAGGTTTTCATTACTTATGGTACTCGGATTTATTAGAAAAAAATACATTTTTTAAGTGACATCTAGCATCCAATTCTGTTAGCATGTTTATTAAATGAGCATAATTTTCAACTCTGAGATACCAAAATGGTCTGTACAACTAAGACAAATGAATCTCATGTTGCCATCTAAAATGGAGATTCATATCCTTAATATTTACCTTGAACATAAATATTGTTTACACAATACTGACATGCAAGAAAAATTCTAAGTATGGATTCAAAATCAGCACAAGCTTTTACTTCAGTATCTTTTAGGAAAGTCTAAGTAATATTGAATCACTTCAAATATAACCACTGTAGTCTAAACTCTGCATTTTACAAGTGCTTGGGTGATTTGAAGATCTGCTACTGTGACAAAACTGAGATAGTTTAATTCAAAAGCCATTAATAGAAATTGCTCTTTGTTTGCAATGTTTATTGTCTGGCAGATTTAAAAAAAATTTTTTTTTTCTTCTGTCTGACCTGAAAAAGATTTTACATGTTTGGATGTCACAGGCATGAAAGAAAAAGATGCTGATCTTTCACTTGCATTAAAGAATTCATAGAAAAATTGTTTTTCTTTTCTGTTTAAAATAGTAAAAGAAAGTTAATTTATGACAACACAATTTTTTGCCTTGCAGAGGTTCTGGGCACATACAATGATGAGGATATTTATCTTTTCAACAATTTGCACTCAGATGAGGCAGACTATATCCACCGTTACCAAGGACACCGTAACAATGCCACAGGTATGTCTTAAAATAAACTGTTAGGAATGCTTGAGGAAAAATAGTGAGACTGCAGCTAAATTAAAGTAATTTGAGGTTTTTAAAATTTTGTACTTAAAAGATTATTTGTATAATGTAGGTAGTAATGTAATGTACATACCAAGTCAATTATAATTAAGTTGCCAGTTGATTATTGATATACAAGTAAATTTTTACATGTTTTAAATAAATTGCAAGATCTGAACATAAGATTAACAAAAGATAAGAATTAACTCTTTGAAGATTTACCATAAAAAGTATTCTACTATTTTGGATGTTGCTTAGTCAATACTGTATATGACTTTTTGTCCACTCATTTAACAAATTTGTCTGGTCTAAAGCCAATTTAATTTTGATATTAAGATTTGCAGAAGCAATGTTTTTTTTTTTTGTTTTTTGTTTTTTTTAATGCCAGTGTTAAAATATATTCATATTGTTTCTGCATTTTATTTTTCTCTTAGTTTATTAAAAACTTTTTTTTTTTTTGTTTTTGTTTTTGTTCTCCAGTAAAAGGTGTTAATTTTTATGGCCCCAAAAGTGAATTCATAGTCAGCGGAAGTGACTGTGGTCACATCTTCCTCTGGGACAAAGAAACAGAGTCTATCGTCCAGTTTATGAAAGGAGATGAAGGTGGTGTGGTAAGTAGTGCAAGCTGAAAAAATGACATTTGCAAGTTTAAATTAAATCACTGTAAGATAAAAATATTTGTTCTTTCATATGTTGAAGAATTTGGAATATCTTGCTTTCATCCAAAAGAAGAAATAGTTGGTTCAAAACAATACAGAAAATTGTCAATAGTTTTTAACATTCTTTAGTCATGCTCGAAAAAAAATGAAAAAAAAAAAACAGGTGTTATTTGTCAGATGATGAACTTGAATTGTAATTTTGAAAAATTACAAGATTTAAACAAATTTGGGGTGGGGTCAGTTTCTCATAGCGTTAAAGTAAATCGATCATCCATTTTCAATCCACTATAAGGTTGTATGAGAAACTGGTCCCCACCCCAAATTGTTTAAATATTGAAATTTTTGCAATTTTTGCAATTTTTTTTTTTTTGTCATTCGTAAAGTTTAAGGTGTAAAAGATAATATTGCACTGAAAAAAGTTCAAAAAATTTGATAACAAATCTACAGGTGGCAGTAATGTCATACCGGTGACTGTTTTCAAAATGAAGGCTCAATTTACTATAACGTTATGAAAAACTGTCTCAGCTCTTTGCCCCCCTCCCTGAAAAAAATTTGTTTACATATTGTAATTTTTCAAAATTTTTCTTGATAATCGGAAAGTTTAAGTAACTGTTGATAAGACTGCACTGAAAAAAGTCAAAAATAAAAATGAAAAACGAAATTAAACGTAGTGGTAGTCTGCTTCAGGTCCGCCATTATTTTTAGAAAATATCGGTAAAAAATTTTTTGCATATGTTACCCCACCACCAATTAATTTCCAGAAATGTCTAAAAACTCAACTTTAAATTGCTTTTATAAACAATATAAATTAAGCATATCATAGTCTGAAAAGAAAAACAAAATTCAATGAATAATGAATTTTTACAAGAATTATTTTCATTTTTTTTAATAATAAAGTTTCGAAAATATTTTAAAATTTCTTCCTCCATTGGGGCAGCTAGGGTATGAAATTAAAGCATGAAGACCATATTTACTAATCGAAAATTAAAAAGCTTAACACAAATGATTTAGCCATTGGATTTATAATTAAAAGGTCACGTGATCCAAGGGTTGTCCTCTACACGAAAAAAATAAAATTTATACTAAATTCATCTTCCATACTTGGCACTTTTTTGGCCGGCTACTGTAAAACATATCAGTCATCACCTCTTGATAAGGAGTTGACAGATGTGATAAGGATACCGTAATTGAGAAACACTTTTTGGGAAATATTTCAGGCAGTAAGCAATTAAATCTTGTTTCAAGTCAATTTAAAGTAAGTTTAAATTTGGTAATTTGAAAAGAATTGTCAGCTAGGTGTATTTTATTTTTGTAAGATTTTTTTAAAACTTTGAAAATGGCTTCTGTTTACAATCAATGAAAAATGGAAAATTTGAAATTTTAACTTTTTTAAATCTACAAAAGTTTTGATTCCGATCAATATAATTTCGGTTTGAAATACACCAGGGTATTTTGCTTATTGTAATTAGTAAATTTAATTTCTTGGCTTTCAATTAAAGCTAAAATTAAAGCTTCAAGAAAACTTATTTTTAAAAATTAAATTTAAATTGCAGTATCGAAAATGAGTGGAGGTACCTACATAAAACAAAGCAAATACAATTATGCATGTGAGGAAACCTTAATGGTGGACATATTTATTTTTGGATTAAATAAAAAATCTACACAAAAATCACTACTAAAGGAAGGAAGGGGCCTAACGATCGCTTCAGCACTAAAAATAGCAGAGACTGAAGAAACAACAACAACTAGAAGCCATTCAGACCTCACCAGAACCATCTAGCACACATGCAGTGAAAACAAGTAGTGAAAAATATGCAAAGCTGCACATATTGCAAAGGAAACCATGAAATAGGTCAGTGCCCAGCTAAAGGGAAAACATATAAAAAATGTGGAAGACTTGATCACATTGCACATGCATATTTAACAAACATGGACAAAAGGGATAGATACAAGACGAGGCCAAAGGATAATTATCCTAATGCTGCTGCACCAAGATACCACAGGAAGAACTCGCATCATAACATACAACAAAACAGACTATAATGACAAATCCGCAAGTGAGAACCAGTATTTTCACGTGGTAGCAACAGGAGACGAATGCCCATCAAACGCTAAAGAAGCATATGTGAAGATAAGTTAAGGCAAAAATAGATACTGGCGCCATGAGTAACCTGATGCCTCTCAAAATCTACAAAGAATTAGAGAAGGTAACACTGGAAAAAAAACTCCCGTACATTTGCTTGCATATGGAGCTATGGCAATTGAACAAGCAGTTGCATGTGTACTGGTTATCAGACACAGAGACAATTTCACTAGTGCTACGTTTCATGTAGCAAGGACTATTGAACTTGTTCTAATAGGATTACAAGCATACCAAAAATTAGGCTTAGTAACCCTCAACCTGGCAGTGCAAGCAGAGAACAAGGCTGAGGACCAGACAACAAAATCTCAGAAACAAAACAATATCTGCACCCAAAGGATACCGGCTACAACCTAAACTGGCTTAAAAAACAAAAGAGCAGGTACTAACAGTTTCTGGATGTATTTGATGTTATAAGTTGTTTACCAGGTGAATACACTATACACATAGACCCTGATATACCACCAGTTGTCCACCCTCCACAAAGGATCCCAGTAGCTTTGAAAGAAAAATTAAAGGCAGAATTGGACTCCCTTGTTGAACAACGTACAATATGGCCCATAACTAAACCGACCCCATGGGTGAACTCATTCGTTTGCTTTTCGAAACCAAATGGGTCAGTAAGACTGTGCCTTGACTCAAAGGACCTAAATAAAGCGGTACAAAGACCACTCTTTGTAACACCCACATTTGAAGATGTAGTATCCAGTCATCTTGGAGCTAAGTGGTTTGCCAGTATTGATATCAAACCAGGGTACTGGCAGATGAAGCTCGACCAACAATCAAGAACTGACAACCTTCATAACCCCATTTGGACTCTATATCTTTGAAAGATTTCCGATTGATGCCAAATATGAACAGGACAAGTTCCAGAGAGCCCTGTTTGAAAACTTTGGAGACATAAAAAATGTACTGTCCATATCTGATGACACAATTGTCTATGGATTTGGAGAAGACGGCAGTGATCATGACAATGCACTAGAAGAACTGCTCACAAGAGCAACAGAAAGTAACTGTAAGTTCAACCCAGATAAGCTAAAAGTACGAGCAAGAGATACACTTTTTTGGGCATATAATCTTCAAGCATGGATTAAAGCCAGATCCAAAGAAAATCGAGGCAATTACAGGTATGAATCCTCCTGTGGACCAGAAACAGCAAGTTTCCTGGGGGTTAGTGAATTATTTGAACAGATTCACCTCACACTTAGCAAAACTCACAAAACCACTTTGCAACCTGATCTCCCAGGACAACTTCATCTGGACTTCTCAACAAGAGGAGGTCTTCCAAAGCATAAAGAAATAAATTAAAAAAGCCACCGTACTGAAATATTTCAACCCCAAGGCTGACATAATACTAGAAGTTGATGTATCATCAGCAGGACAAGGAGCAGCACTGATGCAAGACCAAATGCCAGTAGCATTTGCAAAAAAAACCTAACCAGACCAGAAACCAGGTATTCAAACATAGAGCAGGAAATGCTAGCTGTCGTGTTTGGACTTAAGTTTCCATCACTACATATGAGGACACAGTCACCATGCATACCGACCAAAAACCGCTAGAGTCATTAGCATTAAAAAATTTAGCACAAGCACTGCCAAGATTAGCAAGAATGCTACTAAAAGTCGAAGGGTATGACTTCCCCATTATGTACTGCCCAGGCAAAGAAGACCCCGTTGCAGATTGCTTGTCAAGAGTATCCCCTAGACCAGGAACACCTATCAAAGGCATCGATCTGAACATACATATGCTGAATCAACACTTGAATGCATCTCCAACGTGGTTAGAAATCATAAAAGAAGAGTCCCTGAAAGATCCTACCCTCAAGGAATTTATGAACGTTGTGACTGCAGGCTGGCCAGCAGACCGAGGCAGTTGTTAGCATTTGCTATTGCCATACTGGAACTGCAGAGAGGAGATTGGGATACATACAAGATGGTATCCTACTGAAAGGAAATAAAATAATCCCAGCATCTCTCTAACAAGACATTTTACAGCAGTTACACGCATCACACCAAGGGATTGAAAGAACTAAATTAAGAGCAAGAACAGCTGTATACTGGGTTTGAATCAACCAGGATATCGAAAATATAACCATGGGGTGCCCAACATGCCAGAAATACCAATTGAGCTTGAGAGCAGAAAAATGCAACAACACAACACAACACTCCATCCTAACCGTGGCAATATGTCAGCTCGGATATTTTCAACATGAAGGGTAATGAATACCTCCTTGTAGCTGACCAATTTAGCAGAAGTCCATTTATAAAACGTCTCCACTCCACTACATCCACAGCTGTGATAAACCAGCTGAAACAGATATTTGAGGACTGAGGAGTGCCGGAAATTGTATACAGTTACAAGGGACCACACTATGCAAGTAGATAGTTTGCAAGCTTCTCTAAGAAATACAATTTCAAGCATATTACTTCCTCACCCCACTACCCACAATCTAATGGATTCGCGGAGAGAATGGTAAGTCTGTAAAAAAATTATTACTGAAGGCCAATGAATCAGGCAAAGATTGCCACTTGACTATGATGGCCTACAGAGCAACGCCAATACCAAGTGACATTAAATCAGCGGCAGAAATACTCAATGGCAGGCCAATAAGAACGCCCCTCATCTTCAAACAACAACTAGGGGATGAACACACTAGAGATTGCTTGCAGGAAAGTAAGGACAGAGAGAAAGAGCGGTATGATAAAGTAAACAAGCAACAATATGCACCACTGACTGCAGGCCAACAGATTTATGCCGAGGACAAGAATACGAAGCTGTGGGAGCCAGGAGAAATAGGAGCTACAAAAGAGCCCAGGTCCTACTGGGTAAAAATATCCAAATGGAAACATCCATCGCAGAAACAGGCAGTTCCTCAGACCAACCAGGACTGATAAATCCAGATCAGACCCCCGCAGCAACAACAGTCACCATGCAATACTAACGCAGACACCCAACTCCCCAAACAGTAACACATTGTCATCACATCCCCCAATGTCAACACCCTAAAGCATAACAATCCTTCCTAATTGACAACCACACTGTCGTTCCAATAGAACTATAAGAACACCAGAGACTTGATCTGTAGAAGTTACCCAAGATACCCTTTACATATTAAATGAAACGGGAACTCTAGATAAAAATAAAAAAATAAATAAATAAATATTACCCCAATAACTTTTAATAAAAAAGGGAGATATTGTATCATACTATTACTTCCCTTAGACCTTTTCACTTAAAATGTGTAGCAAAATCAGACTGCATGATGTAGCAGTCATTCTGTATCATAGTAAGAATAAACGTGTAGATAGCCACTTATCGTTTTCCTCATTTCTAATGACAACTCTGAAAAGGTATCAAGAGGGAGAACCATATTTTTTTTAGTAGAATTAAATCTTGAAAGTTATGGAAATTTAATTTATTTTTGGGTGGGGGAATGATCAGAGTATATTAGTTGGAAATGTATCCAATAAAAATATTGATGTTTAAGATTTTAGCTAAAGGGGTTAATTGTTGTAATCCTTAAATTTAATATTTTCTTGTATTTTAGATTAATGTTTTGGAGCCTCACCCATTAGCTCCATTCCTGGCCACCAGTGGTTTGGACAGTGATGTAAAAATTTGGGCTCCAACCTCTGAAGAGCCCACCAAGCTAAAAGGATTAAAAAAGGTAACATAAATAAAATTTAAAATCTCTTTTGTTTTGAAATTCTGTCTTATTTTTATATTTTAACAACTTGCAAATGGTTTATGTAGCTGCTTTACATTAGTTTCTGTCTTCGTGTAATATAAAAGTAACAGTAAGGGACTATCTACTCCCTAT
Source organism: Ascarosepion bandense (assembly GCA_037127315.1). Taxonomy (NCBI): domain Eukaryota; kingdom Metazoa; phylum Mollusca; class Cephalopoda; order Sepiida; family Sepiidae; genus Ascarosepion; species Ascarosepion bandense. The sequence goes on along the minus strand of JBBBDQ010000201.1, from coordinate 505,095 downwards.
AAAATAGTTATTTGATAGTAAGTATACTATATTGTTAAACTGTTCATCAAATAAGAATTAGTGATGAGTATCCGTTTCATTTTTTTTTCTTCTTCTTCCTGTAACCCATCAAATTAGTATATCTTTTTCTTTTTTGTAGACCACAAGAATGAACACAAAACAGCGTGAAATTGAAAGAGTCCAGGAACCAGACATGATAGATGGTCAAATGTTATGGTTTTTAATGCATTTGCAGCGGAGAAGAGTAAGTTGTTCATTGTACAGCATTAAGCAAAAGATTCTGCTTGTTCTATTTTCTTTCTCTTTTGAAAAATGTTAATCATTTGCTTTGTCTGTGTTAGCCATTGCTTTTCTTTTAATGAATGCCTTACTACTCCACGTAGATTTTAAAAATTTATGAAGAAACAAGACTATAATTTTATTTTTCAAATTGCCTACCACTCTGCATGAATACCTGACTATTAGTGCTTGTTTCAGTAGATAGGCATAATTTTCAGTTAAAAAAAAAAAATCTTATTCACCAATTTTTTCCCTTATCTAACTACTTGTTTCAAGGACAGCTACAGTTAAAACCACCAAATTTTCTATGGTTAATTTTTGAAAATTTACTAAACTAGTTTTTAGCAATCCATTTTTCTTACGAATTGTATCAATTCGTAAGAAAAATGGATTGCCAAATTGGGCCTTTTATTTGTTAGACTGTTTTTATCTTTGTTAAACTGTAAAGTCATCTAGCTTTAAAATTTTCCTAGTGAAAAACCAAAGTTATAACTTTTCTATAACTTTCTGTTCAGCTGAAAATCAAGACTTAAACTGTTTTCATTTGTAGTCTGAGCAATGGCTATCATGTGGCCGTAAATGTTAACCTTTAAATGGTGTTTATTAATTTATAAATCTTTACAAAAACAGTTTGGTGTTATGCCCATACTTATTACAGTAATAAAGATTTGGTAAAGAGAAAATTATCGACTTAAAAAAGTGGTTACTTTAGACCTGTATAATTTTTTTTCCACCAATACATTTAAATTAAATCTGAATAGTGCATGATGATTGTAGTTATTAAATAAGATGTTTCAAGAATTCTGTAATTAAGTATTTACGTCCTTTTAGGATAGAGGTATCATATCCCTCTACATTTTTTTTTTTTTTTTTTTTTAATAATTGTGAATTCAAAATTGACATGATTGTACTGAGGAAGAAAATAGTGGAGTGGTTTCTTGTTTTTGAGGTTTTTAACCCAGACTTGTCCTTCTTCTAGATTGGTGACACAGATACTCATCACAGAAAGCCCAACCTACTCTGTCATTCTTCTCGTATTTGAGAAAAGTGATGATTTATGCATTTGCCAAAGGCATGTGTTAAATGAGCACAAGCTAATTTGGTTAGAATTTGATCTCAACTCTCCAAACTATTAACCTTTAGGCTACCTGCACCTTCTGATTTGTAAATAATATATATTATTTCTTATTAAAGTCCCGGCTTAAAATTGTCGTATTATGCCATGTTGTGCATGCACATATCCAGAGAGTAGTCTAATCTTTTTCTTTCTCCACCATCTCGCTTTAAAACTGAAACACCAGCATTTCTAAGTATGCCTCTTGAAAGACCCTTATTAAAAAAAAGTATACACTTAATTTAATCAAAAATAAAATTATTACATGACAACATAGTTTGTCAAGCTACCATGCTTAGTCCTTCATTGGCATTTTTATAACAAGATTTCTTACTGAGTACCAGTCATCTCATCTGTTCTCAATAACATGCTTATCAAAGGGATACTACTTCTGCAAGAACTTAAACTATGTTTACAGATTGCATTTTTCTTGCTGCTCATTTTATTTTATTTTTTTAAACTTCATCAGCTATAACTGAAAAATCACAATCAGTAAAGACACTAACTCTTTGGAAATTTATTTTTTTTGCTTCTGTTGTAAAAAATTGAATTGAATACAAATGACACAAGATTTTTTTGTGTTATCAGTTATCCCCTACCTTTAAGTCCATAATAGCAATGAAATGCAAAATATTTACTCAAAATTGTAATTTCTTGGTAAGATATATTGTTAATAATGCATTTACATGTAAGTGTGAAAAACTACTTAGATACATTTGAAATCCATCCATTGTCATAATTGAAGGTGGGTTTTATTCATCTGATGTTATCTATATTAAGTCTACAGTTTTGATATTTATATTGTCATTTCAAATGCAATGTATGTCTTGATAAAAAATTTTCATTAACAAAAACACAATCAATTGAAAATGTTTTGCCTTCTGACTACGAGGACATTATGTTGACCATTAAGAAGGAAACTTTTTTTATTTTTTTAACTCTGGACACTAAATTTCTTTTAGGCTGAGCAACCCCATGGTGAAATATTTTAGCCTTCATTTACTTTAATCCAATAAGTTTTAGAATTTTATTCATAAATATTAATATTTATTGAGTTAAAGAAAATGAAAGGCACAATGTCATAAATGTATTGGTCACAACATTATTGGTCATCTAAAAACAGCAACATCTTAGTAAAAAATGATGCTGTGATTGTATCAGTCTCAAGATCTCTTTATATACAAACACTTGATGTGAAAAAAACTGGAATATTCCAGTTTTCATCTTTTATCAATTCTTTATTTACAACTTTTATCCTGTTCAAACATCTCCAAAGATGCTTTACATTCTCAAATTGCATTTTCTTTTTATCTTTATAACATTTTGCAAACCATTCAGCAATCCTAATATAGGTTATTACTATTGGTTTTGAGAGTAACTACAATAATGAACTAAAAAAAAAAAAAAAAAAACAATTTGGTATGGACATCTTACTGGGTTAATTTTACTACTTTTGAGCACTACATTTACATTTCACTAAAATAAAGAATTAACTGTATCATATAGAGGTATGTGCAAAAGTTCCAAGTATTTTTATTTTGGAGAGGGAATTTTCTATGTGCATTTAGTCTCCAAATTTTTCAGACCCTGCTGGGAACATTTGCACACATCTAATAAACAGAATTCTGAAGAAATGACATTATTTGATTTTGTTTATTCGTTACCCTCCTACTTGTAGGCTCGACAAGATGATGATGGATTGAGCTCCAGTGATGATAGTGACTTGGAGTCTGATGATGATGAAGAGGAGTCTGAGAGGATCCAGTGTTCTCAGTCTTAGGCAGTTCCCAAAACCAGGTTTCCCCTTTGACTTCCTGCTCCCCATTCTTCTTGTAATTAGAAGTGGTCCATGTGCAGACTTAGCCAGACACTCACCAACCACACTTTGCCATGCCAAAAATGACAGTCCAAACCTGGCAACAGTAGCAGAGGCAACATTTTTGCCATTTGTTATGCAGTTTTTTCTGTGGGTGGGGAGGGGTTTTTTTTTTTGTCTCCAGAGGAAGAAAGAAAATAAAACAAGAGCAGCAGCTAACTTTGATAAATGACCGATGATTGAGATTGTGTGTGTCCCTTTTTTTTTTTTTTTTTTATTACCTCCTCACACTTCTCTGGATCTTAATCTGCTTGGTAGGCTCAGTCCTAACTTGAAGGTGTCTTTTTCCTTGTTCTGCAGACTTTGGACTTTTGTTCTTTAAGAATAAGGAAAAAAAAAAAAATTTTTTTCACAGACATACTCCTTAATCTCTTATTTATTTTTTCTTTTCGTTTTTTTTTTTTTTTTTGTTTGTTTCTGTTGTTTTTTTGTTTTTTTTGTTTTTGTTTTTTGTTTTTTTTTGTTTCCTCCCTCTAGTCTTTCCTTTCACTTTTCTCTCGGTTTTGGTTGTTATTCATTTTATTTCTCAAGATTTTCCTTTTCGTCCTATTTCTACTTCTTCCTCTTGAAAATAAAGGAAAAGCAAGAAAATCTCAATTCCACTTGATTGAAAACTGGATCTTTCCATTTGCCAAGACAATGCACTACCAGCTCACAACTGCCAGCTTGCCCTCCCTGGTGGTGGCAGAATGAAGCCTTGCTTCTTTAACAACCATGTTAAATTTATGCTTTAAAACAATTCCTTGAAATAAATTGTACAAACTTAACAATAACAACTTCTACTCTTCCTGCACACTTCTTTTACTTCAGATTTGTTTAAAGCTTCCTCTTTTTTTTTTTAAATTTGTTTATTCATTAAAAATTTTATTAGAATCAATTTTTAAAAATAATTGCTAATAAAACTAGCTAAGACTTTTCCTTTTTTTTATATGTGTATATATATATATATATATATATATATAATTCTTTAGTTTAAGAAAAAAACTGAAGTTCTTAACCAATTCATATTGTTTAAACATTATGGATTCTCTCTTCACACACCATAAATCAAAATGGTTGTTCTTTCCCCATCTCATGAAGTCTTTCAACTCATGTAAATTGACCATTCATTTATAGCATACAAGAAAGTATCCTAATCTTGTTGGCCATTGATAGTTAAATCCTCATTGGGAACTCTATAAAGATGACTTTTATACTTTCAGAGTATATGTGCTGAATGAATAAGCCATTATTATTGAAATTGACATTCTGCACTGACACAGATGTTATAACATAAATTTCAATCAAATTTTGTGCATTTTTTAGGCATTGCTCATAAATTTCAGAAATGTGATTAGCTATTAAAAATTTGGAGACAGAATTAGTTGGTTTCGCATTTCCCTAAATGACTTGATAAAAATTACTGAAAAATTATAAATATATAACTGAAAAGTTCTTTGTCAAATCTGACCAAAGGACAAAATTTTATTTTTCTTGGTCAGGTTAGGAACTTTTCACTAACTCCTAGTACATAATCACCAGTTTACACTATTGAAAATGTCCGTGTTTGAATTTGCAAAATAAATTGGCTTTCTGACAAAAAAATAGCAGATGTCAGTGACTTAGGAAGACATTTTTTGGCTTTTCTGTTGATTTCCCCTAAAAAAAAAAAAATTTCTTATTGGAATGCAGGCTCCAATGAGCTACAAATAACCAATTTTGTTTGGAATTCATTACAGATATAAGGACTATTTGGGTTGAGGGATGCTGAAATTTTCCAGACATATCAAAATGTGACTGCACAACAGCTTATTTAAATGTAATTTTGAACTTGATCTGATAGCACTAAGATAATTTTAACCACTCCATATATTTAATCTTCAGTATCCAAATTGATTGATTAGTAACTAGTTTTGTTTGTTAATTTAAACTAAAGTGGCTATACTAAGCTTCTCTTACTCCTCTCAGTCTGTTTAATAAATAAATAATTTATTTCCTGGACATTTTCTTTGTCAGAGATTTACAGACACCTTTTTTTCTTTTATAGTTTGGTGCTTTACAGTGAAAAAACTGCCACATTGTCTTCAATATCTCAATCGATATTCATTTAGAGAATTTAATTTCGGCCTTTGCTCTGACTACAGTTGTATTCTTTCAAGGCAAATGAAAGAAATTGAACTTTATGCCAATCAATTTTAACATTCATTGCCAAAGTTTTGAATCCATATTGGGTATTAAAGTTGAGCCCTAAATTTCTATTGCTGGGTTATTTCAGAATTTCTAACTCGGACACTTCTTTCCTCGTTGATATTTATACAAAAGGGTATCTTGTTTATACTATTAAAGCATTTTCATTCTGAATAATTTCAATGGTTCAAAGTTTGTCTTTGTGGTTTGGGATTCTATTCAAAGTACAAAAATTCTTCTGAATGCATCTTTTCTGTTTGATACTAAAATTTGAACTTTACATTTTGTCTTTCCCCACATACCAAATAGAATAAGAGTGAACTAATAATTTATAATAGAGGAGTAAATACAGTGGAAATTAATATCAGGACACTATCTTTTTGTATACAAATGAATTTTTCATGTACGCTGCAACTTGAAAGAAACCTTTTAAAGCAGACAGGCATCTCCAATTTGTTATCAGTCTAATACATTAAAATATTAGTTTAAACAGGAGTATCTGTTGATTCCAGCACCGTTGATTGGTATTTGAGTCCAACAATTTCTTAAATTTCTTAATTTTCTTAAAGTGGATCATTCTCAGCTGTAAAATTCGTACCTAACCAATCAACACATCAGTATACAACCAGAACAATGCTGTGCCCATTGAAGATCAACTTCATTTGTACTCACCATTGCTGAGTTTATCTTTTCAATATATAAAACCTTTTGTAAATTGTTTACCAACTTTTAATAATTTTGCAATTTTTCACTTGGAAGATGTTGGTCATGTGAGATAACATACGGAAAACTTCTGCAGATGTTTCTATTCATAAATTTTGTTTCAGCCTATTTTGTGGAGGACTCAACATTTCTTCCAGGAATTCTTACAAGATAGGAAATGAAATATTGATTTGTATATAGAAAGGTACTGTTCTGATATTAATTTACAATGTATCTAATATATTAAATAGAATTAGTCTGATCATTGTGCTTTCTTTTTTTTTTTTTTTAAAATGAGAAGGCAAAACAAAATTTAGTAGCAATGTTTATTGAAGCAGCAAGGACAAAAGCATAGGCCATATAAGAAAAATAATTGAATACAATGAAACAATACAAAAAAGTTTGGAGCAGCAAGTGAAGTTCTACATGAACTGCTTGGTCTGACGCACACACAGCTGAGTTCAGAGACCACTTAGAAAAGCAAAAAATGTTTTTGAAGAAAAGATTTCAAATATAGCAAATGTGTTTGAATAAACCAACCAATACACAGGATAATAGGGGGGAAAAACCAGCAATATTATGGCATTATCTAATTGCTAAGCAATTATGCATATTAAAGAGTATCCTAAATCAAGACTTTATGGTGGAAAGCAACAAATTCTTTTAAATTATTAAATAATCTGTATTTCCTTTATTCATGTATTTCGATTAGATTTAGATTAATTCTTAAGTAACCAGTTAAAATTTTTCCTACCACAAATAAAATGTTTTGTAATATACAATCTAAATTATAATAGGAAACATCTGGAAAAAAAAAAAAAATCACTCAAGTTTAACAAATTATTACCTTATGGAAAATACTTAACAATGTAATATTAGTAATAATACTAAAATGTGTTTAAAAAAAAAAAAGATGTATATTATAGACTGTTCATGTAAAATTGAAGATACATATTTTTTCTGATGATCGAGAAGCCTGATTACTAAAATAGGAATAAACATTAATATGAGGTTTTGTTTACAAGAAACTCATATTTGTAATTTCTGTCTTCCACCATCTAATCAAGATTTATAGGGTTTTAATTACAAGACTAAGTCACAATTGAAAATATCAAAAATTGGAGAAGATAGGAAATTGGAGGCTTGTCTTTAGACTTGGCATGTTTGTTTAATACCACAGCAACAGTAAATATTGGATTTAACAAATTATTTAACAGCAGAGTTCACTAACCAGTTTGGCCCGAGTGGAAAATATTGCTTAAAAGAATTTTGGCCACTTGAGAAAGAAAGAAAAAGCTGCTGTATAAACTCCCAAAAGAATCTACCTTGCCAAGTGAAAACTAATTTTACAAACTTACTTTTGCAATCAACATAAGAAAAAGTGTCTTTGTGGTATTTGTCATGTCAAAGTTGGAAAGATGACTGAATAATTCCATTAAATCATTTAATAGGGACAATAGTTGCAACACAAGCCAACTCTCTTTGCCATTCAGGGAACATGTCTAGTCATGAGTCTTGTCATACAGCTAAAAGGTTCACAAGACATCAATCTTGTAGCTGGGAATTCTAATTTCTACACTGCATACATTAATTGCCATAAAATAAAAATCTTACTGATATGTGCATTTGTGGGTCCAAATTATCGAAGATAAATTGTGACATGGAGCAGCAATACAATGTCTCACAAAACTAAAATGTGCTAAGCAAATGGTACAATCACGTGTAGCACCAGATTTGCACTGAATATTTATCAATATCACAATTATCAATGATATCACTAGACGTGCATGGACAATATATCACTTGAATATCAAACACTGGTCGAATGGTGTTAAGTCATCTTTTAATAAGAGAATATTGAATCATATCACACACCAACTTTATCTCAAAATCTCAAGTAAAATACTTTGATTTTGTGGTCAAACATTTCTTAGACAAAGTGAGCTTGGGGGGGGGGGGTATCAGTGGCCTTTAACCTTACTTTCCTGGCTTTGAGAATCAGGAATTGAGGTTTTATCAACTTTGATTGGAAGCTGGTGGATTAAGAAAGACTCAAATGTCCTGGTAACACTGGTCCAAGGGAAGAAGAGATATTTTGGAAAGCTCATTTGTCGCCAGCTAACATAGCCAAGCATCAATTAAGTTCAGCATCAAAAGTAGCCATCTCCTACATTGAAGATAGTTATAGGAAAAAAAAAATTAGATGATGCCAAGATGGGCTGGCCAAAAACACTTCTTCCCTGACTAGCATTGAACATAAGGTTGTTTTTTTGTTTTTTCCTTTTCAGTTTAGGTGAGGAAATAGAAATTTGTAAAGCAAATGGATAAATGTCTTGTCAATATCTAAGGAAAATGTCATCACAGATAAATTTTGACTAAAACTAAAATATAAATTCACCAAAAACACAATTTTCTTTGATTCAGGTTTTTTTTCTTCTTAGCAGTTTGGTCACATGAAATAGTTTCATTACAGTGGGTTAAAGTAAAAAGCCTAAAGAAAGTCAGTACTCTTTAAAACTGGGATTTATCTTACAAAAGAGAAAAAAAATACAAACATTTAACAAAAAATAAAATCATAGAAAATATGGAAGTTGAACAAAAAATTTATGCAATTGTACCCCCTCCCCCAACAAATGCTATCCCCCCCCTTATTGCAGCAGTATAATGTTTTATTGAGTAGGTGTCAGGAAAATTCACAAAGAAAGAAAAATATTAATAAGTGGATAAAAAGGGGAGGGGGGATTTGACAAATTATAAATAATAATAGATGTGCAATAACTAAGCAAGCAACTTCAAGATGACAATTTTTTTTTTTTTTTTTTTTTTTTTTTCTCCAATGGAATTTGAAAGGATATTTTTATGTTTCTTGATCTTAAGAAAAAAAAAGACAATAAAAACCGTGGGGGGAAGCAGAAAAATATCAAACAATCTTTTGTGTGCTGAGAATTGGAGAAAGTTCTTTTCTGATTGATAAAAATGAGTAATTTTTATTCTGGTGATAAATGTCTGGCCCAAATACCTTCCAACTTTTAAAGAATTTGTTTCGAACATCACCTTGTCTTCAGAATCTTGTTTGCTTAGTTGTTATATGTATATATCACTTACTTTATTTGTTCTAGAAATCCACAGCATATATCACAGTTATTTGAAATGACCACAAAAGAAAGAAAAAAATCCAGTCACAGCTGTCCTCGGTATATTTCTATAAACAGGGAGCAGATTCACATGCTTAGCCAATAAAGCTTTAAGATTTTGATTATAGAAGTAGGAAAATGAAAAATGATTCATGAAAAAGAATTTAGATAGAACTGAAAAATATAATGGAAAATTAAATAGTAAATATAAGATTTAAATATCAAGAAATGATTAAACTATAAAATGTTTCAAATTTTTGAAAAGTGATGTAGACGCAACATAATGTCACATTTGCTGTTAACACAACTCAAACAGACCAATAGCTTTCCATCATGAAATTGTTACAACTTTCATGGGCAATTATATTTCAGACCAAATTTACCAGAAAATTTTCCTTTTTTTCCAAGTATAGGTTGAAAATTCCATAGCTAAGTTAAAAATTGGAAAGAAAAAAAAAATTGGAAAGGAAAGGAACATTTTCTTAAAAAGACGTGAAAACTTCCAAGTGACTAGAAAGAAAAATAAATGAGCTTACTTTTTTTATGATTTTCTTCTACAAAAATTTTTCTTTTAAAAATGTTAAAATGTTTTTCATGATAAAGCGAGTTAAATTAGGGGAGGTAACTCTGCAAAACCTTCATACAAGTTTATATATTTACAGCCGATTACAAATATCCCAATATTGTTTCAAAGCTATTGTATTACATTAAAAAAATACTAACTTAAGTAGAGTGTATGAAAAAAAAAAAAACATGTTCGTATTAAAATGTATTTCCAGTAGTACAGGAAGTAATAAGATAACCTAACTTTATTTACTGGCTACATCTCAAGCTAAATTGTTTTTCTCTCAATACTTTTCCTGTGAAATGTTCACCTCCAGATTTTTTTTTTCAACATGGTTTTATCATAGATTATATTAAAGACAGAAATCAAATTTATGTATAAAAACTACAAATGCTATGTAAAGATTTGAACTGTCAAGTATGAATTTGATATAGAGAAAGAAAATTTGTGAGGTTTTATAAATGAAAGAAATCTATTTTCTTTTAAATTTTTTTTCATTGTCAAGTAGTATTTCATCATATATATAATATTTTTTTTCTTTTTTTATTGCTAAAGCCACTAAAAGCACAAGAGGTTACATAGTGTGGGAAAAATTAGGAACAGAAACAAGGATAAGTAATCATGAGGACAGTAGACAATGATTGACATTGCATTTAAATTTTGGCAGATTAAAGTTGGCTGGAAAGTATGGAGCCAGAAGGGAGTTTCACAAGTGAAAAAAGAAACTTAATATATAATCTATGGCTACATTTAGCCAGCTCAACTGTAAATTGATATCTCGACACCAGTCTATTACTATGCTTAAATTCAAAAAGTCTAAATACCATAGGGGTGAGCTTATCTGAACAATTACCATGAAAGTATTTATAGAAATGACCTAGAAAGACAACCTTGCAGCAGTGGGAAAGTGACTTAAGCTGAACTGCCAGATCAGGACCAATAATATTGCTGATTCTTTGAATTTTAAATCGCAGGGACACCAGATCATATGTGGCAGCAATATTCTAAGCATGTATGAATAGTAGACTTGTAGTTATGTAAGATAGATTCTGGAGAGAAAAATTGTCTCACCCAACAGTAACCTGACTTTCTTAGGAGCTGACCTAGCAATGGATTCAATATAGTCTTTCCACTTCATGTCAGCTGAGAATGTGAGCCCAAGAAGGTGCAACAAGTCACTTTCCTAAAATAAGCTGATGGAAGGCAGCAAGAACTCTTTTATATGATTAATAGAGTGAAGTTTATTTTTGGAGGTATTAAAATTAACATACTATCTTTTGCTCCAGTTAACAATGGCCTTGCTGCCATTTTGACCTGGACAGACTGATCAGCCTTACTACTGAAGCAGGAGTAAATGGTTGTGTCATCAGCGTAGATATCAAGTTGAAAGTTGATGTCATCAGGAAAGTCTTTAATGAAAATTAAAAACAGTAGAACCAATGATGGAGCTCCTCTACCCAGAATTTATGATAAAAATAAAGAATTATAATCAAAAACAAATTTGACTATTCAATTAAAATGATTTCACTTTTAAAAGGTTATTAGTTTGTTTGTTTGTTTTTTACTTTTATGATTCTATAAAGTTAAAGAGAATTGATGTGTGAAAATTTTTGTGCTTTGACCAAAGTGATAGAATGTATTTTATACAATTACATAAGTTAAAGGCTGTATCATAGACATCACAAATAGCAAACATCTGATATTGGTAGGTAGATATTAAATGGTGGTATATGAATATGGTATATACATTTATGAATACAAAGACATTTTTAATAACACGATAAATGAACAAAATAAATTGTGGTCTGATAGAATAACCTGAATCTATGAGAAAAAGTTTCACTTCATGTTGATGCTAATTTTAAGAAGAGCGAGGCTAATTGTGAGAACAAATCTTTTCATACCTACCTAAAACCTATTCAATTCTGATGATTATAAGTAAATTTATCTTTAAATGTGTTTTAAATTGAGTATTATTGAGAGATGAAAGTAAATGAAATTTTTCTAACACAGAAAAAGGATCTATATGGCCATCATTTATGATCCAAGTTGCAGTAACTGTCAAATTAGTCACAACAGTACTTGTGCAAGTATTAGACCATTAGTTCATGATGTCATTCATTATATATTCATTATATATTATACTACTTGTGTCCCATAATATTTGTTACATTTTTGTGTATGAAATGCATATGCACATCTTACATGGAATTGAAGTAATATGTTACAATACCGATTCCAGACAAAGTTTATGATGCAAAAAAAAAAAGATCCTCATATAAAAATAATGTATGCAAATTGCTTAAATTTACACTTCTACCAACTCTAATGTCAGAGTATAAGCATTTATTAATTTTGTAAAGTTATACCTAATCATAAAAAAACAACAAACATGAAAATGATTAAATCTTGTCTCAACTAATGTAACTTTAAAATACTACAACATTTATTAGCACTAACGGGCATATAGTCCTGCTTATGACTAGCTTTGACTAAAGTTTGTAACTTTTTAATTAATTATTGTCAGAAAATAGATTTAATTTATTAAGCACAACCTTTTTGCTCGAGATCCAAGACAGAGTAAGCGTCACAGCCATGTTGGTGCGTGCTGGGTGCAGAGTGTCATGCAAACTTCAGTCAGCTGTCACAGGGAACGGCTGGCTTTGTATCACCATCTTGGTAGAGTGCCATCCCTACAGGGTCTCTTTGGAGTAGCATTGCGTGCTTCATTTACTCCAAATTCTCTTTTCTGTCGTTTTGTCAGGTGGCCACCCTCTGCCCCTAAAAGAGAACAGATTGGTACAGTGCCTTTGTAGATAGATCTCCAAATTAACAAAGGCATGTGACAACAACAAATAACACACATGCACGCACACACATATACATAGATATAAGAGGAAGATCCCATACCACTACTAAAATGAACCTTCCCAGGATCCCTTGACAATAGCTCACTTAATCATGTTCTATTAATTTTTCATTAAATTGGCAATATTAACAATATATGTAAAAAAAAAATGAATTTAAAATTAATATAAGCGTTTTTTACTCATATGAAGAAAAAATAAACTGAATATTGTTAACAGATTAATTTGTATTTTTGAAAATTTCATGAAGACTTAAGCCTCTTAAATTTTTTTTTTGTTGAGAAAAATCAACTCTTATTACTTTCTAAATAAATAATCTTATACTTTTTAATATTTTTTTAAGAACAAACTTTTATTTATATTTGATGAATAATTTTCTTTTTCAGTCTTGTACAGCCAAGTTTCATTCAGAATTAGAAGTATTTATACAATATAAAAGAATCTAGATGACTCAGTGGAATCACATTAATTAATATAATTTGTAATAAGAAGTATAGTCTTTATACATATAATATAAGCCATTCAAATTTTTTCTCAAACTGATGTGAAAGTTGAAGGTTTTAGCATAAGAAAAATTTGAAAAAATTGCATAAACAAAATGCATATAATTAAAATCAAATTTATTATCAGTTAACAAACAAGCTAATTAGTTTTTATAAAAGTAAATTAATTTTACATTGTTATATATTCTATGGTGTTTCATGTGGCTTCACATTTGATATCATGGAAAATGGATTCTATTCAGATTCTGGTTGAGGCAATTTGTGTTCACATGACACGAATAGTCTTTCCCAAGGCCATTTATGTAAATAGCCATCATTTCTCCCATCCAGTTATGAATAAAATAGCTAAGTAGACTGGGCTCTAGTTGGTAACCAGTCTAGAAGAAGAACAACTCTGAATTCAAATCTAGGAGTGGAAGTCATTCCTCCCTTGAGCTATGAGTAAAAATAGCAAAAGTAAGAAATGGAGCTTACAATCCCTCATAAGAAACCTACTTGCTAAAATATGATTGTCATACAAACTGAAAGATTGATCTGATCCAGGATTCTGGAAATATTAAACTGTATTGGCAAAATATCTATCCTAACAAAGATTGATTTCAGTAGCCAAAAAAGAGAAGTAATGTTGAAAGCTGAATTTCTCTGCCAATATTAAACAGGTTTAAAAACAATGAATATTCTTGAAATTATATCTTTACTCTTTGGTTATTGAGAATTCTATATTTAGATAATAGTTCATATTATGAGCCAACCATGATCATAATGACTTATTTTAGAATGTTTTTAAATTCATGCTATTATTTTCTCTTTACCTGATGAATGAAAATGATATTTGTGTGGAAGAAAAAAAAAAAAACAATCTAAAAGGGAATTTAATATTTACAAATAACCAAAAACACATCTTTCTCAGCAGAACAGAATGCTAGCACAAAGTAATGTGGCAAAGATTTTGGAAATATAATATCTGGTTATTATTTAATAAGTAAACAGTTAAACTACCAAAAATATTCCATCAGTTTGTTATTAAAAAAAGATGTTGAATATAGTTTACATGAATAAAATTCTCATAATGAAACTTAAGTGCATAAACTACGAAATTAATTTGGATATCACAGAATTAAGTTTATCTTTAATTAAAATAAATTAATATTTTTTTTTAGTTATTATTTTTTTTTTAAATTATGCATTTAAAAGGTTTTTATTAAGACAATGAAAAAACTAAGTTTGGGATGAACTATTTCATATTTATGAATTGAATAGTACATGTGTGCAAGCAAGAGGATTTGAGTAAGCTAACAATGGAAGAGAAAAAGATTCCAAGATGAAGCAAGTTTTAGTAAAATCACAGATTGGAAGTTTTCAAGTCAAGAGCCAATTGTCAAAAACATATTTGAGAAATATATGATTTGTGAATGCTTATCAATGATTTGCAGCTAAAGAAACTTCACCGGGTAAAAAGTTGTTGTTCTCATAGGAATAGGAATCCCAGGAAATGTTAAACTTATATTTGAAATCCCTAAGCAGAAAGATTGAACAGGAATATATAAAAATTTAGCGAATAAAGAAATTTACTACTAATAATAATAGCTATTTTAAAAAAAAAAAAAAATAAGCCGGTAAACTAATTTTTTTTTTTTATGATATTCTTATTTCAGCAGCAATTTTTTTGCTTATTTTTTTTTTTAAGTCAAACATTTTATCAGAAATTTAAAGTATCAGCTTCAATGTAGCACTTGTTATTATATAGAAATAATTTTATTACCAGTTTATTATTTTTTTATTTAATTCCTCTATTTCTTTACCTTTTTAAAGCATATAATAACTTAATTTTAAATATATTGAATTATTAACTAAAAATATTCAGCAAAATCTGAATTCTTGGATGATTAATAAAAAGAAGAATAATCTTTCAATAAAAATGTTTCTCAAAAATCTAAAACTTAAAATGATATTCAATAATCCAAAGTTTTATAATCAAATACTCAAGAATAATAAATTTGTCTTAGCTGAAACTTTTTCCATTTCTGGTGGAAATTAAATTTATCAAATGCGAAGCAATTGATTCAAGCTTTGTTTGATTTCACTCCATGAAGCTTAGTTTTGTGAAGAGCTTAACCTTAAAAACACGACTTTCCTTAATCTTGTGACTGGAAAGCAGGTTTAAATAGATACAACAATGCCATTTTAGCTGTGCTAACAACAGACAACAGCATTTAGCTATTGTTACAGATTTTTTTGATTAACTCTTTAACATGGTTAATCTGTTGAAATAAAAAAGTAGTTTTTATAATGTCCTTCTATATTTGAAAGCATTTAGAACAATATTACTCATTTGAACTTACTAGTAAAACTATGAAATACTGTTTCTCTGTGGGAGATCAATTTCAATATATATCTTTTTTAATGCTAAATTCCTCTTTCTCATGGACAATTAAAAATTATTAATTAAGTTTGTAAAGCAACCATTTTGGTGAGTGCCCCACTACTGCAAAATTAATTACTAAAGATGTAGCTTTTCCCGTTTGAGTTATGTCCCTTGTTAAATTGAAATCATGGCAACTATTTCTAAAATTTGTATTTTTCACTCGAGCAAGACTCCTATTCTTAACCCATGTTTCTAAAGATAGCAAAACTTAAATACAGCTGATGAGCAATCACAAATATGAGGAGCAAAGAAAATAAAAAAGTGACAATGAAAATAATATATACGAAGATAAAGAAATAAGGAAAACAATTATTAACAAGAGTTGACAAGAAGTATGTTAAATAAAAAACAATAATATTCAAGGCAATAAAAATATTACTAATATTAACAAGAATTCTATGGACATATTTCAGTGGATTGAACAAATGGCATTCAAGTCGGAAGCAGGATTTTGTTACTTGGCAGAAAAGAAAAATTTGGACTGGGAGGCATCATGGCAGAAGGAACTAGTGGCTGCCTATCAAGTGCCACATGACGAGGAAAGAGACGCTCACACTGAGGACATCGGAACCTCTTCTCATCAGCAAATACTAATAAATCTCGGTAATGGTCATCCAAGTCAAACAGGTGTCCACAGATCTCGCACTTGGCCTGTTTATCTGTTGGCACCAAAGTCGGCTGATTTACAGCCGGACCTTCATGGTTTTTGGTATGACTGACCAGGTCTTCATACTTGGTGAAATATTTCTGGCAAATTTGGCACTGGTAGGGTTGGGGACCAGTACTGTGCATGCGGGTATGCATTATTAAGTAATTACTCTGTGTAAACGATTTCTCGCAGTAGGGGCACTTGTAAGGTTTGTCATCACAATTGACCTTAAGGTGCTGATTTAAGTGACCACGCTGGGTATAGATTCGACCACACAGCTCACATGAGTAGCTCTTCTCGTTGGAATGCAAAGAAATGTGTTCAGTCAGGTGACAATTGCGGGCGAAGGCCTTTGTACAATATTCGCATTTGTAAGGTCTGCTGATATTGTGAATGCGACGAACATGTGCGTTGACATAACGCTGATGAAGGAATGTTTTGCCACATTCCTCACACTGGTAAGACCTCTCACCTGAAACAAGAACGAGCAATGAGAGATGACAGGAAAAAAAAAAAGTCGAAAATTTTATAACCCAGACGAGATTTATTTATTTAACCATTAACATTTTAGGGTTAGGGAAACATTTCCCAATATATTAGTGATGACAAAGTAAAGTTACAATGCTTTATTTTATTATTTTTTTTTAATAAGATAAATGCAAAGAATAATGTTTTTAAATGTCTCTTTTGTAATATATTGTTAGAAGGATGTGGTTTTAGGGTACTACCTTAAAATTCATTGGTCCAGTGAATAATTCAAATGTCATTTTTTTTTTAAATTTAATGGTTCAAAGACATCTCAATCACCATATAGTTATTGTGACAAGTTTATTGACTCTCTGCCAAGCAAGGAATTGTCAACACCTTTCCTTTGAAAAGGCAAGGAAATTTAAAGCCATTTTGAAAATTTTTGTTTTCAAACATTTTAAGGAAAAAAACATTCACTAATGGAATAAACTGTATGCATGTGTATATGTGTGTGTGTGTGTGTGTATATATATATATATATATATATATATATGAAAAAAAATAGAAACATGGAATTGACTATTCACACTACCATACGCACCTAAGAATACAAGATTTTAGTTACATTTATTACTACATCACACTTTCCTTTTTATATTGACACTTTAATAATTATTCCAAATCTATCAGAAACATTAATTTTCAAGTTGGCATTGATTTAAAATAAATAACCAATCAAATTTTTTAATGTGTCACTTCAAAACATTTGATTTATTAATAGTGAATAGATATAGAATGATTGTCTTTAAATTTGTAATGATTGTAATCTGAATGGAAACACAAATCACATGAAATACATTCACTCATAATAAATAATGATATTACTCTTAATTTAATAAATCAATCTTCTAAAAGTTTAAGTTATTGAGCTTTAATACTAAATAATGTTATATCAGCAACTACTAAATATTCATATTCTAAATTCTAATTACTAGCACTACTTTACTACTACTATTTTCTCATAATCACCATAAGTAGTAATCTTTATTACTAATTAACTGCATTTATTGGTACAAATGATTAATATTTATCAAGAATTTATTTCATAGATATAAATTTATTGGATTTTCAGTTAGTCATTCATTAGACAAGTTTTTCAAGTGTTGCTATCGAAAAACAATTACTTCTTTATCAATTTAAAAAAGTGTTTCTGATAATGAAATCTTGGTTGTTGGAAACTTACTGTTTCATTTTCTTAAGACAATGATCTGTGAGTAGACATGGTTGCAAGTTGCTGAAAATTAATATTATACTTTTCCTGGGTATTTATAGGAGTTAAAGAAAAGTGATTTTAAAATAAATTCTTAATAATTATATATTTAGTAGATATACTTTTCAAGAACATATTTTGTAAAAAGGAATTTCATTACTTTTTTTGTGTGTCCATATTTATTTAGTAAGTTTATTTCTGATGATGGTTATTCCAACTATAAATCACATTTAGTCATACTACATTGAAAATTAGTAGATATTTTATTCAACTATTCAGTCGAGCAACACCACATTTACATTCAATGGATTTGATTTACACAAACTAATGAAAATACTAAAATTTGAAAAATATATAAGTGTGTTTACATTATACTATTATATTATACTAACATTTACATTTAAGTAAATTAATATATATGTTAAATTACAATTATTATACCATAGGAGTAATGATAAATCAATTTGAATTGGTTGATTGTCAAGTACAAAACAAACTTCTGGGAAGTATAAACTGTAAATACAGATATTTTTTTTTCTGTTTTG
Organism: Ascarosepion bandense; assembly: GCA_037127315.1. Taxonomy (NCBI): domain Eukaryota; kingdom Metazoa; phylum Mollusca; class Cephalopoda; order Sepiida; family Sepiidae; genus Ascarosepion; species Ascarosepion bandense. The sequence continues at coordinate 486,532 of JBBBDQ010000201.1, read as the reverse complement.
TTTTTTCGTTTTTTTTTTTTAATTTTAATCTGACTGGTGCAGTCAATATTTAAGTAATCTATTTACAACTGAAAATAATTTCCAATAAAGTAGAATAATATAGAATCTATTTCTTTTTTTCCAGAATGAGCTTTATGAAAAAAAATAAATAAATAAAATAAATAAAATAACCAAAATTAAAAAAAAAAAAAAATTTGTTTTCCTTTTTTTCCCTTTTGGACAAGAAGCAAACATTCTTTCACCAGGATCCATTTTATGACATTGCACCGTTCTGTGGAACAATTGGAAACCAGGAATATAATGCTTGAATAGATTTTGTCATGAACAGGGGGAGGAGAAGTTTCTCCCAATTAAAAAAAGAGCAACAATTTTGAAATGAGTCTTTAGCCAAAAAAACTGACATTCTTCCATAGATGAATCAGATGGTTGGGCCTAAATTCTATTGATGAAGGTTTGGATGGAAAGGTGACCAGACATTGCTACCCATTCAAGTCTTCTCCCTGGAATGCATAGCAATGTGTTCAGTCAGGTGACAGTTGTGGGCGAAGGCCTTTGTACAATATTCGCATTTGTAAGGTCTGCTGATATTGTGAATGCGACGAACATGTGCGTTGACATAACGCTGATGAAGGAATGTTTTGCCACATTCCTCACACTGGTAAGATCTCTCACCTGAAACAAGAATGAGCAACAAAGATAGAAAAAGACCAGACTCTTCCAGGAATCGGTATTGGATGTGTGTATGCATATACATATACATGTCACAATACATGTATATGTACACAAGCATGTATGTTTGTATAAATACAGGGATGTGTGTACGTGTGTGTAGATAGATAACGTGAAAAAAAAAAAAGAGTTATAAATAGATATATATATATATATATATATTGTATATGCATAAAGTTGTATGTATTATGTATAAATAACATACAAATTTACATAATTATATATACAGATAAATTTTATTTATATTTTGAATGCCTATATTCATATATGACATTATATTGTGAAATTATTTACTATGAAAGTCCTTTTATTTTATATTTTGATAAGGAATTGACATTCAGTTATAAATAGTATTGAGAGATAAATCTATCACTAAATACTAAATAAAATTTATCACTAAATACTGACACAATTTATGTAATTCTATGTTGAAGGGATTAGCATTCATGCTTAAATAATTCAATTCTAACCTATAATAATAAAAAAACATGAAGAAAAAATACAAAATGTCAAAAGTATTCATTTTTAAACAACTGTTAAGAATTTAAAGATATTCTGATTTTTAAGTTTAATTCTGCATCTTATTAAGGATAACTCAAACTCTTATTGCTTTGATAACAGCTGCAGATTCAAGTGCTATAAAAAAAAGTGTGAAGATCTTGCCCAGGATATAAAATGCCAACTCCTATGTTCACTATCAAGTTAACTTTTAATAAAGTCAACTTTTTTTTTTTACCAAATTTAATACATTTGTCCTAATAGAAAGTGAAGTAGAAATAACAATCACAGGTCTGAAATGGTTCTCTTAAGTCTAGATACTGATACCAGGTTTAAATCTGAAACACCACTACTGAAATAGAAAATATAATATGGTTACCCTCTTTTTTTGTAATATATATATATATAATACAGAATTATACAGAAATTTACAAAACTGGCATTATCCAACATATTTGAATTTTTATTTGTTTAAACTTATTATCTTATAATGGATACTCGTATTTGAGCCGAAAGTCTGTTTTTTATATATATATATATATAGTTAAACATTACATTATAATTTTCACTGGCCTTAATCATTTGAGAAATCATTTGGAAAATATCTATCTTCCGACAGGAATCAAACCTGCATACTCCCAACACCGGGGATATGCCGTGTTTATCTATATAAAGCTTTAATTGAATCTTGTCTACCATGAAATCTTTTGTAGTCTAGTGGTAAGACACATCTGGTCTAAAGACAGCATCTCCCTGGTGATGAGAGTATGCAGGTTCAATTTCTGCCAGAAGATAAATATTTTTTAAACAATTAAGGCCAGTGGAAATTATAGTGTACTGTTTAACTATATATATAAACAAAAGTGTTGATGGAACCAATGGACAGCTTGCCTAAACCTGAAACCCTTATTCAGATAAAGTCTCGGACAAAAATTATATATATATATATATATATATGACTGTTAAGAGAAGGGATTGTTTTTGAATCGGAATTTCTCTGGGATAGAACCTCGAGTCTCCATTTACTTGTCTCTTATTCTACTGTTTATACCAAATCCACAAGTAACATAGTAAACAATGATTTTAAAAAATGTTTTTGTTTTAACTTATAAAAACATGCTGTCAGAATAAAACTTGGTTCTTGACTAAATGTTAATAAATATGTTAATAAATATAAAACTGTTATTTATGAATAGTTCTACAAAGCCATTATTGTGCAGCCCTGTGTCATGAAAGTAGATGCTTAAATAAACTAATATGAAGAACAACCAACATGCAATGGAACAGTTAAAAGAATTCTAATGCTGATGCCACATTATGGAATACAAAGTGATTGTTTATGGTTTGTCACTATCATCAGAATACTAAACAGTATTTTTGAAAGTCTCACAACAATAAGGAACACTACTAAGGAAATTAATTAGCTTTCATATTCTTATCAATATTCTCTTAATTTTATTTTGTTGAACATCTTTTTAAAGGCATTTTCTTGTCATTATTATGTCAAGTATATAATATAAAATACCTGTAATTTCATAATTTTATACTGTATAGCTTTTAGCATTTCCAAAATAAATATTGAAATTTCTTTTATTATTATTATTTGAAAATCTAATTATAATTTATAATTCAATCTTTGAGATTCATTTTTAATACTATTATACATATTTTAAAACTTTATAAAAAACAATCATTCAATTTTAAATCTTTTTATTTGTAACTTGATATAATTTTGATTCAGTATCTTTCATTCTATTTTCACACTTTTACAGAAAGATTTAACATAATTATAATAAAATTAGTAAACTTTAATAGCAATGCATTTTATTAATATAAAAAATTTTCATTAGCATTATATATTAATTGAGACATATCATATTAAAGAAGTTTGGCAGTGTTTAACTTTTGTGCCCTCCAAAAATGGTGTATTAAAAGGATGTTTTTCCCTTGACACTGCTATCATTTTTACATTTTTTTAAAAAGCAATGAGTAGGATTTTAACAAAACCTAATCAAATGAAAAGGAATTTTCTTTGTTCTTGAGCATTGACAACAAAAATAAAAAACACTATTTATTAGATGATTCGAATAGTTGGCAAAATATTTGCTAATTGCCAATCAATTTAAACTTTATAAAATAAGGATTTCTTTTTAGTTGGTTCACATATTTTACTAATTTAGTCAACATTTATAAATTTATGAATAAAAAAAAATGGGTTTGATATTTATTTCTTTATTAATGGGTACATGATACATATTGGCCCAGAACAAGAAATTGGAGAGCTGAGTTTGAATTTCAGTTGAATTCCTTGCATTCACTTACATGCAAATACCCTTGGGAAATGTATTAATTTATCTCTTCCCTCTAGTCATGGGTTAAATAACCAGACAAATTGAGTTCTATAGCCTTGGCTGGTAACCAGTCTACTGCAGAAAGTAATGGCAACCTATCTTGGGATAATTTTCTGCCCAGTCAGTCATGTCTCTTTCTAGACATGATTGCCCAAGTGTCTGACTGACATGATACACACAGCACTGCATTAGTTTTAATACAATGTGTGTTGTGGTACAATGGATATCGGCTCAGAACGAGAAACTGGGGAGCCGAGTTCAAATTCCAGTTGAATCCATTGTATTCACTTACGCGCAAATACCCTTGGGAAAGGTATTAATCCGTCTCTTCCTTCCAGTTATGGGTTAAATATCAGGACAGATTGGGTTCTATAGCCTTGGTCGGCAACCAGTCTACCACAGAAAGCAATGGCAACCTACTGCGGGGTAATCTTCTGCCCGGTCAGTCATGTCTCTTTCAAGACATGATTGCCCAAGCGTATATCACATATGGCACTTAACTGACTGTATTAGTTGTTAGAAAGTTATAAATATGAAATTATTCTTGTAAATCAAATTAAGGACAATGGTAAAATTATGTTTGAGTCTAGGCAAAAGTATTTAAAAGGATGTACTTGTAAAACATTACTTTTTGTCAAATGAAAAAAAAAGCATTATATCCTGTATTACAATGGCATCTTTTCTTCTATGTGCCTTGTCCTTTCAGGGCATAGGCGATCAGGGCCTACCATGTCTCCCAATCCCTGGTGGCTCTTAGCACGCTTTCTCCTGTAACATTTCACAAATAATGGTTCTTAATATAGAAAATCGAATTGACAAACCAAGTTCTAGTTTCAGCTGAGGCTGCTTACATTTACTTCTCAGAGAAAGTTATTATGACAGAAAAAATGCCTACAGCCTGGCAGTCATGGTCATCATAGCTGGTTCCAAGCTCTTTTGAGAAATGGCGAAGTTTGAATGTTGAGTCAGTAGCACAGTTCTGTAAAAACTTATAACTGCTATAAGAATAATGAATAAATCACTCAATGAACAAATGATATTGTTTGAAATGGAGGCAACCATTACTCAGTATGCCTTATCACATGGGAGAACCTAAGACATATGATTTCAATGCGTACTTGAAAAATGAAGCAGTGATTATGGACTTTCTAATTTTTTCTATAATGATAATTGTTAATATTTTTAAATTTTATATTAACTTTACTAAAAGCAAAGAGTAATTCCTTCTCCACTACCTCTCACAATATTCATACAAATATGGAAATGTCTTTGATTGCTTGTTTCTTAAATATTTTCTTCTCAACTGCTGCTTTAATGTCATCTGGTGACATTGATTTTGTAAAAGATTTTTTTTTTAAAAGTAATAATTTCTAATGGCACAAATTTTATTTAGAAATTGTTCTCTCCCTTTCTCTCTCTCTCTCTCTCTATATATATATAAAGAGAGAGAGAGAGTTAAACCAAATGTAGAGTAATGAGTGGCAGCAAATGTCTTATGCATTCTATAAGAGAAACAAAAAAATTACCTGTTTAGACTGAACAATTTTTAAGATTTATGTTAATTTAAAAATCAATGAAGAATAAAAAAAAATTAAAGTCAATAAATAAAATTTTACAGAAATTGAAAGTTGTCTAATCTTATGGCAAAATGTTTAGACCTGGTCATCATAAATGATATAAATAGATAAAAAAAAATATCAAAAGAATTGAACTTCCGTTTCTTAAAGTATTCAATATGCAAAAAGAATCTCTGTGTGTGTGTGTACGTGCATGTGTGGAAGGGTGGGTACCATTTTGCTCACTCAGAACACATTACTTGATATCTGATGAATAATCATTTGAACACAATGATAAAATGTATGTGAAGTTACTAGACAAAAACATAAAAAAACAATACAATTCCCCACCACCACCACCACAAAGAGTGACATATTTTACTTCAAAAGTTTGATTAAAAGTTTGATTTAGAAAGTTTTTTGTTAACTTTTTTAAAAGTTTTTTTTTCCCTATCAGCAGTATTAAATTTCCATATAGCTCTCATCTCTTAGAAAATTGCAGACCAAACTCTGTGTTGCTGAACATTTCTGCAGAGCACTCTAAAAATAACTAAGATCTTCCTCAAAATCCACCAAAGCACACAATACACATTCACACCCCTGTAAACATTCATATAATACTGTAACAGTTATTTACATGATATTTAAACTTTAATTTAACACTTTGCATCGAACTGAATACAAAAATTCTGGTTATATATTCTGTTAATTTTATTACATTCACAAATAAAAGTACTAATAAAAATCTCATTTACTGAATTGATGAAATATGTATTCTTACTAAATTCATTAAAAAAAATGTGTCCCCTGTGTTTTTTACCTTGTACAAAAAAATGAAAATATTGAGCTATAATCTATCATATTTTCATTATTTATTTTTGCATTTCTTTTAGAATTATTGTATTTTTTCATGCTCAAAATATTGATATTTCTCTATTTTGACAGACAAAATAGTTTAAGTTGATGCAGAAATTTTAAGTGCCAATAGTGAATCATTTACATATAACAATAAAAAAGTAAAATGCTGTATTTTAGAATGTTTTGCTTAAATTTAAACAGAACATACAATAAAAAACAATATTCAAGAAAGCAAAAACAAAAAGATATTCTGAACACTTTAACATTTTGATAATACATAAAATCAATGCATATTGTAAAAACCTAATGTCAGTCAATTTTTACCACAAGAAGAAACTGATATTTTCAATAATTCTGATATGAATATAACATCCCAAAACAAAGTGGACAAGATATTAACCTAAAAAATATTTATTTCACTATATACAGTGCATTAAAAGTAAAAATTAAATTATTTTTTTAACTAAAGGCAGAAAGAGCATCTTCTAACAAAGAACTTGTTAAAATCTGTGACATGAAAATGAATTATCAGTTCTCAAAAGATATGTTAAAACTTAATACTTTATGGTTAACATATTTAATATACTGGCATATATTAAGTATAAAGCTTCTTGAAATTACTATCTTTATTAATCACCCACCATCTCCATGTTATTGCATGCTGAGAAAAAAGTAATTATTCATATGTCTACAATGGAAATAAAATTTGGTCTAGTGAAGTAAATGTGATTATTTCACAGTTGTTTTTATTCCAAGAGTCAGATTGCTAAGAAAGTCATTTAAAAGAAACACTGGTTATGAAAGTAAAATGTCCTTGCTAGCAAACTTTGGCAGAAAAAAAAACAAAAAAACCCCAACTCCATGGTATCTAAATTGTACAGACATCAACACATATTCTAGTTGTGGAATGGATTAGAAATATGCTATTATAAAAGCTATAGTTAGTATTCTTTTAGCAGAAGCCCCATTTAAACAGTAAACTTATAATCAGCATTGTTTTCTTCATTACTTATTTTAAATTCCTTATCTGTCAGTCACAGGAGAGCATTACTAACATACAGGGTGTGATGGGTAAATTGCTGCCATTTCATAGTTTTGATTTTGCTGTTTGATTTTGATTTTGTCAACTGCACAGTATAATATGATCAGTTGGGCACCAACTGTGGGAAAAAGAGCACTATGATGCAATTCACTTTGCTGGAAACTGGGAAGCAGCATGCTGTATTGCTTGGCATTTGCACCAGAAGCTCCAATATGAATATTTCAGAGTGTTTGGATGACAATCTGAGGACATTGCCGAGGATTTGGAAAGAGTTGGATGAGTCTAATGCTGATTACAAAAGTGTTTGGAGTGAGCACTAGTGATAGCGACATTATGTCTCCATTCATCTTCCCACAGACCCTCAAACTCACTACGAAAGCCTACATCAAGTGCCTTGAGGAGGTAGTGCTGCCCTGGGTCAAGAGCATGGCTGCTGGAAGAGCTTATGTCTGGCAACAGGATGCAAGTAGGAGAACCCAGTCATGGCTGTCGAACAATTTCTGTGACTACCCCAGACTGCAACTCACTTGATTATTATGCTTGATTATTATGTGTTGGGCACAGTTGAGTGCGAAATCAACAAAATTCCTTTTAATAACTAAGATGAACTGAAGGCAAGGATTATGGCAGCATTCATTAACTGAAACAAAAAGAGTTGCAGACTCCATAGTCACTTGGAGGTCATAGTTGAAGCCAATAGTGATTTTATCAAATAAATTTACTCTTTAGTATTTCAAGGTATTTTAGTGTAATTTTGGTAGATATATCAGTTAAAATGAGATATCAGTGTTATTTTCATTTTTGCATAATTTAGAAAATGATTTATCCATCTCACACTGTATAACGTAGAAAACAGAATGCAAAGATCATACTTATTAAATTAGTTTCTCTCAGAAAAAGAGAGAGATTTAAGACATTGTTTGTGTGTGCATCTAATATAAATGTGTAAATCATTGAATCTCACACTGAATTATGTGTTTGATTTGGAAAAAATCCAAACTGTTGATTCTTCTAGATGTTCTGAATACATTTGCAAAATCAGATGCTCTTCCTGCTAAACCTATAAGAAATCAAAGAATATCACTCTCAAAGTTAACTAACTTGCTTGACATAAATAACATGTTTTTACCTGCCCCAAATAGTCTATTAAGTGACTTATTACTTGGAGTATGTCATTTAAAACTAGTTACAAATTGAAATAAGTGATTAAAAATCTAGATCAGGCTAAAAGTTTTTAAAGTTTTTTTAAAAAGAAAACTTAATAAGCACCAAGTTATTTTAATTCAAATGTTTTGCTTTTATGAAGTAATTTGAAAAACCAAACACAGAATTATTTTATTCATGGATTCTAATTTTTTCATAAAAAGTCAATGTTTTGGAAGTTACTCTTTTTATGTACTTTAAATATTTGTGAATATTCATCAGTTTATTTAAAAAAAAAAATCTTAGAGATATTGTCTATACAGACTTTATAAATACACAAATAATGTTATCTTGATTTAAAGGAATGTCAATTGTGAATTATCTAATGTCTCAAAAATACCCTAAAGCATCATAAACAACCAGAAAAGAAACTTTACCTGAAGAGCCAATACCCTACTTAATAGCTACCTGAAAATTTAACTATGTAATTTTAAGGGGACTGGACAAGAATCCGTGACATATCAAATAAGAAAATTTTAATGCTTATTAAGAAAGTAAAAAAAAAACTAAAAAAAAACAAGCAAACAAAAAACACATTTTAATTGATATGCCTATATCGATATGCCTATATGTTTATAAATTATGTTCTCAAATTAATTACAACTAAAGTCTTATTTAGATTTGGAGTTGATGAAAAAAAAAGAATCTTGACACTTATAAATATTTATTTAATGCAATGTGTTCCCCCACTCCCATCGTCAGATTACATTTTATTATTTAATTTCTGAACTAGTTAACTAAGGAAGTAAAATACCAAATCATCAAGTGAAACTTTGATGAAAACAGAAATCATGTCACTCAGTAATTGGTGAAAGCACCAATCAAAACATACAAAGTTAACTGCTACCCACTATAATCTAAATTGAAATGATATCTGGCCTATCATTGCGCAAGAACTTACCTGTATGTATCATCTGGTGCCGCTCAAGGTGGGTGTTGAGAGAAAAGCGTCTCCCACAGTCGCGGCACTCGTACGGCAAATCGGAGCGATGCATCATCATCTCGTGGGCCGTGAGGCTGCTGCTGTAGAGGAACGCCTTGGAGCAGTGGGAACATTTGAACGGTTTCTTGTCCAGTGGAACAATGCCAGGGTTTGATGGAGTTGTTGTTGATGTGGAGGCTGGTGCCGTGGTTGATTTGGGATCAGGAAAGACATTTGGTGAGAAGGACTCATTTCCTCTCATGAACATGTAAGGATCATCAGTTTGCATCATGCTGCTTCCAAAAGGAATCCCTGCAATAATGAAGAATTGGTTCTGCACAGTCTGGCAGATGACTTGCTCAAACAAGAAGATGGAGAAGAAGGAAGAGTTTACAAAGCATCAATAAAAACGTCGCTCCAAGTTTCTCTCTTTCTCTCTAATGTGAAAAATCTTTCTCTAGGTCAGCAGCAGCAAGAATGACATTGACCGACTACAGACTTCAGAGAAACAGCTTCTGTAAACCTGTAATGAAAAATGAAGACTTCTTCTGATGATATTTTCTGTATTAAAGTAAGAAAGAAGAAAAAGGTATTAAAATTAATGCTAGATCTTTAAAAAAAATTAAGAAATAAAAAAATAGAGAGGGAAAAGTTAAAAAGAAATACTTTTTTAAACTTTTATTTGCAATGACTGGTACACATATTTTGTCATATTTATTTATTATTACTATTATCATATTCTCTATTTGAGTTATGCTTTTTTTCAGTATGTTATACTTTTTCTTTGTTTAAAAATTGTAAAGCAGACTTTGTGGTTCTTTACACAAATAGAATTGATCAAATTGCAAAGTCTACATTTCCCATTTTCTTTTTAGCATATCTTGCACTCGAATGTGCGTTGTGGTGCAGTGGATATCAGCTTGGAACGACAAATCAGGGAGCTGAGTTCAAATTCCAGTTGAATTCCTTGCATTCACTTACACACAAATAGCCTTGAGAAAGGTATTAATCCATCTTTTCTCTTCAGTTATGGGTTAAATAATAGGACAGATTGGGTTCTATAGTCTTGGCTGGCAACCAGTCTACCACAGAAAGCAATGGCAACTTACTGTGGGGTAATCTTTCGAGACATGATTGCCCAAAGCATGTATCACGGATGGCACTTAACTGACTGATCTTGCACTCACTAACCATTGTATCATCGTGGCTTTATTGCCTTGCTTGGGTGAAATTAAACAAATAATCATCTCCAAAGGTTAGTAACTTTAGTTTTCTTTAATTAGTTCAAATTTTAAAGAAGTTATCTAATGTTTCAATTATTTACTTAGATCTTATCTAAAATTCAGTTACAGAAAATACCCCAGCAGTTGATGCATTCTGTTGGAATATAGATGCTCAAACTACTGAAAAGGCATAGCTAAGCTTTAATTTGTAAACTTCTAGGACACAAGCAGAAAAACAAATCTGATGTTCAAAGAGATATATCACACAAAGATGAATATATATTCTCTTTTGTAAATATATAAATGTTTTGATTACTAATACAATAAACATCAAAATTTAACAGAATGATCTGTATCTGAATTTCAAAAATTGTTGTATAAGAAATTTGCAATATCATTCTCACAAAAGCCTATATTTATAAAAGTGCAACTTTTCTTAATGTTTAGCATCTAGTGCATCAAATTTTAAAATGAAATAAACTGAATAAATAAGTTATCTGAAATTTAGACTGTTGTCTCGCTTCATAAATTCTTCTACCACAAAGGACTAGGGCTTGGTGTTTTGCACAGACTACAAATATGATAAATTATTATTTTTTTTAACCATTTGACCCGAAGCAAGGCAACAAAACCCCTAAAGCACAAGGAGTTACTGAGTGGAAAAGAATAAGTAAAATGAAAACATTATTAAGGAGTGAGAACAATAAAAGAAGAGGAATCAAGAAGACATTAGATAAGGACTGACTTTGCATTTAAATTTTTGAAGATCAAATTTGGCTGGAAAGCAAGAAGCCAGAAGAAAGTTCCACTGGTAAGAAAAACTGTTAGCAAAGAAATTAGTTACATCTAGCCAATTCAACAGTAAAATATATCACTGTGTAATGTTTCATTTCATGAAGTTTTTCAATATTAAAAAAAAATGTCTTGAGATAAAAAAAAACAAAAAACTTTTACTTATAATAATTTTGAAGAAAAAACTTTAAAAAATAAATGAAAAAACTTAAAAAAATAAATGAAACTACTTAACCAATTAAATCAGACTTAGATTGAAAATAATAACTGATTTTTTAAAAACTGACTAAAAAAAAGTTAAAATACATTTTTTTTAAATATATTTATAGATGTATAACTATCAGATTGTAACCAAGTTCCTTTTTATGATAATAATTACTCTAAAAATAACTAAATAAATAAATATTGCCTTAATTTTTGGAAAAATGTGATGCTTGCTCATAATATACTAAACTGAAACTTGAAGTTCAGTAATTATTTCTAAAGATAGATTTTTTAAGTTGCAGATACAGAAAAAGTTTTCTATGATAATGTATTATTATTATTATATTTCATAAAGTTCAATTCACAAATTAAATTTTTGAACAAAAAATAAACTATAGGAAGAAAAAAAAACAAAGTTTACAACTGTTTTCTTTCATTTTCATTTTAACAAGAGAATATTGTCAGGAATAAGATAATCATTTAATCTAATTTACCAATATAAGTTCACAACTCCATTTTATGGAATTCTTTTGTGTATCAGTCAAGGTTTTAATCAATAAATTATGGTAAAAAAGAAAGACTAAAATTAAGTAACATTGGAGTACTAAAATAATAAGATGGGAATTTGTATCCCAAAGCATTGACTAGAAAAAGGAATTTAGAAAAATCAATTTATCAAGAATATAAGTGCAGTACTCAAAAATTTATTTTATAAAGAAAATAGTCTTAAAGAAGAAATAGCCCCAAATATTCATATATGTATGAAATACATTAACATAATTAATGTCTAAATATAAATTGACATTATTATTCGAATGCAATGAATTTCAAATAACAGGATTGACAGATACACCTCAAAACTTTTTGCTTTTAAAAACTTTTTCAATTAAAATTGACAGATTCTGTATTCTTTTTTATGATATGATTGTAAATTAAATGCAAATATAGTTTAAAAGACATAAAAAAAATTACTAGGTTTTAAAGTGAAAATCCTACATTAATACTCAAAAAAATGTAGAAAAAATGGCAAGTTATCCACTCAACAAGTTATGCATGACGAAAAAAAGAACTTTTAAATAAAAAAAAAAGTACAAGTGAAAAATTGGTTGAGAGAAAAAAACATTCAAAGCAAAATGTAACAAAAAAGAAAAAAAAAAAAGGAAAATAATAATGATAAAATTTAAAAAGAGCGAATGTTGACAGGAAAAAGTTCTTGAAAAAGGAAATTGCAAGTTGGAAAAAATAAAAAAAAAATAAAAAAAATAAAAAAGTGCCAGGTGTGTTTCTCTTACTAGCAATTGTTTCTGCCTCTAATACCAATGGCCAGAGCTAAAAATAGCTGCTTGAATCATCAAATATGCATTGGAAATGTTATTTCAAAGGAAAATTTTTCCAGAGAATTTTCCAGTTTCTCTTCAAGATGTAAGCAATGGGAAGCGTATGGGGATGAGTGCGCAGAAGATTGTGTTAAAAGCTGAAGCACACTAACACCCAACTATTACATCACAGTGTGTAATTAGCATAACAGTGGAAGAGACATTTTCTAGTTGCCTCAAGACTTAACAATAAATTTCTGGCAGTTGTTTTAGGAAGAGAAGAATCTTTAAAAAATTCTACAAATAGTGTGGTTGTTAAATAAATAAATGTTAAGAACTAAAAGATAAAAAGCAACGGACACTTCCAGGGTTAAAAAAAATAACTAAAAATGGAAATAAAACAAAATTAAACTGTTCAGATATTATTCATTCTTTGCTAAAATATCAGTTAAGAAAGAAATCAAACTGAAAATGAAAACTCTTTTGTTTTACTTTTTTTTAACATCATTTTATTTACTTTTTCCCTCGTTATTAAAACTTTTCTTAATGTTAAAAAGTTGTGTTATTAAAAAACATGGAATGAGGACAATGAAAAGAAACTTGTTTTCTTACCGTGGCTATTAGAGGTAAAACAATAGAAACGAAAAAAAGGAAAAGAAAAAGAAAAATGACACAGATATTCTTCATTTAGACAAAGGAAATTTTCTAGTACATGAGTAAAAAGAAAAAGCAACAACAAACACAAACTGTTTTTTTGTAAAAGAAAGTTTTATTAGCATCTTCAGAAAAAAAAGTCTTCTTTTTTTTCAAACGTTGTCATCTTTTTCTCGTATGTGAAAAAAAGAAAATTTACGAACTATAGGAAATGGATTAGTAAAAAAACGGAAATAATTATCGTTTGAATAACGGCTTCTTTCTTTTTTTAATCATCATTCTCAAAAGAAAGGAATAACGGCAGATTATTAATATTTCTAATTCAATGCGCGACTTTTTATTATGAAGCTAACAAGGGACATTACCATGTTCACACATACGAACACACACGTATACATACATGCACAAATACACATACACACACATAAATAGTGTGAGAGAAAAAAAAAGAGAAAGAAAGAGAGCGGCAGAGACGGAGGAACGGGACAGAGAGAGAGAAAACGGGCGGGGATTTTTTTTCTAGACTCCTCCTCCAAGAACCATCAACAATGCCGCGGCGATAACCGAATGAATGCACAAATCGGGCAAAAAGAGACCGATTTATTTTACTGACACAATAAGAAGATCATCGTAATGACGTGAAGGAATCAGAGGATGAATGATGGCCGTATTTAAAGCGAATAAAGGTAGGGGTTAGAAATGTTAGTCAAGAAGCGTTGACTTTTTCGGGCAAGAGAAGAAAGAGAAAGAGGCAGGGTTATAAAAAAAAAGCGGTCGGTTGGTCGGTCGGGGCGAGCCGTCAAGGGGGAGGTCCAAGGCGCACATGTGCGTTTGACGCGCTCAAACACAAAACATTAGAAAACCATGCCAGGGTGAGAGACGGACATAAAAAATACGCTCAAAGAAACACAAATACGCGCCAAAAGCGAAAAAAAAAAATCTTAGGTTTCTGCCTGGATAAGTTAAAAACTTGCTGCATAGAAAGAGAGAGAGAGAAAAAAAAACATTAAATCCCCACCACTTTATTTTATTTAAAAAATAATTTTTTTTTGTTAAATAAGCACGAGATAAAAAAAAGAAAGAAAGGAAAAAAAAAACTAAACAAAAAAACACACACACACAAAAAAAACTTTTTCAAATTCGCTTAAAAGCACTGGAGAGACGGTCAAACACAGCACAATGCGAAAAACTTTTTTTATATCTATATAATTTTATTACGATATTTCCTGAAATTTTCTTGTACCGGAGGTTGCAATAAGCTCTAATTTTTGGATGGATACACAATACACATTCAACTAATTGCGAAAGTAATACAGGAAAAACAAAACAAAAACAAAAAAACTAACAAACAAAAAAAACAACAACATTGTTTCAAACGGGTAAAACAGTAAAAACCTGTAGGTAAAGTAAAGAAAAGTAGGTAAGGACAAAATGCAGGTGGAGACGGACATCTTAAATGCCAATATTGCACAATTTCGTTTTAACTCTTTTATAGCCTATGATACCACACAAATGGAGATGTTGCGTATTATTATTAGATAAAAATTAATAAATTTTCTGATAAGATGTTTGAATTGAATAAGGTAAAAGAACTGAAAACGACAATGATTTTATTTAAGAGAAAATTATCTTCAATTTACTCATCAACAAACGAACAAGGAATATTTGCTGTTTTTTTTTCTCCTTCTTCCTTGTTCGTTGTTCTCTATGATAATGAAGTATGTGGAAGAATCTTGCTTCCTAATTACTGATTAATTTAATAACTTTTGTTAATTTATTCTATACAATGAAAATATGGGAGTTTTCTTTTAGTTCTAACTTCTGTGGAAACGTTACATTTTTAAGTTTTTTTTTTGTTTTTTTTTACCGTAGGACTTTAACGGCTCTATTGGAATGTTAATCTCCTGCTCCACAGAAATAATACTAAGAAACAATTTTAATTTGTTATTGTTCGAAATATATCTTAAAACATAGAAGCACTAAAATTTCACCGAGCATTCGTTCTTTAACTGAATTTTGAAAGGAAAAAAATACTCTCAAATTCCAGCAAGTTGCTGGTTCAGTGGTTCTGCATTGGCAAACCTAACCAGTTTGCGAAAACGGAAAAAGGGGCGGAAAAAAAGTGAAGAAAAAGAATTTTTAAAATTCTTCAACAGAATTTAAATTGATGTCAGAAAATAAAAATACTGTGGATTTTTCATTTGGATTACAACTTTGGAAAAATTTGACAACGGATATTTTTGATTAAAGAATTTAATTTGCAAAAAGTAGGATCGTCTTTGTGTTGTAGAAACGAAAACCCTTAGGAAAAAAAGGGGTCTCCACATTTTTTTTTTTTTGTTATCTTCTATATACCATACTGCGTAAAAATATTTTATCTAGGAAACTATTCTTAATTTTGTTGGAAAAAACAAAATTGAATAAGCTGAAAATATGGAAAATATTAGAAAAAATAAAAACAAACCCGGACGAGCAGAGTCGTACTTGATCGTAGTGGAAGAAGGAATTTGTTGTTGGTATCGTCACTTCGGTCTAAGTAAATAAAAACACTGGCTACAGCATGGATTGTGGATGGAAACCTCCGGGAAAATGACTAGTTGTCGTTCTCGGAGTCAGGAGAATTTGTTGGCTCACTTCAATGCCCCACTTTTAAAGGGAAACTGTAGGATCAGACATAGATAGAAATCTGTCTGTCTGTCTCCGGTCTGTGTCTGCAGAGGGAAGACGACGCGGAGCTGCTAGTAGCCAAACTGAAGTCTTGGAGAAGGCACCAGGCAGACAGACATACAACGTGGACCTAAACTGGGGGACCAATCTACAAGACAATTACATTCAAAAACAGACCCCCCAGTTTACGCCCATCCTGTACCAAGATCTCGTGGCTTTTTTTCCTAACTTTTAAATGGTAAATCAAATCTGACTGAAAAAAAAGAAAATATTTTTTTCACACATTAATTGCAAAGAGTTTCTATCGTTATACAAAGGCTATTTTTCGTTTCGGTTTTATTTTTTGTTTTCAAATATTAGTTTTAAGGAAAAAAAATCGTGTCCAGGTTTTAATGGTTTATCTACTGTCATGTGTAGAAAGAGAAGAGAAAAGAGGCCGTTTGAGGAGGTGGCGGGGGAGTACAAGTTCTAGGCCCTCCTCCCACTCCTACTACCGTAACCCGACGTCCTCCTCCTCGCACTTCCATAATATCATAACTCTTACTCCCACCTCTTTGGTGCACTCAAGGCCCCCTCCCACCACGTCACACTTAACTACTCCTCCCTTGACTCAATTTCATCACTCCTCTTTTTTTTGCCCTCCTCCTTCATAAGCTCTTTCTATCTTGCACCCCCGCGTCCGCCATATAGCAACTCATTTACCTGACCTACATCTACACTCTCCAATGGACACTCTGCTGCTTGTAATGCTCTAACAGACCAAAAACACAACCGAAACAAATGACCTCGGAAGGCTAAGATTTAAAAACTTAATATAAAAAGTTATTTTTTGACTTACCTTCTCGCCCAAAACAACGCAAGTGATATTAATGGAAATATGCAAAAGTGAATTCAGTTTCAACCCGAAACGTGGACTTCCGCTTTTAATAAAGGCCCTTAGTTTTCAAAAAAGTGAATAAAGTTTTAAAAAACACTCTCTTGTTCATAAATTTTAGGTGTTCTGCTTTGAAATAATAATTTTGGCTTGCAAGTAATTAAAAACTCTGTTAATTTTGTTTGGATTATATAATGGACTCTAGCATAATCAATGGGTTTCTCGAAAATCTGAACTGGAATTTGTTAATGGTAGACCGTCTGCTATTGATTTTTAAAAATGTTTGCAATTTTGGTGCTTTTACAGCAAATCTTTCAATTTAAACTATGTAATGCATTTGTAAATTAACTAAAGACCTTCTGAGTAGCACTGCTGACGTCTCTATCTATTCGGTTGATAGCGTTACTTTTATCACGTTCTCACTCAACAACACACTCAGACAAATTTAAAAAAAGTTTTGCTAACAAATTTTCATGCGTTTTCATTTGCTACTGCTGAGAAAGGAAGTTCTAATAATATATGCGTTTGAGTGAAGTAATCGGTACAGAAGTGTAGTACTAGTAGAACCATATTCCAGAAATGGAATAAAACTTATATATGAATCTGTTAGGATGAAAAATAGACACCTTTCTAAATGTATAACTTAACTTGATGATATAAGTTACTTAAGTACAAATGAGATGTACATTGGGAAATAAATGCTATTACAAGAAAATATGCAATATTTTTAAAGATAGCACCACATACTGCACCATAAATATATTGTGTACGTTAAATTATTTTTTAATCCACACAATGATGCAGTTTGTGGTTAATCAATAATTTTGAAAATATAGAATTATATTACAATAAAAATATCAGTTCCCATATATATATATATATATATATATATATATATATATATATAAATCAAATGATATCTATTGTATGTTACATTACATAAAATTTGCTTTTTCATAAGTAAACTGTTAAAAATCACATTCATATATATAATATATACTCAGTACTCCCTTATAACTATTAAAAAAAAGTATGTACAAATTAAAAATAAATACACCCACTCTCTCCTCTCACTCCACCTCTCAGCAATCAGATATTTTCAATTTCTCTCTCATCAGTAAAAAGACAATTATAACACCTACACGTTTTTAGTCAGGCCAATCTGACCAGTTAACTTAAATGTCATGATGACATTTTTTCTTTTTTTTTTTTGATCATTTTTTTAATTTGCGACTGACCCTAACTGACGATTATCACTCAACTAACTGTGAAGCTTTGTTAAAAGATAAATCAGCAGTGAAGGAAAGGGGAGGGGAATTGTTGACCCAAAAATCAATATATACTCAGTTGTCAGTTCTCTGACCAAAGTCGAAAGAAACTAGCTTCTCTCTTCCATGTCAACATGACATTCTCTACTGAAATAGGAGGTTGACCTATGAAAGGACTGCTACTATCTCTTTCTTTCTTTCTCTTATGCATTTTGCAGGCTCAAGTCTTGTGTCTAGGGTATCTATCAGTAGCTGTAACATCAAAATGCTCTCAATATTTTATTTGGCTTCTGCAAAATATATACACATTTAACAGTGAATCAAAAATATTTACCTGACTAAAAACTGTACACCTGGTATATAATATATATTTACATAAAGTGAATATCTTTTGATTTGCTGATGATAATATATTTACTAGAAGTCGTTGGTTGAATAATTATAAAAAATAAGAATATTTGTTTTTTTTTTTGCACTTATAGATATCTGGTTTCAATGATGAAATTATATATATATATATATATATATATATATACACACACAAATATATTTATATGTATGTATCTATTTCCTATATATATATATATATATATATATATGTATCTCAATCTAATGTTCACTTTTATTAAATCTTCTTAGAGGTCGAGAGAAAAATGAAAAAAAAACAAGTATATTGTCTATTATTTTTTCATTTTCTTTTCAGCTTCTGAAGAAGCTTTAAGAAAGTGAAACATGTTAGATTGAGGTACATTTCCCACTTGTTCATTTATATATATATATATATGTGTGTGTGTGTGTGTGTGTGTGTGAATAGAATAAGTAAAGAACAAGTAAGAAAAAAGTGTCTTTAATCTAACATGTTTCGCTTTAACAATGTTTAAACATGTTAGATTAAAGACACTTTTTACCTACTTGTTCTTTACTTATTCTATTCATCTTGTTGGATTTCGATCCATATATTCAACTCTCTCTCTCTCTCTATATATATATATATATATATACACACACACACAGGTAGAAATTTAAACTAATATTATTTAAGATCATTATTTGTGTAAGTAACAACTCAGTATATATATTTACATTATTTGTTCTATAATTTTGGCAAATATACTTGTAATTCAGTTCATATATGTATATAAATTAAAAATATTCATGCAGGTGTCCACACATATACACCTGGAAAATAGTTTTATTTTTTAAAATGAGTTTATAAATTCATAGTTTCTTTTTGTAAGAATAAATATAAAACAATTATATCAGAATAAATAGGTTTCTCAATTTTATAGTGACCTAAATATAATGAGTTATTTTTTAAAATTTTATTTTTAAATATATATATATATATATATATATATATATATATGTATGTATGTATGTATATTTTGCAATATACATCTCACAAATGGTCTGGCACACATCAATTTTAGCCGTGGATCATCACAATACCATTTCTCTACGATCAATATATTCATTAGAGAATTTAAATCATTAAATGATGAATACAATTTTAACTTTTAATTAAAAAATTAATCAAATACGCAAAAGGAATTATGACAGTTCAAAGCTTTTACGCATGTTACAATTATAGAATACTAATAACATATATTTACAAACCACATTGATGATTTATGTAATTGTATATGCATACAAGCATTTATACAGGCTGGTTGCTATATATAGGATGATGAACTTTGTTTGAATTCAAGCTTTTGAACTTATTTTTATGTTTTAAAAGAATTGTTGACACTTCATATGATTATCCTATTTATATACATATTACTCAATAATATTAATAAAAAGTTGTTTTTTATTTTTATAATAACCAAAAAGTAACATTTATATTTTTGCGTTTTATTCTTCTAGAATATATGAAATATAGTAAATCAAAATATTTTCTTTTAGTAATTACAATTATCTAAACATCATTTAACTGAAGCACGGTAATTTGATATCTTCTTGATATCATATATATACACACACACACACACACACACACACACACACACACACGGTACATATGGATAAATTGTCTTCTAAATGACGCAAAAATGAAAATAACACTGATATCTAATTTTAACAGATATATTTACCAAAATTATACAAAAATATTTTGAAATACTAAAGAGTAAATTTATTCAATAAAATCGACATTGACTTCAACCACGCCTTCCAGATAATTTCAGAATCTCCTGCAACTCTTCTGAACAGTCCCTTTATTTAAGTTGGAGAATGCTGCCATAATCCTGGCTTTTAGTCTATCTTTGGTATTATAAGGAGTTTTGTTGATCTCTCACTCAACTATGTCCCACACATAATAATTAAGGTGATTTCAGTCTGGAGAGTTAGGTAGCCATATGTGAGTGGGTGATGCAGTTGGAGAAACTGTCTGACAGTCATGACTGTTCTGCTTGTGAGACATGGTACAGAGTTTTGTTGCCAGACATAAGGTCTTCCAGCAGCCATCCTCTTGACCCAGGGCAGTACTACCTTCTCAAGGCATTTGATGCAGGTCTCCATGCTGAGTTTGAGGCTCTGTAAGAAGATGAATGGAGGCATAATGTCACCATCAATAGTGATCATTCCAAACACCTTCATCATCACTATTAGATTCATCCAACTCTTTCTGAATCCTCTGCACTGCCTCAGATTGACACATAAATACTCCGAAATGTTTGTATTGGAGCTTCCAGCACAAAAGCCAAGCAGTACAGCATGTCGTTTCCGAATTTTGTCACATTGTTCTTTTTCTCATAGACGGTACCCAACTGACCCCACTATACTGTGCAGTTGACAAAATAAAAAAGGAGCAAGGCACATGTGTCAAATTTAAAATATAAAATGGGGACAATTTACACATCGCATCTGTATTTCTTCCCTGCTTGTTTTTTAATCACAGAAAAGTTCAATTAAAAGTTGGGAAAAAAGTGCGAAAAAGGGTTTTAGTAGAAATTTAGATATTTTTCATATTCAGTGGAAAACTTAATAAATATGCTTTCCATGAACCAGTTTATTAATTAAAATTCTTTTCCATGTTTCAAATTATCAATTTCAATTCATATTAGTTTATCAGGCTACACTTAAACAACAAATGAAGTTTTTTTCTCTTTTATTTAATGCATCTCTTCTCCCCACACCCACTATCCTATTTCAAAGTGCTGTTCATGTACATTTAAGCTCTCTGTAGTAGTTGACCTTTTAAATGTAATTACAGTATGCAGGCATGTAACCCTCACCATTTGCAGCATACGGATATCCACAATGATTATAATCTCTCCTGAATTATCTTGCTACAGAATTCTTTTTTGTGTGTGTTTATAGAATAAAACATGACGTAATATGGCGCTATCAAAATATTCACTTTCAGAAAGATACTTGCTTCTAAAAGCTTTTATAACATTTACATATGATAACCAAAATTAGAGGAAGGTGGGATATTAAAGAAAAAAAAGAAACAATAAGTGCACAATTTTCTTATAATAAATAAATATTTATGGTTTTGAAACCCTAGATTAAAAAATTAACTGAAAAATACATTTTTGTTTAGGTTAGCTTACCAAATGTTTGAAGATTTTTAAGAAAGCTTTTACGTTGTTTTTTTTTTTTGTTTTTTTTTTACTTATACTAAATTCAGTAGCACTTTTTCCTTTTTAATAAAAAAAAGTATTTATTCTTTTTAAAACTAAGAACTAAGCCTTTGTAGATTACAGTAAAGCATATTATATAAATTTAAAACACTAGATACATCAGGTAAATTTTAAATTACTGCCCACATAAGGAAATTAATTTACATTTAAAATATTTAAACTGGTGACACAATTGGAAAGAAAAGAGGAAAAGTAAGAGGAGCAGCAGAAGCAGGAGGAGCGCAAAGCTTTCTATTCTTCATTGTTGAAGACAACAATCTGCATGAGAACTACTTACTAGATATAAACAGCACAGTTGCAGGTGAAGAACGGGTGGTTAACGAAGGTAAGGTGGGAGAGTACCGATTGGCCTGTATTTCAGGCAGCATAGTTGCAGTGTAGATCTTGAACAAGTTTTTTTTCGCTTTTCCTGAAGTTCACCTTGGATACTGCATTTGTAGATTGATAAATCTAGAAATACTCAAGAAGGATAAAAAGAAAAATACCAGTAATACCAAACAAATAAGCGGGAACATAAAATTTTTGAGAGATAAATGATAGCAATGGTGATTTTATATTAAGATTTCTTTTTCTTAGTTTAACTTATTGGCATAGAAATAAAGTCACAAAATTCTTGCTCGTACCAAAGTTAAATTCCTGGTTTTTATTATAATTTCTGGTAAATATTTGAACTCTAAAGCAAATCCAAGATTATTCAAGTATATCTATAACTTCCACATTTATTTAGAATGTACAATTTGGGGTCAAATTCATAAGCAAATGTTGCATAAATAATCAATCAAGTAGAGTTGAAACACAAAGGCATGTTTATCACATATACCAAAATATGACAGCTATACAAGGTTAATCAGTGTTGTCAGGGTCAAAATGTAATATAACGATGAGAGGAGCAAATTCACATTTGTGTGGGTGTGTGTGGGGGGTAAACACCTATTAATACATTAACAAAGGTATTTAATTTTGACAAGGAGTCTTTAAACAAATCAGTAATCTTTGTTGGTTAATTTTATTTTTCTCAGATACATATTTAACATGATGGAGAACTAATATGTGAGGAAATTCTAGCTAATTGATAAGTAAACACAAATCTTTTAAATTAGTTCATATTTATATGTATAGTCTTATTTTAGATTCTAATCTATATTTGATCCAAATTTGTCATAGAGAGGGTGCGATGGATAAATTGTCTTCTAAAGTGTGCAAAAATGAAAATAACACTGATATCTTATTTTAACAGATATATCTGCCAAAACTACACAAAAATATCTTGAAATACTAAAGAGTAAATTAATTCAATAAAATTGCCATTAGCTTCAACCACAGACTCCAAAAGAGTTCATAATCTCCTGCAGCTCTTCTGAGCAGTCTCTTTGTTGTTTAAGTTGGTGAATGTGGCCATAATCCTTGCCTTCAATTCATTGTTGATGTTACCAGTTTTGTTGGTCTCTCAAACAACTGAGTCCCACACATAATAATCTTAGGTGTTCCAGTCTGGGGAGTTATGTGACCAGATGTAAGGAGTGTTACAGTTGCAGAAGTTGACAGCCATGACTGGTTTCTCCTGCTTGTGTGACATGGTGCAGAGTCTTGCTGCCAGGGATATGGTCTTCCAGCAACCACCCTCTTGACCCAGGGCAACACTATCTCCTCAAGGTACTTGATGTAGGCCTCTGTGTTGAGTCTGAGGCCCTGTGAGAATATGAATGGAGGTATAACTTTGTGATCACTCTAAACACTATAAGAATCCTCTGCACTGTCCTCAGTTTGACACCCAAACACTCTAAACTGTTTGTATTAGAGTTTCTGGTGTGAATGTCAAACAGTATAGCATACAGTTTCCAAATTTTTGGTGACAATTTACACATTGCACTATATATTTTATAAAAGAGATATAATAAATGATGTACTACCAAAACGTTCAGTGAATTTGAACAACATGTGTGTTGTGGTAAAATGGAGCAAGAAAGAGCTGAGTTCAAATTTCAGTTGAATTTGTTGCATTCACTTATGCACAAATATCCTTGGGAAAGGTATTAATTCTTCACTTCTTCCTCCAGCTATGGTCTAAATAGCAGGACAGATTGGGCTCTGAAGCCTTGATTATCAACCAGTCTACTGCAGAAAGTAATGGAAGAAAATCTTCTGCCCAGTTAGTCATGTTTCTTTTGAGACATGATTGCCTAAGTGTGTATCACATGTGGCACTTAACTGAACACAAGGCGTGGAGATTTGGTGAGAACTGAGATTTACAAAGTCACTGAAGATGAGAAATCACACTGATTTGCAGTGGGTCTTCAAGTCAAAACAGTCTCATGATGACAACTAGAACAGGGGTAATTCCCTTCCACGCCTTTCAGTAGCTTAAAAAGAAGTGGCTAATACTGTTTACTGATAATTTCAGGTCATAAATTTATACAAAAAGCAACTTTTAATCCTTATTTATAAATCTTAAGATGTTTTTGAAAAATAAATAACTTCTAATAAAAACGTCTATTTGATAAACCAAATGATCTGGCAATTTCTGTCTGAATTTCTGGGATGAGGAGTTATTATTTACGTGTGATCTATTGTTTTTATCTTTGTTGTTGTTATTACACTGTTTCAGCCTATGTGCCCTACAGGTGTATCAGGTGTATGTTGATCCAGGTAATCAACACAGAATTGTGAACTAGACCCTTTATTTAATATATCTCATCTAGTTCTTATTTTTAGTCCTACTCAATTATTGATCACTCTGTTTCCACTCAATCCAAGTACAAACTGCCCAACTCAGGGATTAAATTGACAATTACTATGTCACCAGATTCACACACCATCACTTTAATTCACTAGGCTATTGTCCCAGCTTGATTTTCAGTTTTTTGTTTACAAACTGACTTCAAAATTTTATTATTTCAAGGATAACTTAAAAATAGTTTATATTTTCATTGAATAGAAAATATATTCAAACCAGAATTCTACTTATGAATCACCACAAGCAAAATATGCCATTTTTTTTAATATATTCAATATGTAAAAACTGTAAAAGAAAAAAAAATGTAAAAGATTAAAAAAAAGACTTTTCAATGAAGAAGATTTGTTAGATCATAATTAACCCTCTAGGGCCGTTCGTATCATATTTGATACAGTATTTCCCTATAAGGAAACATTTGGTATTTCCCTATAAGGAAACATTTGGTATTCATTGACTGAGCAGTCAGTACTGCTTTCATTTGAAATTTATAAAATATTTCTCTTAAAAAATTTTTCAGGAAAATATTTCTTTCAAGGCTTGTTTTCATACTGTATCAAATATGATACGAATGGCCCTAGAGGGTTAATAATATAATATGATTAAGGCTTCTACTTGTCATAAAGTGGGGGATCAGTTCTATATTGCTATGAAGTAATAAACAGATCCCCCACTAATTATTACTTAACCCTCTAGGGCCATTCGTATCAAATATGATACGAATGGCCCTAGAGGGTTAATAAAAATGAAAAATAGGTAAAAGTGTATGTTATATACACTTTTTTTATTAATTATGCTGGGCAACAAATTCTATGATAACATGTTTTAAATTATTATTTTTTATTAAAAATCACACTAAAACTACTGCACTTTATAATATATTATATCATAATATAAGTAAATTATTCAGTATAATTTCCCTTTGAAGTAAATGAAGGTCTTAATTGATGGCACAATGATTCAGCAATAATGCGCTTGTGCCATGCATTTTGTTCATAAACAATTTGTACAGCTTCAGTAAATTATAAATGTTATAAGTCTGTGCTATAAGGCTTTCATTAATCATTGGAATGAAATTCCCATACTACGATTTTTAACCTAAACTTAATCTTTAAATTAGTTTCCTCAGAAAACGGCAACAATTTGGAAAAAAATATTTTGTGTCATTATTTATCATGTTAAACCCCAACTTTCAAAATGAGTGCAATCACATGGTTCCAAAATCAACCTACCCTATTGTTTTATGGTACAATGGCCAAAGTGCTGTTATAACAAATATGAAGAAAATAGTCTGATTTAAAATGAGGCCAAAAACAATGTGGCAGTTTTTGATTTTTAACTGATATGAAGCTGTTTAATTTACTTACATGCATACACACATGTACACGAACACTTGAGTCAAAAGTATAGTCCACATTCTGAGAAGTCATACTGTTAATATTTGTCACCTTATTAAGGATGTCATGTTCATCAATGAATTAAAGAAAATTCTCCCAAAATGTCCGTCCAATTGAATAGCTGACATGATCCCTAGAGCTAATATCCACAGATTTCTTTCTTTGGGGGCTTATTAAAGACCTTGTACCATTCAGAAACTGAAGGCTCAAATCACTGCAAAATTTGAAGAAACTGATATCAGACCCTGAGAACATGTATGTCATTCTGTGCTTACTCAGCTGCAACTGTATCACAAGAGAGTGCACTTTTGCTTGCAGTGTTCAAGTAGTTGTACAGTTCCTTAATAATTTTCTTCAAAGAAATTATTAAATATGCCATTCACAGATTTATATCTTCTCATACACAGTAATATAAATGGCAAACTGGTATAAAAAAAAACAGAAATTGGGCACTACTTTTAAATTATCCTATATATAGCAGCTATCCACATGATTATATAACCATCTTTGTACTATACAAAGTCTAATGAAAATGTATTGAAACTGTTGCTTCAGTAATGCAGCTAAAATATACAGAGTGAAGTTGCTTGATGCAGATTGTTCTTGAACTCTGTTGCACATGCCCACTAAGTTATAACATTCTCGCTCATTTCCATTGTTTATAGCAGTGTTTGGAAGGAAAGTGTGTAGAGTGTGGTAATCTCACCACACCACAGAGATTCCATCAATGAACATGGCAGAGAACATTGAGCAGAGAATCTATAACAAATTTGTCCAAAAGCTTGGTAACACTATTGACATTGTTCAGACTATTGTCCTTACCTTTACAGCCATGTTTATGATGTTTCAGCCTTGTGTGCTGTGCAGTGGATATCAGCTTGGAATGAGAACTCGGGGAGCTGAGTTTGAATTCCAGTTTCATTGCATTCACTTATGCGCAAATGCATTTGGGAAAGGTATTAATCCGACTCTTCCCTCCATTTATGGGTTAAATAATAGGACAGATTGGGTTCTATAGCCTTGGCTGGCAACCAGTCTACTGCAGAAAGTAATGGCAATTTACTGTGGGATAATCTTCTGCCCAGTCAGTCATGTTTCTTTTGAGACATGATTGCTCAAGCGTGTTTCACATATAACAGTTAACTGACTGACACTCCAGCCTTTTTCAGCTACTAGGAATTTTGTACTGAACCCTTTATTACAATCACTGGGGTATATTCTTCTCATTCTATCTATGTGTGATGTCACTTCTGGGCCATGTGTTCTCAAGGAGACATGGCCCAGTGGATATAGACATCATTTAGTTCTGATGACTTGACCCAAGGAGTTGTAAGTTCAATATCAGGCTACAGCAGTGGTGAACAAATAACTTAGAGAGTTAACTTAAAGGGAAATAACTACATGGCTACCAGAAGTGGCATTGCACATGGAATGAGAATGATATATGACAGTAATCACAATAAAGGATTTGGTTAAAAATTCCTAACACATGAAGAAGGCCAGCATGTACAATAGCTGAAATGTAAACATGGCAGTAAAGATGAGGAGAATAGTCCAAACAATGTAAATAGTGTAAATACTACCTTATCTTAGAAGTATAGACAAATAGCTTGGTAACACCTGTGCAAAGTTGCAGAAAGTGTATAGACAGAAGTGTATGAACTGGACATGAGTATGTATGCAGTTCAAATGTTTCCAAGATGACTGACAAAATGTTGACAGTGACACACATTTTGGGAGACACATAACCAGCAGGACTGATGAAAACATTGCAGATTTGCATGCAGCTGTTTAGTAAGACCATCAAATTATTATGGAGTTGTTGGAGGATTCCAGTTGAATGTTTTGCATTCACTTATGCACAAATGCCCTTGAAAAAGGTATTAATCCACCTCTTCTCCTACCAGCTATGAGTTAAACAACAGATTGGTTTCTCTAGCCTTGGTTGGCAACCAGTCTACCTCACCCAGAGGATAAAAGGGTTTGTGTAGAGTCAACACCCCTACCTGTAAAAAAGACAAGTTACAGAAGCATCGATGACTCCCTTGTTGATGGCTTATGCTCCACTGGGAGCGATTGGATTTAGGTTTTATTTTGTTGTTGGGGGATACAAACATTAGTTACAGTTAATTGCATGTGTCTGAGTTGTGAACTGTTTTTTTTTTTTCTTAAACAGTGAAATTAATAACAACTTGCTTATATTAAGGAGTTTTACTACTTCAGCTATAAAATCGATTTACCTGAAAAAAAAAAAGGAGTAAAAATTCAGTTTCTACTTGGAGGCACAAGTTTTCTTTAGTAGGATGTCTTGATCTTGTCTGGTTGGTATTAATTTCACTGTTTAAGAAAATTTAAAAAAAAAAAAGAAAGAAATATCAACTCAAACATGTTTACCCACTAAAAATAATGTTTATAGTAACAATAAATACAATTTACATATGTTCTTTCACATATCTATATACACAGGCACCCAGCTTAGAGTGATAGCCAGCAAATTCATTTAATTCTCATGAGTGCCCCATTATTGTGGCCTTATGCCATACTAAGCTAAGCCTAGTATTAAAAACAGTGTTCAATTGTGCAGTCACACTCTAGTTTAAAAAAAGAAAGCACTGGAAATGTTAGCACAAACCCAATAAATAATCCCTGGACAATACAATCTTAACCTCTTAAAGTCAAGGGTCTTAATGGTCAAGGTTAGTTATCTTCCGTTAGCCACATAAGTTTCACTTGTAACCAACTCCTCTTCCATTCATATCATGCACCTCATTCCTCATAACCGTTTTAACAGTAATTCTCTACTTTAAGTGGCTCTTGAGCCTTGTATAGAATGATCTTTAGTATTAAAAAGATAAGGAAGATCAAAATATATTTTTCATGGAATCCAAATAAAAACATCCTCAAATTTATTTAAAACATTATTTACAAAGCAAAATACTGTATTCTTTAGTTCTGTAAAATTCCAGTTATTTTTTTTTCTCTTTTCAGTTTACATTAAAAGCAGGACATAATTTTGAAATACATTTGTTATATTTAAAAAACGCAAGATAGACAATTTTGAAAAAAAAAAAAAAATGAACAAGAAAATATTTTTTATATTTAAAGTGTCATAGTTTGCCTTCCCTAAAATGGATTATACATATAATTTATTGGAATTGTTAATTCTATATTCATTCATGACAATGTTAATATTTGCTGGGCTGAACCATCTTTGACAGATGGCTATATATATATATATATATATATATATATATATATATAGATATAAATAAATAAAAATGACAACACTTAGTAAGGAACCAATTAGTTATTACTAAATTGAGTATACCCTGCTTAGCATAGCCCTTATGGTGAATGCTTCCATTTGCATCGATGTTGTTCAATTTTTTAAGCATATTTTTGAAGTATCAGCTAAACTGCAGCTGCTTCTGCTGCTTGTTGAATTAATGCTTGCATATGCAATTCTGATTTTGCTTGGAAGTAAGTGAAAAATATACCATGAAGAAAACAGAATTAATTAATGCTATGAAAGAAAATGTACAACAACAATGTGACCAAATTCATAATATCAAAATGAGTTTTTTTTCAACTGCTAAACATTTCACACAATTTTTTTTTTTACTTACCATACAACCAGTAATTGCCATACATAATTGCGTAAAGATATTTTTTTCAAATACCTGAAGTATATAATATCCATAGTTGCAGATTTGGTCCAGAGGTCAGAATAATGAATTTATAGCCAATAGTTTAAAGCAGAGTTTCTCAACCTTTTTCTTTTCCTTGTGGCCCATTTTTGGTGTCAAAACTTTTCAGTCCTAGAAATTCCATCTAATAGAAAATACATTTTATTTTCAAAAGCAAAATGTGATAGGGAATATAAATCCTGACCAATGACTACACTGTTCCTAATGTCCAATTTAAAATATTTTTCAGGTTCACTTTTGATCCTAAGGATTTACTTTTGGGCCTAAGGGCCCATATTAAGAGTCACTAGTTTAAAGTTTTATCTCAAGTGTTATGCTTGATGTTCAGATTCTTTAAGCAGAAATAATTTTGATTACAATACAGAAAGCAAGACTTTCTTGATGGTAGTTTGTCTAGTATTTTTAAAATCTGTGATAACCACAGAATATTAATGTTCAACAGTGGCTTGAATATAATTTAAGGTCCATAATTTTAAAACATTGATTGTTCAGCTTTGAGTCCATCCTTTGCAAATTCTGTCTTCAGAAAGAAATCCTTTCCTAAAATTTTATTCCAAACCTGTTCTTGACTTGAAGGCACACTGCAAATCAGTGTGATTTCTTATCTTCAGTAGGACTGCTCATTTCTGAGCATGTCCATCTGTTCTGGCCAACTTGTGTTTCTTCAACAACCACAGAGCCAACCTTTGGTTTATACTGTAACTACACCTTTGTGCAAATTAATTGAAACAAAATAAATAATGTCTTCCTAAGGTTTTTCATACTTTCCTTGATCACATATATGTTGTCTCTTAGCATTTTTTTTTTTTCTGCCCATATTTTCCTTTACATTTTGGACTGATAGATCCAGTTTGTTTTTTCACCTTAATGAGATGACTGACAGTTAAAAGGCTGACACCAACAATATCCATGATCTCACTTCATATCTTCTCCAAGAGTATTTGTGTAAAAGTGAATGTCATGAACTTGGTTAAAAAAAATATTGGTTGCCAGGAAATAAGGGGGGGGATCACCCAAAACTACAATGTGGTTATCTAATTTTTATAATGAATAAACAAAATTAAAAAAAATACATATGGAAAAAAAAAGAACAAAATTTTTGTGTAAAAAAAAAAAAAAGAAAAAAAAAAGTGTATTTGTTAGTAATTACAGTGTATATATACTATACATATTTCTGGCAATAAATATCAAATGTAGATACAGAATGTTATAATTGAATGTTTTATTTATTTTTTATTTTAAGTCAGTCAGTTAAGTGCCATACTTGGGCGATCATGTCTCGAAAGAGACATGACTGACTGCAGTAGGTTGCCATTGCTTTCTGTGGTAGACTGGTTGCCGACCAAGGCTATAGAACCCAATCTGTCCTGTTATTTAACCCATAACTGGAAGGAAGAGATGGATTAATACCTTTCCCAAAGGTATTTGCGCGTAAGTGAATGCAATGAAATCAACTGGAATTCGAACTCGGCACCCTGATTTCTCGTTCCGAGCCGATATCCACTGGAAGTAATTGGTTGATATTTTTAAATAGTTTACTTCACGATTTACACAATGATAGTTCAAAAGTATAATAGAACATAGCATGCTGTATTCACTAGATGATTTTTCAAATCTGCCAATAATTGTTTCCGCATTCAATTCATCTAACAACTCCTTTTCAATGGATAGCAACATATATGGATTCAAAATTCTCCTCAGTGAATTTCTTAACTCTGCCTTCATGATATTTAGCCTTGAAAATATCCTCTCACAGTGGACTTGAGTAACTGATAGTGTACAAATGACTTTATAAAGTTTTTATTCCTTTTTATTACTAAAACAGTTGTCTGTGTTTGCTTCTTTATTGCATTCTTATTTGATATAGTGGGGAGGGGTACTCCATCAGGAGCCCAATGGTTATTGGGCAAGCTGATACCTTGGCCAGTTAGCCACTGCCTGTACATTATTCTAACTAAAAGTATAAATATCTTTAAAACAGCATCAAAAAGCAGATTTGAATCTATAGAGTGTTCCAATAACTTGGACCAATTTTAAATGTAAATTAAGTTTAAGTGTCTAAAGATTTTTTTCAATTTCTTTAAGATTTAACACCTTCAGTCTTTGGCAATTTCAACAATAAAAATATTAGAAATCAAACAATGTGTTAAAGTTATCGAAGCCTATTACGAAAATGGACATTCAAATAGAAATGTATTTGGCTTTATTGAATGCGAAGTTCCCAGGTTGCATCATCTCTTGAAATAGTGGTGTCAATTGGCCACCAAAATCATGTAAATTGACACCTTCAAGTTTTTTCCTTTGGGGTTAACTCAAAAGCAAGGTCTATGCCAACAAACCAACAACAATTAAACAGTTGAAGGATGAGATAATAAGGCATATTGGTGAGATCAAGAAGAATGCAGAAACGTCATCAAAAATCTTGACCATTGACTGAAGTCTTGGCAGATATTTGGGCAAGATTTTTTTCATACATAATTGCCATGACTCAAATAACATGATCCAATTGGGAAATCAATAAAATTTCACCAATAACACTATTTTATTTACTGCTAACTTTGATCTGTCTTAATGGAATGCCCTATATATTATAAAAGAAGAGCTGATCCTCTGTTTGTCTGTTACATACTGTCTGCATATATGACTTTGCATGTGTGAATATGTATACATCTGCGTTGAGTGACTTACATATGCTTGAGTCATTTAATGTACACACAAGCAGATATACATGGAATTTAATTGAGTTTAAAATTAGACATTGATGTAATATGTTCCTCTTCCACTGGCCTGACCAATAAAATCAAAGTTGGAGACAAGAAAAAAATAGATAGTAAAGATAAACTTATCAACAGCTGAATGTTCGTTAAGCAATCTCTTTACTAATGTGTGTATGGCTGCAAAATAAAAATGTTGTACACAGTTGCCATTATTTGAAAAATACACCAAGCTGTACCTTTCTATTTAATGGAAATCTCATATTAACATGTCTGATGTTTTTTCTTCCCATAATTGCATTTTGGACAAGGTCCTTTATATTAGGGCACTAAAAAATATTTCATCCAGTCTGCAGACATGGCATATAAGATTATTCTGAAAAATTATTCCTTTAATATTATTCTCGTTTTTTCTGCCAATCAAGGAGGCATTTTTTAAAAATCCTAACACACACACAAAATAAGGAAAATCAGTGTTTTTTATTTCAGATAAATGTTCCCTACCAAATGTGTGTAAGATTAGCTTATATATAGGGATTTTTGATAAAATACAAAGGAGAATCTGCAATGTTAGTGGTCCAGACTGGGCAACCTGCCTTCAGTCACTTTCTCACTATCATGACAGTTTTTTTATGACTTTTCTATAAATATTTTCATAGTAATTGTTCTGATGAGCTTTCCTCTTTGTATATATAGACTTTATGAATTTAACCGTATTACTAGATTGGTGGCAAGGTCTCATCATTTTACAGTTGAAATGTCTAGATTAACTGTAAGTTCTATGCTAACAGTTTCTTCACTCACACTTCTTGCTTGTGGAATCATTTAAACGCAATGTCAATTGTTATCTTCTGTCTTTTTATTGTTCTTTTTCCTTAACAATGTTTTCTTTTACTCATATTCTCTCACACTCAAGTACCTCTTATGTCTTAGTGGCTTTATTGCCTGACTTGGGGGGGGGGAATGATTAAGAAAGGAAAAAAGTCAGATTTTCTCACCTACAATGAAAGAGATTTAGTAAAAATGGGACAAGTAGAATGAAGGGTAAAATGTCATGACTAAATTCTCAATTAAAAGAAAGAGATAATTATAAGACTCTTTTGAACATTTGGAAACTTATTTGGTCATAAATTACCTTTTAAAGATTGTTTTTCAAATTTTGTAGAAATACTTTTAGGTTTATCATTGAATTAAAATATAAATGTGTACACCCAGCCATACATAAACACAAAATTTGAATGAAATTGAAATGAACATTTGTGCCATAAAGGTTAATTTCCTTTTCTACCTGAAACGAGTTGAGAATCTTTTATTTGAAATATTGTTAAAGTAAGTCTTTTTTTCTGTTTTTTGTTTTTTTTCTTCTGCCTAATTTTAAATTTTAAGCTTTTCATGTTTAACTGGTTTTCTTTCTTTAATTCTTTTCTTTTGATTTTAGCAGAAATCTCTTGACTGGACTTTTACTACCATGTTTTTTCTTTCAATTGGAGTAGATAGATCTATTGCCCGGTTCACACTCCATCCACGTCTATTGAACAGGTTAAGAGGCTCATCCCTTGTTCCCTGTTTAGGATGTGGTTTCTGGCTTTTCTCTTTTCCAATCTTCTCACTTTGGTTTCTTTTTTTTTTTTTTTTTCAATTGGAGTAGATAGATCTATCTATGGCCCGGTTCACACTCCACCCATGTCTATTGAACAGGTTAAGAGGCTCATCCCTTGTTCCCTGTTTAGG
The DNA here is from genome assembly GCA_037127315.1 of Ascarosepion bandense. Taxonomy (NCBI): domain Eukaryota; kingdom Metazoa; phylum Mollusca; class Cephalopoda; order Sepiida; family Sepiidae; genus Ascarosepion; species Ascarosepion bandense. Next base: position 452,448 of record JBBBDQ010000201.1, on the reverse strand, counting down.
ATGTGGTTTCCGGCTTTTCTCTTTTCCAATATTTTCACTATTACGTAGCCCCCTGCACATCAGTGGCGTTACAGCCTTGCTCGGGGTGATACGATTAAAAAAAAAAAAAGAAAGAAAAAAGAAAAAAAAAACCAACAACAATAACTGGATAACAAGAAAACGATACAAGCTGAGATGTGCATCAATTTGAACTCATGTTTATGACTCCTTTCATATTTAAACTGATTATATAAGGGAAAGTAAAAAATGATTTGCATCTGTCTAAAAATATGTCATGTCAAAAGAACGGATAATTTTTTCTTAACCTCATACTTTCTGATAAATGTAGTATTTTAAAGGGACAAACAATTTAAATTTGATCATCAGTGACAGGGACTGAACTAGCAATTATAATGATTACAAGAAATTAATGATTTCATAGATGCAAATTTATGAATAATGGTAATATTAGCTGTTTCCCTATAAGGAAACATTTGGCATTCCATAAAGAAGCAGTCAGTACTGCTTTTGAAATTTATAAAATCTTAAAACAATTTTTCAGGAAAAAACTTTTCAAGCCCACTAGCAGTTATCAATCTTTCCAACATTGATAAGGATTTACTTCCTAACCTTTTATTTGAAGTAGTATGGAAGGGCAACATCTTGATTATATCAATATTTTCTCTTTCAGTTACATGTGCTATTCATTTTAGTTGTTGCTGGTGGTAGTCCTCAAGTGATGTGGTTTGTGTTATTTGGTAGAATTCTCTGTGAATGCAGATGTTCAAAAAAAGAAGATTTTTGTTAAGAATTTCAGGTTTCACTTGCTCAAAGTGAAAAAAAAAAAATGAAGAGAAAAAATGGTCAAATTATTTAATTTTAAAAAATGATATTAAAATGTGAATGGTATTTAAAAAGTTATTAATATTTTTGCTAGTCCAATAAGTACAATATGTACTTGAGTATAGTGTGAATTTTTATCAGTTTTTTTTTTTTTTGGCACAAAAAGTAAGGGTTTGCACTATATACAGGTATTTTTTAAATAAGTTAAAAATCATGCATTTTTGGTGACACATTGTTTAAAACTTTCCACAGCTGATGACAACAGCATGTTGATCTGGAAGGGTTATAAACATGTAGCATGAATGAATAAATGCTATATACAGGTAAATTTTTTCTGGAGGGATAAAAATTCATGCTGAAAAATTATAGGGATCACACTATATATGAAGTCATCTTATACATGAGAATCTAAACTTATTTATAAATGGAACTGTGTGTGTGTGTGTGTGTGTGTGTGCATCCATTACCTATAGACTCTGAAATGGCTGAACCGATTTTCTTGAAAATTTACACAGTTGTACGTTAAGCATCTGCGAGTGTTCTTAGCTAGGTTTTGCGTCTAGGTACCCCCGATAAATATCGAAAATCCATAATCGAAAAAATTGGGTTATAGAAGGAGTGGTCCAATTTTAATCAAATTTGATACACTCATAGACAAAGACATAAGAAACGATATTCAGAAGTTTCAAGGTTGCAGTTCTTACAATAGTGCAGAAAATCGATAATATATATATATATATATATATATAAAAAGCAAGATGTTTGTGCGTGTGTGTGTCTGTTTATCTGTCTGTATGTCCTTTATACAAATCGACAATTTTTATCCGATTCTCACCAAACTTCACACAAATATTTTTTAGGCTGAGTCTGAGCTCCAGGACCATGGATTAGTTTTAAAGTTTTCATTACACCCGAGCAACACCGGGCTATACTGCTAGTATAAAATATAGAAATCAATACACTTCCCTGTGATGATTAGTCTAGTAGTTTTGGATTTTTGTATTAAAAATTTAAATGTAATGTTAATTTTTATTCTTTTCTTGTTCTAGCAGAAAACCAACCTTTTCTCAGTGGAAAAAGGTTAAGCATGGAACCAATCACTCTACCCTGTGAAACAATTAAATTAATAGAAACCTCACCAGAGGTGAACAGCCAGCAACTTGAATTTAGTCAACCTGTCTCAGTGATTCGATTCCTCCAAGCTCATTATAGTATTAAAGTTTATGCCTGCTAACAAAAAATAAAATAAAATAAATAAAAAAATAAATTTATTTTGTAGCAAAATTTTCTTTATAAACTGTAAATTTCTGACAACCCTGCATGGATTTGAAACATTTTGTCAACTGCAGGTGTTCAGATATTGTGGTAAATTCTTAGGATAATGTTCATATTAAATGCTTCACATGTTGCTTGAGAGATTGGATACTGACAAATTAGCAGAAATTATGTATATTTTAAGTATATTTACAAAGTTTACCATATTCTGGCACAATGTGATAATTGTAGAGCACCTAGTAAGAATCTATTTCACTAGATAAGTGAATGGTCTGTAGAATTAGATTTTTTACAATTGTTCTGCAATGTCATTTTTTGTGCAAGTGATAAAAAGATTAAAACAAATTTTTAGTGTTTGAAATTCATTTGAAAATAGACAGGGTTTTCTGGTCTATCCTCTCCCCAACTAACAATATTATCCTTCAGAGAGTTCTTTATAGCTTCTTTTTAATATCAGAGTTTTTCAAGTTTCTTGCATCGTCAACATACTTTTGAAAAGAATTCTTTGTGATATATTACTTAAATTTTAAAAGTCAAATATATTGTTCAAAATTTATATATTAGGCTGAGTGATAATTGATTGATTTGTTTTCTACAGCTTGTCAACTCTTTACAGGTTATTTAAAGCCAGGAAGAATTTTTTTGTTTGAGATAATGATAATTTAGTAATACAAGTCTTACTAATTAACCCATAGCTGGAAAGAGAAGAGGTGCATTCATACCTTTCCCAATGGTATTTGTGTCTAAGTGGATATAACAAACCCAATGAGAATTGGAACTCAGCTTTTCAATTAACAATTCCTATTTGTTATCCATTTCACCACTCACACAACCAAGCTTACAGCACCTGGTATTTCCAAGCAGTCACTCATCTAGGTACTGACCAAGCTTGATGTTGCTTAACTTGGTGATCATGCAAGAACAATGTTTCAATGGGATGCAACCATAAGCCCAGGTAATTTCTGGTTTTGGGAACCAAGTGTAATGACAAATTTTATATATATCATAATAGGTGATAAGAAATGGGTAATGTATGACAATGTTCAATGCAAAAGTCAGTAGATTGACAACGATCAGTTACTACAACTAATCCCACAAACTGAGTTTGAAGTTGTAGAGTAATTGGCTAGGGTTAAGTGTAATTGGCAAAAATGCTTAACAACTGGAATTGACAATAAACAGTAAAAAAAAAAAAGAAAGAAAAATATTAATAAGCAAATAATATAAATGCAAGACAAAACTATGAAAAAATTTCATAAAGAATGATGTTAACATGCAGAAGGAACACAGTTAAGTGATTGTAATGTTCTGACCAAGAGAAAACAAAAATATGGCAGATGAGATTGAGACGTGGTCTATTTTATTGTTTAGGAAGAAATCCTAGCATACATCCGTATAATTGGTTTATGCAATGAAACACTAAATGTTCATTGATATGCCCAGCAGCTGCTATGTGTCCATAAATACTTGGTTGAAAAGTGCCCTGTACTCATAAATTAAAAAAAAGTTGTTCTTCTCCATGACAATGCAATAATGCATACAACAAGAATAATACAGGAAAAAATTTAATTCTGGGCTTTCACAAACCAAAACATCAAGCTGCTTGATAAAAATAAATAAACATACAGTTTTACATTTGATTATGTACATACTAGCAGTATAGCCCGGCGTTGCTCGAGTGTAATGAAACTAATGAAAGATTTAAAACTAATCCATGGTCCTGGAGATCAGACTCAGCCTAAAGAATATTTGTGTGAAGTTTGGTGAGAATCGGATAAAAATTGTGGATTTGTATAAAGGACATACAGACAGATAAACAGACACACACAAACATCTTGCCTTTTATATATATATATATATATATATATATATATATATATAATCGATTTTCTGCACTATTGTAAGAACTGCAACCTTGAAACTTCTGAATATCGTTTCTTATGTCTTTGTCTGAGTGTATCAAATTTGATTAAAATCGGACCACTCCTTCAATAACCCGATTTTTTCGATTATCCATTTTTGATATTTATCGGGGGTACCTCGACACAAAACCTAGCTAAGAACACTCGCAGACGCTTATAGTACAACTGTGTAAATTTTCAAGAAAATCGGTTCAGCCGTTTCAAAGTCTATACACACAGACACACACACACAGACAAAGTTCCATTTATAAATAAGTTTAGATTTAGATTATTCTTTGCTTAACTTGTAAACATTTCTAAATCGGAAGGTCTTAAAAACATACACACAAGCAAAACAAAATATACTTCTAAATAGGTTAAAGTAATTTTCAAGATGGTGGTTAACAATTGCATCAAACAAAAAATAGTTTTAGGATGACTGAATATAACAACACTCAATTAATGTGGTCAGTTAAAAAAATATAAAACAAGAAATAAACATGCTAAATATTTATATTTTAAGAGTATGTAAAACTAGGTGGACAAATAATGAACATTTCATCAATAACAACAAGTCAGATATGTAGATGGAGAGAAAAATGAAAGGTGAATAGAACTAATACGAGGCCAAGAGATAAAGAAATGTCTTCTAAAATACTGTCAGCTGATAGAATTCTTTTATTTAAACTGAAAGGTAAGTCATTTAACACATCCATTGTAGTATCATATGCACTGATAGCACAAACTACAGAGGCAGAAATTGAAAAAAGTTTTACTGTACACTACCAAGGTTCAATGAAAATTGCAGAGAATTACAATTGTCATGAAAGGCCTGAATGCCAATGTAGGGAAGTAGTTAGATGGTGAAATAGTTAGCAAATTCAGACTAGGTAACTAAAATTAACATAGAAAAAAAATGGGTACAATGGTGCATGGTAAATGACCAAATAGTAGCTAACAAATAAAGAACACCCAAGATAGTTATGTACCTGAAGAAGCCCAAGATGAAAAACAAAGACAGACTGACTACATAATGATCAATAAAAGATTGAGGAATGTAGTTTTATACTATAAAATGTACCCAAGTGCTGACTGCAGGAGTGACCACCTTTTAGTGACATATAATTATATAGTTTCATTTCATTATATATCACTTATATTGCTCTTTCTGATATTCTGAGCATAAATATCACATTCTTTGTTTCAGTGTCTTTAATGAAACCACATTCTTCTTGTCCTATTTTTGGTCTAATTCTGATATATGCTCTATTCAACAGAATTCAGTTTCATTATGTGGCTCATTAGGCTGATTGTTCTTTTATATTTTTATTTATTGGAGGCTTTCCTCTTTTATCATAGAAGAGTTCTCTGATGAATTTGTTTCATTTTTTCAGTATTGTTTCTTTTGCTATTATCAGTATTCCCTTTTGATTTTATACATCCTGTTGGGCACATTTTTTGTCCAGGTTTTTTTCTCTTATCTTCTATGCATATCTGCCTTACCTGTTAGGTTTATTCTTTATTTCTGCACATTGAGTCATACCTCTTTTGTCTACCTGCATTTGTTTCTAATTTCTTTGTGTGACGTACTATATTCTATTCTGCCATAGAAAATGACAGCAAATTATTTGAGAGGATTATATATATCTTTACTACTTGGCGATATAATTATTGCAAAAAATAAATAAAGAATAAGGCACTGTTAAAAAGCAAACACATGATATGAGCTTATCTTTAATAACTGGTAGTAAAGAGAATGAGCTGAGCTTATGCTGCCTTGCTATTGTCTCTTTAAGGAACTGAGCCAACACTGCCTTGCTATTGTCTCTGCCTCCATGAGCATGACAGGGGGAAATATATATATACACACACACACACACAAATAAAAAAAACAATGATCTTTATTATAATAGAGAGGATACCATTCTTTAGAACTCTTTGCTATTTCCTTTTTATTGTGTCAAGAAATTCATTGGTCATCTACACCCATTTTTTGGTCTAGTTTTCTTTGGGATGATCTCATTTGCTGATATTACTGAAGTTTCTTAACATTTCTTAATTTGAATTTCCATTCTCATTCAGTTCATTGTATCTGCTTTAAACACTGTCAGTAAATCAAGAAGAAAGAACTAAACATAAACACCAAGAAAACTGAATGCATGGTTATCAGCAAAAATAGGACCCAAATTACCAATTACAAGTCAGGGATACTAAAATCAAACAGGTACAGAAATTTAAATACCTGAGAAGTGTTCTAACAGAGAACAGAAAGTGCGATAGTGAAATCTAAAAGAATATTGGGTCAGCCAAGGACGCATTTCAAAAGCTAAGCAGATTATTGACAGAAAATTTTGTTGGAAACAAAGAAAAGAGTACTGAACTGTTACATGATACCTGTCCTCCTATATGGCAATGAATGCTGGACAATCTTCTCAAAGAAGAAGGAGAGACCTGAAGCAACAAAAATAAGGTTAACAGAAGGATGCTAAGGGCACCACAGACCAAATATGTAAGTAATATTGAGGCTTGGGGGAGAATGGAAACAAATGGAAACTCTTCATCAGGAAGAGACAGTTGAAGTTTCTGGGACAATTAATGGGAAAGGAGGGTTTGGAGAATTTGATACTCACAGAGCAGATAGAGAGAAAGAAGAACAGGGGAAAACAGCATGTGATATACTTGATGGGCTTAAGCAAATGGATGGGAGAGCAGGATTTGGGAGAAATAACAAGACAAAATATATTAAAAGCTACAAAGGACAGGAAAATGTGGAGTGCCATGATTGCCTACGTCCTGAAAGGACATGGCACATAAAAGAAGATACATCACTTTGTAATTCAGCTCATTAAGAAGTCTATTGTATTGTAATTGCATGCAGCCTTAGTCCTCTTCAACTTCCATTTATGCTCAGAATGATATCAGAAAAAGCAATACAAATTCAGAAGGAGGTATACCTATATTTTATAGATTATGCAAAAGCATTTGATAAAGGTACAACACAAAGATAATGTCAGTTGTTAGATTTCTTCTATTTAGACTGAAAAGGAAGTCATTTAACACATCCATTGTAGTAGTATATGCACTGACAACACAAACTACAGAGGCATAAATTACTGCACACTGCCATGGTTCAATGAAAAGTGCAGAGAATTACAATTGTCATGAAAGACCAGAATGCCAATGTAGGGAAGGTGTGAGTTGGGGAAATAGCAAATTCAGACTAGGTAACCAAAATTAATGTCGAAAAAAAAATTGGGTCCAATGGTGCATGTCAAATGACCACGTATTAGCCAACACCTAGTTTAAAGAACACCAAGATAGTTATGGATCTGGAGAAGCCCAAGAGGAAAAACAAAAAGACAGACTGACTACATAACGATCAATAAAAGATTGAGGAATGCAGTTTTATATTATAAAATATACCCAAATGCTGATTGCAGGAGTCATCATCTTTCAGTGACATATAATTATATAGTTTCATTTCATTATATATCACCTGTATTGCTCTTTCTGAAATTCTGAGCATAAATATCACAAAGAACTGGTTGAACTGCTAAGTAAGCTTGATTTATTTGAGAAAGGTATTACAATAATTCAGAACATATGATACAAGCAAACCATCTGTATATGCATAAAAATGAATTTAGTAAATACACAAAACTTGACAAGGATGTATCTTCAACAAACTCATTCAACTTTTAAAGTGAGGTGACGCTGAAAGAATTAGTCCTACCAAGTTTCAATATTGGAGGCTGCAATCTTAACAAAAATAGATAGGTGACACTGTTGATAGATACCAAAAGGAAACTATAGGAACAGCTATAGAAGGCAGTAAAAGAAAGTGAGAAGAAAGGACTAAAAATCAATTGCAAGAAGATAAAACATATTGTTGTCAGTAAAAAGAACAACTCAAGATGTGAACACCAAAATTGAGCTAGTACGAAAATTTAATTATCCAGGAATTGTTTTAAAAGAGGATGGAAAATGTGATACTGAAATTTAAAGGTGCATTGGAATAGCAAAAGATGCCATCCAAAAGCTAAACAAAATATTAAAAAACAGCAAAATTTTGCTAGAAGCAAAGAAAAAACTGTTATGTAATATTACTTCTACTATATAACAGTGGATGTTGGACAATCACAGATGAAGAGTCTTGAGGCAATAAAAATGTGGTTTTACAGAAGGCTACTGAAAATTCCATAAACTGAACATATGGTAATGATAAAGTTTTTATTGTTATTGTTATTAGTCTGTTGTCCATATTAGCCACTTATACTCAGAACATTATTATTAACCATGGTTAAAACAGTATATGTATTGAAAAGTAAATTAAAAGTATGATAAAAAATGTATTTGATATTAAAATGCTGGTGTTGGTTAAGAAGCATTAGGTTAGTTGTAAAATCAAAGTGATATAGCAACCATTCTCAAAAATATTTACTATTTATGCAATAAGAATTTACATAAAGATAAAATGATGTAAACTCAAATATTTAAATCATGTACATTAAGAAATTAAATTATTATAATTAAAAAATATAAAATTTAAAAAAATAAAACATTAAATTAAAATTGAAGAAAAGTAAAAGATGACATTACCTTTTTAAAATCCATCTGAATTCAGTTAAATTATCTGTCCACTTTCTGGCTGCCCAAACTGATTAAACTATTGTTCTCATCGTTGTTGTTCTCATGTTTCAGCCATTGTGTTCTCCTCAGGTATATATATATATATATATATATATATATATATATATAAGGGCTCTGCAAAGCTCTCAGCTCAACCAAAAAGCTCTTAAAAATCTGAATTCTTACTTTATTTCATAAAGAAGATTGGACTGAGAACTTTTCAGCATTCCACTGTGTGCATATGTATACACACACATACATATATAAGGGTTCTGCAAAGCTCTCAGCTCAACCGAAAAGCTCTTAAAAATCTGAATTCTTACTTATTTTATAAAGAAGATTGGACTGAGAACTTTTCAGCATTCCACTGTGTGCATATGTATACACACACATACATATATAAGGGTTCTGCAAAGCTCTCAGCTCAACTGAAAAGCTCTTAAAAATCTGAATTCTTACTTATTTTATAAAGGAGATTGGACTGAGAACTTTTCAGCATTCCATTGTGTGCGTATGTACACACACACACATTATATATATATATATATATATATATATATAGAGAGAGAGAGAGAGAGAGAGAAAGAGAGGGGTAGATAGCTGTTATGAAGAATTGCTAAGACAACACAAACATCACAATATCATAGAAAAATGTTTATTCAACAGATTATATACAATAAAAAAAATATGTTTATCTTAAAAAAGAAAAAATAATTTTACTACAAAACCTTTTTTTCATGTAAGTTTACAAGTTTATTTTTTAAGAAATTTTTTCATTTAATTTTTTTTTTTTTTTTAAATGAGATCTAAGTGGGCCTAAATCCACATTAGCAAATCATTGATGAAAGACAAAATGAAAGATATGGCAAGTATGTACCAAATGAAAGAGAAATCTTTTTATAGTATTGAAAGTCATAATAAAAATTTTGCTAGTCAGTTGCTTGTTTAGCAGTAAAGAAGCCTGTGGGAAATATCAACCTCCAGTATCTAAAATCCTCACTATAAACTCTTCCACTGATATACCAAAAGCTGTTAATATAAATGAAGCATTCAGTATATACAGTTTTTTAATCTTAACTTCTAAGTTAAGAAAAGCTTGTTTTATATACCACTGATAGGTGGTCACTCCTGCAGTTAGCACTTAGGTATGTGTCACGGTGTAAAACTGCGTTCCTCAATCTCTTATTGATGGTTATGTCATTGATCTGATGTTTTGGGTTCCTCCTCTTGGGCTTCTCAAGGTCCATAAGTATCATGGGTGTTCTTTAAATTAGGTGTTGGCTACTACCTGGTCATTTGCCATGCACCATTGGACCTATTTTTTTCTACATTCACTTTGGGTACCTAGTTTGAATTTTCCAACTATTTCACCATCTTACTCCTTCCCTGCATTGGCATTCAGGTCTTTCATGACAATTGTAATTCTCTGCAATTTTTTTATTTAATTGCATACAATTACCAGTTTAATAAAAATGGTATACAGTATATAAAAAAGGTGATGGGAATTTATTTAACAGCTATAATAAATCTTAAAATTTACCTGGAGTGCCTACCATATTGCATTGGTTAGTGAGAGAGTTTTTCAAATTGTTGAAAGGGAGTTCATTCTTCATCAGATTTTAAAGTATAATCTGATAAGTTTTAAAATCAAACTCAAAAGATTTTCTGTGATAAATTTAATAAAATTAAGAGAGAAAACAAAACTAACTTCTTTTTTTTTTTATCATGATAGAAACAATTATCTTTAACCAGATACAAATAAAAATTATTTCATATCATTCAATGTAAAAACATTCTTCTTGGAGGTTTACTTACCTCATTTTTCTATTCTGCATTAAAATTAACTGATACATTAAATATGGGTCAGATAAAGAAAATTAAAAGAATAAATTAAAATCTCAGCCAAATGATTTAACTATAGTAAAAAAATGAATATTTTTCAGGCATATTGACATGTAAATGTGTTATATATAACTGAAACCATTTTTATTTGAACAAAGTTACATTTAAAAGCAAACATTTTATCAGATGTATACAAAACAACAAAATAGGTAACAACATATTTCCTTATAGAAAAGTGGGTGAGGTGACTCATTTATGTAGGAAGTCCCCAAGAGTATAAATAGCTACAGCTATTACTCATGAGTTAGTTGGGTGCTTACCACTTCCCATGAGTCAGTAATACGACACAACAATGGAATTGCCAATATCTAAAGAAATGAATGAACAATTGTTACTTGATAATTACAAGTACACAAAAGCATGGCTTAGGAGTCTAGCAGTTAAAGCTAAAGCAAAAAAGTTGAAACGTATTTCAAACCTTTCAACTTTTTTGCTTTAGCTTTAACTGCTAGTTGGAGGAGAAAACCAGATAAGGAATCTCTTCTTGGTAACTGCAGATTGTGAGGCTATTATAAAAGTATCAGCAATTGCACACCCAAGACAGTTGGAGGCAGTGATCTTCAATGATATAAGTCAGCTAATAGTAAAAAAAAATATAGCACCTAAGAAAAAGCTAATGAATGCAGAGAGAGCTAAGTTCATGAACATTTCTAAAAAAGTGAATGAACCAGTCATTTAATATGTTTTTTGTTTGAAATAGGCTGCCAAATATTATGAGTTTGAAAAACTGGGATCAGAAAACCAGTCAATCAAAGAGGATTTGATTCAAATGAAATTTGTAAATGGCATTCGAAATGAAGAGTATCGACAAATGACATTAATGCAGTTACAACTGGGAAAGTTGTCACTAGAAAAATGTATCAAATTTGTTCAGCAATAAGAACTGATTTAGAGATTCAATTCCACAAAAGTTGCGGATCTGGTAGAGGAAATGGATACATACATGATGAAGAAAAAAAGAGAATAATGTGCACTAGGTGTGGCTATAAACACCAAAAAGAAAAGCTGAAATGTCTGACATATGAAAAAAAAAGGTGTGAAAAATGTTTCAACATGAATCATTTTAAACCTATGTGTAAATCCTTAAAAAAAAAAAAAAATGTAGAGTTGGTCTAATAAAAATGAAGTGGAAATGAGTATGGATGTCTTTTCATTGAAAAAAAAAAAAAAATGAAAAAGGGTCATTAAAAATCCAAATCAATAATGTTTTACTGGACATGCAACTAGATATGGGAAGTGACATGACTTTGATACCCAGAAATCTTTGTAAGAAATGAGGAAAACCAAGTTTATCAAAAAACCTGTCCACCCTAATGGGTAGACAAATTAGAGCCACATTAACCACTAAGAAAAAACTGGTAGAAAAAGAATAGTGAATCTAATCTACAAGAATCAAGATTCATAATGTAAAGTGGACAGAACACTATGATAATAAAAAAAAAATAGAAATGAGATATTAGTGTATGCAGATCAAGTTAGATTGCAACATGATAGCCATAAAGAAATGTACAGTGATCCTGAAAGAGAAAGTGTCATGTCAATAAAAGACAAACATGACAGAGCAATTGAGAGCAGTATAGACTCTGAAAATGAACAATTGTTGGAGGAACACTCCTATGAAAAAAGAAAAAGATTATGATCTCTCATAACTAGACAATATCTTAGGGAGAGGGTGGAAGATATTAAGGAGACAAATGCTCCCTGAAAAAGTACCAGGGGAAAATAGGGGGTTAAAACCTCTTTGGTAAAGGGGGATGCGGTGACTCATTTATATAGGAAGTTAACAAGAGTATAAATAGCTACAGCTACTACCCATGAAGCAGCTGAGTGCTTACCACTTCCAGTGAATTAATAACACTATACAACAACAAGAAACTTATCTAAAACATTAGTCAAGCATAACTACCCATAAATTAGCTTTTTTAACCTTATCTAATTTATATATGGTCAATTAATTGGAGTAGATAGATCTATCGCCTGGTTCACACTCCACCCACGTCTATTGAACAGGTTAAGAGGCTCATCCCTTGTTCCCTGTTTAGGATACAGTTTCTGGTTTTCTCTTTTCCAATCTTTTGACTATTACGTAGCCCCCTGCACATCAGTGGCGTTACCGCCTTGCTTGGGGTGATACGATTAAAAAAAAAAAAAAAAAAAATTAATTACAAAAGGGTACAGTCAAACATATATTTTTGGTATCTAACTAAAATGAATCTAGATTTAAAAACAACAAAACAAAAAAAAAAGTAACCTATATCATATCCCGGTTAGCTCTAATTTAAATATTTAGGGTTATAGTTATATGTCATCTGAAAATATATGGAGTACGTATTGATCAAAATATTGAGGAAATAATGAAAACAATTTTGATAGTTCAATACAAAACCAAAATCAATGACTAATATTCCTACTAAATAGACATTTTATATGAATGAAGTGTATATACTTCAAACCAGTATATTTCCACAATTTAATACTGTTGATTGCAAAATTACACTAGTCATGCCCAAATAGAAAGTACTAAATTTAAGATTTGCTAATAATCATGTTTTGATTATTATTAATATATTTGAATTTATGATGACATCGGGTTTATGACATATTCTTCAAATGTGCAGATATGTGTAGATATAAATATGATATATACACACCTTGGTCAGCTGAAATCTAGCTATTTTATTAATTAAAATTATATATACTCTTAAATGGATAAAGCTTTATCAAGAGAGAGAAGGGAAAAGGGAAACTCACTTTTATTGTTCTCAAATCATAAATTATGAAGCAAATTAATTTATAATTTTAATTCATCTTCATTTGTGTATTGCTTACAGATTGAGAGCCAATAAAAACAAAACCATCCATTTTTTTGTATGGAAACAATTATAAACACTTTTAAAAAGTTAATTGCTTGTTATTTTAGACACATTCTTTTTTATAAACTTACAAATGTCAAAAAGGAAAGAAAGAGGTTAGAAAAGAGGAAGAAGAGACAGGAGAAAAAGAAGAGGAGGTTGAAGATTAAAAGAAAAATAGTTAAAATTATCATGTTTTTCATTTATATGAAAAGTAACCCTAAAAAGATGAATTAAAAAATCAGCTTTACAACAAAAAAGAAATATTATCTCGGGCAGCAAAAGATTTTCTCTCTTTTTACCTGGAAATCACCATATAACATTCTTTTTTGAAAGAGATGACACATTCAAACCCTACAATTAAGATTAGCTTTGTATTTTTTTTATTAGCTCACCTATTAAGCATAACACTAACAGATAACACGAGTACTATGCTTTCAAAAACATTGTATCTGTAAAAAGTAAAGTGGCAATATTTCAAAATAGATTGCATCAATATTTTGAAACCAAATTATACTATAGCATTACATTTCCACTGTATCTGAATTTATTGTGGAGAAAAAAAAAGTGAAAATAGAAGAAATAAAAAAGAGAAACAATAATGAATATTTTAATCAAAACAGTATCAGTAACTATTATATATTGATTCCTTTCAATCAATTTTAGTCTGTTGTTTTCATCACATTTCAGCTGCTTAGCAACAATGAAATTTTAGAGGTAATAGTAATGAAAAGGACACTCATACCTAACACCAAGAAGAGACAGTAGAAATTTCTAGGGCATATAAGGGGAAAGAGGGTTTAAAAAGTTTGATACTCACAGGACAGATTGAAGATAAGAGAGACAGAGTAAAGCAATGCATGATGGAGCAAATGGCAAAAAGACAAAAGATATTAGAGCTATAAGGGACAGGAAGTTGTGGAGACCCATGATCACCAACGTCCTGAAGGGACACAGCATATAGAAAAAAAGTAGGAGGTGGTATCATGGCCTTCCTTAGAAAAACTTTCTTTTAATCATCCAAGTATACCAAACAGAGAATCCTTTATTCTCATTCTTATACATGTTTTTTTTTTTCCCCTAGTGAATTTTTAAAACTCAACCATTATCAAGATTATCTGCTTATTAACTGAGCTGGTATATATTTCTATACTACCTGACTTAGAGAACAACATTAACAAAAACCCACTAGTTAAGATCACTGGCAGGAAAATCAGGTTAATTGATGGATAGTAATTGTGAAATTCCCTAAGAAAGACACAGGACATCACAGATATAAAAAGGAAAATAAGAATTGTATCTAAACTTATTTATAAATGGAACTTTGTCTGTGTGTGTGTGTGTGTGTGTCTTTGTGTGTGTCCATTACCTATAGACTCCAAAACGGCTGGACCGATTTTCTTGAAAATTTACACAGTTGTACTATAAGCGTCTGCGACTGTTCTTAGCTAGGTTTTGTGTTGAGGTACCCCCGATAAATATCGAAAATCGATAATCAAAAAAATCGGGTTATAGAAGGAGTGGTCTGATTTTAATCAAATTTGATACACTCATAGACAAAGACATAAGAAACGATATTCAGAGGTTCCCAGGTTGCAGTTCTTACAATAGTGTAGAAAATTTTATATCGATACCAGGAATTCAAAATTTCACTTACATCCATTCATTTTCCTTTCAGTCTATGGTTTCGCTTTAACTGGAAACAACTATTGCTTTTTAATCTTTCGTGCCAACATCCAAAGAGTCTGAGCTCCAGGACCATGGATTAGTTTTAAAGCTTTCATTACACCCGAGCAATGCTGGGCTATACTGCTAGTACCCCAATAAATCAAATAAAGGCTTCAGTTCAACATAACTTGAATGTTACTAACTGCAAAAGAAACTGGAAGAAGATAACAGAATACAGAGGCTGAAACATTATTCTGTTTGTTTCTTTGTTGAATAATTAGTTAGCTAGCACATACATTATGCACTGCAATTGTATCAGATAAATAATGAACCATTCCTTTTGAATTGCTAGAAAAGATGGAAAAATATATATTAGAGACACTGTTTGACTTTATCAAGTAAAAGAAAAGGAAAATAGAGGAAACAATAATGTTTTTATGTGTTTAATGCTAGCTTCAGTGAAATAGAAAACCATGCCAATTTTTAATCTTTTCTTTTGTACTATCTTACTTCTTTAAATAATAACCTGCACTCATACTTCTTATTAATGCAATATCATATTAAAGCTATTAAGCTTAAATGTCAAACAGTGCAAAAAGGGATTGATGGATTTGTTTTTTATGGCTTATCAACCCTTTGTAGGTTATCTAAAGCTGAAACATATTCCAGATAGTAGGAGGTGTCTGCAAAAGGGCAGATGAATTTCCAGAAGTATTTTATAATAATGGAACTCTCAAAGAGTTTATTCAATAATTAAATTAATAATTATGATTTATCAGGAAATTAAAATTTGAAAACTGAAATTTTCATGGGTACTGCTAGTTGTGATAAAAGCAAACAACAAAGGCAAAAAATTAGTCCAAATAAATCAATGTATAAAAGTAACAACACCTCATTTTGGAAATTCAAGCAGAAAAAAAAAATGAACTGGTAAATATTAATAAAAGTGTTAAAAACAGAAATTAATTAAATTAATGGCAATTTTAGCAAGAGAGAATAAAAAGAAATATTCGATTCACTTTTGGTGAATACTTAGTCCCAAAGCCAGTAAATGGATAAGGACATTAAATGAGTGACATTTTTTTAAACAAGCAAATAAGGAACAAGGCAATGGTAAAAAAAAAAAATACAACAAACAAAAATCATGAAATTAACGCTTTTATGAAAAAGAAAATATAATTTTAATTAAAAAAATTTCCTTCAAAAATACATTGAAAAACAATTTATACAACTAACAGAATTGATACCTCTGGCTTTATATAAACAAACATAAAACAAAGAGAAATATTTTTTTAAAAGATAGGATAAAAAAAAATGCTTGCATCATTTTCAAGAGAAAAAAATGACTTCATCTATATGAAAGCAAAAGAAAACATAAAAATAGTTAAATAGCATTAAAATTAATTTACTAAAAAAAATTCTTTCAGTTATATCAAAATAATTGTGTTCACAAGTAATGCAAAAATTCTTAAATTCTTATACATACATATATATATACATACACACACACACTTCTGCCCCAAAACAGTTGTTACATTTGTATGTGCATTTCATGCACTAAATGTAACATGTTATGGAACCAAGAAAATATAATGGTAAAAATAAATAAAAATAAAGTTTGAAGTACCATTCTATAAAAAAACTTTTAATTTTTCAACATGACAATGGTACAATGGGGTCATCACTATTTGACCCATACTTGTGACATTGTCCCAAATCTAAGTATGTAACTTGACATTGGCAAAGATATTAATATTTGTAGAAATATTTGGAAAACCATAGAAAATTAAGATTATTATATTTTTAATTATAAAATATGAAAAAAATGCTATGATTTATTTTTATCTGGATTTATGCATTTTTCAGAATTAACAACAAAAAAATTACACATTGATTTATTAGATTATTTACAAGAAAAATCTTATATTTATAATTTTGTAAAAAAAAATGTGGCCCAACTACAATACAATATTTATTATTTAATATATTATAAAAAAAATAAGTAAGTTTTTATTCCTAAATTTATAAAACTGTATGTGAACAAAAGCATGAGAAAATTCAAATAAACACAATGACAAGTAACTGTAATTATAAATTTTGAAAAAATGCATTTTTGGGGGCATTTCTTTCATTTGCTATTCCCACGTAAATACACTAAAATAGTCTGTGAGCATCTTGATTTATACTTATTTTTTTCTTGAGAATTGACTAAATGTTTTCTATTTATTAGACAGTTTATTTACAAGAATAATGTTTAATATTTTTGTCGTCAATTCTTGAGAAAAAAGAGAATGCATAAATCCAGATTCATATGTTTGGGTTTTATTAAAATTCTATTTGGTTCATATATTTTTATAAACCTGTAAATTAATAATCTAATAGTGTTTAATATTGTCATCAATTCTTGAGAAAAAAAGAATGAATAAATCCAGTTTCATAAAAATTCTAAAAATAGCTTTTTAAAACAAAAATTGCTGAAGGAGTATACAGCAATGACAAGAGAAACAAATCTTTTTGGCACACCGATTTTTTGCAAATACATTTGATAAACATTGCCCAGGTTTTTTTTTTCTTAATAACAAAAAATGTTTTAACTTCATTTGAAAAAAATGTTTTTTTAAATCATTCTGAGTTGTTTCACTTAACAGCTTCATTTTAAGATCTTTTTATAGAGTTCTTTTTTTTTTTTTTTAAAGTTTAAAAGTTATTAGAATCACAAATCTATTTTTCAAGATGCTTTATGAAGAAGTATGAAAAAACACCTTAGCTGGAATCCACTTCCCCAAATCTGATTAATTTTTTTATTTAAATTCCTTTTTGGTTGAGCCAAGAAGTTTTCAGCACCTCTTTATAGAGTATACCTAGTTGCTAAACCATGCTAAAATATTGATTTTTGTTTAAAATCTTATGTATTAAAGAGAAAGAGAAATAAGTGATTACTACTGGAGTATAACCTGACCAAGTGGCATGATATATTTTACCTCTTATATTTTATCTGGATCATTTGTTTTAGTGAAACATTCTGCTTCCTTTGTTTTACTCTCTTTTGCCCTTAAATGTAATCAATTTCTTTGTATATTCTTTGTAATACACTAAAATATATAAGTCAATTCTTAAATGTTGTTAATCACATTCTAATGATGTCCCCTGGAATATGTCATCAATCATATCCTGAAATTATTTGATAGTAAAATAATTTGAGGAAGTCCTCTATCGCCAATAATCAATATACATTAGACAGTGGAGGGATTAAAATTCAAATTCAATATAATTTTAGAAATTAATATGACAATGATAAAAGCTGAAAAATTATATTAATATCAATGTAGGTAATTTCAGTGATAAATTTCTTAAGTTATGTAATTATTATCTAATTTCCATTCTTTATTAAATATGTGCATTCAAAAACCCTTCAACCTAAATTATGCTAGAGCCTATTTTAGTGCAACCCCCCCACAAAGATATTAATACTGTCGATTTAAAGCAGTTTATTTCAACCAATTATATCAACCCAGCATTACTAACAAGGGTATTTTTTAATGTAATACCAATAAGTTACATTTTAGTTGCCTACTGAGTTCATTTTTTTTTTCATTTTTATAAGCCATTTCATTTAATTTCTTTTGTTCATTTGCTCATTTTAGTAAACAAAATGTATCATTCTTTATGTTGCTGATGTTACCATGTTTTGGCTGATCCATTCTAATTGGCTTCTGTCTTTTCTACAAATATTTTCATGGCAACTGCTCTGCCGAGCTTTTTTCCTGGTGCCCCAAGCATGTGAATTTAAACATGCTACTAGAGTGGCACCTAGGTGCCACCCTTTTACCATTGAAATAGTTAAATACAACTGCCACTTCTACTCCAACAGTTTCTTTTTTCACATTTCATATTTGTGGAACTCCCTTCTGTTTACTTGTTTCCCTGATAGCAATAATTTCCAAAAGTTTAAATGCAATGTCAATTGCTATCTCCTATCTCCTTGAATTCCATTCATTTTTTATCCTTTTTTCAATACACCCTTATAGTCTTTTCTCTCACTGTAAACTAGTGGGTGCTTTAGGTGAAATGATTAAAGAAAAAAAATGATTCACTTTCTACAACTTATCAACCCTTTGCAGGTTATTTAAAGCCAGAAAATATTTTGTAGGTTCTAAGAATCTTTTTTTGAGATAATAATGGTTTAGTAATACAAGTTTAATTAATTAACCCATAGCTGAGAGAGGAGAAGAGATGCATTCATACCTTTCTCAAGGGTATTTGCCTGTAAGTGAATATAATTAACCCAATTCTCATTGGGTCTTGGCTCTCTGATTAACAATTCCAAGCCATTATCTATTACTTCACTGTACATCCAAGTTTACAGCACCTGATATTTGCTAAATGATCACCCATCTTGGTACTGACCAACATTGTAACTTCAGTGCTCATACAGGAACAAGTGTTTCACTGTGATGTTGCCATAAACCTGATCCATCCTAAGGTCATCTTCAGATAGACTGTATTATAATTATACTCCATAGAAGGAATTTAAAAAAAAAAGTCTATCTCTCTTTTTATATGTGTGTCTGTGTAAGTTTCATTAAAGATGACAGACAAGGTGATATGGTTAAGTTTTTTATATAATTTTTCATGTGATCTTCTAAATTTTTTCTTTTCAAAACATAAATTATATAAAAACTGTTTGAATGTCTTATTTCTCCAAGTTCTTTCAGTTATATTTTTAGCCATTATCAAGAATTAATTTTATTTTACTTTTAACTGAAAGTATAAATTGTTTTGTGTACATATGTAGAGTAATAGAACTGTATTATATTCCAAACACAGTGAGCATATTGTGGCCATGTTTGTAGTTGATACTGTTGAACGTTGTTTCTTTTTTGTTAATAATGCTTCCATTATATATAAGAATTACTAAGGTTATATGCAGTTTCTTGTATTTCTAGAATTAAATGAATATCAATCAACTATTACTTTATTTTCTGTTGGTCATGTTCTGTAAAAAAATTAAAAAAAACATTTTTTGTCTCACAGATTAGATTACTAACAAGGTTGTAGAATTGATTAGCCAGAAACATTGCAATAACATCATCAGCAGTAAAAAGAATGCATTTAATAGTCAAAACAAATCTTGTAATGTTTGTAAGTTATAGCTAATCTAAAATATAGTCTTTTTTAAATTTTGATATTGTAAAAGTGATTATAAAAAAATTAAACACTATAACATTTGTAAATTATATAAAAACATGATTTTGATTATAATCTGGCCAATACATATGAAAAATATTTTTTGTGGTGGGGTGAGGGAGAGTCTGGAGTGGGATATAATATTTTAAAACACAGCAATGTAGAAGTCTATTAACACAATCCAGTTCATTTACTGCTTAAAATTTGTTTAAAAGTAATATTTCACTGTACAATATTTTTGTAAAGTAGATCCCAAAGAAAAGAAAAAGAGAAATCATCTTTTCTAATGTGTCTACAATCATTTGGCAAATGTAGTACAAAATAATTTACTAAAATACATCATGCATTTTAAGAAGTACTTCTTTAATTATCCAAACACCTTAAGACAGAGATTGAATAAATGTGTTTGGATAATACAAAATTCCAGATAATTGAATACTTAAATAATCAAAGAAGAATGAAGAAAAAAATCCATTTTCTGAAAGAAATTTAACATTTATCGCATCAAATAAGATTTTTAAATGCTTTGTTCAGTTTATTGCTGGTGTCACATTTATCTACTGGTGACTTCAAAGCTGGATTAAGGTAGATATGTTTTTAAGGACAGAATCTAGCTGAAAGCACCTTAAGCATTTGTCAATTTTTATCAAACATTGGCTATGTCATTTAAATTCTCAAAATGCTTATCTGAGATAAAAAAAAAAAAAATGAGAAATGACTTAGCTCAAATAACTGAAAGAAAAATGTTTGGAGGATTTCAATTTTTTTCTTCATTTCATGTTTGGATAATCAAGGAAGTACTATACTTAAAAGCTTTAGCAGCAACTTGAAAAGCATTAAATGATTCCACTGAATCAAAAATAGATTATCTAGTTACCACTAGCATATGCAGGCTATGCTTGTTTGCAGGTTTGGCCAAGTGACGGGGAGTATTTTTTCTTCAGTTAGAATTCATATTTGATTGCAGTGGAGAATGAAGATCCACTGACAATATTAAAAGTTATAACAGTTGGCGCATATATATATTTATATATATATATAAATAAATTTTATTTATTACTTTTACAAATTCAATGTTCATTTATCTTATCCTCAAACATTAGTTTTACAGAGATTATATCCACTGATTAGGAGACTTGATTATGAAATTTAATTTACTTACAGAAATCATTTTTCTACATATAAAAATATGTCATTTTTCTTGTGGTCCTCATTGCATCAATGAAAAAATTAAGGTAAATTTGTGAACTTCTGGTGATTAAATAGGTGTAAATGTACATGAATGCACAAAGAATAGCTTTGCATATATATTTACACTAAAGAATGCTATTTGCATATCATTACCCAAGGACAATGCACATTTTCCCTGAGAGTTTATAGTAAAATAAAAACATTACTATTGTGAAGTTCATTTGGGCATTATTAAAACATTTTTGAATGAAGAAGTGTATTTGTGCTCTGTTTTTCATTTCGTAGCGGACAAAGGTTTGTTTGATACATACTGACAAGAAATTTAATGATATTATACAGAGAATGTTGAGTATTTTCAGGACTGAGTCTTTCATGTAAAAAAAGAAAAAAAAAGTGTGTTCATTTTAATGAGACTAAGGGGAAGGCTATGTACAGTGAGTTATTTGTAATGTAGATAAAAAATTATAGAGAGTATTTGAAAGAGTTTTTTTTTTATTATGTCTTTTTCTTCTTTAGATAAATACCAATGTAAATGATATTTTTTTAGAACTTCACACTACTAAAATGTATTCTCAAAACACTAGTAAGCACGACTCAGTTTCATTTACAATACAATCTTCAGGTGTTATTAGTAATCTAGGTAAGAATTATAGAGCATTTGAGGGAGGATTTTTATCATGTTTTTCTTTAAGAAAAAAACTAATGTAAAGGACAATTTTTATATAACTTCACACTACTAAAACATGTTCTCAAAACTAACACTACTAATCTACAATAGACATAAGATTTGATGACTGTACCAATTCTATTAATTTAAAGTACAATGTTACTACAATACTTGATTATTTAACTTCTATTACAGTTCTCCACTTTACTGCAATAAAATAAAAACTAAGTAACAACTAAAAAAATATTTAGTCATTTGTTCAGATTTTGGTAAGTAGTCAGGTTTAGCTAAGAACTTTTCAGCACAATTATATAATTTGTTTTAAGTTTATCCTTTCAATAGCGAGATCAAACTCAATAAATATTTAAATTTCAATGGTTATTGTTTTCATAATTTTTCTCATAAAATGCTGGACAAATACAGTATACTGCATAAAAATAAGAAAAGCTTATAAATTAAGCTGAAAAACTTAAAGTGCATGTTTCCATGAAAAGTTACATGTATATTAAAAAAAATAATACATAGAAATATTAATATTAAAAATAATACATAGAAAAAAATTGAGACATTTAATAATTACAGTTATTTAAAATATATTATACACTTTTTACAGCGGTGTAACTTTTTGACATTTTATTGCAGAAAAACAAAATATAAGTAAACTCATTTGTTAGTATTATCCTATCTCTGAGTACACCAAGATGCTGATCTGACTGTTAATAGTGTTTCATATTTTAGATTGTTAAGATTTAATTTTTGGTATTCATTGGTATTTTGGGGTCTAAAATTAGTTATTTTATAATATAAGCATTTCATGAAAACATCTTTTTGCAGTATAGCACAGTCTCAAGAATTAAGATATATCAAATTTAATTAATGATCTAGATGTTGATATAAAAATATAATGCATTTTTAGCATAATTCAAAAGGTATTAGATAAAATAATTTTTAGTTTTCATTAGGTTCTGACCTATTACAGTTATATGAAGTAAATATCTTCAAAAAATATAAAAGTACCAAGACAATATTGAATTAATTTAGCTCTTACAATAACCTTGAGATTTTATTACTATGAGATATAACCCAGGCACGTTTTTTTTTGTAAAGCTGAAAATCAAGTATTAGTTTAATGAAGATGTCTGAACAAAATCTTTTCATGATAATTCTATTTGACACTGTCCTCCTCTCTCTCTCTCTCACACGAACATTTCATATACATACTTCATATATATATATATATATATATATATATATATGAAACATTTATAAATCTAAAATGTTTCAATTTCATTACAGTTTCACCAGACAACATGTAAAAAATTTTTGTTATTTTGGGGTTTGATTTTCATTGTTTAAGCAGACTTCATGTGCAAGTGTATCATAATTCTACACATAAATTATACACATGGATGCTGCTTGACAAATCAAAAATAAAAATAAAGTTTTTTTTTTCCATATTTCATTCACTGATGAAGCTTTAATAAAAGTAAAACATGTTAGAATTAGGTTTCCTATTTGTTCACTTATCCTATCGTGAGAGAGAGACTTTTAATTAAAGAATGTTCAGAGTGAGGATTTTATTTGAAAACATCAAAGTGGTATTTACATGTAAAATTTGGTTATAAAATATCAGCAAAAAAATTCTTAACTGGAAGCCCTCTTTCCCCAAACAAACATTTTCATCCTTCCCTACACTAATTATATTTTAGGTTTACAAAAATATAAAATAAATCAGGGGCAAGTGGATATGGTATTACTTAATAGTTGCTTTACCAATCAATATTTTCACTCCCCTCTCGCTTCAATTTGCTTTTCTGGCTTTAAAATATGAATCCCTCCATGGTAATAATTATCCATCAGTAGATTATATTTAATATAAAATTTTTAGTGTCAGATCAGTTTTGAATATCGTAAATAAAAGTTGTTAATTTGCATTATATTTACTTGTTTTGTAAAAAAAAAAAACAGACGAAAATCTTCAAAAAATCATCTGAGAATGAAATGTTGATAATTAAAAAATTTTATTAATTTAAATTTACAATGACTAGGTTTATAAATTTGAACAAAAAGCAACTCTTATCAGTGTTGTAGTTTTAAGTTGGTTATTACAACTCATAAAAAGATTGAGTGATTGTTTTGTTTGAAACAAAGTAATACATGATTTAAAAATATGGATCAATTATGACAGAATGATTACATAAGGAATAAGTAGGAAAATTTTTATAATAAAAAGGGTTTCTCTATCCAATACACACTGACTGCATGTAAATTTGCATGCACTTACGTCATACGTATGATTTACATGTGTTTGTGCCTTTTAATGTACACACACACACACATATACACGCATTTTTTTTTGCAAAATCAGTTAAAATGTATCAGAATAATGACTTCAAAAGGCCAGCAGATCTCACTTCATTCAGGCAAGTGTTTCCAGATAGAAAGGCAAATTAGCTTTCATAACACAGACATCTATTTCAATTCAATTTTATTCTCTAGAGAGGACCACAAAAAGTGCATGTCCAGTTTATTAGTTATGATGATAAACTGATTTTTTAAAAATCATCTCAAGTATGACAACAATGCCACTGTGAGTGAAAAGAAGAAGAGACATTAGTGAGGAGAAAGAATAATAAACGAACAGAATTCAGGAAGATAAAAGATGGCAATTGACATTGCATTTTCATTTTTGAAGGTTGTAAGTAGCAGGGAAGCAAGAAACCAAGGAAGAGTTCCACAGACAAGAAATGAAACTATTAGAATAGATCTTATATATAGCTATTTTAATACTAAAACAATGAGACCAAGTTGCCAATCTAGTAGTACACTTAAATTCATGTGGTTGAGGTACCAAGAAGGAGGGTTCATTAGAACTGCCAAGAAAATGTTTATAGAAAAAACAGAAGACATAATGGCAGTAGGAAAGTGACCGAAATCAAGATGTCAGATCAGGACTGATAACATTACAAATCCTTCTTTCAATTTTGTCAAGGATCTTGAGATATGTAGCAAAAGCACCAGACCAGTTATGGCAGCAATACTCAATGCACAGACAACTGATAGTTTTATGTGTAAAATGGATTCTGACAGAAAAAAAAGTTATTTGGCATAACACAGTCAATCAACTTTACTAGCTGCAGACCTAGCAATTGATTCAGTATAATCACTCCACTTCATGTCAGTAGAAAACATGAGATCAAGAAGGTATAAGGAGGCACTCACTGTCAGGTTAGCATCAGCCATGTTGATGGAAGATAAGAATTTTCTTTAATTAAAAAAAAAAAGAAGAAGAAAAGAAGCAGTTTTTCTTTGGTAGACATTAAAATTAAACCATTTCTTATCCCAGTAAACAACTGTGGAGTTCATTTTCAAGAGTAACTGCTGCTGCTTCTTCTTCATGTGCCATGTCCCTTCAGGACGTAGGCAACCATGGACTTCCACTTGGCCATGTCTCTTGTTGCTCTCAATATATTTGCCCTTGGTATCTTTCCCAAACCCTCCTCCACCATCTTTTTGTTCAAACCTATCAAGTACGTCTTGCGCTGCTGTTCTATCTCATTTTCCTTCTATTCATCCTGTGAGTATTAAATTCTCCAGGCCCTCCTTCCTCATTATGTGTCCCAGGAAGTTCACCTGTCTCTTCCTGATGTTAAGTATCAGTATTCTTCTCATTTGCATCCTCTTCAACACCTCATCATTGCTCATGTGCTCCATCCATGGTATCCTCAGAATCCTTCTGTAAAACCACATTTCTGCTGCCTCAAGCCTCTCCTTCATCCTTGATGAGATCATCCAACATTCACTTCCATACAGAAGGATAGATATCACATCCAGCACTCTTTCCTTTGTTTCCAATAAGATTTTCCTGTCTCTCAGTACTCTGGTCAGCTTCTGAAATGCATCCTTGGCCATGCCACTGTGTCTTTGGATTTCCATATCACACTTTCCATCCTCTGTCAGAACACTTTTCAGGTATTTAAATTTCTTCACTTGTTTTATTTTAGTTCCTCTGACTTGTAGTTGGCATATTGGGCTCTTCTTTTTGCTGATGACCATACATTGTTTTCTTGAAGTTTATGCTCAGTCCTTTCTTCTTGCTTTCTTTTGATACCTTCTGTAGAAGGTCCTGCATTTTCCTTTCTATGTCTGCTGCTAGTTAGTCTATTTTAGACCTATCAGACATCAAGAAGGTCTAGAAAACAATATATGTTCATGAACCCCCACATTAGTGTAAAATGATCTAGAAGCATGGTTGTTCCATACAATCTTCATTACATCATTAAAGAACAATTGGATTATAACAAATATTTGTCCAGAGACAGCATAGCCCTTGAGCTTGTGAAGAAGGCTAGCATGCCAAACACCTTCAAGATATCTGAAACCACAACAAGATCTCTGCTGTTCTCATCTAAAGCCCGAAAGACAAATTCAGTAATAACTGTTAATATTTCAGTGTTGACATAAAGAAACAAAAGCCATATTGCTTATCTAAAATAAGACCATGTGAGGTTCTCAATTGATTTGGAATTGATAAGCACCTCTAGTACTTTGCCAAAAAGAGATGAAAGACTAATAGAACAATAATTTGAAGAATCAGAAGATTCACCAAAGTTCTTAAAGACAGGAACTACAAAAAAAGCAAGAAGCAGCAACACATTCATTGTAGAGTTTGGAGAGTTCAGGAGATTTGCTTAAGACAAAGGCAGGTATTCAAAAAAAGGTACAAATGGAATGGGATAAAAACTCCATTAAATGAATCTCTCCATTAAAAATGGCTTCACTTTTGTTTTAAAACCAGATAATAAAATTTTATTGAACTTTTCAGAAATTATTCAGTAATTAATAAAATTATTTTAAAATATTATTAAATTTTGAAGAAATATTTTTTACATCTGTCATTGAGTTAAAATATGAATGTGCATATGTAAGCAAATATACACACACAATTTGTATGAAATTGAAGTGGACATCTGTATAGGATTAATTTCCCTTTCTGGTAACAATCCTTGAATAACAAAAAAAGAGTATGAGCTAAAATATTTGATTCTTTGAAGTCATTTTTATGACTCAGTCCATATTTAAATATAAATATAAACTTCTAATAAATGTTTTATTCTAAACAGACAAACAATTTATAATTGAAATCTGATAATCTTGCTATCAGCTCAGAGAAGTGACAGTAATCAAGATAGGTTTTGCTACTTAATTTACCTTTATCAGAATGTTTTGTTTTTTTTTGGAGGGGGGGGGGAGAAAGACAAATAATGAAACCAGTTAAATTTGTAAAGAGATTCCTACTTATTCCTTATATATATATATATATATATATATATAGTGAAGTTAGAATGAACAAAGATAAAAGATAAAAAATATTCAAGAAGAAATATCAGTTACCTGGAAGGAAGAAGTTGTCATCAACAGAGTGTTATATTT
The DNA here is from genome assembly GCA_037127315.1 of Ascarosepion bandense. NCBI lineage: Eukaryota > Metazoa > Mollusca > Cephalopoda > Sepiida > Sepiidae > Ascarosepion > Ascarosepion bandense. Next base: position 424,921 of record JBBBDQ010000201.1, on the reverse strand, counting down.
GTTGAAGTAAAAATTACATTCTGAAGGGGGTACAAAGCATAAAGGATGAAAATATAGCAAATGGAAATTAATGTGCACTTCCTCTTGGCAATTTTTTCTTAATCAGCACTGGAAAAATACAATCTTAATCTAGGTGACTGGTAAAGTAAAAAGAATTTCTTGTAATTTGGTTCAGAACCAAAAGTACAACATCAGTGACACTAATAGTAAAGTAAATGAAATCTACTGAGAGAAAGACACTGGTAGGAGAGAAACAATCATTTCTTTTGTTAGTCTGAAATAGTGTATTGTATTTGGACTAACATGATGAATGGTATTATTTTTGTTTTTAACTACTGTAATAGAAGTGAAAAGAAAATTATATTAAGTTACATATTCCCCATGCAAATATCTGATTTACAGTAACCAGAATTAACTTTCTTTATAAAAGCAATTTAGGTGATGTTTTTAAAAGCATATGTTGAATTTAAATCAACTTTATGTGTGGGTTCTCAAGACTGCCCAAACTTCCCAAATATAGAGTAAAACATTTATTTTAAAAATAAATATTGAGGATCCAATATTATATGTGGGCTTTATATTCTGCCAAAGAACTCAAATATGGAGTGGAAAAACCGTATACACACCGACACATTATATACATATATACACCTTTTTGAAAGAATAAGAAAGGAAACAAAAAAATCTGGAATTCAAGAAAGATAAAATTAAATTACCTAGTGGTTATGATGTTTTGTTTTTAATGTTTATAAAAAAAATGTATTAAGATTTGTTTCAAATTAATCTTAGTATTTAAAATGTTATAGAGCTTCATTCTATTAGGTACATTAATTATGCCATTACTGTTAGCAATAGACCAACCATTTGAAAATACTTATTAAATAAAATTTACTTTAAGATACCTACATTTTAATTTATGAAAATTATATTTAAAATTTGGATAAGCAAATAAAAATTACCAAAAAGCATTAAAAAGTCAGAAAAAAAAATTAAGATCAAGTATCAAATAATATTATACACTTATAACTTTAACAACATAAAAATATTACTTTAGATAAAGAACCTGGAAATACTGTTTTAATTTGTTTTTAAATTTGCTGGCTGTGGTATTTAAGATCATGAATTTCAATATCAAATATTAAAAATGTAATTTTCAATACAATGAAACAGCCAAAACTTAATTACTTTCATGGCATATAAAAAGTGTTGATCACATTTATATCTGTTATTAGCAAAATTATGAAAGTATAAAGTATTAGAAATAGCTTGCAATTAGAAAAATAGATTGCCTGCAAAGCCATATATATATATATATATATATATATATATATATATATATACACACACATCACTGGATAAGGAACAAATAGGAAATGTTTATAAATTTAAAATGTCTTGCTTTTATCTAAGTTTCACCAGAAAATGAAATATGAAGGTGAAAAGAAAATTCTGGTATTTTTATTTTTGTGTTGTTTGTTTTTCATTGGCTAAGCAGATCTTATGTTTATCTGTCCTGTCAAGCTGCATGTGTGTCATAATTCTAGTTTGTTTATGCAGGATTTGGAAGGTATGTGTATGTGTGAGAGAGAGAGAGAGAGTGAAAGAATTTAAGTTACACTGGTTGTGGATATATAAAATGGTAAAAATATAGTTTTAATGTATGCTATATTTATGGGTAAAAGGGCACAATAGGGAGTATGTAAATATAAGTGAACATTAAAGTCAAGGTTGAGAGGTGACAGTGTGTTTCATGCTTGAACACAAGGTTGCATTCAGACGTATGTGCATGTGTGTTAAACTGAGATGAGAATATACATTTTTATATATCAAGAACAGTATTTGGGGAAATTTTATGACAAAATGGAAAAAAGTTTATTTGGGACATATTTTGATAAAGTCCGAAGGACAAAACACATCACAAGTAAACCTTTTCCATTTTATCATACAACTTCCCAATATATTTTATATATATATATATATATATATGTGAAAGATAGAGAGAGAAAGAGAAATAATGTTCGTTCAGTTACAGTTATAATAAACAATCATAATTCTTTAAGCATACTGTTAGATTCATACACTTATGTATTTATAATGGGTTGGAAACAAAGTTCCTGCACAACTTTGTGTGTGTGTGTGTGTGTGTATATATATATATATATAACCTCAGAGGTACATTCATATTTTAGTAATGATTTCTTATAAAAAGAGTCAATTGAATTTGTAAGGATATTTTTCTTAATATCAAGTATGAATTTTAAAGAATTATGTACAATTGTTGGATCACATTTGTTTGCAATAAATTTAAGTCCAAGGTAAGGAGGAGGGGGAAAAAGTGAGAGAGAAAGATGATAAAAATTCTTCAACACCTGTCAAAGTTTCAGCCTCTTTATATTTCTCTCTTACCCACATATGGTTATGACCACAAAACCAAATGTGAAAACAAGAGTTTTCAATAGAGCTTTCACCATGGCAGTATTTAAAAAAAAAAAAAAAAAAAAAAAAAAAAAAGGAAGATATTAAAAAAAAAGTTGGTAAAAAGAAGAAAAAAAAAAACAAAAAAAAAAACTGGTCATCCAAAGAGAAGTTTCAATTTGAATATTTGACTTCAGTTTTGGTTACCTTCACGTTGCTTCTCTCTGATAGCAAAAATTTCCTTCATTGTAACACGAGTTAGTAACTGAAGAAAACAAGAAAACATAACACTTTAGTATTTTTTTTCAAACAACTTTAATAATCCATAAAAACCAATTTACAGAATAAAAACAAAAAAGTATTTAATTCATTAAATAAAAATATAAAACCACAGACTCATCCATTTTTTTCCTGTAAAGAGGGAAGTTAAAAAAATAAGTATCCCAGTTTTCCTGTGTGTACTTCTATACACACACACATATATGTTCCGTAAGTAAAAAACACAGCAGATGTATATGTACAAGGAGGTAGTGCTTATAAACAAGAATTCTTTTCCATTTTACCATTTTGTGAGTGCATTACTATTATGTGTTATAATCATTTCTAAAAGACAATGAATGTAATTTATAATACAAGTTGAACATCAACACAGACATAAATTGATAAGTAGTATAAATTTTAAATTTTAAATTTTTGAAGAAAATGTTCATTTTCTTCACCATTTAGTCATTTCACAAAGCAGTATTTTAGCATAAAAAAATAAAAAGGGAAAAGTGTTTTATTTTCAGAATTATTTTTCAATCATTACATCAAACTTTTAATGTGATTGTTATATACATTCCAGTTTATTAACTGTATTAAAAAAAACAAAACAAAACAAAAAAAAAGAAAAATGGAAATGAAAAGTATCATTTGTTGTAATTTAGTATTTACTCTCAATCATAAAAAATACTGGCAATTAAAATATCTCACATATCTTGCATATCACATAGGTATATGAACTGGTCGGATATTATTATTATTCACATTATATTTTAACTATTTTTTGCCAATTGTATCCTCTAGCCTTCATCAGATATATATTGATCTGGGTAATGTGATAACAACAAAGAGAACAATACTCCAAATATAAAGTAAATAATCACAGCTTTCATCCTAGAAATTTAGACAGAAATGATAGGATATTACTTTTTAAATTCATGAATGCAATACAGATATTAAAAAAAGAAATAAATAAAAATAAATAAATTATTAATTTCCGTCATTCCTAGGACAATGTATTCGTGTTTGGTGACTTTAACGCTCACCACAACAAGTGGCTGAAGAACGCTGTCACTGACCCTGCTGGTGTCCACACCATGAACTTTTCAATCACCCAATCCCTTACGCAAGTAGTGGACTTCCCCACGCGTTTCTCCGACAACCCTAACGGAAGGGACTCACTTCTAGACCTCTGCTTAACTTCCATCCCTGACTTTTGCACTACCAGACAACTCTGCCCACTCGGAAACTCTGACCACACTGTAGTGTCCGTCAATATTTCACTCCACTCCCGCCCGACCCATGAAACCCAGACAAGTAGAATATCCTACTGCTATCAAAGAGCAGACTGGGATTCGTTCCGAGACTTCCTCTGTGACATCCCTTGGAACGTCTTTAGTCTTCCTATCGAAGAATGTGCATCCGAGGTCTCCTCCTGGGTTAAGGCTGGTATCGATGCCTTCATCCCAGCTAGGAAATTCCAGCTTAAATCTCATTCGTCTCCATGGTTCTCACCCACTTGCTCGACTGCCATTGCCCACCAGAATCATTTCTTCGACTATCGTAACTACATGTCGGACCAAAACAGGCGCCTTTTCACTTCAGCTCGTAAAAAGTGTAAAAGGATACTTAACGAAGCTAAGATGTTGTTTGCTGCCAGAATGAAGCAACGCATAGCATGCTCTAAATTCGGCTCTAAAGACTACTGGCGACTCTGTAAAAGAGTACTTAACAAGAGCAAGTCCACAATACCCCCGCTAATCAACAAATTTGAGGTCCTCACCTCCCCAGCAGATAAGGCTGAATGCTTTGCCCGCAGATTCTCAAACAATTCGAGTCTGGACTCATCTGGAGTTATTACACCCGACTTCTCACCTAGAACCGAGGCACAACTGAATGATGTCCACATTACACCTTCGCTTGTCTCTAAGATAATCTTAAAACTTGACCCTCACAAAGCGAGCAGTGGTGACGGAATCCCAACCATAGTCTTAAAGAAATGTGCCCCTGAACTCTCCTCTGTCCTTTCTAAGCTCTACAACCTCTGCCTATCTGCTTCCTGCTTTCCTGTCTGTTGGAAATCTTCCTCTGTAGTTCCTATATTTAAAAACACTGGAGAACCCTCTGACCCTGCAAATTACCGCCCTATCAGCCTTCTTCCGATCTTTGGCAAAGTGTTCAAAGCCATTATCAATGCCGAGGTGGTTCAGCATCTCACAGCACACAGGCTCCTCTCAGACAAGCAATATGGTTTCCGCTTCACCAGGTCTACTGCTGATATGCTAACGACCATCACCGAGTACATATACCAGGCACTCGATAGGAATGGCGAAGCCCGAACCGTTGCATTGGATATATCTAAGGCGTTCGACAGAGTTTGGCATGCTGGCCTTCTATGTAAACTGCAGAGCTATGGTATAACTGGACATTTGTTTCAACTAATCCAGTCATTCCTCTCTAACCGCACAATGAAGGTGGTATTAAACGGACATGCCTCTCAGAACTACCATACAAACGCAGGTGTCCCCCAAGGCTCCATCTTAGGTCCTACACTCTTCCTGATATACATTAATGATCTCCCTGATTCCATAAGAGCCCAAATAGGTTTGTACGCCGATGACACCACAGTTTACTCTCGCCTCCTACAAAAATCTGGTGTAGGCGTCAAAGCTAACCTCGCAGCCGAGATTGAAAAAGACCTCCAATCCATATTGGACTGGGGTAAGAAATGGCTGGTAAATTTTAATGCTTCTAAAATGAAGCTACTCTCAATTAACCATCATCGACAATCTTACCTACCTCCCATTAGCATGGACCAGGCTTGCCTCCCAGAGAGTAAAACACTATGCCTCCTTGGTCTCACACTTTCAGCGGACCTCAAATGGAATGACTATATTGAATCCATTGCTAAATCCGCTGGTATGAAAGTTGGTTCTCTGTGTAGGGCCCGGAAGTTTTTTCCGTCTAAATCTATTCTGCACATTTATAAATCTACCATCCGCCCGTGCATTGAATACTGCTGCCCCTTCTGTTCTCCTCGGGCTTCTCGATAAGGTTCAGAGGAGGGTCTGTAATGTGATTGATACTGACTTGGCAGACCGCCTGCAGTCTCTCTCCCACCGGCGCGACGTGGCTTCCCTGTGTCTCTTCTATAAATACTTTCACGGCTTCTGCTCCGATGAACTTAGATCACTAGTGCCCCCTAAATACGAATTTGAACAAGATACTAGATTAGCAACTAGATCCCACCCTTTTACAGTGAAACCGATAAAATGCAGCCGTAACTTCTACTCCAACAGTTTCTTTCCTCGCACTTCCCGACTGTGAAATTCTCTTCCAAACGATTGCTTCCCCGACAGCTACAATCTCCAGGAGTTTAAATGTAAGGTCAATAGACACCTCCTAACACACTAATCTGCTCCCATTCTATCAAGCACTCTTCCCAACCCTCATCCTTGCTATCCTTACTCATCTGTCACCTTCCTCCTGACATTCCCTATGTCTAACCACTCCTTCTCTTTACCTTCCCCTATGTAGCCCCATGCGCAATAGTGGCAGTGGAATGCCTTGCTTGGGGTGAGATGATTAAAAAAAAAAAAAATCAAATTAACTCCTTATTATGTAGGCTTTCATTTATTTATGTATTCTTTAGATAGTAAAAGGTTTTCACCGGAATACAGTTTAAGTTAACGTGGTCACCGGAATACAGCTTAAGTTAAGGTGGTTAATGAGATTTAATAAGCAGTGCAATTTATTTAGAATATCAAAATGATGTTTCCATTAAGAAAATGTGAAAATAAGTATCACTGAATTTTATCACATATTTGTATTTATCCACTTTGCTAAAAATGCAGCTACACAATGTTTTTTTTTCTTTTTATTCTGTACATTAATTGCCACCTTAATACCTTCAGTGCCAACATTATTTTTGTTTATGTGTGTAGAGTAGGAATAGATATCCTGGAAAATGGGTATTAGTTACAATAGTGTACGCAGGACAAAACGAAAATCAAGAGTAAATTTCAAAAAGGAGAAGTTACATAATTAATATCTTTTGGCACTGAACATATTAAATAGTTTATATGGCTGTATCAATTTGAGAGATTGTTCGGATAATTCTTTTGAGAGATTAGGAACTGTCAGACTAAACTGGTACGAGGTAAATGAGACTGGCAAACAATCTGGAGAAGGAAAACTGATGTCATAATAAAAAGGGATGTGGATCTTGTAAATCCCTAAAAGTTAACAGTTCAGTTCTTGTAACAGTTTGATTTTTTAGATGTTAGTTTTTCTATTTAAAATGTTACTAACATGTTTGGCTATTATACGATTGGGCAAGTTTTCACATAACTTAATTTGCTTATCCGATAATACTATAGGCAATATTAATCATAGAAACCAATAAGACTTCTTGAAATACGGAAAATGACTCAAATTTAACATTTTAAGGTGAGGAAAATTTTTGTCAACAGAGTGATTAAAGAACTAAAGTGACAAATAGTCAATGAATTAATAAAGGTTCAAATTATTTATTTTTTGACTGACTAAACTTTCAGATATATATTTCAGTAGTCAGTAAAAATTTATATAAAGTAAAAAAGCTAAAATATTATCTTTGTAGCTTTAATAGTGTCATATTATAACACTTTTGAATGGTTAAATGGTGTCACATTTTTAATGGTCTTTAGCATAATAGAGATTCATAGCCTGACACAATTTTGATCCAAAAGTTTCATTGATATTCAATCTAGGTTGTTTACTGAGTACATTAACAAAGAAGAGAATATGTTGAAAAATAAATGTTTGCTGCATAAAATAATTTTTTTCATTATTATACTGCAGCTCTATAGATATAAATGTTGATTTTTGGCATGCTAAAACTTGTTTATATCAAAGTAGATCAATTGTACTGTTCCAGAAAATACCTAACTCCTGCCATGCACCATTTTTATAAGAATCAGATCAAACTAAGAATGAACTATAGCTGCCATATCTGGGCTGGTGCTACCCAATCCTCTGTCCAGCCTTGACAATTCAAAAGCATTCATATGGCCTTGTGGGTGATGAAATATTCTCTACCCTGCAACCCTTACCCGGCAGACAAAATGTCGCCAGCCTTTTATTACTGTATCATTATTACTATACCAGATGTTCAGATGAGATGCATAACTTAGTGCCATATTATAGATGTGTAAGTCATAATTTAATGCAAAAAAAACAAAAAACAACAAACAAAAAAACAAATAAAAAAGTATTGTGTTTTGAAAATAATCATCAAAGCAAAAAACTGCAAAGACAAATTTGTGACTCCTGTATTTATCTTTTCAAGTGCCAATATGAAAAATCAAAGGCAAGAAAATTATTAAAAAATAAATAGGATAGAATATGTCAGTCACAACGTAATTTTAAGTACAATAAATATTAATTTTTCAAATTCAGCAAATATATTTAAGCTTTTAAGAAACAATAAAATTAACATTTTTGGGAATAACAACATCATTAAATAAAGTTGACATATCACTTTAAAATTATACAAATTTTTATTTTTTATTTTTATGTGCAGAACTGCTTCATATCATTAATCGAAATGATCAAAATAATGCATTAACATTGGCCATAAAGTTGTCTTTTATAGCAGACATTTGACGAAATGGGCTGTATGCAAATAAGTACATTATCATGGTTCTCTTACAAAAAATGAATCCTTAGTATTCTGTACATGGTCAAAAATATTATTAAAGAATATATGAAAGCAATTTAAATAAAAACAAAAGTGGAATCAGAAGAGATTATTTAACAAATTAAGTATTAAATAACTTAGAATTTTTGGTAGAGAATAAAGAGAATGAACACAAACACACACACAGTGGAGCACTGAAAATTTTTCAGCCCAATCAAAAAGGAATTCCAAAATAAATTTTTAAGTTTGGTCATTCAGTTGGTTTCAGAACTTTTCAGTATTGGCTGAGATAACAGCTGACAGCTTTAATAGCTAGCCAGTCACTGTTGCAGACACTTGCATATAACTTAGCATGATGAATAGTTTGAACAATGCCAGTATGACAATGACTTCTGAACAGTTTCATCTACCCAATTTAATTCATCAGGCTTTCATCAACCTGTGGCTTAGTTTTCAAATACTTTCCAAAGGTGTGAAATATTAAAATTAATAACATCAACAAATCATCTTGACAAATCAGCCACAGTAAGATCCCAGCCTAGGCTTCACAGTTGGAAGGCAAGCATTCTAACTAGTTAGCCACATGCCTATATATATATATATATATATATATATATATATATTTGAAAATGAAGAAACTGACAGTACAAAAAGTAAAAGACATGGATAAAGGCTAGCAATAGCTGAAAGCACTCAGACATTGGACAATTTATATTTAAACATGTACTTGAGATCAGGAAAATTATCCAAAATATAAAACAAAAATCCTTAAGAACTTTTGTTGGTCTTTAATCAAACACATCCAAATATTTTTTTATGTGTTTGTGTGTGTGTGTGTGTGTGTATATATATATATATATATATATATATATATATATATTTTAATTTTGTTATTACAATGGTTTCTAAAAGCATTATATCAAGACACAAAAATTTTTTTGTTTCAAAACATTGTTCTTCTTTAGGTGATATTTTGAGAACAAATGGTAAAAATGATTTATTTTAGAAAATATAAAATTAATTCATGGTTATTTAGAAAGTTAAGGAGGAGTGATTGAAAAAAGTTAAAAATGATTATGGGTGTGTCTGTGTTACTGAATCAAAAGTGAGAATTAGGTTGAACTATAAAGTTGAACATTTAGGTCATATGAAAGAAATTGTTGCATTATGTCATGATAAAATGGTGTTTTTTATTTGTCTAGGGAAGATACATAATAGAAACATATTATTCAAATATGTAGACATTGGTTTTTAACAGCATATCAGATTTTAGGTTTTTATAGTTATTTAATTTTTATACTAGTGTATGTGTTAAAGGGCCTAAATTGTTTAGGTTAAAATTTGAATTAAGTAATTATGGTAAACTAAGTTATATTGGTGTTATGAAAACCAAATAAGTATTGTATGGGTCATTAGTTTTAATAAAATAATTGTTATGTAATATTAGATCATAAATCATAAATGAACATTATAATTAATTAAATTTTAAAGTGAATTTAACTCACTGGTGTCCCCTATATATGAATTTACTTGAGCCACAATATTAGCAACTAGATCCCACCCTTTTACTGTGAAACCAATAAAATGTAAACAGAAATTCTACTCCATCTGCTTCTTTTCTCGCACTTCTCACCTGTGGAATTCCCTTCCATTTACTTGCTTCCCCGACAGCTACAATCTCCAAGAATTTAAATGTAAAGTCAATAGTCATCTCCTATCTCACTAACCTGCATCCTCCCTCTCATGCTCCTTTCTCCATCCACTCCACTCTCAGCAGTATTCTCACCCTTCTCTTACCCACTTCCTGACCCCCCTAACCTGTCACTCTTTCTCATAACTTTCCTCCTATGTAATTCCCTGCAAAACAGTGGCAGTAAAATGTGCCTTGCTTGGGGTGGTATAATTATAAAACAAAAAAATTTATATTTAAGGTGTTTACATAATACTGTCAATTCATTTCTATGATTTAGCAGTACTTTACTTTTAGGAAACTTTATAACATGCAGCTTTTCATTCGGGCACAGAGGGCAAATATAGAATAATTTACAGATTCTTGCTTTTTTAGAATTTTTCATTTTACCTTGGGGGTTTTATTTGTTTCTTTTAACTGCCAAAAATACACAGAAATGGATGTTTGGTTTAGGGATGCGTTATTCTTGAAGGAAGTTAAATTTCCTTCATATGACTTAAATGTTCAACTTTATAGTTCAACCTAATTCTCACTTTTGATTGAGTTATACAGACACACCCATAATCATTTTGTTTAACTTCACCCAACCAGCCCTCCTTAATTTTCTAAATAACCATAAGTTCATTTTATATTTTCTAAAATAATTTTCACTATTTGTTATTAAAATATCATTTTTTTTTATGTAGTGATATAATGCTTTTATAAACCATTGTAATAACAAAATCACAATATTAATCTCTACTGTGTATTGAGCACTTTTTATAAAAGTAAATACAACAAACAGTGTTTTTTTTTTTAATCTATCTGTTCTTTCACTTCCTTATAATACATAAATAAATAACAATTACTTTTGAATACTGGAGTGTCCACATAAGTGAGTCAGCAAGTTATATTCAAGTTTTTTTTTCAAACCCTTTTTAAAAACAACTGCATTTATTTTTAATTTTTCAACTAATCCAATTTTCCTATATCTAAACTTTTTAGATAAATGATGGTTAATATTTAAAGTATCTTTGCATTTGTTAGAGACAATTTATTTTTATAAATTTAATATTCAGTAACAAAAAACATTTACCACACAATATTTTTCAAACAGACATTTTTATGCCCTAAAAGTTATTCAAGCCTTAAATAAAGTACAATGCTCTAAGATCAAATTAAAATTAACACAACTTAGCTCCAAGTCTACTTTTGTCTTTTGGTCATTTATGCCAAAATTCTGGTACTTATAACTTGATGAGGTAAAAGTCAACTTTCAGATAAGTTGCAGTGTTTATTAATTTGAATACACACACACACACACACACACACACACACACAAACTACACAAATCTATCAGTCATATTGTAAATATCTTCTCAAATTTAAGTACAAAAAGTATTTTAGCAGGAAAATTTTGAATTCAGTTGAATATCAATCCAATAATTCATATACTACATTGTATATTCTGAAAAATGAAGGGTTAATTTAAAAACTGATAAAAAAATTTCATAGAGTAGAATAGAATTACAGCTAATTGAAAAAATTATAAATATAAATTAATTTTATCAGTGGAAGGCAGTAAAATAAATAAAAGATTATCGCTTTATTATAAAACTTTCAACAGATGTAATAAATGAAAAGTTGTCATGTTGATAAAATGGAAGTTACATCTTTATCAGCTGATAGTTAAAAAAAAGTTTGAAAAATCAAGAAAAGTAAAACGTTTTACTAGCAACTTATTAAAACATGACTACCGACTTTAAAAATGCAGTAGTGTGAAATTAAAAAATTCAATCAGATGCATTCATTGTTTTTTTTTTTAATTGATGATCCATCACAAATCTTAGAGAAAAAAAATAAATGAAAGCATCAGGAAAGTTAGACAGATTCAAGAAAATATTTCTGTACCCCAAATGTGTTGCAAAAAAACACACACACACACAAAATAAACAAGCATGTTACTTCTAATTAATAAGCTAATATCAGTATTCCATTCAAGGGATTATTAATAGTTTTTTCTTTTAAATAATGTTGGACAAAATTTTGACTTCTTTTTATGTAAACATAAAAAGCCAAATTTTGAAAACCATAAACATAGGATGGAATTCAACTTTATTAAAAAAAACATTTTTTGGTTTTCAACTTACAAAATGCAATAAGTAAAGCATGAATCTTTTGGTCAGTTAATTAACGATCAACCTTTTCAATAGAGTCATTTTTAATAAAAATTGAAAATAAAATTCTTATTTTAAAATCAACTGCATGTAGCAATATTTGTTGAACACACACACGAAATACACATGCACACGACTATATATGACATATGCTGCCAAGCTTGAAAAGGACCTCCAATCTGTAGTGGACTGGGGTAAGAAATGGCTCGTAAATTTTAATGCTTCCAAAACGAATCTGCTATCAATTAACCATCATAGACAATTGCACCTACCTCCCATTAGCATGGAACAGGCTTACCTCCCAGAGAGTAAAACACTACGCCTCCTTGGCCTCACACCCTCAGCGGACCTTAAGTGGAATGACTATATTGTATCCATTGCCAAATCTGCTGCTATGGAAGTTGGTTCTCTGTGCAGGGCCCGGAAGTTTTTTCCGTCTGAATCTATCCTGCACATATATAAATCTACCATCCGCCCGTGCATTGAATACTGCTGCCACATCTGGTCGGGTGCCCCTGCTGTCCTCCTTGGGGTTTTTGACAAAATACAACAAAGATTCTGTAATGTGATTGATACCGACTTGGCAGACCGCCTGCAGTCTCTCTCTCACCAGCGTGACGTGGCTTCCCTGTGCCACTTCTATAAATACTTTCATGGCTTCTGCGCCGATGAACTTAGATCACTGCTGCCCCCTAGGTACGAATTTGCACAAGATACTAGACTAGCAACTAGGTCCCACCCTTTTACAGTTAAACCGATAAAATGTAACTGCAATTTCTGCTCCAACAGCTTCTTTTCTCGCACTTCCCTCCTGTGGAATTTCCTTCCACATGCTTGCTTCTCCGACAGTTACAATCTCCAGGAGTTTAAATGTAAGGTTAATAGACACCTCCTAGCACATTAACTCGCTTCCATTCTCTCAAACACACTTCCTACCTACCCAACCTTCATCCTCTGTATCACTAACCGTCTATCACCCTCCTTCTGACATTTCCTATATTTAACCACTCTTTCTCATCACCTTCCCATATGTAACCCCTTGCGCAATAGTGGCAGTGGAATGCCTTGCTTGGGGTGAAATGATTAAAAAAAGAAAAATATTTTATTATACAAGTAAATATTTTCACAGTAAAATTGGTATTAAGTAATATATATTGGTAAAACTATCAAGAAATATATTTTTATGAATACTATGACATTAATTTTAGCTGATAATATTGTTTTTATGAGAAATATTTACTAGTTATGAGATTGTTCATCAAACTGTAAATAAATGATATAGTTAATATATTCAGTTTCATATCCAGAGAGATTGCAATGGCTTTTAAGAAAAATAGAGAAACAAGATATTTTCAAGTTAACAAATGATAGGAATACAACTTTAGAAATTTCACAAAAGTTCAATAAAAATCAAAAATCAATCAAAAAAGAAATTGAAAAAATTGTTAAGAGAAAAAAATAATAAAAACATAAGAAAAACTTGATTTAAAAAGGATGAAAATAGTAACAAAGACAAAAAACAGATTGACTAGCAAGAAAATGTATTTGAAGATGATATTGCAAATTTAATGCAAAATATTAAAAAGATTAGCTGAGAATAAACAAAGTATCACTTTTAAATAAACAATAATAAGAGACAAGTAAAGTGTATGAAGTAGTATATAAAAACTGATTTTGCAATAGTAATTTTTAGTGATGAATGTAGAACATTTGATAAAAAACAGATTGGGTCCTTCATGGAAATTGTCAACTGACACAAAAGACAACAGTACAGAGGTAGAGTAATGTTTTGGGCCAGTAGTGCAGGCAGTAAAATTATAAGTTCCTTCAAAGTTTATAATTTCAAGATAAATGCAGAAAATTATTACATTTTTTGAGTGCTACAAGTCACAAGAAATATTAAGCTTCTTTATGTGCCATGTCCCTTCAGGGATGTAAATGATCATGGCTCTCCACAATTTTCTGTCTTTCAGAGTTTTTAAATTTTGTCTTTTTGTTATTTCTTCTAAACCTTGTTCCATCATCCATTTAATCAAGTTCACTGAGTAGGTTATGCATTGTTTGCTCTGTTCCTCTTCAATCTGTCCTGTATGTATCAAATTTTCTAAGCTCTCTTTCCTCATGTGCTTTAGAAATTTCAACCTGTCTCTTCCTTACATGTCTTTTTGTTTCTATTTTCTCTAAAACATCACTGCTCACATATTCGATCTATGGTATCTTCAGCATCCTTCTACAGAAGCACATTTGTTGTTTCAAGTCTTTTCATCTTTGAGTAGATTGCCTAGCATCCACTGTCATATAGGCAGATAGATATCACCTAACAGTTCAGTACTTTTTTTCTTTGTTTCAAACAAAATTTTTCTGCTTAGCTTTAGGATTGCATCTTTGGCTATCCTAATGCGCCTTTCGGATTTCAGTGTTACACTTTCCTTCCTCTGTTAAAACAATTTCCAAGATATTTAGATTTTTTTTTTTACTTGCTTTGGTATCTCCAATTTGCAATTCACACTCTGATCTGACAATCATGCATTGTCATCTTGCAGTTGATGTTTAATCCTTTCTTCTTACTTTCTTTCACTACCTTCTGTAGGAGTTTTGTAGTTTCCTTTCCATGTCTGCTATCAACATTGTGTCAGCTGTATATCATGTGTTAAGATTGTGGCAGCTATTAATAAATCCTGGTAAGATATCTCTCTCAGAATTACTGGTATGGGTTGAATAAGTCCAGTGACTTATCTAACACCCCTATTTTTGTATATCTGCTGAACTCATTTTCTATCCATATACAGGCAGTTTATCTGCCAGTATAGGTTCTTTGTCTACGGCTATATCATGTTGAATACGCCGGTTCCCGTCTGATCACCGAAGTTAAGCAACACCGAGCCTGGTCAGTACTTAAATGGGTGACCATTTGGGAATACCAGGTGCTGTAAACACAAGGACCAAGAATGGTCTTGCGGTCCTCCAGGTTTGGGGGTTGGGTGCAGGGCTCACAACCCTGCCCAGAAAAACAGTTTGTTACTGAAACAGCAACAAAAAGTTGCTGCCCTATGCACCATCTGGGTGTGATGAATAAATGATGAAACACATCAAGGTTACTAAGCAGTTCTAACAGTCATTCTTTTGTTGTGCAAGAGTTCTGATATATTCATTCCATCTTTAATATATTTTTTTCTTTCTCTAATATTAGCATTCCGTCCTTAGATTTTATGCATCCTGTTGATGAGTATATTTTTTGTCCTGTTCTCTTACTTGTATAAATATCTGCTTGAACTATGATACTCATTCTTTCTATTTCTGCACATTTTTGTGAAGACATTATTCCTCTTTAGATTGTCTGCATTTGTTCCTAATTTCTGCGTAGTATCCTATATTGCTTCATTTACTGACATTTTTTGTCTCCTTTTCATCATGTCAAGAATATTATCTGTCATCCATTCTTTATTTTCCTTTGGCATAATCTTAATTGCTGATGGCACTAAAGCTTCTCTTAATGTGTCACACTTTGAGTTTCTATTTTCATTTTGTCCATCGTATCTGCTTTTCACACTGTCCATATATTTCTCCTTTAGATTAGAGTTGTTTGTGAGTGTTATATTGTAATTTGGGTGCTGCCTAAGTCTCTTCAATTTCTGTAGTTTCACACTAAGTTTTCATATTACTGGAATATTGGCACTTGGATATGCTTTTCAGCGTAAAACTGCATTTCTGAATCTCTTAATAGTTATGTAGTAGATTTAAGTTTTTGATTTTCTTCCTGAGCATTCTTTAAGAGTTCCTAATCCAAATTTGCCAACTATTTCACCATCTCTCTCCTTGACTTGTTTGGTATTAAAGTCTTCTATGACAACTGTAATTTCTTGCAATTTACATTGAGCATTGGAAAGAGTATTCATGTAAGACAATGCTTCTTCACATTTCAAAAAGATGACTATAGACCACTACAATACATACACAAAATTCTAAAGACCCAAATCAATGGAATGGCCTCCAGCATACAGATATTAATTTTAAAAAAAAGAACTAAAAAATCTAAGGAGTCCATATTAATATTGTAAAATGATAATTTACTCATGTATATTGTATTTATCAGATATGTCTCTTTGACCTATAATTTTTTAGATATTTATAAATAAAAAATTATGTTGCTCTTAATTTGCATCATAAAACAGGACACCCATCAAAACAATATTTTCGATAAGAATAGATATAAGCTGAAACTCACATGATATATTGCTCAAAAAATTTATAGGCATATGCTGATAATCTGGTTACATTAGTTGGTTAATACCAATTTTATTGTGAAAACACTGACTTGCATAATAGAATCTAACATTATATAGAGGATATGCTAAAAAGGTTCTCAGCTCAAGCAAGAATGAGTGCCATGAAATATACAGGCTATTCCAAAATATAAATATTCACCTCACAGTTCAAGTGATATTAATAAATTCTTGGTCTAAACCACTTACCAAAAACTGACAAAATGTCTAAACATAATTTAGTGGAGAGAGGCAGAGAAATCACATCTTGGCAGAGCCAAGAACTTTCCAAACAAAATCTCTCTCATATATATATATATATATATTTATATATATATATATATATATAAATTTTAGGTAAAACAAAGAAGTTTATGCTGTAGTAAATTATTGTCACCCACATATATTAAAGTGTGATTCAAATGAAATATGTTTTTATATATGAAAGTTAGACTGTATACTGCAGTTATCTCCCCATGTTATGACCAGAATGAAAAATGATTTCAAGAGAACCAGGTGCATAAATATAGTCAACAGTAAAATCAGATGCAGAAACTTAACTTTTACAGAAATTTGTGCAACACTAACAGTGAAAGGTTTTAATTTGAACAAACTTGGGTATTTATTGTAACAATAAGATAACATAAATATAGTTTAAATTTTGAATGATTTCTGTATGAAAGAGAAATTTAAGTAGCTATTTATTCAATTTATATATTGTAAATTTGGCCAGTAGTAAAAATAATATTTTTCTTACTTTGAAATTCAGCTTTTTTTTCCTAGGTTACTATAATAATCTATGAAGACAGAAGAAATGTTACTGAAATATTAGTAACATAGATTCAACAAGCATTATTATGGTTGAAAAAGGAGTAGAAAATATTTCAAAATAAAAAAGTCAAATAAAATAGTAAAAATTAGTGAAAATTTGCTGTTTGAATAGCAATATTAGTTTTCTAACAAATAATATATTCCAAGAAAAGGATAAGTAGTTATTTGAGATACTGAGATAGAAATTAGAATTTCCATACTTAGCAAATCCAGAAAAGAAAGCATTTGTCATTATACAAGAAAAATGATGAAAAAATAATTAAAATTACCTTGTCAGTATTGTTTAAAGAAAATATTTATTTAAAGAAGGATTGCTGTCCAGATACACAACTATATATAATAAAACAAGAGAAAACTAAAGAGAAAGCATAAAACAAACCCTAACTTTCTAAAAAGGTCTGAAACAAGAAACTACCTTACGATCAATGCCTATAGTATTTAAGGAAGCTAAATTAAGACAAAGATGAAATAATAACCAGAAATATAGATTAGCTCTTCTGGACATAATTGTAACCGAGTTACATGCCAAAAACACCATCATCAAATTACTGTGCATAGTATAAATATTTAACTATTGTTTAAACATAAATTGAAACATGTCTATTTGTGAGAATAATTTTTAGTTTTGCAAAAGACATCTTGACATTCTTTTGTGTTATTGTTTACTGAGGAGAGTCGTGAAAGAGGGTTTATGGCTAAAACCATACAAAAGAGCAGGACATTTTGGGTAGGTTACTGAGGAAGGTTGTGAAATTGGGTTAATGGCTAAAGCTGTACAGAAGAGCAGGACATTTTGCGTAGGTTACTGAGGAGGGTCATGAAAGTGGATTTATGGCTAAAGCCATAAAGAAAATCAGGACATTTTGGGTAGGTTACTGAGGAGGGTCATAAAAGAGGGTTTATGACTAAAACCATACAAAAGAGCAGGACATTTTGAGTAGGTTACTGAGGAGGGTTGTGAAAGAGGGTTTATGGTTAAAACCGTACAAAAGTGGACATTTTGGGTAGATTACTAAGGAGGGTTGTGAAAGAGGGTTTATGGCTAAAACTGTACAAAAGAGCAGGACATTTTGGGTAGATTACTGAGGAGGGTCATGAAAGTGGGTTTATGGCTAAAACCATACAAAAGAGCAGGACATTTTGCGTAGGTTATTGAGGAGGGTCAGTGAAAGAAGGTTCATGGCTAAAAGTGCAGGACATTTCATGGAGGTTACTAACCAATGCAAAAGTCAATTTAGCCACAACTAAGTCCTGACATCAATAAAATAGACTTTATGATATGGCTCATATTAGGGAGCAATGTTTCACATATCTCAAACTCAAGTGCATTAGACCTGAAAGATGCTCGTATTGTGGTACATTTTGAACCAAGAGTTGGTAATGAAGTCAAGCACTTCACTTGAAATGAGATTAAGAGCTATGTTGAAAGCAAAGATGGCCATGTTGAATTGTAAATATATGTAAAATATTATCAATAAATATAACAATCAACTTTTATTAACTAAAACTTTTATGGCATAAAAAATAGGTAAATGCATATATTGCACCTAGTAATCATTTGATGATTGTGGTTTTGATGTTAGACTAACAATTATAGGTCAGCATCTCTGTCCATATTTCTGGTTATTATATGTGAGAGAAAGTGCTAAAAAGTTCTTAGCCAAATCCACTTACAAAAAATTAAAGCACATGCACACAAATCTTAATGTGTGAGTTCAACAGATGCAAAACTCAGTGTAAGATAAAGAACTTATTGTATATGTTTGTATTCACCTCCAGTAAAATACATTTAGCATTAAGTTTATTTCTAAAACTAACAATTTGAAAGCAAAAATAAATCTGATCATTGTTACATTATCTGTTTAATCTCATAAAAGAACAAATTTAAAAAGAAAAATATCTATAGTTACATAAAAAAAAAAAAAAGAGATTTTTCAGTTTATTTTCAATTAAAGTTTGAAATGCTTAAAGCAGGCTGTAAGTAAAAATTTACTGCCTAATTTTAAGTAGAAAACAAATATATATGTAAAAAAATTATAGCATGAAAATTCACAGAAATGCCAATTGAAATATTGTTTGGTACATTATTTTAGAGAAATGTATAAATAATTACAATAAAAATCTTGCTTGAATAATACTTTTTAAATCATGTTATGCTAAAATAATACATTTTATATTAACTGTAATAAGTAATGTTTTTGAAAATTGTTAGGAATATTATAAGTAGTAAAAAAACATCCACTGGTTTTACTTTAACAGGTTGACATAGATGTGAAATTAAAAAAAAAAAAACAAAAAAAAAAACCCCCAAAAAAACCAAGTGAAACCCACCAAGAAAATAAAGCCCTAAAAATGATGCCTAATAATGGGGGTAATTAAGAGTTAATTTTTTGTGAAATAATGGAATGATAAATACTAAATATGAAACATTTGCTCCCATAATGATGGTTACTTTTAACTATGGAATGTATATGCGAATGTAACAACTATTATGGGACAAAGACAGTAATTTATTTTTGGACAATGGGAGGAGGGCAGATTGAAAATATTTAAAACATGAAAAAAGCACCCTTCTGGTAAAGGGGTAATGTATATGCCCAAAGAAAAAAAATTAATGATTTTTCATTCTTGACAATGACTATGTTAACCAAAGAGATCTTTTTTTACCAATTACAAAGATTAGTAGAAAAATATGTTAAAAGTGAAGATCATCTCCATGGAGACACCATATAGTTGCAATGAACAATCAAATACATTATTAAGAGCATGAGGAAAACCCAAACTGCTTGCATGGCACGTCCATTTTTGAGCTTATTGAAGTTGTAGCAAATGTACCGTAGAAGTGTGCTCAGTTCATTTTGTTGATATGTGATGTATGTACTCACCAGGAAAGCAAAGACATCTGCTGCTATTAACATATAGAAGACACTGTTCCAGCTGTACTTTTCTGAAATTACTCCTGTTAAGAAAGGCCCAACAGCAGCCCCTATAAAAAATTTTTTAAAAAAAAGTAATTTAACAGAGAATTAATACTTTGTAAATTTTAGCATAATTAAAAAAGGAGCAAACTTTAACCTTCATGCCTGAAAAAAAATTGTATCAAAAGGACGGTTTTTACCTTGACACTGCTATTATTTTGTACTATCTTCCCTCCCTTGATAATGTTTACTTTCATTTTTTTTAAAAGTTGAGTTAGCTCAGACATTCATGAATCTATCATGTCAACCATCATGGTTTTGCAGAAAGGTCAGAAGGTCATTAAAGAGGCATTCTGTGTCATTACATAGTTGGTAAATATAGATGGTTGCTTGGTGACTGGCTTGTCTTGCTCCATGGTTAGGTGTCCAGAACAGTAAGTCACTCACCAACCAGTGTCCTGCAAAGCACATTTTGCATTTGTATAGCATTGTAGAAAAACATCACTGGGCCTATAGAGATATGATTTAGTTGGATGTTGTCTCCAGGAGATGTTCAGTATAGCTCTCAGCATCCAAGTATAGGTTCCATTTAGCTTAGTCTCAAATTCTCATTTTGTATGTCAGCTGTGTCTTGCAAAGCACATTCTGAGTTTGCTTAAGGATTGTAGAAATACCAGGAATGGCTCTATAGAGCTGTGATTTAGTTGGATGTTGTCTCCAGCAGATGTTAAGTATAGCTCTCATCATCTGAGTGTAAAATCTCCACTTCAGGGTGTCTGTTAGATCCAGTTTCCAGATTACATCTATTTTAATGCAGTACAGGCTTTAGCTATGCAAATTTTCACATCCTTTTCAGTAGAATTCATCTCGCTTACTAGGCATTTATCTCACTTACTAGATTTTATTGATTCTGCTGAGGTTTGTATTGAGCCTTGCTGGTTGAAATCTATAAATTCAGTTTTACAGGCATTGACAGTCCAACATTGTTGGCAGCATTATCTAGATGGTATAGAAGAACTGTGGCATTGGTAATGATGTCTGCAGGCAGTGATAACTAGGTCATCTGCATAGTCAATATCTGTTAACTTTTTTGCAGGATATGACTTGAGAGTCTTGGTGATAAAGTAAAACCTAGATGATGATGATTAATAATCCTGAGACTCATGAATATTTACTTACAAGATTATAAAAATATGTGAACCAAGTACAATGCAATATTTTTACCTTTCATAAAGATCTATTATTTGCATTTTCTAAAGAAATGTGAAAAAAATCTTTTTATTAAAAAAAAATCTTCAAAAGATTACAATATTATCAAAATATGTAAACTATCTGCAATGCAATATTAATTATTTACCATTTTATAAATACTATGTAAACAAGTTTTTCTTTCATAACTTTATAAAATTATCAATGAATTTGAAAACAAATATTTATTTCTTTATAAGCTGATAAATGATAAACATTGCATTGTATTAATTGGTTTGTATTTTTTAGGTGTCCCATTTTTAGAATGATGTAAATATAAAATTATTCTTGTAAATAAATTTTGAAAGAACAAAGAAAATATATAAATTCAATTTCATATGTTTCACTGAAATTTCAATCACTTTTTAAAACAACAAATGTTGCCAAGAAAGTGAAGGAAGTTAAAATAATAGTGGTGTCAAGGGAAAATAAAAATGTCCTTTTGATACACTGTTTTATTGCAGTCACAAAGGTTAAAGAATGTCTAAAAAAGAATCAATTTTGAGTTTTAACCTTTAAACAGCAAGTATCATCCATCGATATTTCATTGGAGGTCAGTGAATATCATCAAATGAGAATTTCAACTTTTTCTAATAATGCGTTTATTAGACATCCATGATCTGAGTCTAAATGACTAATTGGCAACTTTAGGATTCATGATTGTGTCATTTCCTAGAGTATTTGTATGAAAATAAAACTTAAATAACAAGCCAAATATAGTGTTCAGTCTGCATACTTATCCAAGAGAAAAGATGTGAAAAATTATGATAATTTAGTGCAAAGAATGCACAACTCCATTGTACTGAGATACTTTGAGGAAACTAACATCTGGCTTCATACACTTTTTGATTTAGTTTTATAAATTAAGACAGTTCAAATATGTGCTTGCAGGATCTTGGAGGAAAAAAAAATCTTTTAAGAAATTATGAAGCTATATAAAGAGTGGTGAAAAGTTCTTAAACTGACCAAGAAGCATTAATTTTTTTTAAAATAAATTTTGATGTTTGATAATTTGACCAGATTTTGTAAAATGTATTGAACCAAGAACTTTTAGGCACTCTATATTTTTCACAAATGTTTACATCAAATTTTGTTGCTAAGAACACATTTTTAGAGCACATAATTGAGAAAAAAAAATGATAAAAATCTACTGACAAGCTTGAACATTTTAACTTTTGTTTTACTGAGTGCATTATAAAATGTAATTAATGTAATGGGAACTGTTCTAACAAATATTATGGATACTAATATGTCCAGAAAATATAAAGCTAAGTCTGAAGTTAAAGAGAAGATGACTACTTTTGAAGCATAAATATTAACTTAATATATCAATATATTTTTTATTAAAAATACACACTAATTTTTATCTCACAAATAAAAATTGAAGCAAAAATATTATTTAATAAAAATTAAGTTAATGTTTCAAAGTTAATATGATCTGTAAGAAGGCACTGACCCTGTTTTATTGTATGAAATTACAAGATGGTGATTTAGAGGGATTATTAATTAAATAATAATTATTAAATTCTCACGAGAGAAAGCTAAAAATGAAATACATTAAAATTTGTTTTAAAATAAATTAAAGAACAGTTTCAAGGAAAACTGAACCCAGAATTCAGTAAAATTGAGCAAAAGCAAGGTTCTCAACCTTATCCACTTCCTGCCAATAAGACATGATTAATGTGTTGTCCAATTATACTAGGCCCTAAAAAATTAAAATTCGGATATTTGTTTACATTACACACACTTTTCAAAAGGTATTTTTACAAATTATTCTAGACAAAAACAAAACATCTATTTTGAGTTAATCTCCGAGATTGGGATTTGTTTATGTTGATTACCCAAGAAGACAATTATCTTTACAGAAAGAGATCTAGTAAGATTCTAAACAAACAAAGGAAGTACCATATGTTTTTTTTTTTTTTTAACAAGGTCTCCAAATATCAAAATGGTCAGGTAAAGAAATTAGATATATCTAAATATGTCAAATTTTACAGGTTGGGGAGGTTGTCTG
The DNA here is from genome assembly GCA_037127315.1 of Ascarosepion bandense. Taxonomy (NCBI): domain Eukaryota; kingdom Metazoa; phylum Mollusca; class Cephalopoda; order Sepiida; family Sepiidae; genus Ascarosepion; species Ascarosepion bandense. The sequence continues at coordinate 401,446 of JBBBDQ010000201.1, read as the reverse complement.
TACAACAGAGAACTCAGATGGGAAATTGGGTAACAAGGAGTTGTCAGAATAGAAACACCTGCATATTCAGTGGCCTTAGGAAATGCAAACACATGCATGACAACCAATTGTCCTTCTATTTTATAATGATTACTGCTAACTTACCAAGTCACCATCTTGCAGTAGAGAACTTGATTTTGCTGTGCATCATAGACATTTTATATATGATCTTCCTTGTCAGCCATATTTAATGAAATATATTTGAAGGAAAGGTTACTGCCAATATACACACACGTGTGTGCAGGCTCCATTAAAAAAATAACAGACAAGGTATTATGGCTTAGATTTTTATATAATTTTTCATTTAAAAGTATAGTTGAAAGCACTTGGAAAAACAAACATTTGGACTATAACATGATCCCTGGGCATATCTGAACCAACGCTTCCTGAACCTCGACCTATCTGTCCAAGCTGTGTTTGTTTGATCTCAAACCAGCCTAAGTAGGACTGCCTGTTATCAATGGGCTAGATCAGTCCAGAATTGTGAGGGGACGGTATATTGTTGAAGCACAATCCCTGATTCCCTGTAGTCAGTGAACGGAATATAACCAGTACAACAATACAACGACATGGATGTAGATTTATATATATTTATTTTTTGTTTATGTACACACTATAAACAAGATCAAAACTAGGTGACACACAAATTAGCTGGCTGGTATTTTAGTAACACAATACCACTCTTAATAGTAATTTCTCTTGGGAACGATGGCTTGGTCTGTCAGCTCTAGCAGCACACTGATTTCAGATGGACCATCTTCTGCAAAATCACGGGCCCAATTCCTTGATTTTGTCTTCCATCTCGGTTTTATTGAAAATGCCCAAAACTGAGGAAGTAAAAGGTAGCTACAGGAATTAAATTTTCCCTCTCTGTATAAGTCTTACCAGCTCAAAATGAAAATAATATCAGTTATACATTTCGACTGAGTCTACAGCCCTTTAACACTGAGGGGGTGAGACTTACTCTCTCTTATTGCTTGCCTGTCCATACCAAAAGCTCAGGTAACTGAAGACAGGAAATTCTCACATTCCAGTTTAACCTGGGGCCATGCAATTGTCAAAACAGAACAACAATATTATGTCTATGGTCCATCTACACAGATCCAATTAATTCATTTACTTTTCCTGACAAAAGTAAGTGTATTTTTCTCATTCTATTCAATTTTAGAGAAATGTATCTTTTAAATCAATAAAAAAAATTAATACCAGCCATCTGGAAATAGGGCTAAAGGACAATTTTTATATAATTTATGTCACATGAAATATTACATAAAAAACTTAACCATAATACTTTGTCATTTTTAATGAAACCTGAATAAAAGAGATTTCTGCCCAAATACACAGTACAAATGTGTGTGTGTGTATGCACACACATACTTCCATATCATGATAATGTCTGGAAATCTATCAAAAGCTCATCTTAAAATTAATGTTATCTGTAAACATAATATAATTTATTTGATAAAATAAATGCTCAAAAAACAATTTGTTTCTTTTTTTTAAACAGCAGACTATATATATATATATATATATATATATAGATAGAGAGAGAGAGATTTCATCAAGTCAGAAATTTTTTTTTTTAAATGAGTTAACCAGCTAATTACTTACCCATGCTGCCTGTTCCATCTATTATAGCAGTGACAGTTGCTAATGCCCTTGCATCCCCATTTAAGCTGCTGTGTGTACCAAGATCCGCACTAACTGCTGTCGTTATCAAAGCATACGGGCCATTCACAAATGCACCACAGATGATTAGTAATGCTAAAGTAATGAAAAAATAAATAAGACATTCAAAAGTAACATGAAGAAATAAAATTCAACACAAACTTATATAAAGAATAGTTAATATATACAGTAACTACAACTTATATACAAGTATAATTTAAGACAGATATTAACATGAAAGCACTGCATAGATATAAATAGACAAAAAATACTATTGTGTTTTGGGTGTTACCCAGAAGTCCTCTTGATGAGTGTACTCATGCAAATGATGAGAACTCATAAAACACAAAATTTGATTATCTCCCCTTGCTATGTAGCATACCATTACATACAACCACATTCTCTATAGTCATCTCCTTCATGTGCTGTGTGTCTTGATAAGACATTTTCCCCTGTCTATTTTAATATTTCTCCTCTTGGTATCTCTTCCAAAACCTGCTTTGCCATCCATTTGCTCAAGCCTATCAAATATGTCTTGCACTGCTTTCCCCCGTCTCTCTTTCCCCCTATCATTAGATTCTCCAGGCCATTTCTTCTTATTCGCGTTCTCTCCAACACTTTGTTATTGCTCATGTGCTCGGTCCATGGTATCCTCCTGTAGAACCACATTTCCATGTCACACTTTCTATCCTATGTCAGAAGATTTTAAATTTCTTTATTTTTCTTATTTTAGGTTCTCCAACCTGCATTTGGCATTTTAGGGTCTTCTTTTTGCTGATTACCATGCATTCAGTTTCCTTGAAATTTATGCTCAGTCCTATTTTGCTTTCTCTTGCTACATTCTGGAGGGGATCCTTTGGTTTCCTTTCCGTGTCTGCTAACAGCACTGTGTCATCTGCGTATCTTATATTGTTGAGATTGTGGCTGCCAATGATGAATCCTGGCAAAGATTTTATTTCTCTCAGAATTGTTTTGCTGTACAAGTTGAGTAGATCTGGTGAGAAAACACATCCTTGTCTTATGCCCCTTTCTATTTTTGTATACCTGTTGAATTTATTTCCTGTCTGTATGCAAGTGGTTTGCTGCCTATATAGGTTCTTGAATATCCTAATATCGTTCCCAAAAATGTCAAGGTTGTTGAGCATCTCAAACAAGTCTTTGTGGTATACTTTATCAAATGCTTTTGTATAGTCTATAAGGCACAGATGCAGGTCCTTCTGCATTTGTATTGCCATTTCAGATAGCATTCCGAACATGAATACTGCGTTCATTGTTCCAGAATTTTTAACGATGCTGCACTGTTCTTGCCCTATTTCTGGGCCAATTCTGCTGCATGCTCCGTTCATCAGAATTTGGATGATGAGTTTTGTGATGGGGCTCATTAAGCTGATTGTTTAGTGGAGTTCACATTTCTTTGCACCTGGCTTCTTAGGTAGGGCTATGAAAATTGATCTGCTTATGTCCTCCAGTATATTGCCACTGTTGCAGATTTCATTTATTATTTCTGTGGTCCTGTTTACACCAAAGTCATCAGCTTCTTTATTACAATACCATTTGGTTCTGTTGCTTTGTTTCTGTTCAATTTAGCCAATGCAGCTTCCATTTCGTTTTTCACTATTCCCGTGTATTGCTGGTTGCTCTCTTGTGTTGTAGAAAAGATCTTGGATATACTCATCTCATTGCTTAAGTATTTTTTTCTTTTTCTACTATGAGCGTTGTCCTTTACTTTTATACATGCTGTTGCTGAGCAGGTTTTTTTCTCCCGTTCTTTTATTTTTTTAATGCATATCTCCTTTATTTTTTGTGCTCAGTCTATTACTGCACATCTGTTGTTGAGTCATCTTTCTTTAGCATGTCTGAATTTGCTCCTAATTTCCTTGTGTAGTTTTCTGTATTCTGTTCCATGTCTTGGCCTTGTTTTCTGTCACTTTTGCTTTGTCAAGAATCTGTTCAATGATCCACTTATTTTTCTTTCGATGTGCTTTTTCTTTTGAGATGATGTCATTTGCTGATGTCACTAGAGCTTCTCTTATTGCATCCCATTTTGAACTTTTGTTTCCAGTTTGTCCTTCGTATTTCTTTTTCACACTGTCCATGTATGTTTCATGTAGGTTTGGGTCAGTAATGAGTCTGTTGTACAGCAGTCTGAAAGCTGCATTAATCTTTGTAGTTTCATCCTTAGTTTGCATGTAACTGGCAGGTGGTTTTTTTCTGCAGTCACCACTTGGGTAGATGTTGCAGTGAAGGACAGTGTTCCTGAATCTCTTTTTGATAGTTATATAATCAATTTGGTTCTTTGTTTCTTCTCTTGGACTTTTCCATGTCAATAGTAATTTTAGGTGCTCTTGGAACCAGGCGTTAGTTATTATCTGATCATTCGTTGTGCATCAATGGACCATTTCTCATGGCAGCCATTGCAGTTTCCTAGTCCAAAATTTCCAACCGTTTCACCTTCCCTCTCTTGGCCAACTTTGGCATTCAGATCTCCCATGATAATTCTGATTTCTTGTGACTTGCACTCAGCCTTGGTGGTGTCTAGCATTTGTGGGTCTGACGGGTTGTTAGCAATCTGGTAGAACAAAATTAAACCAAGAAAAAGCAAAATTCTTGAGGAGTCAATGGCCAGCTAACTAGAGATGGTGTCTTGATAATGTAAATTAAAAAGGAATGTTTACATTAATGCATCCACTTTCAAGACAGCTAAACTGATCTGCAGTATATATAAACCAGCAGGATTATGAAGCATTCTTTAGGATAAAATATGAGAAGTTCATAAACATTTTTGCATATTTAACTGATTTTTCAGTTTTCCTTCATCAATATGGAGGCAACTGAACTATAAGAAACAACAGAAAAATATTTCACTATGGATAAGTTTAAAAAAGTAGAACATTCTTTGTAAATTTTTCTTTTTATCCTTTGAAATGTTTGCAAATATTTTTAAGAAAAAAATGAACATACAGGGTGTGAAGAGTAGGTTGTCACCAATTTATATTTAAAATTTTACGTATACATGTTTTTGTCGATGACATAGTGTAGTAGGTCAGTTAGACACCTTCTCTGAAAAAAAAAAAAAAAAAAAAGTACCAAGATGCAATTCACTCCACCAGAAATTTTGAAACAGCAAACTGTACTGCTTGGTATTAGTGCTAGAAGCTCTAATACAAACATTTCAGAGTGGCTGTTAATCTGAGGACAGTGCAGAGCTTTTGGAATGAGTTGGAGGAGTCTAATGGTAATTATAAAGATACAGCAGTTTGGAAAACTCACTGTTTTGATAAAAGAATTCCTGAATTTGTTGATGAGGGCCTCAAACTCAACACAGAGGCCTACATCAAGTGCCTTGAGGAATTAGTGCTACCCTGGGTCAAGGGGGTGACTGATGGAAAACCCTATGTCTGGCAACAGGACTCTGCACCACGCCATACAAGCAGGAGAACCTAGTCATGGATGTCAAATAATTTTTGTGACTACATCACCCCTTACATCTGGTAACCTAACTCTTCAGACTGCAACCCCCTTGATTATTACGTGTAAGATACAGTTGAGCGAAAAACTTGAAACTTCAAATATGAACTGAAGGCAAGGATTATGGCAGCATTCACAAACTTAAAGAGAGAGACTTTCCAGAAGAATTACAGGAGATTCTGAAGTTCTCTGGAGGCCTTGGTTGAAGCTAATGGTGAATTTATTGAATAAATTTACTCTTTAGTATTTTAAGATATTTTTGTTTAATTTTTGTAAATATATCTTTTAAAATGAAATGTCAGTGTTATTTTCATTTTTGCATAATTTAGATGACAATTTATTTATCACACCCTATACATAAAATATTTGAAAATCAACTATAGCCACACACAGCTTACAATATACTTGCAAGTACTCAATAATGATGTGATAATTCACAAAATTAATACTTACAAACATTTTTAGCAAAACTTTCACTGCCATACCTATTATAAATGTAAAGCTGAAAGATATAACATACAAAACCGATTAGTTATGTAAAGGCAAGAAATGAACAAGTGAATAAAAATAAACAACTCATGAAATATGCTTAGTACAATGAAATTGACAGATTTTTGTTTTTCCTTCTTTGAAATTTGATCTATCAAAATAGAAATGCCTGAAAGAAAATAAAATGCTATGAAATTTAGTAACTATACTACATCTTATTTATTAAATATCCATCTAAATGTATTTAAAAATATAATTTAAACATTTTCAATTTGAAAATCTATTCTGTAACTTGAGTTCTCAGAACCCACATTCAACAAGCATTTGTGGTTTCAAACAATCAAGTTTTGGTTTATATTTCAAGCATGCTACAGATTCTTTTTTTCAAGAAGAAAGGAATATTTTTTCAATATACTAACAGTGAAATGGATCATACAGTTATAACAAAAAAAATATAAACACACACATTTACGTCGTTTTATATATAAGTTTTTTGAAAAAAAATCTATTAAATTCTTTCAGATGTTTTATTCTATTTCTTTGGTAGTTTTCAAAAACACTGAGAAGACATTGAAAACAATGTTCAAATTCGGCCTGGAAACTAGAAAATGATATGAACTGTACCAAAATTATATTAAAAAAATCTTTAAAAAAATTTCACTGGTCTTCAACATGCATAAAGGAAAAATTACTGTTTAAATACATTGTTTATATAAACCAGTGTCCATTGCTATGTAACACTGATTTTGTTCATATATATATATATATATATATATATATATATATATATATATATAGACCAGCTACACCTTTCATATTTTACAAACATAAAATACACATGTACATAAAATGTTCTAATTTGTATGCTGCACATTTCAGACAGGTAGTTAATAAAAACATTTAAATTTCTCTTTGATTTTAAAAGGATAAAAAAAAAAAGAAAAAGAAAAGTGCCTGCAAAAAAAAAAAAAAGAAAAAGAAAAAAAAAAGAAAAAAAGAATGGTTATTCCCTTGACACCACTATTATTGTATAAAACTTCTGACATCCTCAGCAATTTTTATTTACAAGATTAAAAAATATTATCAACCAAGTACAATGCAATATTTATTATTTATCTTTTATAAAGAAATATATTTGAAAATAAATCTTCATTCAAAAAATTTATAAAAAATTACAAAATTATCGAAATATGTAAACCAACTACAATGTAATATTTTTATTTACCATTTTATAAATAACTATAGAACAAGAAAATTTTAATAAATATCACAAAAATAAATTAAAAGGTTGCTTGGTTCAAAAGAAGAAATGCTCTTAATTTATTCTAGTGAATTTATGTGGCAAGAACAAATAAAAGAAACATCCAGAAAATACATTTTTTCAAAATTTATAATTACAGTTACTTGTCGTTATGTTCAGACATTTTTAAGAAATTCATGAAAGTTACTTTTATTTATTTATTCTTAAAATGGAAATAACAAATATTTCATGAAAGCTGATTCACATATTTTTATACTCTTGTAAATAAAAAATTATTTTTTGTAAATAAGCAATGTAAGAAACAGTGTTTAAGATCTTTGTTGTCAATTCTCAAGAATAAAGAAAATGTATCAATTGCTTTCATAAGTTTGAGTCTTTTTAAAATTTTAATCATCACTTTTTAAAACAATAAACATTGCCAAGGGAGCCAACAATGTATAAAGTAATGGTGGTGTAAAGCGAAAATCTTGATTTTTGACACAAGGTTTTTTGGGTTTTTTTTTCTAGGCATAAAGGTTAAATATTGCCCCCCAAAAATCAAAAAGCATAAAGTTGTTAAAAAATATTATTTCTGTATTTAAAGCAGGTTTTAAACTTTAGATGGTTTCAATGTCAAATTTTATCTAAGTTAACTTAAATTACACCATGATTGAATTTTACCAACAAAAAATATTAAACTCAATAATTCAAAATTTCCATTTACTATTTTTATTAATTATTTAGTTGCTTCTTATAAATGTGAATAAGACAGTAATGTAATCATAATAGAAATAAGTGATCATCTTACCTCTTTAAAAACAATCTTAAGAGGTCAAGATGATTACTTATATTCTTTAGTGACAGAACAGAAAATTCTCAAATAATTTCTTATATGTAACCATTTTGAAATACTTTAATGAACAAGAAAACAAGTTATTAACAAGGATAATAAAAAAATGTGAAAGTAAAAAAAACATTTTACAATGAATGTAGAAAAAACTTTTTGCTGTTACTTATTTTAAAAGATAAAATACAAAATCAACTTACCATTGGTGCTGCTGCTGCCAACATCAACATACAAATGGCACCTCGAGAATTAAGCCTATCTGACACAAAACCCGCAAAAATTCCACCTGAAACAAGAAAATTAAAGTTATTATTTTTATTTTATTAAAAGCCAAATGTTTATTTTATTAAAAGCCAAAATTCAGTTCTATCTTCATGTTTAATTCAACAGGTATTTACAAAATCTACATGAAATTATTAGATCCAGATATCTTGTGACTCATTAGTGTGACACGATAACTAGATATATATGTATTTTATTATAATAATAGATTAGAATAGAAAATAGTTTAAAAACATATTTAACAAAAGTGAAAAAGAAGAGGAAAAAATAAATAAACGCTTTTTCTTTTATGAGGAAAATTGTCCTCCGATAAATATTTGACTCAGCGATAGAGGTCAGCGGGTAGGTTTTCAATGACCGGTCAAAGGCTGTCCTTTATTGTATCTTGACCACACCTTAAGCCTTTTCCGGCGGAAGCCTTATTAAGATAAACAAAAAAGATAACTGAAATTTCAGACTTACAGTCGTCCGTGTTTGTCACCGGTGGTCTAAAGCATTTCCGGATTTCCGCATTTCCGGATTCATATTAAATAAATAGAGCCAGTTAAGTTAAGACGAGAGAAGTGAAAGGAGTCAGCCGGATGCGAACTTGAAGTAAGGATCTCCGTTCGTCTTGTTTCGTTCAGTTCGGGTTTGTTGATCTCCATTAATTAGAGTTAGAACTGTGTGTCACATTCGCCTGCCCCAACAGACAAGGCTAACTCTAAACGAATAAAGCTTCCTTTTCAACTCATCCAAATTTTGGAAGCTCGTTCCTTACAGTCAATCTTGTACCCCCAGCTGTTCGTCCGACGGTTTCTACAAAAATCCGGCAACATCACAGCGTGGAGAACGGCCACCCGGAGAAATTCCTAGGACGACCGTTGGGGTGGTACATTAGTGTTGTAGTGGCACCCCATGTACTGCAGATGCAGGAGTAGAAGTGGTGTTTCTTTGGGCATGACAGCCTGATGGAGCCTAACTCTCTTCAGGCTGGTTTGAATTTAGAGTTTTTCTTCTCCTAGACCAGTTGCCACCCAAGGCTATAGAACTCAGTTTGTCCTGCTGTTTATCCATAGCTTGGGAGAAAAGAGATGGATTTATACCTTTCTCAAGGATAGTAGCATGTAAATGAATGTAATGAATTCAACTGGAATTCCAACTTGGCTCACTGATTCCTCAATTAGAGCTGCTATCCATGACTCCACTATACCCCCAAAATTATTAACAGAGATCAATAAAGCTTCCATTTCTCCAGGTCTACTACCAACATATTAACAGTTATCATTGAATTTGTCTAACAAACTTTACATAAGAATGATGAATCTTAGGCTGTCACTGTAGATATCACAAAGGCATTCAACAGGGTTTGTCCTTCTTCATAAGCTCAAGGGCTACAGTATCTCTGGAAAAATACATGGCATAATTCAATAATTCCTATCATTTTGTTTAATGAAGTTTGTGTTGCATGGACACATTTCTACATAATTTCATATTAATGCAGGAGTTCTTTAGGGCTCTTTCCTGGGGCCCACACTGTTTCTTATTTTCAACAACAACCTTCCTGATGTCATCAGTTCTCAACTAGGTAATTATGCAGATAACAACTATTTACCCTTATTTTAGTAGAAAGTCAGACAGATCTAACAAAGTAAAACTGGCAACTGCTCTTGAATCAAATTAGTGGTTAACTGGGGCAAGGAATAGCTTGTAAATTTTAACATCTCCAAAACAAAATTGATTTCATTTAATCACCAGAGAACAACATCTATCTGTCATCAACATGGCTGATGTTAAACTTCAAAAGAGTAACACATTGCACTTTCTTAGGCTCACATTTTCCACTGGCATGAAATGGAGTGATTATATTGAATCAATTATTAGGTCTACTCCTAGAAAAGTTGATTTACTGTGTTGTACAGACAATTTTTCTTGCCAGAATCAATCTTACACATTTATAAATCTATCATTTGTCTACGCCTTGAATACTGTTACCGTATTTGATCTGGTGCTTTTAATATATATTTTGAGGTTCTTGATAAAATTCAAAGAAGGGTCTGTAATGTAATCACCCCCAAATTGGCATCTTTACTTCAGTCATGATGTGGCTTTTGTCTTTTCTACAAATATTTGTATGGATGCAAGCATGCTACTAAATTCAGAACTAGATCTCACCATGCTATTGTTAAAAAAATGTAAGTTCTATTCTGATATTTTCCAAAGATGATTGAAAAGAGAAGTGAATATAATTTGTATAGTGCTATTAATTTGGCTATTTACTATAAAACATATTGGTAATTTTTTTTATATGTATAGATTTTATAAAATGACATTTTATTCCAAGATTTCAACTGAATTCCAAAATTTATCAAGGCTACCATTACTCTTAATTGGACTATATTAGAGTATATGTAAAATTCACAGTACTCTCCCTTTTAAACAATTAGAGCTTAAATACAAGCCAAAGATGTTTTTTCCTTTTTTAATAAAAAAAAATACTGAAAAATTTTGTCCACACCTAATACTTAATATGAAGTAAATTGAAAGATATAAATACTCACCTAAAATTCCTCCAAAGTCAAATAGCGTTGATAGATAGGCAGACTTTTCAGCATTGTAATTAGCTGTTAAAAACGAAATAATTTTCCAATTAAAAGGGGAAATAATAAAAATAACAAATAAAACTCATTTTTTTTGCAATATTAATGTTCAATTTTTTTCTAAGTATTATATCATATCACTAGTTTTTGAAACAAAAATTTTCAGAAAGTTAAAAACATTTTGTGACACTAATTGAACATATATTAAAACTCTTAAAATAAAAATACATATGCAGATAGATGCAACCTTAAAAAAAAAATCTAAAGAGTCATATGTTAACTATTAACATTATCAATTTGTATTTACAATAAAATAACTGCAATCATAAACTACTCCAAAATTTATGGCCAGTTTTTGGTTAGAAATTAAAAAAAAAATTTCCAAATACATCTTTCTGAGAAGTATCTTTTCAGCAAAGTTTTATAAGATGCAAAGAAAAAAAATTATAACATAGTTCTCAACTTATAAAATAAAAAATAATTATATATAACAAGAAACCAAAAGTAAAATTTACGAATGACGAGTTTCCTTTATTGTTCTATTACATCGAGTATTGCTATATTGTGTGCCATACAAGATTTTTTTCTTCAGAAAATCATACTGCATCTTATGTTCTTATGTGATAATGGTTGGATTTGGGAGTAAAGCTTTATATATATTAAATTTGTTTTTTGTATAGGGTCCATAGTAAAAAATCTATTTTTTTTCTTTGATATAAAAAAAAAAACATTCAGAAAATTACAGAATTATTCTATTCACATTATAATTTTTGAAGTGATTTAGTCAGAAGATGTTTGAATATATTCATGAATATAACCATTAAAGTGCAAATATGTGAAATAGAGATACTAGTCTGAATAGATTAGTACAGTTTAACCCTGACTTTTGTGTTAACTTTCGTGGATTGATTTTTACAGTATGCTACATAAAACTGTAGCTGAGTAGAAAAAGGCTATAAAACAAAGCTAGAAACTTTTAAAAATAAATGCATAAAATATTTTAAGAATAATGTTTATAGAGATACCTGCTGAAAAACATTTCCCTGCTAAAAATTGTAAAAGCTAAGTATTTTAACAATTTTTGCTAATTCCCATTTTTGAGGAAAACCATTTTATTTTTGGAAGATTTTTCATTAAGAGAGAAACATTTCACTGTTGACATAATGATGGATAACAAAACAAAAAAACAAAAAACATGTAAACACTAATTACAAAAGCATATAACTACTTAATGCAAAGAACATTTTTTACATCAGATCTTTCTCAAATAACCCTGACAAAAATATCTGACTATATTTTCTGATGTAAAATAGGTATTAGAGAAAAAAGGAAAAATAATTTCATCATAGTAATACTATAATCAATTTGTTTAATCCTGAGAACTTTTACTCACAAGTCAGAAGACTGTCACCCACAAAGGTCACCCTTACAAAATGTCTGCTTTAAAACTGAGATAAAAGAGACACTCATCAAAATCACTTTTGATGGGTGTCTCTTTTATCTAGTTTTAAAGCAGACACTTTGTAAGAGTGACTTTTTCTACATAAAAAAAAATGGGTGTCTCTTTTATCTAGTTTTAAAGCAGACTTTGTAAGAGTGACCTTTTCTACATAAAAAAATGGGTGTCTCTTTTATCTGGTTTTAAAGCAGACACTTTGTAAGAGTGACCTTTTCTACATAAAAAATGGGTGTCTCTTTTATCTCAGTTTTAAAGCAGACACTTTGTAAGAGTGATCTTTTCTACATAAAAAAAAAAAAAAAAAAAAAAAAAAAAAAAATCGCTTTTGATGGGTGTCTCATTGCATAATAAACAGCTTGAAAGCAAATTAAAAATGACAAAATACTAAACTAGTTTCACAAACCATTACTACAGAAGAGAGTACAATCCTCAACAGATACTGAACACTTCTTGTTGGCTTGTTAGATAACTACCTGTGTTAGTGATCAGTATCCAGGTAAAAGTAAGGATTTCAAATGCTGCTTTTTCAAGGCATGTAGGCTATTTTTAGATTACTTAACACAATCTTTCTACCTCAATCACCCTTCATTTGTGCTATAAGTAGTTTAGTAAATATCAATAAAGGATTTTCTACATAAAAAATTTTAAAATCTGGAGACATTTTTCTTTCTTCAAATCACATATTTTATGTTCACTTTATGAAAATATCAATACCCTTTTCTCAATTTACAGATTCCAAGTATTAAAGTATGAAAGAGTATTGCAAAGTTCTAAACCCAATCAACTTCCCAAAATCTGAATGTCCAAACAGCAGATTTATTTGTAGAAGCAATTCTTGATTGGGCCATAAACTTTACAGCACCCATTTATACTATAATGGCCAACTTTCATTAGAGTGGCAAGAGACCAACTTTTGAACAGAATAATTTTATCAGTATAAATCCTCGACTTTTTTCTACACCTACACAAATCTAAGTCATTTGTAAATAATTATTAAAAAAGATATTCTATTTGCAGTGTTTTTAATAAGCTATTTTAAGAAATGTTAATTATTTTAAAAATGGTTTCTAATATCAAAGGATTTAATTTAATATTTTTTTTTACTGTGGTTATATAAGCATAAATATTGATTTGCATAATTAATCATTTGATATTTCTGCAGAAACAATGCATAAAATTTTAAACTGAAAATTTTTTATGTTAATATTCAACTTGCTGATTTAAATTTTACAAATTTAAGTGAGACAGAAAGGCAGAGTTTCTTCTAAATAATTTCACTCGTAGCGTTGTGTGTGTGTGTGTGTGTGTGTTATACTCTCTGAACTTCAGAATTATACTTTTCCAGAGCAGTATAAATACTAGAATAATATTCTTATAATTTGACATAAAAAAAATTACACATTACTATGCCATCATCCACGGATATGTATCAGTCAGCCATATGTGATACACGCTTTGGGCGATCATGACTCAAAAGGGACATGACTGACTGGGCAGAAGATTATCCTGCAATAGGTTACCATTGCTTTCTGTGGTAGACTGGTTGCCAGCCAAGGCTATAGAACCCAATCTGTCCTATCATTTAATCCATAATGGGAGGGAAGAGGCGCATTAATACCTTTCCCAAGGGTATTTGTGCATAAGTGAATGCAAAGAATTCAAATGGAATTCGAACTTGGCTCCCCGATTTGTCATTCGAGTCAATATCCACTGCATCATAATGCACATCCCACAAACACACCACAACACACATCATGTAAACTATAAACTTAAAGCAATAAAAATATTTTAGAAATTATTTATATGTATTTAGTATTTCTATTTTAGAGATTCACAGAAAATGAATTACTGCTGCAAATGTAGCGATGACATCCAATCAAAGATTTAAATAAAAATTTAGTTTACATTTAATCTGAATAATGTGTTTATTTTATGTTTCATAAATGCTAATATATTTGAAATGTCTTCCTTTCTCACATTTCTCAATACTAGGCCCTAAAAGCCATGTTACTAGAGTCTTAGGAGAAATCAAACAGTTGGACCTAGCATCACCTAACATATATGCATATCACTGGCTTAACATAAATACTAACATAAAAATAAATTCCTTCAACATACATTCATATATTTCCTTAAAAACAAAATTAGAAAAACACACAAAAAAAACCTTGTTCTTATACATAATGTGTATTATAAAAATAAAATGAAATGAAATACTGAGGTAAAAAGTTAAAATTTCAATTGAAACAATACTTTTTTTTAAACTTACGAACTTTAACTTCTGTGACATGGCTTGTGGTATAATACTTTTTAAATCAATCTCGGCATACTTACAGGAAAAAATTCATTTTCAGCATATTTCTTTGAAAGTGTTATAGTAACAAATCATTTTTTAAATCTTTGAACTGTATTCATTATAAACAATAACTGAATAAAAACTGGAGTAAGCAACACCAAATGATCATCTTATTTGCTATTACAAAACCATAAGTAGGGAAATAATGGATATTTGGTTTGAATTTATACAAAGTAGAATAAAAAACAGAATGCTTTAAAATAATAACTGCTAGAACAAGAAGCTCATGTAATAGATTAAGAGGCCTGATATAGGCTATTTCAGCAGAGTTGAAAACTGATACAATTATGTAATACTGAAAGACAAGCAATTTTTTTCTTATCAACTTTCATGATTAGACGTACCAGGGCCAACTGGTACAGTATTTCATCAATGAGCCCGAATATATAACAGTAGGTAAGTTACACAACAAAAGCAAACAAACAGCACACATTTGAAATCTAACAGAGTAAGATTTATTTACAGTAAAATAGAGAAAAATAAGGATTTTGCATCATCAAAAGCTGGATACCGCATACAAGGAAATGTAAGTATAGTCATTTTTATAATTTATTATTAATGGTATTTGTTTTCCAGTTTGTGGATATATAAAAAGAATCTAGATTTTGATGCATTTTATGAAATAATTTCCCAATTTTCATTCATATAATAGGAGTAGATATGTGCACCTATTGTCCTGTTCATACTCTTCCTCTGCCTTTGAAACAGGAGTAGAGGTTTATCTATTATATATATATATATATATATATATATACGGTTGCTGAAATGTTCTCAGTTTAACAAATAAAGGACTGAAAAAGAAAAACTTTTGATGTCTAGTCATTTGGTCAGATATTGGTAGTTGAACTGAGCTGATAAATTCAGCATCTCAGTGCATGTGCATATACACACACACAAAGTTTCATTTTATTTAAATTGATTGATAAGTTCTTTCAGTTTAATTTTTCATTACAGTATCAGTTGATTGGAATAAAACTTGTTAGAATTCTTGTTGTTGAAGTATAACATCATGCACAAAAGGAGTCAATCATCAACACTTTTGTTATATTTTTTCATTAAGTACTATATTCTGTCTGCACATGTATGACAATATTCAATGATTACCATACGCTAACTGGGTGCTCCATTGTTGTAGCCTTGAAGCAAACTAAATTAGACATAGTATATAAATTAGACACCTTATTATTGGGAAATGTTTGGCAAGTTAGATGTACAGACAATTACATGAGTTTAGTAAATTTAATAACCTTGTGATTAAGGGTTGGTTGGTTGGGTTTTATGGCATATCAACCACTGTAGGTCACTTAATGCCAAATTTAGTTTATATATATATATATATATATATATTAAATATATATTACTTGTAAATGTCTATAAGCTATATAAGCTAAAGCTTATTTGCTTGCACACTGCAAAATAATTCCAGGTATTACTGACTAAGACAAGGATTTCCATTTACTATAGACAATTTGTTTGTACAATGTTAAAAGTTAGCATATATTGACTACACATCAGTCTACATCCTTGATAAGAGACCAATTCTTTTCAGGAAGTTTATTATATGACTGGGATCAATTTTTGTAAATAATTCCTTTGCGCTCTTAATGTTGTAGTAGTTGGTTATACATGTGTTAGTATCATCTAGTAGTCATGAGTTCGATCCTTGGACTTGGTAGTGGTGAACCAAATTCCAACATGAAAGAACAATAATTGATTTCACAGGATATTTCGCAATAATCAATGAGATAATCCACAACAGCCAATCTATGGACACCTGATGATGACCAGAGGGTACTCGGTCGAAACATTGGGTCTATTATAACACCTATATTAATCAAGATGAGAACAAAAGTTCAAAATAATTCCAATATTATTCTTCATATTTGTTTTTTTCCCTGTTGGACTGCTTGGGAATAGGTGGTAGTGTTAAACCCTACTACCATCTTCTGTGCTTCATTTCCTTTTCTCTTCTCCAACTGTTGCAAGATCTTGCATAGATCGGATGGTCACCACCACAGTTAGGACATTTATTGGGAAATTCGCATTCATTCATATGATGGTTAGAATCTATTTGGCCACATTTCCCCACACACTTTTCATCCTCTACAAGTGTCTTCGTGATATCCATATTTTTGACATAATATCTCAAAGGGTTAGGCACAAATTGCTCAACCCTCTTCATGGTATAGCCTACTTTAGTTTTCCCTGGTATTTTCGATGTGTTAAATGTCATTATACAGGTGTTTGTTTTTATTGTTTTACCTTCTTTTTTTATTGAAATTCATTTAACATCAATGACACCTTGTTTTTCAACTCTTTCTTAATTTCTTCTGTTGTACATAGTGATAGTTCTTTGCTTCTCACAACCCCCTGTGATTAAGGGTTCAGCAAATCTGTATCCAAACCTCGCAATGCACAACTATCTTCTTCACCCACAAAGAACCAAGATATAACCTATTGTCTAAAGTAGGGCTCTTTTATTGGGGTAAGAAATATTATGATTGGTTGAGACTGGTAAGAAAGTGCAAACAATTATCATATTTCAAGGCCTACTAAAGTCAACCTGATGTTGTTTAGAATTTTCTTCTTTTTGACAACAAAGAAAACAAGTTTTTTTTGAGGTAACATTATTTTTTCCTATACTGCTACATTTCTCCATGATCTCAGGCTCAGAGTTGCCTGTATGTGGCTTTTACCCACTTCTCTCAAGTGGTATAACGCTTACCTTTTATCTCATGCCAGCAGAGTGATCACTTCAATTCCCCACAGCCAGATTTGGTAGTGGCATATTATATTGGCAGGCACAGTTGAGGACTATACATTGTTGTTTGGCATGACATATCAATAAACTACCTCCATTATTGAACACCTACTTCCTGGCAATAATGATGCTCTGATAGCACCTCTCTACTATCCAAGCTGCCCAAAGGAACATGTGTACTGTAAAACCATAAGTAGATCTGCCACCTATCCAAAAAATCCTTAATTTACTGTGGAATGCAGTATTGTCTTCAGTGAGAAGTTCAGCTGGGGAACCCTGTTCAAACAATACAGACTTCAAATGGTCAATTATACTGGTGGTTCAATCCTGCCAATGCAGCTCTCACCAAATAATAAACTGTATGGGATTGCGGTCAATCAACATCAGGTAATTTTTGCCATTAAAATGAGCAATGTTCATCCTCATATAACTTCATGTGCCATATTTAATTCTCTTTTTTCAAGTGTGTCAATGATGGATCAATAACCTGGCATTCCTGGCATCACCCAAATCCCTGCCTTCAAAGCCACTTTAGACACTACAAGATCAATTTGTCTTGCAAAGTACAAGGTTCTTTAATGCCAGGATGTCCACTTTGGTAATGAACAGACTTTATTTAATCTGGACCACACTTGCTCACTGATGTTATACAGATTCAGTCTCTTTTCTTATGTTATCTCTGTAGAAACCCTCGACAACTTATTCTCTGGGCCTTCCCAGTGAGAATGTCCAAGATTCATTCATAAAGTCACACAGGATCCTTAAAAATTACATAACAAGCTTTGCTTTATTTCGAATGAAATTTTTCTGTTTCTTACTACTTTTTGTGGAAGGTATATTTTGCTATTGCAATTCATCTTCAGATTTTGGTGTTACATTTTCTATCCTTTTTAAAACATTTTCTAGATATTAACATTTTTGTACTGGCTTCATTTTGTAACTGCATCTTAGTTTTTGTTATGAACGGGGTGTTGTCTCATAACTAAAATGCCTTAATTTACAGTATGATTCATGGTCCATGAATGAATATGTGTGGGTGTGTGTGTGCAGCACATAGAGAAAATGTATGGAATGAAAGAAAAGTGGATGTCTACTCACGGTTGACTGGAAGATACGTTTATTTTACATGGAGAACATTACAAATTATGTACATGTGGAATCAGTCCCAAATTATCAGGTTTTTTGTCACAACTATTAGGGCAGAAGAACATACATATGTTCTTTAACCGTTCATGGCCATATCCCAAGTCTGGTCTCTCATGCGTGCCATGTCTGAATGTGCCGTTGATCACGTGACTCGTGTGTACCCACTTTCAGAGGTGAAAAGGGAGGTACTCTGTTTGGGAACAGGAAAGGGTTAATTCCCTTGGAATATGTTTTATTCGTCCTAACAGTTTTATAATTATTACTTAATCATTTCTTCTTTGTTTCTTTTACTACCTTCTGTAAGAGTGCCCATAATTACTTTCTATGTCTGCTACCAACACTATGTCATCTGCATATTTTATATTATTAAGATTGTGGCTACCAATAATGAATCTTGGGAAAACTTCTAATTGTCTCAGAATTGCTTTACTATACAGGTTGAATATCCGGTGAGAAGACACATCCTTGTCTTACACATCTATTAATTTTTGTGTATTTACTGAATTTATTTTCAATCTGTATACAGGTGGTTTGCTTCCTGTATAAATCCTGTATTGTTCTAATATCCTTCTCAAATAAACCCAACCATGAAAGGGACTGCATAGAGTCAGCATTAAAAGCAGATACAATGAACTAAATGAGAATGAAAATCTGAAGTGATATGCATTAAGTGGAGCATCAGTAACACCAGAAAATAAAATCATCTCTAAGTAACTAGACAAGAAATGGATGACTGATGAAATTCTCAACATGATGTAAAGGAGACAGCAAACAATGCCAAGGTATGGCACAGAATAGAGGACACTGCACAAACACAAATGCAGACTGGCAAAAGAGATATGGCTCAAAAAGTGTGCTGAAATAGAAAGAATGAGCATCACAAATAGGGCAGATATGCATAAAAGAATGAGAGCAATAACAGGATAAAAGATATACTCATCAACAGAATGTATAAAATCAAAAAACAGAATGCTGATAATAGAAAAAGAAAAAATACTTCAACGATAGAACAAATATATCAGAGACCTCTTCCACAATGAAAGAGGAAAATCTGCAATAAGCAAAAATATGGAAAGACCAGAAATATTAAAGTTTGAAGTGAAATCAGCACCGGACAAATTAAACAGGAACAAAGCTGCAGGACTAGATGAAACTGTAACGAAGATGCTGGAAGCTTTAAATGATTTTGGCATTGACAAAATTAGACATTTTAGATGCAATATATGACAGTGGTGATATACTAGAAGATCTAAGTACATCCATTTTCATAATGCTTTCCAAGAAGCCAGGTGCAATTTAATGCAGTCGAATAATCAGCCTAATGAGCTATATGACAAACATTCTGATGAATAGTGCTCACAAATACGACTAGAACAGTTCATGTTCTTTAAAGACACTGGGACAAGGAATGTGATAATTTATACTCAAAATAATATCTGAAAGAGCAATACAAATGCCAAATGACATATACCTGCGTTTTATAAAGAGTGATAGCAATGTTTAAATTCTATTTGCTGCCTCATGTACTGAGAAACAGTTAATAAATGATAGAGAAAGGCTAAATACTTCAACATTTCTACAACTGAAGCAAAAAGTGAATGCCTGAAATTATTTTAGCAGGAGGAAGAAAGTGAAGATGGGCTAAAAATGAAGAAATATATTTGAAAGCTGTGTAAATCTTATTTTGTTGTAAACAAATGGTGTATGAAAACTTTTCTTGTTGCTTGCTTCCCTTTTAGACTAAAGTTTTGAAAATTTGACAAATCACTGAACATAGAAGTAAAATGCAAACAGACACAGTCTATTCATTTTTACATGGACATCTTAATGTGACTTTTGTTGTTTAAAAAATATTTTCTAGTCTAAGTGAGAACGTGTTTTCATTAATATGCAACTGTCTTTGCATATTTCTTATTTATTAGTTGTATTCGTCAACTTGAATTTTAAATTTATTGATTGAATGATTTTCTATGGATTAATAAGCTTTAGCAGGTTATTTAAAGCCAGCAAATGTTTTTTAAAAATTGTAAGAATTTTTTTATATAATAATTACTTATTGATACAAGTCTTACTAATTAATTCATAGCAGGAACGGGAGAAAAAGTGGATTTATACCTTTCCCAAGGGTATTTGTGTGTTAGTGAATATAACAAAACTGACTGGAATTGGAACTCAGCTCACTAATTTCAAGCTGAAATCCACTACACCATCCATGCTTCTAAGCTTACAGCACCCGGTATTCCCAAACGATTATCCATCTACGTACTGACCAGGTCTGAAGTTGCCTTATTTTGATGATCATATGTGATATGGCCAGAGGCCTTCTTAATTCAGGGAAGGAATGGATAAAACAAAAACTCAGTTACATAGGAGATAAAGATTAATAGAATACCAATGAAGCTTATCAAATGTAACCGTAATCTGTGCTAGGGAAGGTCATTTTTGAAAATTAATGGATATGAATACAAATTTTCATTTATGCTATTTTACTGCTAATGTTTTTATTAAAATATTTTTGTTGAGTAAAAAGACTTATTTATAATCTATAATCTTTCTAAATATATGAATATTCAACATCTCAGTATTAATATTATTTTCCTTCCTGCTGATGAACATATAATGAACAATAATATGCCAACATTTCTTCAGTTTTCTGTTGTCATTGAATTTTTAATAACTTCATTCTGCACACCTATTCCATCAGAGAAACATACTGATAGAAGAATGGTGAACACACATTTAAATAAAAAAGAATAGAGATACGTACTTTCATGGTTTATATAATTTGGAAGCCAAAACAGGAAGGTGTAACTTATAAGTTTGGCAAAGAACAAGCACAAAGAAAATTCAACAACACCCTGAAAATAGATAAAAGATGCCAGTATTAGGAAAGACCAATATGCACAGAGAAAAGTGAAGTTGGCAATTTCAAAAGTCAGTATGTTTAGACAATGTTGAGACAGCGAGAGAGAGGAGAAAAAGAGAGAGAGAGAGAGAGAGAGAGAGAAAAAAAGAAAACTATCATGTTCTTTCTGTGTGTATGTATTATTTATATTATGCACAAGAAGTATCAGAAATGGGATTTATCACTGAAATAAATTTATCAGTCGATGAAGGCACTTAATACTGCTGTTAAAACATTGAAGATCTTAAGTTTTGAATTTTATCATTACAACTTCAAGAATCTGAAGTCTTTTTTTAAATGTATTCAACAATTGATGATGTGAAGTTCTTGCTTATAAGATGCTTCATGTTTGATGGTCACTACCAAGTTTTAGAGTATATATCAGGTTAGAAAAAAAAATGGCTGTTTTGAATCACAAACTTTAAAATATCTTAGCTAAAAAACACAAATTTATTAGTCAAAATAAACACCATTAGAATAGATTGTTGTCAATGATCAAGTAGTGAAGTTATTCCATGGAAACTGTTTCGGATATAGATAGCTGCACACACCACTACACACATATATTGAGAATGGTCTCTGCATGGTAACAAGAACATGATCATATAGGAGACTAGAGTCAGCTTTGGAATAGCAGGTCAAGGCTAGACCCAGATATCCTTAGTAACAAATTTCTAGACAGAAAATAAGCTAGACATGGAAGTCAGTTGCAAGTTGTGAAGCAGCAAAAACAAGTCACATGGGAAGCAAAAGTTTGAAGTCAGTTGCAGGTCAAATTTCGACAGAACAAGTCATATTTGCTGAGCACTGATAAATGATGAATGAAGAGAAAACGCACTTGAGATAATAGCGTAATTTAACCAATTCATCTTAAGCGACTCTGGATAAGAAAAAAAAAAATCGAACTTATAAATTCTTATTCGTTAAAACAAGGAAAAGAAAGTGGAGCCGAGCCATTTATCAAGAAAGAAATATAATGACAAAAATAAGAGAAGATTTGTTTGCTAGTTTATATTTGTTAAAAGAAGAAAAAGAAAGTGGAGCCAAGCCATTTATAGAGAAAAAAGAAATATAGTGACGAAGATGAAAGATGTTGTAATATTATTTGTATGCTGACTCCTACTTGTTCAAGGAAGAAGAAAGCGAGGCTGAATCATTTTATCAAGGAAGAAAGAAATATAGCAATGAAGATAAGAAATGCTGTAATATAATTTGTATGCTGATTCTGGTTTATTCAAAGAAGAAAAAGAATGCAAAGCCAAGTGGTTTATCAAGAAAAGAAAGAGATAGCAACGCAGAAAAGTCAACATAGAAATGAAGATATTTTGAAGATAAAGAACAAGGTGGAATTGTTTGAATACAGGAAATATGACACTGGTTGAAGAAAAAAATAAAGAAATGTGCGAACATTTTCAAAATATTTGTATGCTGAAAATAGTCAACTGAAAGAAACAAAGACAGTCGTAATTACATATACATTTCAAGTGTGTAAAGAAAGAAGAGGAAGAGAGAAAAGAAAAGACAGTAAAAGAAAGAGAAGGAACTGATATAAAGATAAGTTATTATGTTCTTAGACCCATGTTAAAACAAGCATGCACTTTCATGAATATTATGTTACTGCATACACCATACGTGTTTATAAATAATATGGTTTCCCCCATTTTATCTTGTGTTAATCTCTTGCATTCGTAGTTGCCTGTATTCATTCATATTTGCTGCTGTGTATTGTAAATGGCTATTTCGACTACATTGGATATCCGAATATAATTTTGAAGTTCAGGTCATTGGACATTCTAATTCATACTTAAATATTTTTTTTTATTTTGATCTGTTATTACTTATTAAAATTTTATATCAAAATCATCTCATCTCGATGTTCATCTTTGAATTGCTGGTCAGTGCCTGTGTTGATATATTGAAGCAGACCTGGGAAGGTTGCCGTTCAATTTTATCAATCGAACAGCAATCTTATTTTATCATTGTCCATTTGTCATGATCTGGGACAGATAACCCATATCTGACCATAGATGTGAAAAGGCAATATACTCGAATTGACGTGTAAACATCTTGATGGTTATCATCAAGACAGGTATGTAACAAATGGGGGCTTGTTCAGGATTTATATCTAATGCTTCTTAAATAAGTGGGGGCACGTGCCGTAAATCATTTTAACACTTCGTAAACTAAAGAAAACACTATCGCTGATCACAACAAGGTGAACGAGTAGAATAAGAAACAAAATGGAGAACATGGAAGAATTCATGAAAGAGCCCACTCTGGGAAAATTAAAACAACTAAAGAAAGACGAAGTATATGAGATTGGGGAAAGGCTGGAATTGAATATTAGAAAATCTATGAGAAAGATGGAAATAAGAGTAATAACAGAACACATGGTAGATAATAATGAATTTGAAGAAGAGATGCTTGAAGAATTCCCAAGGGAAGAAGCAAGATTGTCGAATGCCCAAGTAGAGCTTGAGAAGGCAAGAATACTAGCTAAGACTGAATTGGAAAAGACACGTATTAAACAGGAGATGAGATTACGGGAATTGGAAATTAGACAGCCGAACGAAGAGAAAAAGTTTGAAATTACAAAGCAAGTACATCTTTTGTTCGTGGAAAGAGAAGTGGAAGAATATATGGATCATTTTGAAAAGACTACGATAAATATGAAGTGGCCGAAACAACAATGGGCAATGTTATTGTAAGCGGTATTAACAGGAAAAGCACAAAAAGCATATGCGACATTGTCAACTGAAGAATATGGCAATTATGAAGTCGTAAAAGCTGCAATATTAAAAGCATATGAACTCATGCCAGAGGCTTACAGACAGAAGTTTAAGAGCTACAAAAAATTTGAGAGCCAAACATACGTGGAATACGTTAGGCAAGAGATATATTTGGATAGATGGTGTCAAGCGAAAAAAGTAATCGAAAATTACAACTGCTTGAAAAATTTAATATTGACAGAAGATTTCCATAGTAACCTGCCGGAGGAATTGAGAAATTACCTAAATGAAAAGAAGGTGGAATCCTGTCATGACTTAGCTACGTTGGCAGACGAATACAACATTACCTATAAGAAAACTCGTTCAAAGAATAGTATGCTCATAATGCGCAGCGCAACTCAGGTACATGGGAATGAAGAACCTAAGCGCATCAAAACGCAGATAGGGGTAGAGAGATGAACCTCAGCCAGCCGTGAAATATCTCTGATAGTTTGCTACAAGTGCAGAAAGCCTGGACATATTGCTACAAACTTTGGAAACCGTGCAAATAAAGCAATAAACGCAAAACACCAACAAGCGACAATCATGAAAAAGTTGGATAAGAGTTACTGGCCATACACCACAAACGGTCAAATTTTTGCTAGAAATGGAAGGATTGTGAAAGCTGTAAAAATGTTACGAGATATGGGAGCCTTTCAATCATTGGCAAAATGAGAGGATGTGCCAGAAAACATGAGGTGCAGGATCGGGAAAATAATGACAGTAGTCAGTATAGGAGGAAAACCTATAAGGATAGAGATATGGAAAATTAAACTCAGGTCCAAGTGGAAGACTGGAGAAATAGCAGTTGGGCTGCTAGATTCACTTCCCATGAAGGGGATTACAGTGATAATAGGAAATGATATCGATGAAAAACAGGTGAATAATGAAATTAAGAATGTATCAGCGCATCGGGGAAAAAGCAATACTATAACTCAGAAAATGGCAGAAGGAAATTCGCCGCAGTGATTACGCGACAGGCAGAGAAAAAGCTTTATGAAAAGGAGAAAAGTAGAAAGGCAAATTTAGCTATAAATGAAAGAGTTAATGCTAGAGATGAAGCGGGAAAACACAGACGAACCGAGGCATGTCCCAAGCTGTATTTAACTACAGAAGAGTTAAAGTGGGAACAGGAGGCCGAAGAGGAAATAAGGAAACTGCATTCACTAATTGGGAGAAATAAAGAAGAGGAAGAAAATTTGGGATATTATTATGTTAAAAGGGGTATCTTAATGAGGCGATGGAAGCCACAAACTCCTGCTGGGATGGATCAGTATGACCAATACAAGCAAATAATAGTACCTACAAAATATCATGATGAAATCTTATCTTTGGCACATGATAATCAATGGGCTGGGCATCTAGGTGTGACAAAGACGTATGACAAGATCACTAAATACTTTTATTGGCCTGGGATAAGAAGGGACATAAAATCATTTTGTCGGATGTGTCAAGTATGTCAGATCGCAGGTAAGCTGATACAACAGATTCCAAAGGTGCCCTTACAACCAGTACCAGCTACGGAAAAACTGTTCAGTAGAGTTATAATCGATTGTGTTGGGCCTTTACCACCAACCAAAAATCAGCACAAGTATCTATTCACCATAATGTGTTCTTCAGCCAGATACCCTGAGGCAGTTTCCTTGAGAAATATATCAGCAAGGGAGATAATGGATGCGTTAGTAAATTTCTTTACCAGAATGGGCCTACCAAAAGTGATACAAACGAACCAAGGGTCCAATTTCACATCAAAGTTGTTTAAAGAAGTTACCAAGCAGTTGGGAGTAACCCATATCAAGTCAAGCGCATATCATCCACAATCTCAGGAAGTGCTAGAACGATTTCATGCAACGTTAAAAACTATGTTGAGAACCTATAGAGAATTAGGAAGACTTGGACAAGGGAATACCATTTGTGCTATTCGCAGCACGCAATGCGATCCAAGAATCTACAGGATTCAATCCATTTGAAATAATTTTTGGTCACCAGGTGAGAGGACTGCTTAAGATGTTACAGGAACAATTGATGTTAGATCAACCTAGGCATGATGATATGTATACATATGTAACGAACATGAGACGAAGACTGAAAGCTGTGCAGGAACTAGCAAAGAAGCACTTGCAAAGTAAGCAAATGAATATGAAAGAGCAATATGATAGAAAGACTATTAATAGGCAATTCCAGTAAGTTGGTTCATGGCGTCATACTATATAATCATTCTTGCTAGAACCTATCTTGCACATAAATCTACTCTCCATGCATGGAATATTGCTGCCACATCTGGTCTAGTGCTTCTGCTATGTATTTAGAAATTTTTGATAAAATCCAAAGAATCTGCAATGTTATTGATCCTGATCTGGCATCTTGGCTTCAGCCACTTTCCCACCACCATAATGTAGCTTCTCTGTGTCTTTTCTATAAATATTTTCATGGTAATTGCACTGATAAATTTTTCTCTTTGGTACCTAGACTTCACGAATTTAAGTGTAATACTCGATTGACAGCCAGGTCTCATTATTTTACTGTTGAAATAGCTCGATGTAACCTTAAGTTCTATGGTAACAGTTTCTTCTCTCTTGTGAAACTCTTCTGGCTTCTTGCTTTCCAGTCAACTTTGATCTTCAAAAATGTAAAGGCAATGTCAATCATTATATTGTTTTCTTAAATCCAGTTCTCTCTTAATGTTTTTTTAAAATTATATATACTCAGTAACCCCTTGTGTCTTAGTAGTTTTATTACTTTACTTGGGGTGAAATTATAAAGAAAAAATGCGTAATTTAAACAAAATTAACAGACAAAGAAAAAAAGAACTTAAATTGAAATTCTTATCATTTTAAATCTTCTAGGAAAAAAATCCATTTTTCAAAATACTGTACTAAATTAGATAATGCATTTGAATTCTTTGCAATTAAGGACTTTTTCAATTTCAAACACATCATTTACTCATGTTTGTAGTTTTCCTAAAAGTATAAGTGTGAAACAGAAGCAGACTATCTCAGAACTTGAGCACTGCTTACGAAATTCCTTTTTTATGCTGCTATCTGCTTAGTCACCAAACATCATAACTAATTTTCTTTCTTTTTAAATAAATACATGATTAGTATAGATACATATAATTAGGATACTTCCAGTTATGTAGTATGGCCTTCCTTTTTCTAATTTAGTCAGATGTAGCAGTTTTGAGCCTAAATTAATCTATGGTGACTTGACTTCAGTGGTCAGCACTACTTATCCAATAGTCAAATTCAATCAACTTACTATTAATAACTAATCTTAAGCTCTTAGAATTGAACAATATAAAAGACCACATGAGATATACAAGCAAATAATTAGTCTAGATTGGATTGTTATATATATATCACTAAGTCCATCATAGCACAATGATGAAAAAGACATTTATTTTATATAAAATAACTATTTTAAAAAAAATAAGTTTCAACAATCTTTTGTCAAAGTGTATAATTCAGTGCTGTATTAATCACATAAACTAAATATTATATGGTGAAAATGTCTGATCCCATTACACATCTAATTCACAATTATCAGGCAACCAATTTATTGATAGACTAACATTATATATATATGTGTGTGTGTGTGGTAAAAATGGTCCTGGCAGGTATTTAAATACAGTTAATATCAATTAAATTTGGTCATTAATGCATGTAACTTCTTGAAGTGCTGGGATTGATTTTGAATAAACTTTGATGTACTTTGCACATTGCCCTTGTTTGTTTGTGTATCTTAAAATTATGAGTTAACAACAAATTGTGTTAACAGAAATTTGACAGCAAGATCTGACCTATAAAAAAACAAAAAAACAAACTACAATAACTATTTGACTATGGACTTGTTTCATGGACAGGCAGAATAATTCCATCCAGGACAGAAAGATCTAATTGTAACAGTAAAACCCTTACAGATAATTCTAAATTTAGTATTATAGTGCACATTGCTTAAAGAATATCTGAAGAGGAAAAAAGGAAAAAAGAAAGAGAGGAGAAAAAGAAAAACTGGAGGAGAAAAAGAAAAGTGTAGTATAGTATGCAAATTAATAGGCAAGTATAAATCTATCTAAACTTATTTATAAATGGAACTTTGTGTGTGTGTGTGTGTGTGTGTTTATCAGTTACCTATAGACACTGAAATGGCTGAACCGATTTTCTTGAAAATTTACACAGTTGTACTATAAGGTCTGTGAGTCTTCTTAGCTAGGTTTTGTTTCGAGGTACCCCCAATAAATATTGAAAAATCGATAATCGAAAAAAATCGGGTTATAGAAGGAGTGGTCTGATTTTAATCAAATTTGATACACTCATAGACAAAGACATAAGAAACGATATTCAGAAGTTTCAAGGTTGCAGTTCTTACAATCATGCAGAAAATCGATTATATATATATAAAAGGCAAGATGTTTGTGTGTGTCTGTTTATCTGCCAGTATGTCTGTATTTTTCAGCCCTTTTATTTTAGTTTTTTCTTCGGATTTGGTTCTCAGTAGGTATAATTGTAGTTCTTAGTCTCAGCCATGATACCATTTACTCAGAGGACTTATTTAACCTTCAAAATTCAGTTTACAATGAAAAAACTTATTTGATATCGATAGCAGGAAATCAAAATTTGACTTACATCCATTCATTTTTCTTTCAGTTTGTTTATCTGTTTGTATGTCCTTTATACAAATCCACAATTTTTATCCAATTCTCACCAAACTTCACACAAATGTTCTTTAGGCTGAGTCTGAGTTCCAGTTTTAAAGCTTTCATTACACCTGAACAACGCTGGGCTATACAGCTAGTAGAGAATAAGGAGAAGTAAGAAAGAAAATCCAGAGGGCACAGAGAGCTGTGCTACAACTATCACTATGCACAAAAAAACGTGAAGCATAACATTGGTGTCGCTGATAGGACCCATAAATTCACTGGATGACCCAGAACATAGAGAAACATGAATAAGAACTTTTACTGTATTTATAAGAATAAAAATATTAAGAGACATAAAGACCAACAGAGGAGACAACGAAATAACCAATCTATTTCTTGCTACAGCTCGGTGTGAAGCTTTGAACAAAATTTCGATAATATGCTACCTGAGCAAATTAGAAGATATGACATTTGAAGAATTTGTGAAAATTTAAAAAAAAAGAACAAAAAAATAAAAAAAAAAGCTTGGTAATCACTGAAAGAACCAAGTTTTTAGAAACAAGACAAGCACCAATGAGTCCATTATACAATACTTGTATAGATTGAAAGAATGAGCCAATTATTGTGAATTTGAAAAATTGGGAGCACAGGAAATGACTATAGAAGATGAATTGATTCTTTTTAGGTTA
This sequence comes from Ascarosepion bandense, assembly GCA_037127315.1. Classification (NCBI taxonomy): domain Eukaryota; kingdom Metazoa; phylum Mollusca; class Cephalopoda; order Sepiida; family Sepiidae; genus Ascarosepion; species Ascarosepion bandense. Next base: position 372,111 of record JBBBDQ010000201.1, on the reverse strand, counting down.
ATTGAAAGCTTGCAAGACTAAAACCACAAGTGAAAAATACTAGAATGTCTACAGAGTAGCAGAATGAGTTCAGTGAACCAACTTGGCAGCAGACCTAGCAACTTTAACCCTATTTTAGCTTTATGAAGTTAAAATAAACTTATTTTCTTAATTGCTTAACAGTAACAATTCTAATAGAATCATAATTCTTTGACAAACTGAAGAGTGTCAGCATGGTTTCTTTTTGCTAGAATTGCTAGTATCGAGTTTTTGCAACAGAGTTGATTAGGGAATTTAATCAACCAAAGAAGAATTGAGACATAATGAGCAAGATCAAATCCATAATTAAATGTAGATATTATGGAAAAAAATCATGAGAGAGACAACAATTGTCCAGCTCTAGGAAATATTGCAAAAAAAAAAAAAAAAATGTAAGCAAATAGAAAAAGTAAAAACTGTTCAAACCCCCTCCAAAGAAAAAGCTGAAATATTTACAATGAATACACAAAAAAGGACCATAAACAAAAATAAATGTAATTTTGACTGCAAGAAGATATTTAGAATATCAAAACAAGGCATATCACCCAATGATTGATTAAGAAAGAAAATAACAGAAATAGCTGCTCCTACAAATAAAAAAATTTGGGGGGGGGGGGGCTAAGAAATTTTTATAGTAAATACATACCAAATTACAGCAACATAATAGAACCATTTGCAGAAAAAAAAAAACAAAAAAAACAATGAATTTGACTGGACACAAAAGTAAACTAACTATTGCTTTTGAAACACTAAAGAATATTCTGAGGAGCAAATCAATAAGAAAAAGTTTTTGATCTACAAAGAGAAATAGCGTTAATGACTGAAGCAAGTGAAAAGGCGATTAATGCTGTTTTATCACAAGAACATCCAATCATGTAAATATCAAGGTTAATGTCAGCAGAAATTAACTACTTGAATATTGAAAAAAAGCAATAGCAGTTGTATGGAGTATGGAAAGGACAAGACTTTTTGATAGGAAAAACTTATTAAAATTGGACCACAAACCATTAGAATTCATATTTAACCAGAGAAAAAAATCCCCAAAAGTCAAATCATCGAGGATTTTAAGAAGGACAATAAAAATCATGGCATTTGATTTTGACATAGCATACACAAAAGGAAACACTATTCCTCATGTAGCCGCTTTATCAAGATTAAAGTTAAAAAATGAAACAGAAGAAAACCAAGAAAATACTGAAGATAAAATAATATAATGGGTGGAAATAAACATTCTTCCTCTAAATAGACTCAAAATAGAAACAAAGCAAGACCCAATATTAAGCAGAATAGTAAAGAGAATAAAAAATAATATATGGAGCAATTGTTTGATGACAGAGTGACCCTTTAAGGAAACAAAGCATAGAAAATGGCATAATATGCAATGAAAATGTAATAGTAGCACCACAAATACTGAGAAGTGACATATTAAAAGGAGTACATTATTATGTACATTGTGGCATAACAACAACACAAAGTAGACTAATGTTACAAGCTTGGTGGCCAGGATATTCAAAACATAGAGGAATATGTTAAGAGATGCCCCAAATTAAAAACTTCAAGCAAACAAAAATTCACTCATGGTCAAAAGAAGCAGAGCCATGGGTTAGGGTCCACATGGATCACACATATGTCAGAGATAGGGGATTATTCTTAGTATTGGTGGACTCATATTCCATATGGCCAGAAGTTACCACAATAAAGCAAATAATAAAATAAAGTATATTCTTAAGGAATGGAGTACCCCAGACAACAGTCACCAACAGTGCACCCAAATTTTGCGATGAGAATTTACATACGTGGTTAAAACAAATTAAATGCATCATATACAAGACACCATCATATCACCCACAATTTAATAGCATTGCAGAAAGAATGATACAAACAATGAAAATGGGACTGAAAGCATTCTCACCATTTAATGAAAAAAATAGAAGCATATTTACCAAAAATGCTCCTTAGCTGCAGATCCATTCCACATGAAGGAAGGAAACTGAGCCCTTTGGCATTAATGGGAAGTCAAATCAAACCCTCCATAACTATGTCCTTTGCAATGAAAGAAAAGGCATGGTACAGAAAGAAAGAAGTGAATCCAGAAGTTAATTTCCAATATTAAAAGGACACAACATGGCTATACTTGAAAAAAAAAAAAAAAAAAAAGAAAAAAGGACAACATGCAAATCTGTTAATGAGCTGGATGATGTGGGAATGGAAGGGCAGGAACAAGAAGCAGAAAGTTACAAAAGTGGAATAGAGCAAGAAATGGAAGAAAATGAGAATGAAAAGACACACGAATATGAAGAAAATGAAACGAAACCAAGATCACTATTAAAGAAAAAACAAGAAAGACAAGAAGAACAATACAATAGAAAAATAATCAGGAGTAGTAAAAAAAGAAACAAGAGTGTATGACCTCTCCGGTTCAGGGAGGTGTAGTATAGTATGTAAATCAATAGCCAAATATAAAAAGAGAACAACTGGAGAGGTAAGAGAGGGAAAACACTGTCATCACAAAGGACATGGAGTACCACTATGCAAGAAGAAATGCAAAATATAACAAAAAGATAAAGGAAAAAGAGAAAAAAGAAAAGAAAAAATGAAAAGAAAAAGAGAGGAGAGAGAAAAAGAAAAGAAAAGAAAGAAAAAAAAGAAGCATACTTACAGGTATTTTTAGAGCACCCCAAAAGGAGATAGCTTTTTTGTTTTCCTGATTTCCAGACTCTTCACTGCTTTGTCCAGATCCCAGCAGAGGCTGCAATAATATTTTGGAGATTATTAATCATAATTTCATTAGGAAAATGGGATACATGATTATGCAAAAAGCTTTTTTTTCTCCAGAAAGTTTAAAAAGCACATTATTTGAAAATAAAACATTTTATATTGAAGAATATAAACCTTTAAAACATAATCACTTACATAAGGGAAGCAACTCGTGTATATTGATTTTTCATTTTAAACCTCAACATTCTCAAGTTATTCTAAAGTTACAGTTAATTTATTTTTAGTTTGTTATTTTGCAGAGTAAAAAAAAAAAAAAAAAAAAAAAGGAAACTATCAAGCATGTTAAGAGATGTATAATGATATATAAAGCCATTTTTTAATGAAAATTTTTAAATTAATTTTATAATGCTCTTCTAAAGTATCTGAAATATAGGAAAAATGATTTATACAAACCATTTTATTGTGATAAACTCAAAATTAACCTCGCCATATTATCATAAAAATTAAAATCCGACCAAATTACTACAGAAATAATCAACTTTTTATTATTCATTTGGAAATTTTCTCAGCTTGATTCTTGGTTATTTTGGTCATACTAATACATGAATAAACCATTCAACAAAACCTGGTTTAAAAAAAAAAAAAAATAATTTTACAGTATTAAGAAAAACTGGTCCACTCATTAAAAAACTTTTTAATAAATTTTTGTACACTAGCGTTCTTAGACATTCCTTAAATCATGGTATTTATCAGAATCTAAAATTATTGATCTGTTATTGATTTAGAAGGGTGGATCTTGTTTTATAATAGAGATACAGTGTTAAATTGATCTCTGATTTTTACAGCTGTTAGTTTTAGCTGTTTTCTGGACAAAAACACACTTTCTTCCGCTAGAGTTGCACAAAGTTATTTCTTAACAAACGGATATATACACTTTTAGGTAAAGAACAACAATGTACATTAATTAAAACAATTATCTGTTTATTCTTAAGATAATTATGAACCTCAAATATTTGTGCATGCACTTCCAACAAAAAAAAAAAAAATAGACAAATGTTTTTAAAAATGTATAAAAAAATTCGAAAAAGGTTACAAAAATTCAGAAAATAAGCAGATATTAATGATGATAAAAGAGTTTCAAACTTGACACTTGTAAATAAACAGCTAAGTAACTTAGCCAAAGGCCAGTAACTCTTCAAAGTCAGTGATCAATTTAACACTATTGATATTATAAATAGAATTTCTTCTAAAATGATAAATCAATATTTTTTTATTTTGACAAGGGTTGTGGCCTAACTTAGGTCTAAAGAATGTTAATCAACAAGAATTATTTTACCCACAAAATTTTTCCCATTTTTAATGAGTAGACTAGTCTATTTAAACAGTACTGAAGTTTACTTTACTATTTATGACACTGTTAAATGACTATTTTATTAGACCCTTTTTAATATTACTTGAAATTATAATATTGTTTTTGCCAGCTGTTATTTGGAAAATTACTTCTTTGGTTACAGAGATTATATACACACACAAAATAGTGGGTTTACATCTTGTTTGGTTTTGAACATATGGAGTTAATTTTTTTTTTAAATCTTTAAAATTCTTAGCATTCTGTTTTACATGAAGCCACATCATTTCATATAAAGGAGAAAACTAACTCCTTCCACGATCATTCTTATTCTGAGCTGAGCTTTCTCCCTTACATTAAAGAGTTCCTAAATTCTTTGCTGAACACATTTTTGCAGCATTCCTCCATTGTGCAGTTTTCCTGTTAAATTCTTTTTTTGAGAAATAGCTTATATATATAAAAGTATAAATAAGGTAGTAAAAGCACAAATAACAGCAAGTCAAAGAAGATGAGAAAAATGTTAAGTTTGTAACAAAAGTATTGGCTGAGTTAATAAGCATGTCAATGACCAAAGTAGCAAGGAAATGAAAGAAAAATTAATTTGGTATTCATGTAATTCTGCCAGTTGAGTGCCATATGTGACACACATAATTGGGTAATCATGTCTCTTTCAAGACATGACTGACTGGGCAGAAGATTCTCCCACAGTAGGTTCTGCAGTAGACTGGTTGCCAACCAAGGCAAACCCAATCTATCCTGTTATTTAACCCATAACTGGAAGGAAGAGATTAATACCTTTCCCAAGGGTATTTGCACGTAAGTGAATGCAACGAATTCACGTGATTAAACAGTCTAATACTGAAATTCACAAAAGTGTTACTTGTAGTATTATTTATACACAAGGGGGTACTAAAATGTCCTTGGCTTCATCTACTTCCCAAAAATCTGATCAAATAACCAAACATCAGAATATTTTGGAATACCTTCTTGGTTGAGACAAGGTCTTTTTCAGCACCACATCACTTCTAAATGTGGATAACAAATTTAATAAATACTTTTAGAATTGGGAGAATAGAGAGCCTCTTTTGTAAAATTTAGTGAAAGAGAGAAAAAAAAGAGCGTTATTACTCAACCATCACCATCACATTTATATCTAAAAGAGAAGCAGCAGTGAGAGGAAGTGAAGAAGCAGTAATCATAAAAATAGCAAAGTGATTTTGAAAACTATTTTATTTAATTAATATTGATAAATACCCAATTCATTTTAGTGTTATATAAGCAAATGAATGGCCTAATGAAAGAAAAAATTTCTTAAGCAGGAGCAGCCAATAGAGATTTGCTTGAATAATTATGATGGATTAAGAAGATAAACTGACTAAGAATTTTCAAAGAAACTTAGATACTTGGGAAATTTTAGACTGCCAATTTTGTTTTTCTTCAACAGATTATATCCAACAGAAATTTTTAGAAAAGTGGTAAGTTTATAAAGTTGTTTTTTTCTTCTTTTTTGTATAAAATTTGGAACATTTAGTTATACACATTAATTGTATCCTTATACTAAATGTAGATAATTATGATAGAATAAGGTTAATATGTGAAAACATTAATAACAAACTTTTAATAAAATATAGTTTGAGCTTAGTTACATACCTATATACATAGATAGATAGCTGTGTTTTTTGTTGAGGTAGGACTGGAATTAATTGCACACAAAGCAAGGTGGGTCCTGCCTGCTTGAGGATTTGCCATGATTTGAGACAAGAATTTACAGGGATGGATGCTCTTCCTGATGTCCAACTCAAACACTCATGGTAGTCCAAGTACATCAAGTATTTTTATTGAGGTTTTATTTAAGGCTTAAGACCCCATCCTAGCATATATGTATATCTATGTTGGCTCCTATAAGAAACTCATCTGCTCTTTGACAGGTTTTGTTTTTTATCTTGTAGGCTGACATGCTACACTCCTCACCAGCAGAAATGCTAGTGAGAAAGCTGGTTTAGATGTCAACTACTTATCCATGCAGCAGGTTGCACTGGGTTAAATGTTATCAGTGGCAGGCCTAAGCTACTGCTAATATGTAACCCATGTGCAAATTCAGGAGTGAAAATATTTCTAAACACTTTTGGCTTAATTTTGTGAGGTGATAGTTAAGTTGTAAATAACTGTCTAAAGCAACATTACTCTTATCAAAAAGTTAATTAATAAAATAGGGTTAACATTTGAAGATATTCATTATCAAGTAGATGGTTTGACAAACTTACAAAATATAAAATAAAAGTGTAGATACACAAAGGCTTGTTACATTAATCTGGTGAATTATTTCTATTTGCCTCTTTATCTTATTGAACTTGTCTTTTTTTTTAATGTAAATATGAACCAAATTATAATTATAACAAAATCTTAACATATCTGAATTGTATACAAAAATGACATAGCCATCTTGCATATTAGGAAAATAACGAATAAAAAACTTTTTTTAAATAAGAATTTTTACATTAGAGCCAATGTCCTTATCTTATCACATTACAGTCATTGTGCTCTCCAACCTTTATCATGTTTGTTAATCCAGGTAATTTTCATCGAATTTTGAACTGGACCCTTTATTCAAACTATGTGGGTAGATTGTTCTACTGTATAGTGATATTTAGTCTTTTTTTTTTTTTTTGCTACTACTTAGTAATGTAGAGCAAGAATAATCCACTCTTCAATATTAAACAAAGGGACATTCTCAGAATGTTACTAAGATTGACAGACACCTTAAGAAGGCTCCAGCACACTAGCCAAAATATTATAGCCAAAATCAGTCAGTTAAGTGTCATATGTGATAGACGCTTGGGTGATCATGTCTTGAAAGAGACATGACTGACTGGGCAGAAGATTTTCCTGCAGTAGGTTGCCATTACTGTATGTGGCAGACTAGTTGCCAACCAAGTCTATAGAACCCAATCTGTCATGCTAGTTAACCCATAGCTGAGGGAAGAGACAGATTAATATCTTTCCCAAGAGTATTTGTGCCTAAGTGAATACAACAAATTCAACTGGAGTTCAAACTCGGCTCAGATTTCTCGTTCTGAGCCAATATCCACTGCACCACAACACACATCTTAGCCAAAATATTATGTTAATAACATATGCTAACTCCACATCCCAGAAATTTAGACAGAAACCTTTGGAGATATTCAGTGTTAACCATTGCTTGCTTGTATATGATGGCTAGTTATGATAACTTAACACATTGAACTCTTTATAACTATCTCATCATAGAAAAAAAATTATATAGCCCAACATATAAACAAAATAAATTTGTTGTCTTCACAGCTCATTGTTTCATAGGTATTTCTTAATAAAATGTATCCAAATTTCTGTCAGAAATTGTATATCAGCAACTGATCAGGTCTTAGTTTCAATTGATTAAAGATTTAAAAATTTGCCATATAATTTCTGTTAAAATAGGCATAACACTAAGCTACACCTGCATATATATCCATGAAGATAATTTTGCCATCAGCATTTTCCTTTCATTCAAAATTATAAACAGTACAGTGTATTATATCCTATCACAAAGTCCAAAATAAAAAAAATATTTATAGATCTCAGTTCTTTTATGATTTTTAATTTCTTTTAAAATCTTTTGCAAAATGCATCAAAGCTATGACATCATTGAAGCTATTTTAGAGTTTTCCATTAAAATTCAAACTAAAAATGATGTTTATATTAATTTATCTTAATAAGCAAAAAGCAAAAAATGAATTAGAGAAATTTCAGTTTTTGGATATTTAATTGTATATGTTATATCTTCATTCTATTGAATGAGGATAACACAATCATGAAATATATCATCTGGAGTCAACATAATCTGAATTCTGCAGTAAGGACATTGTCAGTGTCAGTATATATATTATTCGGACAAGTTCAAGCCATATTCTGGAGCGTTGTATTCATCTCAGCAGCAATCTCCTTTTTAGACATCCACTTTCTTTAGTTGATACTTTTCTGACATCAGTCAGCTTCCAACATTTTAGTCAGATTACATTTTCACTTACCTTGTAATGTAATATCAGTTTTAGGAATAGGTACTTCAAAAGTATTGTAAAGTATGTTCATCGGTGAATTAAATTATACTGGTTGCTTATTCTTTGCATATCTAGACCTTGATTTATATGTCTTCTATCTTAAAATTGTCCGACTTCAACAATGTACATCATACTACCAAGGCATCTAATAATTTTCCCTTTCTTTTAATTTTCTTCTCTGATCTTAACACTTTGAAAAACTTAATTGACAATCTTAAATGATCTGGTAGTTACAAATTGTTAACTTTTTAAATTTCCTGGCAGTAATTTGTCAAAAATGAATCTAACTTTCCTAGCAAATATGAGCTCTGCAGGTGACATTGTTGCAACGATGTTTACATTTGACATACGCTCAAAAATTCATGTGGTGCTGTTTCTTCAGCTTCCAAGCATTTAACTTTTCTTAATACTCTTTTGAAGGTGTCAGCAAACTGCTCAGCTTGACCATTTGACCTCAGATGATAAATTGGCATTCTCAAATGTTCAACAGCATAGATTTTGTAGAAATTTTAAAACTCACTGGAAGTAAATTGAGTTCCATTAATGGATACTAAACTGTCAGGTACTCAAAACCTTGCAAAAAGTTCACATAAGAATTTAATTGTCATTACATAGTGGGTTGTTTACACATTAATATCTCAAGCCATTTTGTGAAACTGTCAACCACAATAGAATAGCATAAACCATTTAATGGTCAAACAAAGTCCATTTATAGTCTTGCCCACAGTTTATCAGAGCTTGGCCATGCCTGGTAATTTATAGGTAGTGAATTTGCTGTTGAATTACAACCATTACATTTTCTAACTATATTTTGAATATCTTAGTCTAACTTGAACCAATAAACAGCTTCTCATCAGGGACTTCATCCTCATTATTTCTGGATGTCCTATGTGGAATTGTTTCAAAATCTTTTTTTGTAATGATAACAGAATTACTACTATTTCCATGTACAAAAATACTCCATCATAAATAGAAAATCATATATTAGTGTTAACTGGTTTCATTTTAGTTTTGTTCAATTTTTGATTCAATGTCATTCATAGTTTTTGAATAAATGTATCCTTTTTAAAATGAATTTTGATATCTATCATGACCAGCACTTCTTTAATAGTGTTACATACCAGGCTTTTAATTTTGCTTTTGGATTCCAGCAAAGCAATCTTCACAATCTTTACATTTCTATATCAATCTGGACAAGCCATCTGCCTGTTCCAATTTTTTTAGACAATAGATATTCCATCTTGAAATTAGTTCAATAAAATCATAGCCCAATGCTGTTGTCTATATACAGTATGTTACCTTTCTTAGAACCAAATATACTTAATGAATGATGAGCAGTTTGCAGTGTGAATTTTCTTCCTAATATCATCCTGTGAAATTTCTTTACAGAAGAAATTGTAGCATATGCTTCTTCTTCAATTTGACTGTAGTATTTTTCCATATTTGTCAAACTTTTTGAAGCACGGCCAACTGCTTTTACTGTACCATCTTCAAATTTATGGTATATTACCACTCATATGCCATATTTGCTTTTGTCTGATGCTACCACTATCTGTCACTGCAAGTTGTAATGTGTTAGTGATAACTCTGAAGTTAGTTTTTAATTCCTTCAAAAGCTTTTTGACATTCTACTGACAAATTACATTTTGCACCAATATGAAAAAAAATTATTCAGAGATGCTTGCAATTTGTACATATCTGGCACATAAATATTATAATAATTTGCTAATCTGAGAAATGATTCTAGGGTCACCAAATTTGTTGGGGGGGGGGGGGGAAAGCATGTCTTTAATGGCACTTGTGTTAGCGAAATCTGGACTTCTTCCTTTTACATCCTAAATATTAAATCTTATCCATGAAGAACTGACATTTCTATTTACTGAGTTTGAAACTGTAATCATGCAGTCTCTGAAATAATTGTGGAATCAGTTTTATGGGCTGTATTTACATAGTGCTACTTATAAGTATGTCATCTATGAAAACAACAGCACTGTCTAGACCGGCCAACATCCATTATTTGCTGGAAAATATCTGGGGCTACTTTTATACTGAAGTAGTTTACTGTGTTTCTTTAGCTGTAAGCTTTTTCACTGACAAATAATTTTTCTATAGAATGAATTAATCAGTCAATTCCACAGTTCAAATGATTCTAACCAATCAATGCCTAGTGAATTTGAATTTTTTAATAGGTAAACATCTGCTTTTTTACTTTTACCTTCAAAAGCAATGTTACACATAATTTTCACAAGAAAAATTAATTTATTGGCCAACATTCTTCTTGCAACTTTGTTAGATTTTTGCAAGTTAAGTTTGCCAATTCTGTTCCAAGTTTGTTCATGAATAATTGTAATATTGCTAACAGTGTCCATTTGAAATCTCACAGTAGCATTATTTTTACTGTCATGAATTTTCTATTACTTAACTTATTTTTAGTTAGTAGCACTACATTCAGCAAGTTAATTTATGTATTTCTTTGCTTTGTGACCTGTTTTTCCACAAATTAAAACATTTTTTGTTTCTTAATGGATAGTCTTTGTCGAAATGAAGCATACTACAGTCATAGCATGGGTGAAGTTTGATAGCATTCTTATTTTGTATTTTTTCTTTTGATACCACTCTTTTTTTAACAAATTGTACTTCTGATGTGCTATTTTGTTTGATTCTTGCTGTATCATGCCTTAAATTGACAATTTGACACTTTGCTGCAATAGTCTGTGTCATTAACTTTGAATTCTGTTCAGGTTTGTAAGGATTCAAGAATGCATTTCTATTGTTACCTGATGTTAAGCCTTTCATAAAGATTAGTCATTTAAATCTGCCTAGGTATAGTTTGTCCAGTTTAAATTTTTCACACTCAATGCTGACTTTACTGACATATAAGACAAAATCTTCATCTTAGTCCTAAGTAAGATTCATTTATGTATAAAAAGTTAATGCTTTCAACAAGAAAATTTTGATAATATCAACAATGTTTCATTAAATGACACTTTTTCTAAGCATTCAGCAAAATGAAGTTCAGATATTTTTCATATTTAGTGTGGCAAAATTTTCATGAACAGAATACATATTTTCTTTTCATCCAACCATCCTTGACATTCTCTTCTGAAAAAGGCCTCATACCTTCTGAAGTATAATAGGAAAAAAAGGTTTTCATCTCGGACATAATTAAATTCACTAATTGAGTTAGCAACAGAGTTTGGCAAAAATGAAATTGACACATTGACTGTTCCTTGCTTTTCTAGGATTGCCTTCAACTGTTCTTGATATTCAATCTGCTTCCACTGCATTTGTTTTAATAGTTGCTGAATAATCTTCAATTCTTCCATAATGTATTATTTTCATACAAGCCATCCTTAACTAAAAAGAAACAGTTTTTTTCTTAGTAGCAGTATGTCATACACTCTTAGAATTTATCAATATCAGCATCACCCTATGAATATACACAAAGTTCACAAAATTGTTTTCCATGAATTTTGAATTTTCTTTGACAGCTATTTATGCTTAGTGAATTCAAATCCTCATCACTATTGTTATGTCTTCAATCCACTGAATGAAGATAACAGTAATCACATATATAATTTTGCTTAGAATCGACAGTCTTACTGAATTCTGTAGTAAGGATACAAGGCTCACTCCCAGCTAGCTTTCTGCTATTTGGAAAAGTCCAAGTCATATTGTGGAGAGGTGTGTTCATCTCTACAACAATATACTTACAGGTAATTCATAAGTCATTTTGAGGTTATAATGATGAACTGTTCATGATTAACATTTTCCACTTATCAAAGTAACAGTATTTCTGAACATCTAAACAACCTTTTAATAAAACTAGTCTTTGACCCATGCCTGAATTAGAATGACCAGACAGTATTAATGTCTGTATGGATGTGATGCTCATACAACTCAATTGATCCTGCCCTAATATCAACCCGATATGTTCTGCCATATCATTTTTCTTGTTGTTTGTTTAGGGTGCTAATGAACGATGTAATATTTAAATAGAAGTTAAATATGTGACAATGCATTTATTCAGCATACCGATAAAACAAATAATGGTGGCAAAGTTCACTCATCTAGCAGGTCATATTCACATTATCATGTTTTAGTTTCTCCCTGATCTATTTTGATAGCAAATTTTGTGCTTTGGTTAGTAGAAGTTACCAGTTTTTATCAAAGCTGATGGCTGCTACTGTCTTTGAGCCGGAATTACAGGTTGAGTAAAAGTCTTTCTGAAATTCAGTGTTATCTCAAGTAACAACAATTATTAATCTGTTGAGGGTTTATTTCTTTGCTCAATATTTTAATTAATTGGTAACTATGAGAGGATATGTGCATTTATATTGTTGTCTCATGCTTCGATCAGGTTAGGGCAAGTTGAATGTGTTTTTGTTCAGACAGGGCATGAACACAATTTGTTCGCAACATTATCTAAACAAACAATAAGACAAAATGGATAACTCAGATCCATTCAGGAGAAAAGCAAGCTGTCCACCCATAGATGGAGATAGATAGTGCACAAGATTTCTTTGAAGTTAAATTTGACTTCACTATAAATTGGTCACTAAAATGTTTATAGTTGGGGGTAGTGATTGTGTGTGAAGACACACATGTATCACCAAGAAAGATCAGAGAGCAATAAAAAAAAAAACAACAAATATTGGTAAAATAAAAACTGACTTTTAAGAATGTCACAAAAAGAGGTTTTGAAAAAATTAAAATGGTAATAGGTAAGAAAATAGGTTGACTAACAAGAAAATATTTTAAGATGCTGGTGTTGCAAATGCAATCAGAGAAAAGATGCAGAATATTAAAAAAAAGCACAAACTAAATACATGAGAGTAATCAAACTACCACCTATAAGTAAACAATACACAAAGAAACATCTAAGTTGGGCAAGTAAGTACATAAAAACTGATTTCTCAATAGTAATTTTTAGTGATAAATGTACTGTCGATTACTGGGCAAGAGATTCAAGTCAACCAACACAACTTAAAAAATAAGACAGAGTAAAGTCTTAGGCAGTAAAGTTATAAGTCTCTTTAAAGTTGATGATGGTATTAAGATAAATGCAGAGAATCATTGTAAGTTCTTGGACAAGAAGTTGTTTTTGAGTGCTAAAGGTCATGACCAAAATGCATTAAGCAAAAGTATGTATTCATACAAAACAATGTTTCTTCTCATTCTGCAAAGCTGCAAAAATGTTTCAAGGTCTTCAAATTAGTGGAATGGTCTCCTGCAGGTTATGATAGTCCTGACCCATGAGGATTTGTGGTTATTACTCAATCTTCATTAATCTTGTTTTGACTTATTCTGAATTATCATTTCATTATATACATCATATTCATTTGATTTCATTATATTTTTATCCTCCATGTGATTTTTAGTCCTAATTATGTTAACGTGTGCCATAGAAATGTGTTATGCCATAGATTATTACTTGACTATTGCATTACATGGAAAATCTCATTACGATACATTGTAGGAATGGAACACAAGTCAAGAACCACTCGAATTAATTCAATAGAAAACATGGTCCATTATTAAAAGAGGTATGTGTGCATGTATTTCTAAAGAATTAATGAATTTATTTTTAATTTTCATGTTCTCTCTCATGAAAAACCTTGCTTGTAATTCCAAAACAAATATACATAAATTTTTATTAAAGTTCATAAAAAAGCTTTAGTGAAGATATTTTTTTAAGGAAAAGAAACATTTAGAAATTTCTTTATGTTAATCTTTTCAAGAATGGTTTCTTGTTCCAATTCTCATTTATCCCCATTTTAGCTTTCAAAAAGAGATGCTAAGAAGAATAAAAATTTTCACTTTCCATAAACTCTTCAGAGGCTGCCAACAAGGCAAGAGAAGAAAAAAAGAAAAGAACCTAATACAAATGAGTTTAGTGAGGATCTTCCCAAAACTAATTCAAATCAGACATTATTCTACAGGTACATGTAACTAAAGGCAGGTACAGGTTGCCAGAGCAAGGGCACTAGAGTTTCTTGCACAAAAACAGAAAAGACTTTAAAAAGAATGGCAGAGAGCTGCTGCACACAGGACTAATAACTCAAGAAGAAAGGGAAAAACGGTTACAGCAATTATACCAAGAAAATGGAACCTGCAGGAATCAAAAGTCAAAAGATGAAAGAGAAAAATGTTTAAAGGATGCAAGAGAAAAACAATCTACCAGGGTTTCCAATAATACAACAATAGGTCAGTAAGAGATTCGGCAAAAACCTCAGAAGCAAGTATCTGCTGCAAGACCTCACCAATCCTCAGAGGAGAGATGTAAGTGTCAATTGAAGGCAAAACTCAGTTTTACAGTTACATTTTGTGGCAGATTACAGGAAGCAGGGTTTGCAACAGCCACTGAGCCTTCCAGATTTGAAAGATATAATTTTTGATCTGTGAGATATATTGCATACAAACAATAGCTAAATTAGAAAGTTCAAACATGCATTAGAATCTGCATCACCCACTAGGTACAAGGTAGTTATTGATACAGACAAAAAGCCTGTTGGTGAACACAGAGGCCATTGCAATCCCATACTGCAAATGAAGTAGCAGCAATTGTTACTGGCAAGTAGGAGTATGGAAGAAGAAATAGTTTTGCAAGGAAGAAACAAGCTGCAGTACATAAATGAAACCCACCAATAACATGATTTACTTCAGTATCCGTTAATTGGTTTGTATATGGCCAAGATTGATAGCACTTGGGTGTCAAACAAACAAATCCTAAAACAAAAGCTCCTGCATTGACAAATACAAGAAGCTGCATAGAGTTCAATGCTTATCTTTTCATATTAAGGAAGCAAGACTTCAGTATTCTTTATTGTTCACATGAGCTATTCCTGCGATTTGTAAGAATTGAAAGGGAGAGGTTTCTTTACATTAGACCATATCAGAAAGTGCTCCATGCATCAGACTACATTAACCTCAGTGATGCAATCAGTAATGAGCGAACACTAGCTGCTGATAAAATTGAACAGCTTTGTATTATTCTTTAATCAAGCCTCACAGGAAGCCTACAGTATATACAGGAGTTTACACAAGATGCACTTACATAGTCACTACTTTTAGCCATTATACTTAATTTTTTTACCAAATTGGCTGTCTGCTACAGCTTTAAATGAAACATCAAGAAGACATGGCTGAGGATAACAAGCAAACCTAAAAGAAAGTTTTATAATCAAGTACTGATTGAAATTGAGGATTAACTTTTGGTCATGGGATGCAAAAATTTAAGAGATTCTAGACAGCAAAGACAAACTGTCAAGTAAATGCTTTGACTTGAAAAGATATTGCAAGAGAGACAAATTATGACATCAAAGAATTGGTTGTATTTGTGAATGAACATGAGACTAAACTTCTTCCAGAACAATGCAGTGGATGTTCATAATGCTACATATTTTACTAATGTTTGTGCAGCACAGTTTTCAAGTGAACTCCTTCAATTAAGAAATAGAAAAGTACCAATTGATGGGAATAGTGATATCAACTTGGTTTCTATTACTATTATGAGGAATTTCCCAGCTGAAGTGAAAAACTGGGTATTTCCAGACCTAAGCAAACATTACAATTTACACAAATGGTTGTGTGAAAGGGCAATTTTTGCTATTAAAAAAAAATAAAAAAAGAGATAAAGAGGAAGAGAGAGAAAGAAAAGAAAAAACAGTAGCAAGGATTAATCATAAACTAATGAACAAGAATCTAACAGTAATTAAGAATACAAATCAATTAATCCAGTCCTTGAAAAAAAAAAAAAAAAAAAAAAATCAATCTGCCCACAATGCAACAGGGTTTCTTAGTTTCCTTGAGCTATCTAGAACTCCTCCAAACAAACTTTTCCTGAAGGTAGGAGTTCCAGTAATGCTTCTAAGAAATTTAGATCCTCCTAAATTATGCAATAGGACAAGGTTAAGACATTATCACAATGTGAATGAGGTTATTATTATCACTGTATGTGCCTCTGGGGAAAATGTTTTCATTTCAAGAATTCCAGTCAAACCAATAGACATGATATTTGAATTCATACTCACACAATCCCAAGTGTGACTTTGCTTTTCAATGTCTATCAATGCAAGTTTAGAAGGACTAAATGCATAATCAAATCTAATTTCAATGAAATAGTTTTTCATTTATCAAATTTCTTCAAGATTTTGTCAGGATTCTGTATCCCATCTTGTACACACACACACACACACACACAATGTCTGTTTGCATATGTATGTATGTATGTATGTATGTATATATGTATAAAATGAGTACATGGCTGAATGGTTATAACATTTACCATCTGGCCATGAGACAGTTTGAAACTTGCTGTGGTTGACTTATCAGGAAAGTGACTTCTTGATAATATTGTTCTTGCATGTAGCACCTTTGAAAAGTGCCTGGAAACAATATTGTGGGTTAACCTAAGCTTTGTGAGTAAAATTGCATAGATGGAATCATTCAGAAGCCATCAATGATTGTGCTAGAACAAAGTCATCATAACTGAGGAACTGAGCATGCTGGCCTTATTAAAAAAAACATCCTGCCAGATTATGCGCTCACCACCTGTTATGGAGTTATTTTCACAGTGGTGGCTAGTATTTGTGCTAAAGTCGGTCCTTATAGGTTTGACGCACAAACCATTAGCAATTTGATATAATATGTATTATGCAGTGTAATCTTGCCAGGTCGCTGACTACTTTCATATTTGACTAACTGTCGACTACTATCGTCCAACATCAACTGACCCTCATTCCACTTACTACTCCTACTTAAATTAAGTGGGCGAGTCTATTTACTATAGAATAGGTGTGTTTCACTATAACACCACCAGAAACGAACTATGGTCTACTCAGTATAGTTGCAATATAAACCACATGTGTACTTTTGGTTGAGTGGGTGCCTGTAATAAGGATTTTGTAACAACCTGGACAAACAGGTATGCTACAATGATATTGTTGTATCCTTGATAGACAGAAATTAGTAAGACATTACTAATCTCTGAAGCAAGACACTGGTGAATGCAGTGCTCACAATATATAGTTCTCTGTATTAGTTCACATAATTTAAAAGATGGTATATAATATTACAACAACAAAAAAAAAATATATATATATATGTGTGTGTGTGTGTGTGTGTGTGTGTGTGTGTGTGATAGAATATAGTTTTAAGGTTTGCGATATTTATGGGTTAAAGTGCTCAATATCAGGGATAGAGCATATACAAATTTAAAAGTGGACATTGACGTGAACACCCAGAGGCAACAGTCTAAACACAATTGATAATCTGAGAAGCGCGTTTAGCATGAAACAGATTGTCGCTTCTGGGTGTTGACTTCAATGTCCACTTATATATATAGATAGATGAGAGAAAGAGAACAATATTCAAGCAAAGATGTTTTGAAGCAATAAACTTTGAAGCATATAAAAGCTGAAACAGGAGAAAGGTTATTCAAGTATATGGAAGTTTATGTCAATCAAATGTTTTGATAGTCTACATATTTGGGATTTATTCATAGATAGAAATTTATTAAATATAAGCATTTTTTCAAAATTGTAACTAAATAAGTTGGTTAATATTTTTATTGTTAAAAAATTTACTTGCATGATAAAATTTGAGTAGTCTTATTCTGTATGCTCACAGGCTAACAAAATAATTATTTAGAACTGAGATGTGGATTTCTATTTAAAAAGCATGCATAATTTGAATAAACAGTTTATATAAGATGTAGAAACTATTAGAACCAATCTCATCTTTGTACCAGCTGATACCAGTGATATCATGAGCATAACAAGTATACATAATTAATCACTGAGTAAACAGAGTGTGAAACAGCAGATATTTGTAGTAGGAGTCAAAAAACAACAAATCAGAAAAGAGGAGTATGCAGAGGAAAAGAAAAAATATTTATCCTTTGTACTCATTAAATGTCATTAAAAGGTGACAGTTTTACTTACTGCTACCCACTGATTTTCATTTTCTATATATATATATATATATATATATATATATAGATAGATAGATAGATAGATAGATATATTTTTAGTAGGTAGATTTTAAAAAACTAAATTTTTTTTAAAATTTAGAATGTGTTCAAGCAAATTTTGGCACTCAATCAGCATGCTGTGCAAAGAAGTAGTAAGGAGAGTATTATCTGTGTCCAGGAATTAGTGCACGCATTAATGATAGAATATAGCTATTATATTTATAATTAATATCTTGTATTGTTTACTTGAAAAATGTTTCTTCTAAGCAAAACTGATGTTAAAAAAAACGAAAAGTAAAATTGTGCGAATAGATAACAAAATAAAAGCAGTATTGTGCTTGACAATATTTACCCAGCAGGCAAATCATGCCATTAAAAAAACAAAAAAAAACATGATATATATATAAAAAAATGTAGTGATAAATAAAGAAAATCAAAAGTAAAATATACCAAACGATCAACAAATGTTATATAACTTCTAAATATTTACCATAGGCTCAAATTTCAAATGATATCCCTAATAACAGAAATAGCTTGTAAATTAATGAGATTTAAACAGATTGAATTAAGTAGAATAACATGTAATGAAATTATATATAGATGAATAAAGTTATTTACATATTAAAAGTTAGCTTTTAGATAAATTTATATAAATTTCTTTCTGCTAGTGTTCTTAGTTAAGTATAATCAGGAATTCTAACAGGGTACTAACATTTTTCATGATACCTTGAAGAAAGCTTTCAAATAGAGTGAAGTGGTTAGAATATTTCCTTTCAGACTAGGAGACCCTAATTGAATTTTAACATCAATTTGTCATGAAGGTGACTTCTTCATGTTATTGGGCCAGGGAGGTAATCCCAGTGTGTGGCATCTTTGGAAAGTGTGTGTAAAAAAAAAAAAAAAAAAAAAAGACAAACACCATGGGCTAATTCAAGCCATGTGAATAAAATTGGTTCAATAGAATTGTTTGTCAATGGTTGTGACAGTACAAAGTGACCAGTCATTGTCACTGTGTGTTTGAGTGTACCGGCCTTTTTTAAAATGCTGATCACACCAACTCTCTCCCAAAAACTGTAACTAAGGTCTGCTCAGGTAGGCTCTGTGGTTGTGGAACAAAACACAAATGGGCCCCAGCAGGCATCTATAACAGAGATTAGCTAGTCAACTGAGCAGACTGGTATACTATGAAAATGGATAAATATGTCTATAGCCTAACACCCAATATTTGTTGTGTAAAATAAATTCTTTTTATTTATTTTTTTTTTATTATTATTCTTAGGTTACAGCAGTGTTTCTCAACCAGGGTTCCACTAAAGGTCCCCAAGTGTTCCACGAGAACAAGTGAGATAAGCTAATGTACTTTTCACTTTATTTCATATATGTAATATTACTAAACACACATAATATATTCTTGGTTATTGTAATATATACATCATCCCATGTAACATATGTTATTAAAAAATATAACAACCTTTGGGAATATAGTTAGTAATGTCTGTATGCTATGGTGGATAAGAAAGTAAGAATTAACAGCATTTTGGAAAAACCCAACTAAAACATACAAAATAAAATTGCACACTGCAAAAGTGGATTCAAAAGACTAAACATTTTGGAAAAACCCAAACCATGGCAAATTTCACAAGTTAGTGTGAAAAGCAAAATTCTGGATCCTAATTGGATAGCAAATAGAGAATTAAATGAAAATGTTCATGGAGATGATCAGATTAACTACTTAAGAAAATTCAGTGACAGAGTCAGATGGGATAATAAAAATGAAGTTTTATTGTTATTATTAAGAGGAAAGACCAAAGAATTTTTTAATTATTTTTTAAATTAATTTTTTTTAAAGAGACAAAAATTGTCTCCTACTAATTGAGAATGAAATCCATGTATGTTTATTGAAAGTTCGACCTCAAATTAAATATTTGTAGCACAAAAAACAGGCACAGTTTTCACATTAGAGAAATAAGTTTCACAGGAAATTTTGCTTTGATTTACCTTATATCTTTTCAAAATTGCCATTAAAGGATAAATAAACTGATGCTGCAATTATCTGCTTTCATTCTGTTTACATTTATATAAGTATATGATATTGGTTTGTTATATTTATTTTTTTACATTTGAGTTTAGAAATTTTTTTGTGTGAATGAAAACTCCCTGATGAAGTATTATAAACAAACAGTATGAATTTTATTTAACATTATCAAAAAATTTGACAAAAAAAGTATTAATTTTTCCTAAAACCAGTTATTCAAAAATATATACTTTGATATCTGCCATGTGAACTATGATGAAAATAAAATGAGAAATATTTGGTATATAATTTTGTTTTTGCACAGGGGTTCCTTGAAACATTTTATTTTAAGGGTTACACAAGTGAAAAAAAGACTGAGAAATGCTGGCCTACAGACTTAAACATATTCCCTTAATTCACTTATAATAGTAAATAAAATGATAATGTTAAATTAAAATTTCTTGATTGTACAATAAATTGAAAAAAAATAATTAAAAATGGCATGACCTGTAACTAAAACCTAAATGAAAACTAATACAATTTTACATGGTATGTCTACAATAACAAACTTGACAAACAGTTCTTAAATAAAATACAACACTATAAATATGACTAACCAATCAAACAAATTTTTGATTATGCTCAGGTGAAATTTAACAACAAATATCTATGTAAAAGACTACAATATATTTGTTGTGGTCAAATTATAAAAGTATAATTTATCAAAAATTTTCTTATAAAGAAAAAATAGACACACCATGAGTTTATATTAGTAACCTATTCTATCATAGAAATCATGGAAAGTACAAATTGGTCAAAACGTCTTATCACCTTTTCTTAGTACTAAGATATTCTGTTATGTTAACAAAAGGCATTACAGGAATACTTCAATTAGTGTGGCTAATGCATACATTGGTAAATTTAAAAAACAATTTTCTAATACTATGGTTTAACTAAAAAATGTTTTACCACACTAATCAAATATTGTGTATGCCCTAATTGAATGTGCATTAATGAAGGGATGTCTGTTTCGTGCTACAATGGAAGGAAAATATCTCATAAGTAAGTACAGATGATCAGGTTGCTATCCTTTATTTCTTGTTCATTTACTTTATATATATTTTTTTTTTACTTTTAATCAATTAAAAAGCAAAATTATATCTTACATGAGACAATGGTAATGGAGGAATCAGCCATTTCCATTGAGGAAAGATTCAGTATTACTTGACTGTAAAGTAAGTGCTGTTGCCAAATAAAATTTATAAAATCTTTTTCTTAAAAAATAAATTAGACTTAAAGATCATTGCTATTTTTATTCCTGGTATTGGTGTAAAGTTTTCTTTCAAATATTTTGTTTAGGTCTTGATTATATCAGTTTTTTCTTTTCCAGTTACATGTGCTACTCAGTTTTGTTTTTAGAAATGTTTGAGTAGTGCAGGTTTTAAAGAGAGATAACAGTGAGTGAACATGAGAAACCTACTTTTCAGAAAAATTGTTTTTAAGAAAAAGATTTTATGAATTTCAACAGAAAGTAATATTGCTTGGTCAATGAATGTTGTATATTTCCTTATGAGGAAGTGGTTACTATTACCATTTGTGATTTTGTAGAACTAATCTATAGGGTTTAATGAAGGATTGTTTTCTTTCAGATTTAAAGGATATAATTATTTGAAAGCACTTTAAGATAACTATATAATAAATAGTATTATATTAAACTTCATAAATTTATTAAGCACTATGAGGGCAATATAACTATAAATGATCACTTGCTTTTAAAACCTGATGAGTTTCCTATTATTTTCCATAGGTGCATTCATCTGAAACAAATCTATCTGTATATTAATTTTTATTAACTACTTTTCATGCAGTTGGAAATATTTATCTCTAATGCAGAATTCAAAGAACTGATATTATTCTTACATAATGAACATATAGCAGACAAGGTTATCCTTACAAAATCTCTAGAGAAAGAAAGAAAGAAGATTTGTTTGCTTTTACTTTTATGGTTTAAAACTCAAATACCAGATACATTTATTTATTGAGTGTGTAACCATGTATATAGAGTCATTTACAATCAGCTTATCTTACATTTGGCACAAAGCCAAACTTATATCATGAGGAACAAGTTCACTATTCAATAGTAATTATTTACACAATGAAAAGGTGCCTGCTTTTATATATATAATTAAAATCCATGTGAAAAAACTTGTCACTTTAGCTGAGTAGTATTATTTCAGTCATGGCGACATAAAAGTTTTGTGAGGGCATTGTTGTAATATTTTCAGAGTCCTTTGGTTTTCACTCTCTCACTCATACATCTTAGAGTTTTGAATATGGATGAACTAACCTCTTGGGCTGACAAGTTCCATGCTTTGCAGCCATACCTAATCATGAGAAAGGCTTCAGGAGTAAATGAGTAAGCTCTGAGGACAAATCTGGAGCCAGGGTCTCTAAGACTGTCCAATGTTATTTTCAACTTTGTTCTGGCAACTCCTGTGACACTGCTGGTGCCAAGCTATCTAACTTTCAATTGGACAACATTGTTGTTGTAGAGAGGAAAGACGTGCTGCATGGGCAATCACTGACCGCTCATAAAACTCTGCCCAGACCTGTACCCTGGAGAGGATACATCATTAGCATGTTGTTCTATAGCAGCCAGACAGGAGTAGATGCCTCAGGGTCTTTCATCTTCGTATTCTGGACATCAATTGGTCCGACTGGGTCACCAATGCTGTAGTTTTCACCTATGCCCAGTTACCCAGCCTATAAGCCTTTCTTCAACAGTGCCAACCCTTTGGGCTTGGACATGTACAGCATATGCCAGATGGAAGGATTCCAACAGTCCTTCTGTATAGAGAACTGGCCACTAGCAAGAGGGAAACCTCATGTTTGCTTCAAGGAGATTTCAAAAGGGACATGAGAGTGATGGACATGCACATTGATTGCTCACACAGGATTTACACCGAGGACTGGAGTGAGGAGAAGAGAATTGGATTCTTGCCACTGGGAAGGAATATTTTTATATGAACACGAACCCCATTAAAATTAAAATTTTAATAAAGAAAAAAAATCAAACAAGGAACCGATTTAAAAAAAAAATCTCTGAAGTTTTAAATTATTTGCATTTTAAATCTCATGTTTCTTCCCTCAAATTTTAAAGATTATTAACAAACAAACAAAAAAAAAGTTGTCTAAAAATTTGTCTAAATTTCCTGATTTTACACTGGACATTTTCTGGTAAATGTTCCTCAAAAGCTATTGAAAAATAAATTTTTTTTTTATTAAATAAATAAATCAAAGAAATTCAGAAGTTTGAGTGTACAGCTACAATCTTGAGTTTCAGTATATTATAGTTTTTATGAACTCTTCCAGGATAACATTGAATTTGGAATGCTGTTTTCCATGTCAACCAACTTTTCTTTTTAGCTTAAATTAATATTAAGAAAAAAAAAAGTACTTATAGCAGGCATTTTAATTTTGTTTTATTTCTTTTTTTTTTTTTAAATAAGCAATCATTAGAAAACTGGAATGATTACATAAGATTTTCAAATAGTAAATACTTCAGAAAATATTTTTCTTGTAAGCTTGCAAAATTTTATAAAGAAAAAGGATTTTTATTTAGTATCAGCCATTCATTGCTTTTGGCATGCTAAATATCATGTACTTGAAATATGAGGAATCATTTCTTATATAGTCCAAAAATGAAGGTATTATTATAAGGGCTAGATTATGATATTTTGGGGCCCCTGGGCTAATACCCCACCTCCAAATCAGTCAGAAACATCCTCTAACTTGTCCGCACACATCTTAAATATTTTTTTACTCGATATATTTTAGGAACATTTACATAGCTTAAAAGTAAACTTATAGTAAATTCAATAAATAAACTAAGATCACTATCTTGTCAACAAAAATATTCTTTCAGGAATATTTTATTACAAACCGAATTAGCATATATTTTAACACAACCATAGTGAAAAAAAAAATATATATATATAACCTGCATTATAATGATAAAACAAAATAAACCAGTTTGTCATACTGATGTGATTTCAGTTTATGAAACTACTTAGAAGTTATAACATGTAGAATATTAAAATCACTGGTTTATAAATATTTCCAAGATTTAAACATTCTGAAGTAAAATCAGACGTTATCTACTCACACAAACTAAAACATTCTTTTCCTTGCTTTGTTTCCTGCAAAAATCAAATAAATGTGAGTTTGTCATCTTGATATTGCTTCAGTTTATGAAACTATTTAAAAGTTATAACATGTAGAAAATTGAAATCATGGCTTTATAAAAGCTTGAGTGGCACTAAACTGCAGCCTATACTAGTCTAAAGGATAATCCAGCTTTGATTATTGTACTGGTTTTAAATATATTAAAATATAATGAAATATATTAAATGTTTCCTTTTTATTAAAGCAAATAATTCCTACCTCATTTTCTGTTGGTGGTGTTGAATTTACAGAGCTTTCCTGAAATGAGAAGAAAAATCAAGTTTTAGTATCTATGAGCAGTCATCTAATGCAGATTACATTAAAGAATTATTCAGTGCAAAGTCAACACCCCAGGCAAAAACAAAAAATACAAACACACACACACTGCATTTCTTTACATTTCAAACAAAAAAAAAAAAAAAAACAAATTATATATATATATAGATTGTTTAATACTTAGTTTTTGGTCATAATAGGGTTAGACCAGTACACATTCATATTAAAGTGTTCGATACAATTATATTGTAAAACTTTTAAAATATTTTCCATCTTTAAACAAGTTATTATGCTACTCAGGTTTCCACCATGAGTGGTGCCTTCAGGCAATTTTTAATAACTGATTTTACCGTTTACCATTTTACTTTTTAAGAACGCTCTTGTAATGGTGTTTTATTTGAATGCTCATTTGGTAGGGAATTTATGAACATGCAATTTTTAAATTAAAACGAATTATGGCATTTTCATCCATGGTTGTATGAACCTAAGAGGTATTTCTTAGTGTGGATCCATTTAGTCATAATTTCCATTCTTTCATTTAACAGTTTGTTTTTGTTTGGGAATAGCATATATATATATATATATATATATATATATATATACATACACACACACTATAATAAACCATTTAACAGACTGGACTGTAATGTTTTAGTTTCAGTACAAAGTTTAAATATTTACTGATAACAAATTTGGAAAGTGATACTTTTGAGATACAAATTTGTTAATTTGAGAACCATCACAAATTCAATTTATTGCACTAAAAAAAGGGTATCATCCCATGCAAGTCATTAAAGACACTAAAATGCAAGGAGTTACAGGGTGTGAAAGAATTAGGAACAGAAGCAAAATGTTAACAATGAGTGGAAAGAGTAATTAGGACAGTAGATAGTGATTAAAACTGCATTTAAATTTTTGCAGATTAAGGTTGGCTGGAGCCAAAACAGAGTTCCATAAGAGAGAAAAGAAACTGTTAAAATTAAACATATGGCTACATCTGTAAATGGCTACAAACTGTAAATTGATGAAATCTTGACACTTGTCTAGTACAGTGCTTAAATTTAATATGTAGTTACTATAGCGAAGGGCTTATCTGAACAATTTCCACAAATAGAAAAGACAGAGAGGCAACTTCACAGCAGTGGGGAAGGGGCTGAAGCTGAACCACCAGATCAGGACAAATAATATTACTGATTATTCTCTTTGATCTTATCAAAGAGCTCAAGGTACAGAGCAGAGGCACCAAAACATATGTGGTAGAAATATTCTAAGTATGGGTGAATGATAGACTTATAGATATGTAAGATAGATTCTGGAAAGAAAATTGTCTTGCATGACAGTGAACTGATTTTTGTGGATATTAAAAAATAGATTTTCCATAAATTCCACAAGCCCTGCAAATTACAAGCTAGCATGCATTATAGACACTGATTCAGCTTTTAGATAGATATATTAAATATCTACAGTATCTAAATAAATGGAAACCCAGTTTCTATCCTTTAATATGTACAAATCCAAATTGAACCAAACAAAAAACTTTTATTTAATAATATCTTTCACTGAACTTAAATCATATCGCAATAAATGCAAATACACGGTGCAGTAGGTAAATTGTTGGCATTTTATATTTTTAATTTCATATATGCGCATTGTTTTTGATTTTGTTGACTGCACAGTATAGTAGGGACAGTTGGGCACCATCTGTGAGATTAATGAGACCCATGATGAAATTCACTCTACCAGAAATTTGAAAACTACATGCTGTATTGTTTGGCATTCATGTTAGAAGCTCCCATATGGACATTTCAAAGTATTTAGGTGTCAATCTAAGAACAGTGCAGAGCATGCTGTGCCCCCCCTCCCCCAAAATGTACTGAGAGTGATGAAAATCAAATAGCCAGTCAACATCATGGGGTTTGGAGTAATCACTAGTGATGGTGATGTTATGCCGCCAATCATCTTCCCACAAGTCTCAGACACAACATGGTAGCCTACATCAAGTGCCTTGAGGAGGTAATTGCAACTTTCTATTTTTTCATTAAGAGGACAATGACAGTTTAATTGTCAAGTAAATATTTTACACAAAGCATTGCAACTGATGTGTGTGAGGGAAAGACAAAAATTTATAATACAAACAATACAAGTGAATGGAAGTCAGTCATCTAAGTGCCATACGTGAAACACGCTTGGGCGATCATGTCTCGAAAGAGGCATGACTGACTGGGCAAAAGATTTTCCCACAGTAGGTTGCCATTGCTTTCTGCGGTAGACTGGTTGCCAGCCAAGGCTATAGAATCCAATCTGTCCTGTTATTTAACCCATAACTGGAAGGAAGAGCTGGATTAATACCTTTCCCAAGGGTATTTGCGCATAAGTGAATGCAATGAATTCAACTGGAATTCGAACTCGGCACCCCGATTTCTTGTTCCGAGCTGATATCCACTGCATCACAATGCACATCCTGGAAGTACACAAGTTTAAAACTTATTACTTATTAACTGAGTGTAAAGCTGTGTAATTTTAAAGACTTACAGGTTCTTGATCAGGAGGTGAGCAACCAACATCTTCTGGATCTGAAATTACAAAAAAAAAAAAAAAAGTTTATATTATTAGTGGAGGAAAAACCAATTAAGATATTATTTGAAAATGCAGCAAGTATCATACGTGGTGAGAGAGGGAGAGAAAAAAATTGTATTCTTAAAAATTTACTGGTTAATGTAAATTAATTACAGTGAGTGAAGAGAATTGTATGTAAATTCAATATCATATCCTTCTATATTAATTGAAATGAGTGAGACAGCTTTATATGACTGTCTGGAAAAAAGTAACAAATATATTAGCATAAACTAATATTCTTAAAATCATGACAATTAAAATCAATACTAGTAATTTCAGTACCTGCATATACTTACTAAGTGCATATCATATAAAATTAAAGAGAGTTACTATTTGTATATTTCTAGCAGTTCATTCTCCCCCAGCCTTCTATCAGCAGGGCTACTTTGTCTATTGCTTCCTAATCAAATAGTAAAATAATCCAGTTAAAACTGGAAATTATTAACCAATCTATCCACCCAACATCACGCACATGGTTACCCATGCCATAAAAAATAATAGTAATATTTGAGTTTTTGCTATTTTAAAGTACAATGTCATTACAAAAATACTATTTATTTGCAGACAAAGCAAATTTAAAATATATATATATATAAATTGACACACAATGTGACCCAGCCATCATTACAACACACATGAAGCGAGTCCTCTGATTTTTTTCAGACACTGAATTGTTTACTGACTTATTTGTGGTGACATTTACCTTGGGCAGGTTGAGCCGGCTTCTTCCCTAGAAGTTTCATGGGATTTTTTGGCTCCCCAAGCAGCCCCCAATCACATGTGGTGTGAAGATTTCCTGCAAATTCTTACTGCAGTAGACTAGTTGACGACCAAAGCTATAGAACCCAGTCTGTCCTGCTATTTATCAATAGCTGAGGGAGAAGAGATGGATTCCTACCTTTCCCAAGGTTATTAGCCTGTAAGTGAATGTAATGAATTTAACTGGAATTCGAACTTCGCTCTTCGAATTGTCAATGTGAGCTGCTATCCGTTACTTCACTGTACCTCCAACTCCACTATGCCTCTGAAGTGTTTGGTGTTTCATGGCCAGCAATAAAATTTAAAAGTAAGATTTTCAAAGTGACTAACAACTGACTAAAAGAAAATAAAGAAAATAAAAACTTTTGAGATCAAGTCAAGCTTGGCTGGAAGTGAGGAAGTTTTGTTTGGATGATTATATAAGCAGGGTCACAATTAGAATAAAGAGTTCTGGACAGCCCATTCAGTCAGTTAAGTGCCACACGTGATACATGCTTGGGCGATCATGTCTCGAAAGAGTTATGACTGACTGGGCAGAATATTATCCCACAGTAGGTTGCCATTACTTTCTGCATTAGACTGGTTGCCAGCCAAGGCTAAATAACCCAATCTGTCCTGTTATTTAACCCATAACTGGAGAGAAGAGATTGATTAATACCTTTCCCAAGGGTATTTGCATGTAAGTGAATGCAAGGAATTCAACTGGAATTTGAAATTGGCTCTCCGATTTCTTGTTCCAAGCCAATATCCACTGCACCACAACGCACATCAGAACAACCCATTAGAAAGTAGTTTTAAAGCCATCTGTAGGTGAGCTGTACATGATGTACAGGCGAGTGTTAAGAAAGAGTCTACACTGACCAAAGAGTTCAAGCCTTAGTCTGTGATAACAAAAGTAGCAGAAGTAACCAAAGTATGATCTCCCTATCTGACCAGGTTTGGCATATTAATCTCTAAACAACCAAATATATTGGAAACAGGATTCACATTTTCATTGCTCAATATTAATTTCACATTTCATTTTCTTTGTGAACTTGCACTGAGTCTTTCACAATTTTTGTGGACAATCAAAGTGAGGATTTCAGAGTATGTTATAAAAATTTTGTTTGCCAGTCTTAAAATAAACTTTATTTCTCATTTAGAAGAATCCAATATAAAATAATAAGCTAAAGTGTTTATCATCAGTTTTATTTTATATACTAAGATTGAAAAGTGTTACACACACACACATATATATATATATATATATATATAAAAACACAACTTGTGATATTTATGTGGGAAGAATGCTCAATATTGAAATATAAACCTATAACAGAGCAGGTGGTGCAGTATGTGTTAAAATTGTGAAATACAGGTGAAATTGTTTTAACTATAGCAACTTTGGCATACTTTTGGCAGGGCATACACAAGTAAAAAAAAACAAAGTAAGCAAATACACAAATCTAAAAATATATTTTCTGTAATTACATTTTCACCAAGCTGTTATTATTTCTCCCATACAAGCACAAAAATCAGGTGATCTGAGATAATAGCAGGAAATGGGTTATAAAAATACTTAGCAAAACATGTCTGTCAGTTAATAGACTAGTCAGAAATAAAATAAAATTAGCAATATGAATTTTATAAATGAAAATAATATAAAGCAGGAGGATTAATTCTGCTTCTGTTTTAAAATACATCGCAATATAAGAAATCAGGCTACGTAATAATTTCTAATGATGTCTCATCAGTAAACTTCTGAACTAATTCTGTTTTTAAGAAAGTCTGAATGTTTTAATCTTTGATGAAACATCTAGAAAATAGGATTTTGCACTGCATTATTACACTCAAGCACGCAAGTAAGTTTTCCTCTCAAAGATTAACAAAGATTAAAATAATTGCAAATTCCATTTAAACCCAGTCAGCAGGTTTTATATATATATATATATATATATATATATATAACTTTTTTTTTATCTATTCATGTCAAGTAAGGTGTCACTGGGAGTGAAAGAGAATGAAAATACTTTACAAGCAATTGGAAGCTAAACCCAAACAGGAAACATGGGATAAATCCCTACTCCAAGCAGCAAAAGTGTCTTATTTTAACTCACACTTCAGGTCATTGTATTATGCTTTGGCCTAACTGTATATGTTGGTCAATGGTGCATTATGGGTAGTAAAGTCTACTGTATTTTCAAAATGGTTATTAGGTGGGCAGTAACAGTTATGTTTCAAATTATCTTAGAAGCTATTGAGTAGAAGTAATTGTAAATCTGAATGTTTATCTAATAAATAATGAATAAAATGTTAACAAACAAGACTATAAAGTAGCTACAAATAACTACATTTGCTACTCAGTAGTTACTGCACACCCAAACTGTTAGGATAATACAATAGACCTTACTACCTATAATGCACCATTGACCAAGATATATAAATAATCAAGCCAAAACACAACTCTCATAGCCTGAAGATTATGTTCAAGCATGAAACAGTTGCTGTTTTGTGCTGATTTCAGTATTCCCTTATTCATATATGCTCTATTTCTGATATTGAGCACTTTCAAATGTGTATATGCATATATAACACACAGACAGGTTTGATTCTGGTCAGAGGTACAATCTTTCTTTAGAAATTCTTATTTTAAGTCTGTTGTTAATTAATTTTACTATTTAAGAAAGTGTAAAAAAAAAAAAATCAGGGACAGTAATTCAAATACATGTACCCACAAAAAATAATGCTTACAGTCAGAAAAAAAAGTTATACATGTAAAAAAGTAAAACAAAACAAAAAAAAATACAGTTATACAATAAGAACTTTAAAAGAAAAATATTTTCTCTTCAGTTTTTTATTTACATGCACACTTGAAAAGCTCCACTAAATATTGATTTATCAATTAATAAAAGCAATGAGTTCACAGGATCTCCATGAGTTGTTCTTGGTATACAAGGTGTGATCAAAATTTGATCTCCTCCTAAGTAGCTCTTTTGTGAAGCAATACACTTTATCCAGCATTGTCTCCATTGAAGCAAGCATTTCTGTAACTTCTTTTCTGGAATAGCAAGCAGCTGCCTCATCACATTCTCTTGGGTTATTTTTGTGTCTTGAAATTTTGTTCCTTTCAACTGGGATTTGATTTTTGAAGAGAAAAAAAGTTGCAAAGGTGTGGTCTGGGGAATATGGTGGCTGTCTGACTCAGAAAATGATGTCCTTGGCCAAAAACTGCTTCACAAGCCATGGTCACTGATGGAACCTCTGTAGTGTGGTGAGACGACTACACACTACACATTTTCCTTTCAAGCATTGTTATAAACAATAGAAGTGAGCTAGCTAGAATGTTATAACTTAATGTATATGTGTGACAATGTTCAAAAACAATCTGTGCCAAGCAGCTTTACTGTGTACTTTAGCTTGGTTAACTTAGCAACAGTCCCGATACATTGTGATCAGATCACAACAATCAATCTTAAGAGGCAAAGAGCAAGTGAAAGAATGTTTTAAGCTACAAATAATTTTTAAAAATATTTAAATAATTTCTTACTTGGAACTAAGAAAAAGAAAACCAAAATGCCCAAAATAAAAATGATTATGCCAGGAACTATAAATGACAGGCCCCAATTAGTATCCACGAATTCTCCTGCAATCACAGATCCAAGGATATTGCCAACAGAAGTGTGAGAGTTCCAGAAACCCATTATCACACCACGGCTGAAATGTAAATAAAAAAAAAAATCTGATAAATATTCTAAAAAAATTGGATAATTTAACATAGAATTTTGCAAAGATTTATTGAGAGAAAAGATTTGAAAGACAAATTCCTAATATTTTAAAATTAATTATTCCCAACCTGAATGCTGCATTTAAAAGAAAACTAGATAATTTATTCTATTTGATCTATAACAATATAATTTTTCACAAGGTTACCTTCAGATATAAATCAGACATAGCTCATTTTAAATTTATAAACAGTTATAGTTATATTCATTTTAACAGTAAGTTGTTTTCTTTTAAATGTCAGTTTAAATGGCTGCATTTTAATTCAATTCAGTGATGAAAAAAAAACAAAAAAAAAAAACATTTCTTCACCCATAACCAAATAAAAGGCAGAATCATTTTGTATATCCATAACTCAATGCTTTAAAACCAGTCCTATTTTGCCAACTCAATCATTATTTTTATAATTAGTAACTAAATGTAGTAAAATATACATATATATATATATATATATATATATATATATATATATATATGATGGTTTCAAAATCTCTAAAAATGTCGAGATATTACAAGGTTACAAAGGGTTGACCCTTGGGTATACTTACTTTCCTTTACCATGCCAATTCCCCATGCAAGTTACAACACTTGGCCAGCCAGTAGCTTGGAAAACACCAGAGATTACCTGAAAAATAAATTAGCATCATCAAATATCCATTGTTATAATAAAAACTTCAAATGTTTAAAATCTTAAACATGCTTTCATGGCAGGAAATAAATAATATTTTCAATAGTTAATAGATGTGCAGATGGTACAGTGGTTACCTGCTTAGACTAAAGAATCTGCAAGCTGACTTCAAATTATAGTCAAATTTGTTTCAGATGAATATCCTTGATAAAAGCATGTAGATTAAATAGCAGGAGAGCATTGTAAAAATATGGCAAGGGTGTATTGAGGTTAGTGGATACACCTAATCAATTGCTCTCCCAACTGCTACAGGAGTAATAGGTAGAGAAAAGAAAGGAAAGAAATGTAGAGTGACATTGACACTGTCTCAGAAAGCACAGCAACCTTAGGAACAAAATGCCCACTGGACCAACTTCACACTGAAATACTGAGTTTTGCCAACTACCCACTACTGCTAATGAGAAAAAGCCAGATGTAACTGCTTTTGAGAGACATGTCAGTATGCAATCTGGGACCTCTTTTATATCTATACAGATGCATGTTTGCTACAACAGATTAGGCTCTCTAGCTGTGGTTGGCAACCAGTCCAGGAGTAGGACAACTGAATTCGAAACGATATGGCATAGTACATACTATACAGCCATCAATTAGATCAGTGTTTCTCAACCAGTGTGACCAGACATACCAATCCACCCTGAATAGCAGCCAGGTGCACACCAAATTAACAGAAGAGTAATTTATGAATTATTTTTCAATTACAAAACTCTTTATTTCTAAAAAGCTAGAAATATCAAATATATGGCTTCCATGTCTAAATCAAATCATATTTTCAAGTGGATGCTAAATTTCAAATTTAATAACTAATATTTCCTTAATAAAATTTAAAGTGTGCCATAGAGTTTTAGTTATTTTACAGGTGCACCCTGAAGTAAAAAAGGTTGAGAAACACTGAACTAGATCATGGAGTTTATAATAACTATCATCTTGGCTGTGGCTAACCTATGACAGCATTGACATATTATTATCATCATTATTATTGTCCACTTGTAACACACAACCATACAGCTTGCATTTTTTCATACTGTACATTAAAATCTTATTTCTATAATAAAAAGAAAATTACCTAATAAAAATATTAATTTACAATTTTTCACATTAGAAAATGCAGGAGAATAAGTATAAAATTCAAATTCTTTTTCTCAATTTATGTTATTGAACCTTTGTAATAATTCACTTTAAAGCATTGATGGTTACAAATTTTATAACTTTTAAGAAATGATACGTTTGTGTTTATTATTAAAGAAATGATCAAAGATAATAAAGAGCTGCAGATATTAAAACCATTCTACAACTGATTTTTGAGAAAATCTCAGTGAAAATTATAAATAAATATAGAATGTCTATGAAGCAGGAATTCTGAATGAAAAGCATAAAGTAGATTGACTGGACATTTTCTGCCTTTTCACTTATTTGCTTGAACTATCCTTGGTTTGTTCATTATCAAATTAAATGTCTGCACAAAAGTTAACAATATTCAAATAAAATGTGTTTTATACCTAATGAACTAGAATTTTAGTAGATACCTCTCCTGATTAGATAAAAAAAAATATTTAAGGACAAGATTATTTTGTTCCTTGCATCCTATATGGGGTGGAATATATGAGAGTAAAAAATAAAGCAAAAGTAAAAAACAAAAACAGGAATTATGAGAGT
The DNA here is from genome assembly GCA_037127315.1 of Ascarosepion bandense. NCBI lineage: Eukaryota > Metazoa > Mollusca > Cephalopoda > Sepiida > Sepiidae > Ascarosepion > Ascarosepion bandense. The sequence goes on along the minus strand of JBBBDQ010000201.1, from coordinate 337,989 downwards.
AAAGAGAAAAATACAAACCTGAATGAGAATATAAAAAACAATGTTGTGGATGTTAAAAACTTTGCCAAATCCAAATGCAGCTGTGAAAATACCACTTAGTAGCATTCCTCCACTGAGGAAATACCTTAAATTCATCCGTTCGGCAACATGGCCACTGAAAATTTAAAAGGAGAGTTTACTACAAGGTCAGAAATAATAGAAATTAAACAGAGTTTTCACATAGAAAATTAAAAAGAATTATTGGAAGAATAGTTTTAAAATTCTTTATGTGTAGTAACTTAAAATATGAAAATACATATACTAATATGTTTCAGTAATTATTACTTTTATGAACATTACATTCAGATATGTCATCTTTCATAAATTTTAAGCTTCTTCCATATTTGATTAATTTGTATAAAATTGTTAAATAGGGCAAGCATGCAATTTCTAGTTTACATTTCAAGTGGTCTTTTATATGCCAGGTTTCTTTAGAATGTATACAATTCTAACTCTAACCAATGTTTGTCCCTTTACTATCCATTCTTATCTCTGTTCTGCATCCATTTACACAAGTTCATTAGGTAAGTTACTTGATGTTTTCTTCTGTGCCTCTTGTCTTCAATATGTTCTGTGAGTTCTTCAAACCCCTTTCCTTTACCTGTTTTAGTATATTTTTCAGAAAATTTTTCATTAGAATTTATCTGTTCGTTTTTCTAAAAATCAGAAAATTTTTGGTCAAAAGGTAAAAATGGTTGAGAGAAATTTTTAATGCTTGCATGATAAAAAGTGGTTTTCATGTATCTGAAACAAATATAGCATACAGTAAGTGTTGTAACCCTAAAAGGTTACTGTGTTAGTAATCTCCAAAATGAAGGTTGGGGATAATAGTATATCACAAATACAAGACTTGCACACTTCATGAAGTAGATACACTGCTAGTAAGTATAATTACTCTACTCTCTATAAAGGTGTCCACATATATAAGAGAATAGGAACATCCCATTCTTGTATACAGGTAGGTATACAGTACCCCCTACTGTTTTCAGATTGGCTCTTTTCAGAGTCAATATTATTTCTTCTTAGGGTTGATGTCCATCCTTTTCCTATCTTTTCTCTTCCTCTTACTACGTCTTTTCAGGACATCTGTTTCAGGAGCTTTTTATGGAATGGACATGTCAAATGTATCAAAGAGAACATCTATAGGTTCCACCTCATCTGGCGTATTGTTCTCTTTAATTTAATGCCTCATTTTTATTTGGTTATAGTGCCTTTTATACACTAATTCTGGTCCCTAAACCAGATATATCATTTTTCTGATTCTTCAGACAATAGTACCGACTTCCCAATAAAGCTTGTTTATCCTATACATGTGATAAAATCTTTCTAATATTGTAAAAGTCTTTCCCGTTTTTTTTCTGTATGCTCATATTTTTTCCTATTGGGAATCAGTTTATCAAACACTGATCATGTCTTGCAAACATTATCTCTGTCAGAGCCATAACTGAAGGTGTGTTTTTTCTCTACTTATTACTCCTGTAGCTGTTGGGAGAGCAATCGGTGCTTGAGTTGGTAATCTTTTTTTGACCCATAAATCGCGAACAACGATTTATGATTCGTCTGCAATGTAAATTTTATCCTGTGAATAAATCAGTGGAACTTTTTAAGAGCAAAGATAATCCCTAAATTTTCCTTCTCTATTACAGAGTAATTTCTTTCTGCTGGAAGAAGTGTCCTGGATGTTTGTACAATCAGTTTAACAGCTGTCTTCGAACTTATGCACAATAGAAGCTCCGATACCATAAGCACCCATGTCACTTGCTACGATTAATTCTTTTTCAGAATCATAGTGAGCCAAAAATAAATCTGAAGTTAGGATATTTTTTATATTTTGAAATGTTTCCTGGCACTCTGGCATCCAAACCCATTTTAAATCTTCAACAGTTTATCTATCAGCACTCTCAAACAATGCATGTTTTTCACAAAAACTTTATAGTAGCTAGCTAGTTCGAGGAAACTCTATAGGGAACTGACATTTTCTGGAGCAGACATGTCCTTAATAGCACTAGCAAGTGCTGGATCCAGTTTTCTGCCATCCTTGTCAATAATTTGTCCTAAATATTTAATCTTGTCCATAAAGAATTCACACTTTTCATCCCTTAGCTTGAATCCATAATCCTGAATACTTTTAAACACTTTGAAAACATGTTTCTTATGTTCTCCCATATCTTCACTTCTCAGCAGAATATTATTAAGGTATGTGACTACAAAGTCGAGACTGCATTGTGCCCATGACTTGCTGGAAGATAGCTGGAGTGACTTTTAATGCCAAAAGGCAGATGATTAAATTTATATAATCCTCTATGCGTATTTATGGTCAAAATTTTTTAAACTTCTTCATCGACTTGAATTTGAAGATATGAATCGCTAAGGTCTATTTTTTTAAAAAAAAGCTTACCACTGCTAAGCTGTGTAAGAACCTCTTCTGGCCTTGGAAGTGGATAGTGATAATCTTTGAGATCATTGTTTAAGCCCGTTGAAAAATCAGCACAGATGTGTCTCTCCTTAGACTTTTTTTAATATATACTGTCGGCGAAGCCCAGTCACTATGCTCCACTTTGGATAAAGCACCAATTTTTTCAATTCTATCAAGTTCATCATTTGTTTAATCAACACAAATAGTACATTTTTTCTTTTTGAAAATTGGTTGTATGCTTTCTTTCAGCTCAAAACCTGCCAAGTCCACCAGAAAATACCTCTAGGAATTTTTTTTTCTTTTTTTAATTCTCTTTTTAGAGCTTGTTTTGTTGAAAGAACTCACTTTTTGGCAGAATGAACTGATTGGGAAGTTCCATAATATTAATTTTTCTATCCAATCTGTACCAAAAAGATTATTCATGTTTTTCTTTATATTTTTAATTTTGATGTCTTTTTGTTTTATGTTACATTGACAATAAATTTGCCTAGGAATTTAATTTTCTCACTTGTGACAGTAAAAGCTATTTTTTTTAAACCATTAATGTTGGTTTTCCTATTTTCCTCTAAATATAAACATCTATTATTCTTAAATCAGAACTACTGTCTAGTTGTAACTTGACTTTTTCAGGATTTTCACCTATACAAATGTTCTTATATTCTAACTTAAAGATTCATTATTGTTAGTCTCTCTAACAAAATTATTTACTCGCTTTTAATTTTCATTTTACAGCAATATTTTTGTGTCCTTTTTACCAAAATAAAATCATTCCTTGTTTTTAAATAGACAGACATTATAGAAATGTCTTCCTCCACAAGCACAGCAGGGAAAAGGTGTAATGTCTTTTTATTTTTCATGCTTTTATTTTTATGGCACAACTTTTAGATGTGTGACAGTGCTTATTTCAATATTTTTAGCATCCTACAGAACGTGTATACACCTCTGACAATCTTCTGCCAAGTTTTATAGTCAAGTTGGGTTCGTTTTCAAATTTATTTAGAACCCTTCTCCTGATTTCCGTGTCTTTAGCTGACACCCAACCATGTGCAAATATTAAACATCTGAAAATGTCAGGGCTTAGTTCTGCCAATTTTAATTCCTCACATTATTCAAGATACTAGCGAATGCAGTGAAGTCTTCCTTGACATTTTTCTGTAAATTCATACATCTACATCTCTTGTGGAATAATGATGTTTTCAGGCTAAACAGCTCCGAAAGTAATGTAATAGTTTCATTGAATGTTAAGTCACTTGTCTTTCTTGGAAGAACATAATTCATGAACTTCATATGTTCGACATCACCTAATTTTAGTAAAATCAGTCTGACCTTTTTCTGATCAGACCAATTTATCCAGTCCATCTTGCAAATGTCTTCGTATCTGCTGTAGTACAATGTAAAAGTTACATTTTTCTCAGACCTATAGTTAAACTTATCGCTTCCATGATAGTGTCCTGAGAAAAAAAAAATCGTTATGTTATTTGAAAACATTTTCTGCTCTTTAATAAACAATTCCTTGAATATTTTGAGCCTTTGTTCAAATTGTTTTTGTTGTTCCAGTTGTTGATTTACAATTTCCAACAACTCTTTTTTAAACTCCATTTTTTTTTCTGCACAAGTATATATTTTTATATATATTTCTCCACTTTTTTGCTGTTGTGTTTTGCACAACTGGTTTATATCAAATAATCCTTGAAAATCTTCTGTAGCCACAAAATAAATGCTTTATATTTTTTTTTTGCAATTTTGATTTTCCTTTACCAATGTGCCTTGATGTATTTTACATGAAAACCCTTGTTTGACTTGGTAACTTTTTCCTGTGTGTTTTATGCCAATACTATGTTTGTGGTACAAATGTTTGTTTGAATATGGCTCAGAAACTGTCACAAAAAATGTGTTGGTGATTTTTTTTTAAAAGTTGGCCAAAAACTTTTGCCACTTTTGTATTGGTGAGCACCACAAACTTCGTTACCAAAATGCTGTCTTTCAAAGTTGTAATCTTTGATACCAAAATATTATATTTTGCCAATGGCACTATCTTCAACATCAATGTTAGTCAATGTACAATTTACACAACCTTTATCGCTAATGTTGTAATCATAAAAGATTGGGGATAATAGTATATCACAAATACAAGACTCACATGCTGCGTGATGTAGACACACTGCTAGTAACTCCTAATCAGTATAATTACTCTACTCTCTACAATAGTGTCCACATATGTAAGAGAATAGGAACATCTCATTCTTGTATACAACAGTAACATACAAAATCTATTAGTTTATATTTGAGAGATGAGATGTTGTAATTATTTACACTATTTACATTGTTTGAACAGTTGTTCTTATCTTGTTGCTCTATTCACAACATTTTGGCTGTTATATGCTCTAGCCTTCTTCAGGTGATTGGAATTTCAAACTGAACCCCTTATTTTATTAATCAGGGCAGATTATTCTAGTTCCACATACCATGCCTCTTCCAGATATCTCAATATCAGTTATCCTCCTTTAACTTAATACTCCAAGTTTTTTTTTATGTTCACCTCTGCTGTAGCCAGATGTTAAACTCATTTCTTTAGGTCAAGTCACTGGATTCAACCAATGCTTTTATCCACTGGATCATGTGTCCTCAAGCCTGGGAGAATCATGGTATATGAGACTAGAACAATCTACCTCAGTAAACAATATAAAGGGTTCTAATCAATTGAAAAAGGTAGGAGAATACAACAGCCAAAAATGTTGTGAATATAACAACCAAGATGAGAACAACACCGTGAAGAATGTAAATAGTGTAAATAATTACAATTTATTACTTTGATGCAAAACTTTCTTAAGCTTTTTTTTTTTTGGAAGAAGTGGATTAATGCCCAAATCAGGTTGAAACATTGGTTCCTGTATGATCACAGAAACAACATTGAGCCTTGTCAGTATCTAGATGAGTGACCGCTTGAGAATACCAGGTGCTGTAAACTTGTCTGTGCAGATAAATTAATAGATAATGGCTTAATGGAAATGGATAATGGCTTAATGGAAATCAGAGCCAAGTTCTAATTCCAATTAGGTTCATTAAATTCATTTACATGCAAATAAACTTGGGAAAGGTATGGATCCACCTCTTCTCTTCCCAACTAACTATTAACTATAGGTTAATTAGTAGGACTTGTATAAGTAAATCATTATCTCTAAAAATTCTTATGATCTAAAAATATTTTTTATCTTTTTCTTGCAAAAGGCTTATATATGCCTTAAAAAAAAAAACTATTCTTGACAATATTAATTTCTATGAATACATAGTGTCATTTTATCAGGCTTTTGATGGCCTTATGCCACTTTCCAGCTTAAGAAAAAATTCTGGTTTTCAATTCAATATATTCTTTGAGAAATTTTTCAATATCTTGCAAAAACTGCTAACTAGACAATAAATGCTGTATGACATGAATCAAGTGAGTTTAAAGGTAACAGAAATATGATATGTTATTCTGCTTTCACAATTGAATACATGGTAGATGATAATCAGCTGTTGTGCATATACACATTTAAGTGGACATGATTACTAGAGGTGGTGATATCATAGTTCTATAGAAGTTATATTTTGAAATACAGTTTGATTTCTTTAAGAAATTGTAGGATATTATATGGAAAGTTGTTTGGTTAGTTGAATTTGTTTGGTAGCATATCAACCTCTATGGGTTATTTAATAAAAGTATTTTGAACACAATTTTATAGCTCCAACTAAATATAACTAACTACAGATAAAATGTATTGTTGGTAATTTTATTATAAATAGGTATTGTTTGTTGGTTGATTTTGTTTAGCAGCATACTAACCGCTATGAGTTATTTAATGCTGAAATCTAAAGGCTTTGTACATAATTTTATACCTTCCAAATTATGGTATTTTTTTTTTTTAGTTAGTTTGTAGATCATGAAATTTATCGATAATTTTATTATAAAAATTACATTTTAATATTTTTTTTAGTGTTGCATTGTCATTTTGCTATAAAAATGTACTGTTGGTTATTTTATAAAAATAACCTATTGATTTCTGTTTTGAGGTCCACTATTTGGCCATAGCTGGGACCCTAAGAAGTGCTACCATCCCAAGTCAGTGTGGATCTGGGAATTACAGCAATTAAGAGGTGGTTCCATGCTCCTAAAATACCTCCAATCTCTTGAGGCCTTGTTGCCAGATGTAGTTTATCAGCATACACAAGATGAAACAGACTTAGAGAATCTAATACATGTAAAAACTTTTTATCTTAGTTCTGTAAGCACTTAAGTGTCATATTTGCAGTTTCAGAATTTTTGTATTCAAATAAATATTTTAAGTGTCAAAACAAATAAAGTGATCCAATTATAGAAATTAATATTCAGCTGGCAACTTACAAGCCCAGCTATTAAAAGATTAAGTGCGATAAAAGTTTAAAAGTTAGTTCCCTTTTATGAGTCCTGTTTTATCGAATAGGAAGATCAAATTATACACAAGTTACTCAATTTTGATTGTTGATATTAAAATGTCCTCATTTTTACAAAAGGCAAACTTTTTTTCATTCGTCTTTATTACACATACACACAGTTGATGTTTTCAGAAAAAACAAAACAGAACCCATGACAGACTTACCTAATAAACATGCTAATTGCATAACTAAACAGGAATGCATAGTCTAAACTTCCAAGAAGTTCTTGAGCATTTGAGCCATCTGCAATAAATCAATGAATGGAACAAACAAATTCATGAGATTATGCAAAAACAAACAAACAAACAAACAAAAAACCTTTAAATATTATGAACTGGAAAAGAGGACTTCAGTTAAAAACACATCAATATTATTGATGTAATGAGTATTGTGCAATACTTATGCACCCAAAATATACTTTAAAGGTCAAAATAGTATTAAAAGCTATTAGATTTATTTCAAATAAGTAATTTGTGAACCTGTATCTATAAAAATAAAAAAAGGTCTGATTTTCATCTCATTTATTAACCAGCCCATTACTAGTAAAATCTGTGATATTTACACTATTACTATTTGCCTTCATAATTATAAATATTACATTATTGTTAACTATTCAAACAGTTTTAATATTGGAAAATTGCTTTTTACTTATTTAATAAGAAAACAATGCTACCTGTATATTTATTTTTCTAATCAAGTAATATTTTATGCATTTTTCAATTCACTAATGATAAATATTTTTGCATTATTTGTTCTGTGTACATACACATTTTCTTTATTAGAAAGTAAACTATGATTTGAATAAAAGAATAATAGAGCAAATATTTTTAAAAGCTTGAAATAATTCCTTTATTCTTTTATGACCATTATATTTCTACTGACATTTAAATTGCTGTTATTGTGTAGCTCTTATTAAAATGAAACCATGCATTAAACTATAAATTACCAAAGCATAGTTTTTTCATTAATTTCAAAATGTTTAAAAAGAATGCATTGGCTAAGTTGTGTCAACAGTAGCTGGTTGGAGATAAAATTCTACACTATATGACAGAGAGGCATGCAAAAAAAGTGAATAGTTTATTTGGACACAATAGGTTTTATTTGAAATACTTTAATTTTCTCATAGCATGAAAATGTCCTAATTCAAAATATAAAGCACGAGCACAATTTCCCTGGATATGAAGTTAATGACAAAGACAATAGATGGTAGAGGGTAAGATCAGTCATTTCAAAATTTTTCCCTTCAAAAGAAATAATCTAAATAGTTTGGGTATAATAGTTTTTGCATAATGAAGCTCTTAATACTTGATAAAAAGTAGCCTGCCTAGGGCAATAGTGGCTTAGTTCTTTTAAAAGTACCTACTCCTCACATTTATTTTCAAAACAAGCTTTCAAAATCTTCTTTTAACTATCAGCCTTTTGGTAGAATTCTCCTTGATCTCATCCACAATCTTAAATATCTTTCCTTTCTAACAGCAATTTTAGCTTTAAGAAAAACAAAAGGTTGCAAAGAAGCAAAATTGGACAATACGAAAAGCTGGCAGACCTGAAGAATGGTAAGTTGATACATTCAAAATGATTACAAGCTTTTTAGACCATCCTTGAAATCTGTAAATCTATTCTTTGAATTGTCAATTGCCAATTTCCTTTGATTGCAGTTTACATGCATTCAACATCTTTGAGTTTTCTGGTGCCAGTAGATAAATCAGTTTTAATGAATTCCTGATTAAGTTTGAAATGTTACCAAAATTATGAGTTTCACCTACTTAATTACCTTGAAAATTTTGTTTCACCACCCAAATAGTTTACATGGACAAATGTAATTTCTAAAGAAATGAATTTTTATTTATTAATCCAACATATTCTTATCATTCTAAATATTATTTTTAGTGGACATCCATATTTGATTGGATGCCTCATTTACTTTAAACATGGATATCTACTAAAAATGTTTAAAGAGGTAAAAACTATGAATGTCCACTGTGAATGCAATGATCACATAACATGCAAACTGACTCAGTAGAATCTTACTGCTAAGTGAGTGAGTTCACACATGTACAGTCAGGTCAAGTTGCAAAGTTGCATGAAGACTGTATAACCAGTTTGCAAAATATTCAAAACTATCTTAAAAAATTCACTCTGTGTGGACTTTTAAGCTAGCTCCTGCACAGAGCTAATTGAGCCTCCAGTCTAAAACTAAAAGAATCTCTGGTCTTGCTTCAAAAACAGCAATAGTAGTTTTGAAGAGATAACTGAATTCCTCAATTCATCCCATGGAAAATTCCATGGAACTTTAAAATCTCACATCATGAAACTTCTCACTTTAACTCTGATTCCTTCACATTTTGAAGAAATAAAACAGATTTCCTCAATTCCCAAAATTTTATAGACATTTTAAACTGAATTTAAAATAAAAATTTTAAATTCACATATTTTTGTGTTACTTTAAACTCAATTTAAGTTAAAAACGTTTAAAATCATTAACTTTTTTCGGTTATTTTTAAATTTGAATTTTTAACTGTTCCCCCATCATCCTTAGACAAATCCTAATGCTTGATGTTCAAGCACCAAATGAAGGGCAGATTTTCAATCCTGGGATTATCCTGATTCCAAAAAGGTATAATATATTTATGTAGAGCAAGTGTAGCCTGAGTTAGAGGGTTCCAGACACTTGGGTAGACAGACAGACAGAATTTGCTGCTTATTTATTCAGATGTTTGGATCTTTTTTTAACAAAAGGCTATCAAGATAAATCTAAATCTGTGCAGAGAAAAAACAAAATCGAGATCAACAAAATGTGATTAACAATTCCACAGAAATTTTTAATCATTCAAATGAACTTTGAATGGAAAATTCTAGAGTCAGGATATATTTAGTTCAGTGCATCACTATTTTTTTTTTAAAGATTTTGTGCATATAAAAATATTTTTAAGATAGAAAAAAAAAAACTCATAGCCTAACAGTTGAATTTTGATAAACATGTTTAAACCGTTATATTCAATTATTAATATTCACTACTGAATTAAATGTAGTGACAAGGAAGATTTTAATGAGAAAACAAATTTTTGTGTAAAATAAATGTTTTTATCATTAGATTATAGATTTATTGATGGACCTACATATAAAAAATAATAGATTAAGTGATGCTAGTTACAAAGCATTGAATGAAGGATCCAAACAAGAGATATATTTTAATATATAAAAAAAGAATATTAGATAAAATGAAGTGCTTTTGCATAAGTCTTTCAAAGTGTGTTCAGCATGAAATTGGAACTTCCAGTTTCACAGAAGAACAAATAACCTTTGTTATAATTTTTAAAACACTTATTCAGATAGTATTTCATTTGCAAGAATGTTTTACTTCTGGTATCCAAGCAAGGTTTCAATATTTTTGTTTAACTCATTATTCTCAGATTAAAAAAAAGAGAAAATACTTTTATTATAAACTTACCAAATGGTTTCCAATCACAGATTGTTGAATTGACGAGGGAAGGATCAAAAGTCCCATTTGGTAAAATTGAGCAATTATGATGAAGGACACTCTGGAAGGAAAACAAATGCATTACTTGGTGAGACAAGATATGATATATTGAATTTTGAGGCAAACTAAATTTCTGCTTTAGGATTTTCTGAGGTACTGCTTAAATTGGAAATTGCAAACGTGCATTATTTGAAACATAAAAAAAAAAAATTATAGGTAAACTGCCATTGAATATTATTGAGTAATATTTATTATACATGTATACATTTTATCCATTAGTAGATTGTCAAGATAACTTAGAATATATCAAGTAATACACAGGTAAAGATAATTATTTTAGTAATTATTTAAATTTTTCACAATGTGAATAGCCATCAAAATAAATGCACAAGAAAGTTTTTAACAATTGCTTTTTGGAATCCCTATTGTTTTATATGCTTTTAAAAATGACAAGAATATTTTTTATGATTTCTGTCACATCACATGAAATACAATAGACAAACTGTAATATCAAATCTCCTAGTCTCACTACATAAAGTTGACATTAATCACTTTTGAAAGTTATTTCTTTTTTTAATTCTGATTGTCTTGATAATGATAGCATAGATAATTAGATTCAGTCAGTCCAAACTTCAGTAGATGTCAACTCATCTTTGAGCAGCCTTTGTAACCCCTACCCTTCTATTAATGGGTTCTTTACTCTTCACATTTCTAGTGAGCCCCTCAGTGCTTTGGCCCCACTTAGGGATGATGTTTCTGACTCATGGAGAAGCTCTCCTGTCTGATTCCTGGGTAAACGATTTCACTGCAAGTGTAGGCATTTAATTTTTTCCTAAACTTGAATTGGTTGTCTCCTCTTCAAGTGCAGGAGATAAACACTTTTCTATGCTGACATTATCCACTGACAGAGATCCAAATCTTACATGCCTAAGGTGCATAATATCGAGGTTACAGTACTACCATTTTGCGAATGGGATTTGGACCAAGCAGAAGTTTCTGGTGAGGTCTCTTGACACCATGATGAACTGTAAAGCTATCATGGAGATTTCTGATGACTAATTCAGATGTTTTCTTTTTTTACTACAATTTCTAACTATCCATAAAACAAATGAAAAAAAGATAAAATGTACAGAAGAACTAAACCAAGATCAACCACACATAAAATAGAACTCAATTTCTTTCACCAACATAAAAGCATTTATGATTCAACTGTCCAAATGTTGAATTACATCTTTAAGAAGTCAAGTTTGACCTACTCATATCCAAAACTAGACACAACCAGTCTATTCCAATTCAAGAGTTCACAATCTTGGGCTACTAATCTCTACTCACCAAAGAGAAGATTCTAAATAGACACAGCTATGGGCTTGGGGTCTATATTCAAGATGGGTTTCCCTGATTTAAAAAGAAATTCAGTTCCTCAAGTGGAATGCATATATTTGTCATCACGATAGTTTCTTATATACCTAATTCCTGCTGCCATGCTCTATCTTTACAAGAGTCAGATCAGGCCAAGAATAGAGTATTGCTTGTGGTGGAGGCTGAGTATAGGAATGGATCTCAACCTTGCAAACTTTTGCATGTGTAAAAACAGCAAAGACAATGAGGAGAGGGAGGCAAAAATTGAGTCAATTTTATTGTGATAAAATTGACAAACAGTAGGAAAAGGCTGGAACGTCGGCAGTGGTTGGCAAGATCAGCTTGGAATGTTGTTGTTGGTCAGTGGGAACATCATCAGTGTCAGGTATGAAAGGCACAAGCTAGAACGTAGTCAGCATCCGTTAGGATCAGTGCAGGCCGGAATGTCGTCAGTGTCTGGCAAATTGTCAGCCAGCAGAAATGTTGCATGTGTGGCTCAGGGTGGAAAGTTGTCATTGGTTGGCAGGGATGGTGCAAGCAGGAAGTTGTTACCAGCATTTGATATGAAAGGCACAGGCTGGAATGTAGTCAGCCAGCAGAATAGTCACAGCTCAGGCTGAAAAGTCATCATTAGAAGGCTAGAACAGCACAGGTTGGAAAGTCGTCAGAGTCTGGCAGGAACAGTGCAGATTGGAATGTTGAGATTGAGTCTCAGCTGCAATTGAACACAGATCAAGGAGGATAGGTTCACTTGCGGCCTAACATGTGTAAATACCAATGCAGGTGGGTGAGCTAGCACATGTGTGCTGTGGACTCATGTGTGTTATGCTTCCTTTATAGGATTTGTCCGAGTCAAACAGCATTGCTGCAAGCTAGCACATGCAAAAGCTACACAATTGGACTTGAACAGTCATCATCTCCTTTGACAGATTGACCATGGGTAATGGGATGTTAAGTGGACTACACCATTCCACCCCCAAAGCAGAGTCAAACCTAAATCAGGACTAGCTGCTAACTAAAACGTAATGTGCCCCAGAAATTAACAACAGCAAACAAAGCGTACACCTAGCTGGATGTGGCCAAAGAGATTAAAGTGAGTATCAGTGAACAGATACTAGACTTTGATCCCAGATTTACCCTACCCCCACCTCAAGCTCAGTTTTTTTATAGGAAACCCAAGCACATACACTCAGGCCATTGGTTACAGATTACCCAGCCCTGCTTACACTGTAACTGGGTACAAAGCTCGTCTTAGCTGGTCATTGCTTCCAAACCCAGCCACCCAGCTGGTGGGCAGGTAGTGAGTATCTGAGAACAGATACTGTACTTTGATTCTACTCACTGGGCTGCAGATGTCAATTTTGGCAGAAGTAATGCTGATAAACTTTCAGTAGTCAGCAACATCTCCTGGCTGCTGATTTTTAGCATGAGAGGTCAAGGTCGCTGTTTTGTTGAACATTATAGCAAGTAAAAGCAGTAGGCTGCAACATACTACCATATTTGGGCTGGTTCTACCCAGTTCTCACTGTCCAATATCAACAAAGTTCAAAAGTGATTATGCGGCCTTGTGTGTGATGAATTATTCTGCAACCTTTATACGACAGACAAAACATTGCTAACCTCTCACTACTCTGTCATTATTATGACAGATTTTCAGACAAGTTACATTACTTAGTTTCACCAGAACAGACTTTTACAGACTTGCCATATCATTTTTATGGTGGCAAATCATCTTAATATTTCTTTGTAGTATCTTTCATAACTACTTCCTTAAAATTTACTTTATAGAGCAAACTACCAGGGATGCTTCTGTGATAACTTGATCTCTTCAAATCCAGAGTCAATATTTTTTTTTATTAATGTTCACAGAATACAAGGCCCGAGAGCCATTCAAGGTAAACAGTTATTTTATGAACTTATATTACCAAAGGAAAGAACAAGCATTAAGGGCACAGACTGAATTAGATCTTGGAAGAAGCTGGAAACTCAATCCTAAACAGGAAACAAGGGATAAACCACTACTCCTATTTACATTATTCAAACTATTGTCCTCATCTTTGTTGCTATTTGTACGATGTTTTGGTCATTGTATGCTCTGGCCTTTTTTGGATGCTAGGAATTTTGAACTGAACCCTTTATTATGATCACTGGGGGTATATCATTCTCATTCCTTGTGTGAAGCTCTTTTAGTAGTCATGAGTTATCTCCCTCTAACCGAACTCTCTAAGTTACTTGTGTACCACTGCTGTAGCCTGGTATTGAACTCACAAGTCTTTGGGTCAAGTCACTGGAACTAACCAATGTCCATATCCACTAGACCATGTGTCCTTAAGGATTCAATTCAAAATTCCTAGCACCTGAAGAAGGCTGGAGCGTACAATGGCCAAAATGTCATTCAAATGACAACGAGGATGAAGACAATACACCAAATAATGTAAATAGTGCAAATACTACCTCATCTCAGAAATATAGACAAATACCTCTACTCCTGTTGAAAAAAAAAAGAAAAAAAAAGTGAACCAGATGATAGGTGAACCTATCTACTTTACACATCCTCATAATATATACATCTTTCTTTTTCTGCCCTTACAACAATTTTACTTGTAACATGTTAACTTTAGCAACTCTTTGGGTTTGTAATGGGTGAACAGTAAAAAAAAATTTTTTATAAAAAGTGAGAAATCAATAGCATAAAATTCTTAGCTTATGCTTTAAATAATGGCTGGCTATAAATTGTTTGTCCAATTCAGTAATAATAGAAGACTATTTTTATTTAGTTGAACAACATATATTTTTTATTCTACTATCTTTTCCCATCTTCCAGGCAACTTTATAATTCTATCCTTAGCACAAACAACTGTTACCAGTTCCTCTTTTAATCTTCCAAGAAACTTTTTTTTTTTTTAATTCAGAGAATTCTACAAAGTTCCAAATGAAGGCACAATATCTGATAAAGACAAGTGAAAACTTCCCAGCTACAGTATAACAATTTTTGCTGCTTGGTCACCAATGAAACATATAGTCTAAAATTATTTTTTCTCTTTATTAATTCCAAATGATTTTCATAAATTACCGCTATCAATTGGTCTAAATTGAAAGTTGTACTTGTTTGAATCCTTTATTTGTTTATCTAGAAGAACTTAGAGCAGAAAACTATTTCAATACGACTTTATTTAACAGCATTACCTTTAAAAGAAGATTGACTTTTTGGTATAGTAAGTAATGAATTATTTCACTTGCCTCACAGTCATTGTTTTTCATCCTCTGCTAGAATTCATTTAAAAACAAATAATTTGTGATAAATGCCAATAGAAATGTGACCCAGTATTTTTTTTTTTTCAATTATGCGTGATGTTTTATTTATTTTTTCATCTCACGCTATTAATCTGAGAAAGTCAAGGTAAGAAGTAACTTTGTACAATGATATTTTGTATTAAATTTACATTTGTCATCACCCTCTTCCCCTGTAACCAATGTATCAGACAAGGGGTTAAGGAGAGTAAAGAAAATGCATAGAAAACAAATTTTTCAAATTCAAGTTTCTGATTACCAGTCACAAAATGTTTCACAACTTTGAATCTGAATGGTGAGATAATAGGAAAAATAATTAACTCAAGAAATTGCTTTGAATTAAAAAAAAAAAAAAAAAAAACTTTTGGAACTAAGTTGAAAGTTTGTGTGTGGGTTAGAGAGAAAAAAAATCATGTCAGATGGTCAGCAACTAAACAGCCACTTATTGGTTAGCAATTCTGTAGGACAGAATTAAAACCTATGAAGGAGCAGAAGAACTCTAAGAGTTAATGACCAGTTAACTAGAGGGTATTAAAATCACAGAGTAGGCAATGGGTAACAATTCAACTATCAATCCCAAGAATATTTGTAATTTAACAATATTATGCAATATCATGGTATGAAGAGAGTCTACTCTATTGGAATTAACTCCTTGTTTGGTTAGAAGGGAGATGTGCAACAGGTGTCACTTGACCATTTTTCAGTAACTGTTAGTAAAACTATAAAGAACAACAGTATAAAGGAAATCAAACTCCTTGGAATTGATTGCTCACACAGTATAAGAAGACAAGAATGACAGGTGTCCCCAGATCATCATCCAACAGCTGTTTACATCAAACAAAAATAGTTTTATGGACACAGAATGTCAAAAAACTAAATCAATGTGAGTATAAAGCAGGAAATGAATAGCTTACATTAATATCTTAAGCATGTGGAGAAAACAATAGAGATTTCAGTGATAAACATAGGGTTATATATATATATATATATACATACAGGCAGAGAGAAAAAGGAGTGAACAGTAGGACATATTAGATCAAGACATAAAGAAATGTGTTCTGGGATACTATGAACTATCTGATGGAATTCTCATAGTTAAACTGAAATGGAAGCATTTTAAGATATCCATTATAGTTGTATATGTACTGATAGCACAAAGTATGGAATAAGAAATTAAAAAGTTTTACTGTATGCTAGACAATGCCACTGCTTAATGCAAGATGCAGGAAATTACAATCATCATGAGATACCTAAATGTCAATGTATAGAAAAGCTGAATGTCAATGTATGGGTTCTACTGTGTTGTTCTACAACACATGATCAGTAGTCAACTTTTTTCTTGTCTTAATTTACTATACTTTATATCTCTTCTACTTAATATACACAAATAGGCACAATTTTATTTACCAATCCACTACACCTTCCTGAACTGAAGAGGTTTAATGCTTTTGATTGTTTTCAAACTTCTTTTATAACTTCTTTCCTCCTCTCCACTTTGAGGTTTATGTCCTGTTCTTTTTAATAGAGATATTGGTCTCATTTCATCTTCTTCCATGTCTGAGTCACTCTAACTATCATCCATAGGCTCATCTTCTATTGCATTATTGTGATTTGAAGAACTCATGCTTTCTTCTCTGTCAAGATAGTCTTTCAGCTCAATGTCTTCATCTTCAATTATAATCACAGGTTATAGAACAACACAATACAAAACACATATTGATAATCCCATATCTGAACATCTGGAAACTGAATCTTTTTTGTATGGAGTTTGGTGTGTAAAAAGCTTTCCTACTTGACCGATACCACTTAGGTATGAGGTGGCAACAGGTGTCATAATCAACTTGGCTAAGCAACCTGAGCACACTAAACACCAATTGGGTTGTCAATTGGGTAGATGTGAGTAGGCTGTTTGATGATGTTTTTTCCTTTTTTTTTTTTAATCATATCACCCCGAGCAAGGCGGTAACGCCACTGACGCGCAGGGGGCTACGTAAGGGTAAAAAGAATGGAAAAGAGAAAGCCGGAAACCACATCCTAAACAGGAAACAAGGGATGAGCCTCTTCACCTGTTCAATAGATGTGGGTGGAGTGTAAACCGGGCGATAGTTTAGTCTATCTACTCCAATTGAAAAAAAAAAAAAATAAGGAAAAGAGTGAAAAGATTGGAAAAGAGAAAACCGGAAACCGCATCCTAAACAGGAAACAAGGGATGAGCCTCTTCACCTGTTCAATAGATGTGGGTGGAGTGTGAACCAGGCGATAGTTTAGTCTATCTACTCCAATTGAAAAAAAAAGAATAATAAAGGAAAAGAGTGAAAAGATTGGAAAAGAGAAAACCGGAAACCGCACCCTAAACAGGAAACAAGGGATGAGCCTCTTCACCTGTTCAATAGATGTGGGTGGAGTGTGAACCGGGCGATAGTTTAGTCTATCTACTCCAATTGAAAAAATAAAAAATAAGGAAAAGAGTGAAAAGATTGGAAAAGAGAAAACCGGAAACCGCATCCTAAACAGGAAACAAGGGATGAGCCTCTTCACCTGTTCAATAGATGTGGGTGGAGTGTGAACCGGGCGATAGTTTAGTCTATCTACTCCAATTGAAAAAAAAAAAAAAAATAATAAAGGAAAAGAGTGAAAAGATTGGAAAAGAGAAAATCGGAAACCGCATCCTAAACAGGAAACAAGGGATGAGCCTCTTCACCTGTTCAATAGATGTGGGTGGAGTGTGAACCGGGCGATAGTTTAGTCTATCTACTCCAATTGAAAAAAAAAAAAAAATAATAATAATAATAAAGGAAAAGAGTGAAAAGATTGGAAAAGAGAAAACCGGAAACCGCATCCTAAACAGGAAACAAGGGATGAGCCTCTTCACCTGTTCAATAGATGTGGGTGGAGTGTGAACCGGGCGATAGTTTAGTCTATCTACTCCAATTGAAAAAAAAAAAAAAATAATAATAATAATAAAGGAAAAGAGTGAAAAGATTGGAAAAGAGAAAACCGGAAACCGCATCCTAAACAGGAAACAAGGGATGAGCCTCTTCACCTGTTCAATAGATGTGGGTGGAGTGTGAACCGGGCGATAGTTTAGTCTATCTACTCCAATTGAAAAAAAAAAAAAAAAATAATAAAGGAAAAGAGTGAAAAGATTGGAAAAGAGAAAATCGGAAACCGCATCCTAAACAGGAAACAAGGGATGAGCCTCTTCACCTGTTCAATAGATGTGGGTGGAGTGTGAACCGGGCGATAGTTTAGTCTATCTACTCCAATTGAAAAAAAAAAAAAAATAATAATAATAATAAAGGAAAAGAGTGAAAAGATTGGAAAAGAGAAAACCGGAAACCGCATCCTAAACAGGAAACAAGGGATGAGCCTCTTCACCTGTTCAATAGATGTGGGTGGAGTGTGAACCGGGCGATAGTTTAGTCTATCTACTCCAATTGAAAAAAAAAAAAAAATAATAAAGGAAAAGAGTGAAAAGATTGGAAAAGAGAAAACCGGAAACCACATCCTAAACAGGAAACAAGGGATGAGCCTCTTCACCTGTTCAATAGATGTGGGTGGAGTGTGAACTGGGCGATAGTTTAGTCTATCTACTCCAATTGAAAAAAAAAAAAAATAAGGAAAAGAGTGAAAAGATTGGAAAAGAGAAAACCGGAAACTGCATCCTAAACAGGAAACAAGGGATGAGCCTCTTCACCTGTTCAATAGATGTGGGGGGAATGTGAACCGGGCGACAGTTTAGTCCATCTACTCCAATTGAAAGAAAAAAAAAAAATAATAATAATAATAATAAAGGAAAAGAGAAAACCGGAAACCGCATCCTAAACAGGAAACAAAAAAAACAAAAAAAAAAAAAAAAAAAAAACGTTGTTGACTTGATAAGTTTAACTTAATTAAAGTCCAGGCAATGAAATGTCTAAGAAAACAAAATCAATCCTTCAATTAAGCATGAAAAGTTTTAAAATCAAGCAAAAATTAGGCAAAACGAACAAATAAAAAAATAATGGCTCACCCAGAGCAGAATTCAACAATATTCAAGACATTTTAACTCCAAGCCGAGAACAAAGCCACTGACCGATTGTAATTTTTCTGCCTTTATACAGTGAAAATGTCAAAAGAAAGTGCAGACCCCATTCTTATGGGTAACAGTGAGAAAAACAAAACAAAAAATCTTGTTATCAATAACACAAAAAGTAGAGCTTTTGTAGAAGCTTGATTATAGTGTTCCTGTGTAATACTTGATTGAGGAATATGGTGTCAAAACAACTACAGTGTATGACTTAAAAAAAAGAAAGACAAGTTAAATTTTATAGTGAAAATTTTTTTTTTAATCATATCACCCCGAGCAAGGCGGTAATGCCACTGATGTGCAGGGGGCTACATAAGAGTGAAGAGATTGGAAAAGAGAAAACAAGGGATGAGCCTCTTCACCTGTTCAATAGATATGGATGGAGTGTGAACCGGGCGATAGTTTAGTCTATCTACTCCAAATATGTCTGTTAAAATGAATGGAATGTCATATCATTGTGTCTTAATAGCATGGCATTCCATAAAGAACTAAGATGAACAAGGATTCTTATATATTCATAGAAAAATTCATCCTAAACTGAAAATTTCTACCTTTTACTTTAATATGCAATCAATATCTTTTTCTTTCACTGAAACTTATTTTTGGAATGGTGATGACCATAAGCTAATGAACACTTAGGAAATACTATATACAGCAAAAAAGGAAGATCTTGAAGGTGTGCTAATTGAATGGGTATGGCAACAAGGATGTGAATGCATGCCACTAACTGATTTGTTGGTAATGAAACAAACTAAAATATATCATGAAGAACTTAACATTGAAGGCAAGTGTTGGTATACAGAAAATTGGCTGCAGAAATTTAAGAAGCATCACAGTATAAAATATTGAAAAATCTAATGAAAAGCTTCTGCTGATCATCAGGCAGCTAAAAAATTACATTGACAAATTTGCAAAGATAATATCAGATAAAAACCTTAGTACTGAACAAATTTATGATGCTGATGAAACAGCTTTGTACTGGCATTACGTTCCAAGGAAAACATTAACAAAAGCAAATGAAAAAGCACCAAGAGATTTTAAGGATGCTAAGGACAGGTTGGTCCTGCTCAGTCTCTCTACTTCTGTGCATTTGTTGTTGAGCCATTCCTCTTTAGCCTGTCTGCATTTGTTCCTTATCTCACTGTGTAGTTTCATGTACTCTCCTCCATGTCTTAGTGTTATTTTTTGTCTCCTTTGCATCACGTGGAGAATCTCTTCAGTCATTCACTCATTTTTTTCTTCTGCGTCTGATTTCCTTTGGGGCAATGTTGTTCGCTGAGGTCACCATCACTTCTTTTAATGAGTTCCATTTTGAGTGTCCTTTTCAAATTTGTTCTTCGTATTTCTTTCTCATGCTGTTAGTGTATTTTTTCTGCAGGATGAAGTCATTCACAAGTGTGTTGTATTGCAACCTTGGTGATGTGCTGGGCTTCTTCATTCTCTGGAATTTTATCCTTAGTTTGCAGATGACTGGGACATGGTCACTTCCGCAGTCGGCACCTGGATATGTCTTGCATTGGATCACTGCATTCCTGAATCTCTTGTTAATAGTTATGTAGTGTATTTGGTTCTTTGTGTCACCTCCTGGGTTTCTCCATATCCATAGACGTCGTGGGTGTTCTTGAAACCAGGTGTTTACGTCCTGAAGGGACAGGGCACATAGAAGAAGAAGGCAGGTTAACTGTTCTTGGATGTTCTAATCCAGCAAGAACACACAAGGTAAACTTGGTAGTGATTGGAAAAAGGCAATGTTTGAGATGTCTGAAAAGTGTACACAATATACCTGTATTATTATCATTATTATTATTATGCAAACAAGAAAATATGGGTAACCCAGGCAGTGTTATCTGACTGGTTCAATAACCATTTTGTACCAGTGGCTAGAGCACATTGCAGGCAAGCTGAACTGGAAGAAAACTGTAAAATTTTGTTGTTTTCAGACAACTACTGCATGTATCCCCCTGTTGAAAAGTAATGTTTTTGGAATTTACTTTCTTCCAGTGTGACATCTATATTACAGCCTTCCGACCAAGGAATTTTATGCTCCTTGTAAAGAAAATATAAAGACCATTTTTTGAACTATATGTTTGCTGCTGTCAACAGAAGAGCAAAAATTCAAGACTTCTTGAAAAGTTCAATGCCAAACATGCCATTTGAAAGATGTTGATAAATCAAATTTAACTACAACAATGTTTTGTAATGATGATACTACAGATTAAGACTTTGAAGAATTTTGTGTCACTAATGAGAAGACAATATCAAACGTTGTAACTTAAGCTAAAAAGTATATTGGACAAATAAAGTGTAAAAGAAGCTAGATTAAGCTGATATTGAAGAGTTTCTGAACATTGACAATGATGCACCTGTTGTGCATTCTTATAATGATGGGTAAAATTGCTGATAAAATACAGATAACAATGAAAACAGTAATGATGATAATATAGTGAACATGGGTGAAAAAATATCTATAGATGACATGGTGAAATTGTGTGATCAGTTAATTCATACTTTTGAACAACATGCATTTATCAGCAAGAAACTGTGGCAGTTTACTCAATTAAAAGAGAGACTGCTTAGACAACCCATGTTAATGAGACAGGTGACAAGTGAAGAAGTCCTTAAAATGGTCAGCTTATAGTGATACTTCACTATCTGAGAAACTTGCTCTTGACCAATCACCAGATGACTGCAACCTGATAAAGATGATGGTGATATTGATGTACCCTCTTCAAGATCCTCAAGCTAGATGTAATGAACATTAACCAAAATGTCCTAGAATCTTTACCAGATTATTATTCTAGTTTATGGATAAACTACAATATTTACTTACTGTAGTTTTTTTTTTTTTTACCCCACTCTTGGGAATCTGTCTTATACTACTGTTAGTTAAGTGGCAGTACTGAGCGACAGAAAACAGATGCAGTAGGTAGATTTTAGCAAGCATGAGAGCACAACATTTTTAGTTTATTATTTAATGCTGTTCATTTTTAAGTTATACAAGGGATTTTTTGTTTGAAATGAATAAAATTTATTCATTACTTATGGTCTTGATTATCCCTCTATTTCATTTATTAGTTTATTACTCTATAAATGATGTGTGTTGTGGTGCACTGGATATTGACACAGAATGACAAATCGAGAATCCGAGTTCGAATTCCAGTTGAATTCCTTGGGAAAGGTATTGTCTCTTCCCTCCAGTTATGGGTTAAATAATAGGACAGATTTGGTTCTATAGCCTTGGCTGGCAACCAGTCTACCACAGAAAGCAATGGCAACCTACTGCATGATAATCTTCTGCCCAGTCAGTCGTGTCTCTTTTGAGACATGATCGCCCAAAGCGTGTATCATGTATGGCACTTAACTGACTCTATAAATAAACTGTAATAATATTTTTTTTCATCCCTTGTGGTATGAGTATTCATACATTTATTTTTACTGCAATATTGTTTGAATTTTTAAAAACCATTGGAAAAAAAAATCAGAAAACCAATTGTGTACCTGTGTTTGTTTTATTATAGTTGCTTTTTCTATTTTTAATTTTAACAACTTCAGACCATCCAGAGAAGGAATTTAATAAAATTAGAAAGTCTCATGCCATTAATGTGTGCACAGTCTATATGAACATGTGAACATAGTTCCGTTTCTTTAGGCTATGAGTGTAGTCCCCTTTATTGAAAATTCTTTATGTCTACACATTTTGAACATTTGTATACATATCTTTCTATATATGTAGTGATAATACTCTGACCACCATGCCTCTAATTTTAATCTATTCTGTGTAGCCATTATTTCACAATGCACATCATCATGTACATTATCTAAAATATCTGTTGTTAATGTTTCTGGTGATACTTTCATGTTGCCATTGCATATAACATTGTTTTCCCTTGTTAATTTATGCCTTATTTCTTTATAAGGTCTTTCAGCTTTGGAGCAATTACTCAACCTGTTTCGTCTCATTCATTCAGCAATTTTGCTTAATATTTTGGATTGTGTAGAGTTCATGATACCAATCTTTGTAGAGATAATGTCAGTTTCAACCTAAAGTAACATTTCTTCATTTGGGATTTCCATTTTTTTCTTTTTGATCCTTATTAAATTGTAAACTTGACAGCACTTCATCATATGGTATTGTATTTCCTTTTATATACTCAATATCAAAAATTATAAGCCATTAATTTTATGGCTCATTGTATAATCCTGAAGAACCTAAAGTTTGGTAGCTTCTTTCTAGGCCTAAAAATAAACTCTAGAGGTTTATGACCTGTCTTTAATAGGAACTTCTTTCCTAATAAGAATTGTCGTGCTCTGTCTGTACTTCAGATAATGGTCAATGTCTGTTTTTTTCAATATCTGAATAATTTATTTCTACTGCTATAAATTTTAAGATACATCAGATTTTTTTCCCCAGAAATCTTTTGGGATCAGAGTGTCTTCACTCCCCATATCCACTTGGATGGGAAACATCATGCCATTTAATTTTTTCAAAAGAATTCTTTTCATTATATCTTTGTATTAAAAAAAAAATCAATTCTCTTTACCCTCTTTTCTATAGTGTCTATTTTATTTTTAACTTTGCATACAGACTGAAAAATATTTATTTTCAGCAGTTATGGCAAGTTTTATCAAAAGAAGAGAACTTTTTTTGTCAATTTTACACTCACATTTATAATATCTGCATTTGTGTTCTTTTTTTTATACTGTTTGTCCTCAGTAGAATAATTATTTTTTTTTAATCAATTCCAGCTGTTGTATAACTTCCACCCATGCAGTTAGAGATAAAATATTCAATTTTCATTGTCCCAATATCTTATATTTATGAAATGTGCCAGCAATACCTTCAATTAACTGTAATTGAATCAATACATCCTCAATAATCAAATCTTCAGTTCCAAATTTCTCAAATTTGTAGTATCTGCTAGCTTCTCTTAACCTACAAAGATATTGCTTAATTGATTCATCTTGTTTCTGTTTAATGAACAGAAATTTGTTTCTTTCTACTATGACAAGTTTCTTTTTAGGTTGTAAACTTCTTTTTTATAATTTCTGAAATGCCAACAAAAGTCAAATTCTCCAATTGTTTGTGGTATATCATAACAGACATTTTCATGATTGTTTTAATTTTCACAGGTTGTGAAACTTAAAACAAAGTTTGTTATTTCATTTTCTCCTCTTGCTGTCTTTCAATTTTTTAGCTCTAGCCCTGTCTGCAAAACACAAGATCCAAGCCTCAACAAATTCTGACTCACCCAAGCAACAGACATTCTATTGGGAATGCCATATTGTTGTATTGCGTTGTTCTATCTATAACATGTGATCAGTAGTCTTGTTCTTTCTTGTCTTAGTTTACTATACACTTTCTACTCCACATATGCAAATAGGTAAAATCTGATATACCAATCCACTACAGTATGGAAGGAGAGATGGTGAAATAGTTGGCAAATTTAAACTATAAATTCATAATGAACACAGAAAAAGGAGTCCAATGGTGTATAGCAAACAATCAGGTAGCAGCCAACACCTATTTTCAAGAACACCCAAGACATAAATGGACATGGAGAAGCCCAAAAAGAAGTTAAATCAATTATATAAGGATCAATAAAAGATTCAGGAATGCAGTTTTATACTGTAAAATATACCTAGGTACAGACTGTGAGAGTGACCACCTTCCAGTGATATGTACCCTCAGTGTGAAGCTATGAAAACTGAAGAGGGCCAAGGCAGCAACCAAATTGCAATATGACAGACTCCTGAATGACCCGACCTTGTAGGGACTGTATGCTGACAGCATTAATAGCAGATACAATGAACTAAATGATAATAAAAATTTGAAATCTGACACATTTAGAGAATCACTAGTAACATCAGCAAATGAGATTATCTCAAAGAAAACTAAACAAGGAAAAAAGGAATAGATGACAGATTAAATTCTCATCATGATGAAAAAAGAAAGTAAACAATGCCAAAGTATGGCAAAGAATATAAGACATTGTGCAAAGAAATTAAAATATGCAGGTGAGCAGACAAAAAAGAAATGGTGCAACAAAAATTGTGCAGAAATAAAAAAAAAAATGGGTATTACAAATAAAATATGCATGAAAGAAGAAAACTAACAGGTTGAAAGACATGTTCATCAAGAGGATGCATAGAATTCAAGAACAAAACACTAATAGAGAAAGAAAAAATTTGAGATGGAATGAATAAATCAGATAACTACCATGGCGAATGAGAACAACTTGCAATACACAGAAATATAGAAGAACCAGAAATATTAAAATCTGAAGTGAAATCAGCGCTGGTCAAATTGAAGAACAAAGAAACAGGACGAGCTGGAATTGTAAAAGATGCTGGAACTTTAGATGATTTCAGCAGTGAAAAAATTACAGACATAATAAATTAAATATACAACAATGGTGATATACCAGAAGTAGATCCATTTTCAGTGCACTGCCTAAAAAGCCAGGTGAAAACAAATGCAAACTCCACTGGACAAACAGCCACATAACAAAACTTACCTGAATATTGATGAACAGAGCACACAGTAGAATTAGTCCAGAAATAGGGCAAGAACAGTGCAGTTTTATTAGACACTGGGACAAGAAGGCTCAGAATGACATCAAAAAGCAATACAAATGCAAAAGAAATCTACCTATGTTTTATAGATTTGAAATTGTTTTAAAAAAAATACATCACAAAGAACTGTTGGAAATGAATAAGCTTGATTTATTTAGAAAGGATATTAGAATTATCCAGAACTTATACTAGGAGCAAACAAACTATAGGCATACAGATTAAAAATGAATTCAGTAAATACACAAAAACAGAACTGAATATCTTCTCAATTTACTTATTCAACCTGAACAGCAATCCAAAGAGAATTAGAATTCCTACCATGGTTCATTATTAGTGGCCACAATTTTAATATCTTTAGATATTTAGAAGTGTTGATAGCAGACATAGAAAAGAAACTACAGGAACTTCTACAGAAGGTAGTAAATGAAAGCAAGAAGAAAATATTAAACATCAATTGTAAGAACCTGATATATGATTGTCAGCAAAACAGCCCAACATTCAAATTACAAAAAAAATTACAAAAATTAAAGTGTAAAATTTTAATTCTTGAAAATGTTTTAACAGAGAATAGAAAATGTGACACCAAAATTCAACAGCAGATTGGAATAGTGAAAAATAACTTCCAAAAGTTAAGCAATGTATTGAGAACTAAAAATAAAAGAATATTGGACTGTTATGTAATATTGGTCCTCCTATATGGCAGTGAATACCAGACAATCTCTTCACAGATGAAGAAACTTGAAGCAAGAGAAATTTGCTTCTAAGAGGAATGCTAAAAATACCATAGACTGAATGTGCATGCAATGGAGTTATAAAGAAAATGGAGACAAAAGGGACACTTATACAGAAAGAGTTGTAATTTCATGGGCATATAATGAAGAAAGAGGGCTTAAAAAATTGGAGTCATAGGATACATTGAAGGCAAAAAAAGCAAAGAGGAAAACAGTGTATAACCTTAACAAGCTTCTATAAATGGTTGGCAAAACAGGGATTAAGAGAAATAGCACAAAGATAAAATTTACTAATAGTTACAAAGGACAGGAAAACCATGATCACTCACATCCTGAACGAATATGACATATAGAAGATATCAGATGGGGCATGTAACCATTGACAGCAGTCCACACACAATTTTGATCAATAGAAGGCTGTGTCAACTGAAAGATCTTTGCTCAACTGTTGGCTTCCTTACATCAAAGAGCAATAGAGTACATCAAATACATCCACTGAAAGCACAAAAGTATTTGGAGAATCCAATGGTTGTTCTAAGGGAAATGACTCAGGATCTGAATCAGATGAGCAGTGTGACTCATCAGAGAGCAAGTCTTGTGAAGAAAAGGCGAGTGTTCCCCAATGACATAGTACCAGAATTAAAAGACCGATATCAAGTTGCCATATCTACTATCATGAGCATGAGATTAGGGAGCAGTGTACAGAAGAAAATGATGTACCCTGAAGATCAAAATACTTTTGTGTTGCATACTGTTTTTGCAGAAAAAAATGTTTCATCACTGATCTGTGAGATCTTGTAAATTAGCTAATTGTGGTTCAAGTTTCACAGAGAAGAATGCATTGCATAGAAAAATATGCTAATCCATTTCTATGTTTCACAAATCAAAAACCTGGAAAGGGTCTACTATACTACTATAAAAGCAACTGATTTTTCTTCCCAAAATAGATTTTTATAAGGAGACTGCATGTGTATACATAGATTTGAACCTTGTGAATTTTTATTATACAACTGCTTCTGGCTTTCTTACTTGTCAGAAATCCTATTCTGTAGTTCCAGTCTTTAAAACCTCAGGCAAATTGTTTTATCCTTCTATCTATCAGCCTATTAACCTTTTTGACAGAGTACTAGAGGTTATAACCAACTTTGAATTAGTTAAGCATCTAACATTGTTGGGTTTTCTTTCAAACAATATGCCCCCTGCTTTGCTAGGTCAACTACTGGTATATTAACAGTTATTGCTAAAAAGTCTATTAAGTTTTAGATAAGAATGGTGAAGCTTGGACTGTTGCTTTAGATATCTTGCAGCCATTTGACAGGGTTTGGCATGCTGGTCTTCACAAATTGAAAGTTTATATTTCTAGAAAAATGTTTGAACCAATCCAGTCTTACTGAGTCATGAAATGAAAGTTGTTTTGAACAGCCACACTTAGATCTTTTTACATTAATGCAGGTATCCCACAGGTCTCTATCCTTGGACCGGCATTGATTCCTAATTTTCATCAATAATCTTTCTGAAGTCATCAGTTCTCAACTCAGTATCTTTGCTGAAGATAACTATTTTTGTTTTAATGGCAAGTCTGATCAGTTTGATAAGATCAAATTGATAGATGAGCTAAAAGTGACTTACAATCTGTAAACTGGGGAAAAAATGACTTGTTAATTTTAATTCTATAAAAAGTTTAACTGCTTTCATTTAATCACCACAGAGGGCCTTTTATAATACACAAACACATTTAAAATAATTTTTAAAAAAAGAATTAAAAAATTAAATTGATTATCTAATTGCTTTTGTTCCAATATTTTATACAAATATTGACATTCAGTCAAAAGACTTACAACATTGCCATGCACAAATATATCTAAAAACAGGTTTCTGCACAACAGTAAATAAATGTGTGTGATTTTTATGATATTGATGCTTCATTGTTAGTGTTCAATTTTTATGCAACTTAAATCAAAGTATGTTGGAGCAATGACAAAGCCAAAATTGTTCAAATGTTTCATGATCATTAAAAACATTACAAATTGCTAAATTTCTTGCAAGATACTATTGTATGATCAACAGATTCATTGTAAATCTAGCTTCATATAGTGCATAACCTGACAAAGAGAAGACTCTGACTTTTACTTGAATAGAAACTATTGAAATTTAAGACGTGCAGGCAACCATTTACTAGCCATTGGGACTCAAAATGTGTCTAAAATGTCATGATGTCACATACTGAAGCATTCAGAAATACACATAAAACCAATTGTTTAGTCAGCTTTGAAGTTTAATAAACTCTAAGTCAACTGGGTCAAACAGTATATGGAAAAAAGTACTATTCATAAACAATAGTAGGATGATAGTAGATAGTCTGATAGCTTACAAAATTGGTGGTAAATAAAAGAGGAGCCTAAGCCTGTTGAGGTATCAGCAAGGAGCATATTTTGGGTGGGAATTATAGTTGGTTGGATCCTAGAAGGGAGATGGTGTTAACTGACCTCTTCTTCCTACATTGAATTCCTAAAGACATTGCCTTTCAAATAAAAAGCTATTTTTGTTCATGACAATGCATCAGACATATAAATTAGAGTTTAAAAATGACATGTTCAGGGTGTGGCTACCAGTTCCTTGGATCTAAACCCCAACAAGAAGTTTTGAAGCATTTTCAAAAAGTGTGTTTATGAGGGCAGCATGCAATTATGTAAAAATCTACTTTGGGAAGAAATAATAGCCATTTGCAAAGCCATTGCTCTGGAAGACATTTTCATTTTTTATGCAAACCAATAATTTCTGTTGATAGATGATTGTTTAAGTTATTAAAGAGAATAGAAGTTATATCAGTAAATAATATTACTTTCATTCTTTGTCATTGCACCCTTTGTTGAATAAATCATTGTTTTTATTTTATCCTTACATATCTTCACATTGATTTTTTTAAATGACCGCATGAAAAGTGGAATGTTCTTTTAAAAGATGTTTTTAATATATTTGAGCTCAATTCTATTTTATGCAGTGACCTAAGATTTTGGTATATTCAATGAACTTATATTTGACCAAAATTTTGTGCCTTTATGTACTGTAAAGTAAATTATGACATAATATTGCCACACTGGTATTCCAAAGAAAAAATCTACAAGTTACTATTTAACCTGTTCATTTCTAGTATTTCCCAGGTATTATTTTTACTTCCTTAAAAAAAAAAAAAAAAGAAACTTTCAGTGCAGATATGTATGCATTTTAATCTGTGGTCCCATAAGTTTGAAATAATAAATTTGCTTTACTTGATACAATTGCACATCAAATAGATTTTTAAAAGAACAAAAAAGAAAAAAAACAAACAAACCCTTATAATAAAGGTATCCATGCTATAGACAAACCCATTTTGAAGTGTTTAGTTTTTCAGAATAACTTTAGTATAGTGGAAACATTTCAATGGTTACATTTTTTTTAACTTTTTATTAATCGTATCACCCCGTGCAAGACGGTAATGCCACTGATGTGCAGGGGGCTACGTAATAGTGAAAAGATTGGAAAAGAGAATGCTGGAAACCACATCCTAAACTGGGAACAAGGGATGAGCCTCTTAACCTGTTCAATAGGTGGGTGGAGTGTGAACCAGGCGATAGATAGATCTATCTACTCCTATCTACTACCTATAAAGTTTCAAACTGGAATTAATATATTTACATTGTATATTTCATAGAAATATAATGTAATTAGTCAAGGAAATGGGAGTTACATTGCATTGAGTTTTACATTTTTTTAAATTTTTGTACCATTTGGGATTCTCTCTTTTCACAACTTAGAATTGACACATTGATCAATTATTGTGCAACAAATAAGGTCGCATAAAACTTTCCATCTTGTTAAAATATAATTATCAGTTGTTTGTTTATTTGTCCCCTCCCCCACTGCATAATTATTAAATTAGATTACTTAAGTGTTTTGTAAAACGTAAACAACACAAACTTTTTTTTTCTAAAGGAATCAAGTCAAAAGTTCAAATTCTATAGTTGATAAAATACTTAATATATAAATTTGAAGCATTTCAATTATGTGCTTTAAACCATTTTGAGATAATCTATCAAAATTAGTATTGACTAGATTAAGGCCATTAGTGATTCTTCAGAGTAATTACTTAGTTTTAATTTGTGGTAACTACTTAAAAACTATTTTTTGAGTAAATAGTAATTACAAAGTACAGAATTTTATATATATGGTGCCAACTGTTGTTATAATACACCTGAGAATATTTACAGTACAAATGTCAGAGATTTATTACTTATTCATTTTTGGATGAGATTCTATAAGTCTTTATTTGAAGTGACCCCCTCATTTTACAGATAAATAACTACATAAGAGAAAAGCTGAGACAGAAGAGAACACCCTAAAAATGAATAATTGCTAACTAAAAGGAATTTTGATTTTTTTTTTATATGAAAATAACTGAAAAATGAAAAGATTAAAACTAGGAAGAGTTTAGAGAAATAGAGGAGAAACCGTTAGAAATAAATCTTTATTTGTTACCTTGACAACACTGATTGGTTTTCTTGACAGGTGATAAGATGTGTAGCATAAGAATGTGAAGATGACAATATAAATCTTATAACTGAAAGAAAAAAAAAATGGGAAAAAAACATTAGTTACAGTGGCTATGTGATAAGAGTAAAACTTAATCTAGTCATCACAAACAAATCAAGTAGGAAAATTTCTATTTCTTGACATTTCCAATTTCTTACAATTATTCATAATATTGTTTTGGGATTTGTCTATCATCATTCATATTTTGTGTTTCACTGGTTGTGACACAATAGGTCTCTACTGCACATACATGGTTGGCTTAGTTACACTCATGAAGTAGATTAAATGATTTTATCTAGGTTTGAAGTCTGACAGTTTTTATGACTATGTAGACAATAAAAAGTAAGACCTAAGTGGCTACCTGCTGACCAAAAGGAAATAGAGAAAATAACTAAATGAAAACATTTTGGATCATTTACCACATGGCTGGAAGTTAGAAAGTTTTAGCCACAGGTTTATATTAGTAAAGTCACAGAATGGGTGAAACAGTTCATGTCATTTGTGGGTGAGTAGTGAGCCATGCGATGTAAAGGTGGGCAGATGGGTTGTAAAAGAGTTAAAGTTTTACCTGATCAAAGGGAAAAGCGGGTCTGTTAATCTGTCAGGATTGCAGTTGTGCAAATTGTCACCTACTCACTCTCTAAGACTATGCAAGTGACTCTCTGAATATAATAACCATATTAGACATTTCTATTTCTCACAATTTCACCATTTCCTAGTGAATATACAGTGCAGTTCCCAGTTTTTATGCATGCAAATTAAAATCAAAACAATATGGGATGATTTGTCTAGTTTGTGAAAGATAGAGTGGGCCCTGGGTAGGTTTATTATGATTTTCTTAAAAACAAAACAAAAAAAACTGGGTACCCCACAAGCAAGGTTTTGTGTCAGACAAAATTAAACTTAATAGATGGGTGCTTAAAATAAGCAGGATTACTCACACATCAATTTATAAAATGGTGCAAGTTTGGTCCTTATGTGTAATGTTATTGTAGCAGACTAAGCTTTGCTTAGAAAATAACAGTGCAAACTTGTTAGAGAGGGACAAAAATGAAAACTGCTCCAATGGTTAACCAATTTTTAAGTTTAAAACCCAACTTAAAATATAATTTAAATTATTTTGGAGTAGAATAAAGCAACTTTTAGATTATAAATGCCAATTTAGGATATAACAATTATAGGAAATAAAAATGAACTTGACCACATATATATTTGTGCTTACAATTTTTTTCATGTCTATTCTGCTGGAACCACTTAAAATTTTAAAAAAAATATAGAGTGAAGCAAAAAATAAAGACATAGCAGAGATATGTAGTTTAATAAAAGTAAGCAACAGATGCAATGAAGATAATTGTTCTGCTGTCTGTAAATTTGAGAACTATTGACATTAAAA
Organism: Ascarosepion bandense; assembly: GCA_037127315.1. Classification (NCBI taxonomy): domain Eukaryota; kingdom Metazoa; phylum Mollusca; class Cephalopoda; order Sepiida; family Sepiidae; genus Ascarosepion; species Ascarosepion bandense. The sequence continues at coordinate 305,616 of JBBBDQ010000201.1, read as the reverse complement.
TTTCTTAATGTACAACTAGCAGTATAGCCCGGCGTTGGTCGGGTGTAATGAAAGCTTTAAAACTAATCCATGGTCCTGGAGCTCAGACTCAGCCTAAAGAATATTTGTGTGATATTTGGTGAGAATTGGATAAAAATTGTGGATTTGTATAAACAACATACAGACAGATAAACAGACACACACACACACACACACACATCTTGCCTTTTATATATATTATCGATTTTCTGCACTATTGTAAGAATGGCAACCTTGAAACTTCTGAATATCATTTCTTATGTCTTTGTCTATGAGTGTATCAAATTTGATTCAAATCGGACCACTCCTTCTATAACCTGTTTTTTTCAATTATCGATATTTATCGGGGGTACCTCGACACAAAACCTAGCAAAGAACACTCGCAGATGCTTATAGTACAACTGTATAAATTTTCAAGAAAATTGGTTCAGCCGATTTCAGAGTCTATAGGTAACAGACTAACACACACACGCAGAGTTCCATTTATAAATAAGTTTAGATTGAATTTGTGTTCCTGATGATGTTACAAAATTTCAGTTGATTCATTCCTCAGCCTTTTTTTTCTACAAGAAAAAAGTCATTTTCTCCAACTTTTCTTATGGATTGATAACAAAAGCTGAACAAGAGTTGGCTGAAATGTTGTCCTTTGCTTTAACTGACTTGCTGTACTATAGTCCTGCAGTAAACAAGCTTTTTGTTTTGCTCAAATCTAACCTGTTTGATTTTTTTCTAGAACTTAGGAAAAATAAGTTTAATGTTTTTTGTGTTTGTTGAAAATTTTACTAAAAATTATTCAATGTTTATTGATTGTTTTTACCACAACTGGTTAAAAATTTAAAAGGTCTTTGTTGCCTAAAGAATCAGTTAAAATTTAAGTGAAAATCCACAAAAATTAGTTTGTTTTTTTTGACATAATTTAGGAAAGGAATTTTAGCTAATTACATTGCTATGCTGAAGATTCTTTAAGAAAAATATTTTTTTCTATCAAAATAAACATAACTATGCTTAACCAACCCTTGCTAAGTCTGGAAACTCTTTACTATATAATTCCATCTTTAGATAAAGAAACAAACACTATTTTTGGTGGAGGAGGGGGGGATAAAAATTCCAACTACACAATCATCTGTCTCCTCTATTTAACATCTTTCTCCCACTGTCAGTTGAGGGCTCCTGTAATGTGTACTGTTTCTTCTTCCCTAGCTGTCCCCAGTATCTGACATTTACTTTCTATATAGTAATAGCCATTCTTGCAAGCTACCAGCTTACAGTGAAGACTTGGCCTCTGGAAGATGTAAAACAAAATACTGGGTCAATGTTCAGTGTTTCCACCAGAGTAACAGTTACACTAGGCATGGAGGTAACAAGAAGTTGTCACAGCTGCATGGGCCTGGGAGCCAAAGATTTACCCCCTTGTAGGTCTTGCTAACAGCTCCTCTTCCTGGTGACCTCTCTTTGTGAACTTTGATAGTTGGCAGGGAGGAAGAGAAGGCATGTAGTGTAATATCTTCACTTTTATCTAAAACCATTCTCAGATAATCTAGGACAATAATTCTCTCAATTCTTTTGTCAGTTCTAGTTAATAATATTCTTTTCAATTTATAGAATTTAAAAATAAAAACTATTTTTTTTGCTTCACTTAATTACTGAAACAACATTTTCAAACAGTTTGGAAGTGTTTGTTATTGTAGCATGAAAAATGTGTTAAAGAAATAAACAACAAAAAGCCACAAAACAAACAGAAAAACAAAAAATGAAAATAAGTTCTTGGAACAGAGCAAGGTTGTCTACAAATACCAAGGGTTTAAAATGAAGTGCAAAAAAAAAAAAAAAAAAAATCTTTCTTGAAATTTTAATTTTAAATTCTAAAACTAATTTAAATTAACTCGAAGCAGTTTTTTTCTAAAATAGCTGATTAGCACCCAGTTTTAGTCGTTTTTCATCACAATGTAATTCTTGAATAAAAAATTCTTCCAAAAATAAAATACTTTTCTGAAATTTTATTTAGGAAATATTAGTGTATTTAAATTATTGTAGAAATGCATTTTTTAATCCAAACAGTAGCTGTGTTGCAGCCTGATGACAGGTCTAATGTTGTTCTACAGAGATTTTATCTGTAAAACATAATTGAAGAAAATGATATGTGAGAACTATTTTAAACAAATAGTAAGTATTCAGTAATCTTTAAAATTTCAGAAAATTTTCTCTGTAATCTAATGTTTTACTGAATTTTAGAAATGTTGGCTTTAAATTTACTATGGTTATCACTTTATTTTCTGATAATATTATGTATGGTTGCCTGTACTTACAAAAATCAGCACATATACATAAAATATTGGTGTTTGATGATTTGTATTAAGCTTTCCCATTTATAATTAGTAAATATAGTTTTCACTTAGTAATAACATCATCTAAAAGGCTAAAATTAATACAAAAGTTTAAAGTATTCAAATTTAATTTTTCCAATAAAAAAATGAGAACAATTCTTGTAAAAATTCATTATTGATCTCAAAAGTTTTTTCTTAATACAATAGTATTCTTAATATATCTTATTTTTTATAAAAATAATTAAAAGTTTTATAATTAAATAATGTCATAGTTTTATTGTATTCTTTATTATATGATCCAGAGCAGATTTTCATTGAATGGTGTTTTTCTTTGACAAAAACAATTTGATGACTTAAATTCTCCAAAGAGTTATGCTTTTAACTGATACAAATTTGAATAGGCTGAAATTTTAACTTTTAATGTGCTAGAAAGGAATAAAAAATTTAAAACAAAAAATACTCTGATTTTTTTTCCTCTTAATAATAATGTTTTTTTGATAAAGCTTTGTTTTTATCAAGTTTGGGGCCTTTTTTAATAATGACCTGTCTTTTTTTGAGAAAATATTTGGAAGTACCTATATAAAAGTTATCTAGATTTCAGTCAAAAGTACCAATTGTGAATGACATGACAAAAATACATTTGACATAATTGGTAGTGTTAATTTCTGTTTAAATTTTTGGAATGAGGAGTTATTTTCATTTGGACTAATGATAAATTATGTCTGTAACAATCTGATTCAAAATATTCTACTTAGGATAAATGCATTCTATGATTAAATCAAGTTCAGCAATAAGTTTATTATTTCATATTTTTTTTATTTCAAAATAATTTCACTAACATGATGAATTCCTTCTAAAGTAAATCAATGTATTATGCAATGTTAATCAATATTTTATGACTGATTTATGAAGAAAACTACTTTTATCACAACATGACAAAGTATGATAGGAGTTTTCATTTATCACAGGTTTAAAAATTAGTTGAATCTCATTAATCTGAGATTGACTTGCCTGGCAGCTTTCATGTTTCAGAATTGTTTATTTGTAGCTACATCGAAAAAAAAATAGACTTTGTTAACTTCTATATAGGAAAAAGGAAATCATTAACTTATAAATGGAAAAAAAAAAATCATTAACTTATGAGTATGAAAAAAAAAATCATTAACTCATGAGTATGAAAGTAATAGTGAGGTCCAAACCTCTAATTTCTTTATATTTATGCTTTTTATTACACTATTTTCAAGTCAATTCATTCTTTGAAAATGAGATTAAGCTTCAAGAATTTAAACCATAGAAAAGTTATGAATATACATCATATAAGAAGAATATGTTTGACATAAGGTAAACATAAGGTAATATTCTTACCACCAATCTATCCGCTATTTTTATGCTGAAACTATTTGAAATGAATGATAAAATAAGTTTATTAATAAAGATGAAAAAGTATTTACTTGCATACTTATTCCTATGAAAATAAAGACTAGAAATAATGAAGAGAAAAAAAAAAGAAGTTTTCCCCCTTTGATTTAATTACTGAAAAATAAACATTTATCTAAGGTATGGATATATAGTAATATTCAAAAAGTTAATGAAGTAGCTAGCATGTAAAGAAACGACATAAAAAATGGATAATTATATATGTGAAAATAAAATTAGATATTTGTGAACATAGAAAATAGATCATGAGGTATAAAAAGAGAAGGTTCAACATATTGCTCTTGCTTTGAATAAATTTAAAAGTCTTCATATCTTCTAAAATTAATGAATATTAGACATTGCAACAGGTCATAGTCAACTCAAAAATACAAGATCCCAAATGTACCCAAATCTGCCAAAGCGATGCACAAAACAGCAGTGAGAGATCCACATGGTAATTTTTCAAAGTAATTATGCTTATATTTCCTTTTCTTCTATAATCAGTAATGACAGTTACTAAAATATATGAACAGGTCAATTTCTACAAAAATTTTAAGACTGCTAGTTATGAAAAGATAAATCCACAAAATTAAACTTACACAACTTCATATATAAAAACTTTATTGAAGAAAAAAAAAGTAAATTGTTTTAAATCTTTTCATAATTATCAAAAGTTTATATTATTGTTAATATAAATAATTATCATTGTCAATAGAAAGTATTCATCCTTTTGCTTTTAAAAAAAGATTATGCACATAATTTATCTTGAGGCCTAAGAGTTTTGTTAAATTAATCAGTAACTGACCAAAAACAAACACCATAACCTGTTATTGGCTGAAATAACTTTATGGACCATCACTGATTTTCTTAAACATTGGCATGAACATATTTAAAGTCTTATATAGATAAATCATCCAATTTTATGATGCAGGTGATTTATACATATTACTACTTAAGATATTAAATCCAGTATATAATATTCATTAAGCTGGTTTAATACACCATCATCAGAAGTAGGTCAGTGGGAATATGTCAATAACTGGTTCATGGATTTGATAAGCAAGATCAAAAATTTTGCTTCATACCAAACATAATTTTAGGAAGAAAAAATGTATATAAACATCTACAGAAATGATGATCATTTTTCAGCAAATTGGTCAAGTTTTAAGGATAATGTAGTAAATTTGAACTGTTAATAAGATAGTCTTTTTTTAATTGTTATAAACTTCACAGATTCCTTTTAGATTTTATAAACTGACCAAACTGTAGATTAAAAATGGGATTTTATTTTTGTAAATGGCAATCTTTTAGCTGAACTGGTTACAAATTAGGCAGTTACAAAAATATTAAAATAGTATATTTTAATTCCAAGTTTGGTAACAAAGTTGTAAATTTAAAAGAAATAAATTATAACTAATCTCCTTACACGTTAACTTGTTACCAAAAGTAGGTATGAAAGTGCTTAAAAATTTCATCTTTTCAAAAGTTTGTAAAATTTTGCTCATACAAGATCATTATTGGCAGGTTAATATGAAATAAATTTTCAATGAAATAGCACTCATCATTAGAAATATTTTCTATGACAGTAAATATAAAAACAAGGCTTTTAACAAATGTCCAAAGGATGTGTGTTGTGGTGCATTGGATATCGGCTCGGAACGAGAAATTGGAGAGCCAAGTTCGAATTCCAGCCGAATTCATTGCATTCACTTATGCACAAATACCCTTGGGAAAGGTATTAATCCATCTATTCCTTCCAGTTATGGATTAAATAGCAGGACAGATTGGGTTCTATAGCCTTGATCGGCAACCAGTCTACTGCAGAAAGCAATGGCAACCTACTGCGGGATAATCTTCTGCCCAGTCAGTCATGTCTCTTTTGAGACATGATCGCCCAAGCGTGTATCACGTATGGCACTTAACTGACTGACTATATACAAAATATATTGATGTTGTGGAGATGTACACACCTCTCCAGAGTGTGATGTAGACTTGTCCAAATAGTATAATACTGATGCCAAGAATTGTCAAAGTTGACAGTTATGAGACAGCTAGCCATAAATGAACTTTGTATACTACTACAGTTTTCAGCAAGATTGCATCAACTTCAAGTGACATGATATTTATTGTCAGCTTTGTTCAATGCAACAAGGATTTGAACTAACAGAAAAAAAATTCTTCCTAGATTGTGTGAACACAATACACGATGGAAGAATTGAAGTGAACACAATACACGATGGAAGAATTGAAGTGAACACAATACACGATGGAAGAATTGAAGTGAACACAATACACGATGGAAGAATTGAAGTGAACACAATACACGATGGAAGAATTGAAGTGAACACAATACACGATGGAAGAATTGAAGTGAACACAATACACGATGGAAGAATTGAAGTGAACACAATACACGATGGAAGAATTGAAGTGAACACAATACACGATGGAAGAATTGAAGTGAACACAATACACGATGGAAGAATTGAAGTGAACACAATACACGATGGAAGAATTGAAGTGAACACAATACACTATGAAAGAATTCAGCAACAGCAAGAATTCCAGAAGACATTATTAGAACAAATGTAAGAACAGATAAAGGCAATCCTAGAAAAACAAGGACTACATCAAATTAATTTTTGGTAAACTCAGTTGCTAATTCAATTAGTTAATTGAGGTACATTCCAGAAGAAAATATTACATTCATATTATACTTTAGAAGATATGAGGCCATGTTCAGAGAAGAATGTCAATAATAGTCAAATGAAAAGAAAGTACATCTTCTGTTATGAAAATTGTATTCTGCTGAAACTGAAAAAAATATCTGAATTTTATTTTGTCAAATACTCCAGAAAAAATGTAATTTAATGAAACTGTGTCAATTTTATCAAAAAGTCTTGGTGAAAAGAATTCACTTTTTTTATACACATTAGCAGTTTACGAACTTCACTAATGATGAAGATTTTGTAACACATGCTGATAAAGTCAACTGTGAGTGTGAGAAATTGAAACTGGATAAACTATCCCCAGGCAGATTTAACATCAAGCAATGATGCAGAAATACACTCTTGAATTCTTACAAAACTTGAACAGGATTCAAAGTTAACACAGAAATTTACAGAGAATGCCAAAAAATTGTCAATTTAAGGCATGGTACAGTGAAAATTAACCAGAATGTCACAGTAGTTTCAAAAAAGACAATGGTAAAAAAAAAAAAAAAAAAAAAAAAAAAATGAAATAAAAATACTACCAAACTTAACCCATACTATGGATGTGACATGCTTCATTTCAGAAAGTACTGTCCATTCAAAATCAAAAAATGTTTTTTGAAAAAAAAAAAGTCACAAACAAAGCTACTGCAAGTCAAAAAGCAAAAATATGCAAGTTAACTTACTGAAAATAGTGTTATCAGCTAAAAAATTGCAAAGTTCTAATAATAGAAAATTTGTGACAATAAAAATAAATAACACTATGGTGAGATTTCAATTGGACTATATTACAAATGAACAAACTTGGAACAGAATTGGCAAGCCTAATTTGAAAAAAAAAAAACAAACAAGAAAACCCTGACAAACTTGCAAGAGGAATATCAGGCAAGAAATTGATTTTTCTTGGGAAAATTACATGTAACATCGCTCTTGTGAATAAAAACAAAAAAAAAACAGATATTTACATATAAAAAAAAAATTCAATTTGAATTTGATAGGCATAGATTGGCTAGAATTATTTGAACTGTGGAATTGGCTGATTAATTCATTCTTAATTGTTTAGAGGAAAATGTTGTAGCTAAAAAAAACAACAAAAAAAAAAAAACAAAAAAACAGATTAAGTAAGCTAAAAAATAAATTCCCAAATATTTTTCTCAGAGGAATTAGGAAAATGAACAAAATCAAAGGCATTTTTTGAAGTAAAAGAGAATGTGATATCAGTTTTTAAGCCTAAAAGAATGACACCTTTTCTTCTGTTGGAGTTTATTTAATACAGAATTTGACAGGTTTAGAAAACCATGGAGTTATTGAAAAAACAGATTATTCTGAATGAACCATGCCAGCAGTTCATATCAGAAAGAATAACAACATTTGTTCAGGTGCAGATTGTTCAAATGGGTTGAATAACTGCCTCCTTCCACATGTATATACCCTACCAACTCCAAAGGATATATTTGCCAAATTAAATGGTGGTAAATTTTTTTTCAAAAATTGACCTGCCCGAGGCATATCTTCAAATTGAAGTGGATGACGAATGCCAGAAAAATTTAACTATTCATACACATAAAGGACTCTACAAATTTAAGATTACTCTTTGGTATAAAAGTAGCCCAGGTATTTTCCAACAAATAATGGATACTATGTTAGCTAGACAAGATGTTACTGTCACTTACATGGATGATATACTTATTAAGAGGGCTATGAAAATACAGTATGTAAAACTGATTCAGCAAGTATTTCAGAGACATGATTATAGGTTCCAAATCAGTAAACAGAAATGTCAGTTCTTTATGGATAAGATTAACTATTTAGGTCAGATAATCAATGAAAAAGGAAGACAAGATCCTGCTAAAGTAAGTGCCATCAAAGATATGCCTCTCCCAACAAATTTGGTAACCCTTGGATTAGTAAATCATTATAATACCTATAGGCCAGATATGTACAAATTGTGAGTGCATCTAAATAATTTACTTAAGAATGGTATGAAATGAAATTCGTCAGCAGAATGTCAAAAAGTTTTTGAAGAAATTAAAAAACTACTGGCTTCAAAGTTATCACTGACAAATTACGACCCATAGTGATAAATGGTAGTAGTGTCAGATGCAAGCAAATACAGCATTGTAGTGGTAATAGACCATAAATTTGAAGATGGTACCAGAAAAGCAGTTGCCCATGCTTTAAGAAGTTTGACAAATATGGAAAAATGCTACACTCAAATTGAAAAAGGAGTGCTTGCTATAATTTTTATAATAAAGAAATTTTACAGGATGATATTAGAAAGAAAATTCATCTTGCAAACTTATCATCTATTATTAAGCATATTCAGTTCTAAGAAAGGGATTCCTATGTATACTGCAAAAAGACTACAGTGTTGGGCTACAATTTTGTTGAACTATGATTTCAAGATGGAATTTCTATCATCATGTGTAACACTATTAAGGAATTGCCAGTAACAGTTGATGATATCAAAACTTATTCTTAAAAAAGAAAAAAAAGAAAAAAAAACATTTATTAAAAAAAAAAACTGCAAATGACATGAAGTAAAACTAAAATTAAATCTAGCAACAACACAGCATTTTCTATTTGTGATGGAATAGTTAGGATGAAGTCCCTGATGAAAAGCTATGTTTGTTGGACAAAAATATTGAAAATACAGTTAGAAATGGTGACGGTTGTAATTCAACAGCAAATTCACCACCTATAAGTTATCACATGGCTAAGCACTGATAAATCATGGGAAAGACTGCATAAGAATTTTACTGGACCACTAAATGATTCATACTATTTAATTGAAGTCAACAGTTTCACAAAATGGCCCAAGATATTGAAGTGTAAACAATCAACTACCACAATGGCAATTAAATTCTTATGCATACTTTTTACCAGATATAGAATACCTGACAGTGTCATATCTGATAATGAAACTCAGTTTAGTTCTATCGAGCTTTAAAATTTCTGCAAAAATTATGTGGTTGAACATCTGACAACATAAATTTATCATCCGAGATCGAATGATGAAACTGAGTAGTTTGTTGACCCCTTCAAAAGAGCATTAAGGAAAGCTAAAAGATTGGAAGCACAAGATATATGAACTTTTGAGTGATGATCAAATGATGTCAAATTCAAATATCACCGTCAAAATGTCACTTGCAGAGCTCATGTTTGCTCGAAAAGTGAGATCTATTTTCTACAAATTACTATGAAGGAAGAAAAAAAGAAATTTTGAAAATTTAAAACTGCCAGATAATTTAAGATCACCGATAAAGTTTCATTTAAAAATTTCAAGGCCAGAAAGGAAGATTAGGAGGAAAATAATTCAATGCATTGGTAGTATGATGTATATTGTTGAAGATGGATGATTCAGTCATAGAAGACACAAATCAATTGTGGTCTAGATATATATATTTTTTTTATATAATCATATCACCCCAAGCAAGGCAGTTTACTGCCACTGGTGTGCAGGGGGTTACATAGGAGAAAAGTTATGAGAAAGAGTGACAGGTTATATGAGGTGTCAGGAAGTGGTTATGCACAGAATAAGCAATCAGTACAATTTCTTTTACTGATTGACATATTTTACAATACTTTTAAAGTTTTTCTTCATGCGCCATGTCCCTTTAAGACGTAGGCAATCATGGATGTCCACCTGGCTCTGTCTCTTGTTGCTCTCAATATTTTCTTCTTAGTATCTCTCCCAAACACTGTTCCGTCATCCATTTACTCAGGCCTATCAAGTATGTCTTGCACTGCTTTCCTCTGTCTTTTTCTTTCTATCTTTCCTGTGAGCATTAAATTCTCCAGGCTCTCCTTCCTCATTATGTGTTCCAGAAACCACATCTGTCTCTTCCTGATGTTAAGTATGCATTTTCTTCTTGTTTGCATCCTCTCCAACACCTCATCATTGTTGACTGGCAAGGATTTTATTTCTCTTAAAATTGTTTCACCGTATAAGTTGAATAGATCTGATGAGAAAGCACATCCATGTCTCACACCCTTTTCTATTTTTGTATACCTGCTGAATTCACTTCCCATTCATATACAAGTGGTTTGATGCTAACATAGATTTATGATTATCCTAATGTCTTTTCCGAAAATGTCAAGGTTGTCAAGCATCTCTATTAAGTCTTTGTGGTGCACTTTGTCAAATGCCTTTGCGTAATTTATAAAGCACTGATAAAAAGGTCCTTCTGCATTTGTATTGCTCTTTCAGATAGCATTCTGCGCATGAATATTGCATTCCTCATTCTGGTATCTTTAACGAAGCCACACTATTCTTGTTCTATCTCTGGGTTGATTCTGCTGCAGACTCTGGTCATCATAATCGGGATGATGAGTTTTATTATATGGCTCATGAAGCTGATTGTTCGGTGATATTCAAGTTCCTTTGCACCTGGCTTCTTATGTAGTGCTATGAAAATTGATTTGCTTAAGTCCTTCAGTATATTGCCACTGTTGTAGATTTTGTTTATTATTTCTGTGATCCTGTCTATGCCAAAGCCATCTAAAGATGTCAGCATCTCTATTACAATCCCATCATGTCCTGCTGCTTTGTTTCTGTTCAATTTGGCCAATGCTGAAACCACTTCGGCTTTTAATATTTCTGATCCATCTGTATTTTTGTGTCTTGTTGGTTGCTCTCTTTCGTTGTAGAAGAGATTACCAGTATACTCATCCAATCTCTGAAATATTTTTTTCTTCTAGTATAAGTTTTTTTGTTCTTTGCTTTTATACATCCTGTTGCTGAGCAGGTCTTTTGTCCTGTTAGTTCCTTTATTTATTTATTTTTTTTTACCTATTCCTAATATGAATACTACAATACAATGCAAGGGCAAGTGAAAGTGTAATCCAATTGAAACATTGGAAGTGGACCCATGTCAGCAAAAGTATCGAATCCTGAAAGTGCATCTTAGGAGGTGTGGGTGTGTGATGTAGACTGGTCCAAATGGTCTGTTACAAATGCTGAGAATAGTCAAAGGAGAGTTACGAGACAGATAATTGTAAGCAAACTTCTTATACTACTACAGATTTCAGCAAGGCTATATCAGGTTCAAGCGACATAAATATTTTTTGATTGTGTTATCTTTGTTCAATGCAATGAAGATACAACAACTAGAAACAGAATAAAAACTTATTTAAGTTTTTAAATAAATTGCCATAAGCTAGAGTTCTGGTCTTGTTTAAAAAAAAAAAAAATCAGTTTTTTCTACTTTAAATTTATGTATGCACAAATACTCAGAATAAAATCTAAATCTTTAAATATAAAGCAAACTAAGTAATTAATGACAAAGTTGAAAAATTCTGTATAACATCTTTCACCCTCTAAAAGGACTTCATTGAATTAAGATGATGTTTTTATTGATGAAATTATGTGTAGGGGAAGATAAAAAATGCAAGCATCAGTTATAATTAGGTACTGAAAAGAAGATGTAGGAATGCTAAATCTTAAAATCCCTGGTGTCTAGTGTATTTTTGGTGCACAACTCAGTCAATCTCATTTGTCATTTAATTAACTAATAAACTAGCATTGTTTTGATATATAAAATTCGATAATATATATATCTCATACTGATGTTAATAAAATAGTGCTTGATGTAATACAACAGCCCTATTAAGTGTGTGCATGTTCTTACATATAAAAATTAATGTAATTTTTGAAGTTTTATATGTAAACAAAAAAAACAAACAAAAAGCATATACATATTTGGCTCTGTAAATAATTTTAATTACAGAGAGCTTTCAGGTTGGATCAGTTTTAATACTAAATTTTCAACAATATTAATAGGATCTCCCTTGGGATTTTACCTGCAAGCCACTTCCTTTTGAGATATATACACACAGAGTTCTTTGTTATACATCTATATCTACAGGAAGGTATGGATTTTATTTTTTATTTATTAATCTGATGGATTTTTATTACTTAAATGTTATTTTTAATGGATATTTCTATTTGAGTAGATGCGCTGTTTATTTGCAGCATATTTATTTATTCTTGTCTACTGGCCTGGATATCTGAGAAATATTATTAGGAAAAAAAAATAGATTAATAAATAAAATTTCTTGAATGCATATTTTTCTTTAATAAAAGTAGATGAAAATAAATATACTGTTTAATAAATACAAGTATCCCCTAAAGATAATGTTTAAGTACTAAAAATCTGCTGGATTGATAAATAAAAAAATACATCCCTTTTAGAAATTGCTTTGTTTACATTAAGATACAAAACTGAGCAGATATAACTATTTTGAGAGTCAGAGAAAAATCTGTATTTAAAAGGTGCTATTTAGCTTTGATTGGTCATGAATGCACTCCATAGCCAAAAAGTCCAAAGCACATTAGATCTAATGATAGTTTTCTCTAGTGGAATGCGAGTTTAAACCTTGCCAAAGAGCATATATTTTTCTCTAACAAGATTTCTCAAATGTTCAAGCCAGTAGCCAAAAATAAATAAATATACTGCTTAATAAATAAATGGAGCATCTACTAAAATGCGAGTAGATACTATAAATAATGTTTAAGTAATATATACCTATGCTAAAGTTTAATTTAATCTATAAATTATATGTAGCTATATAACTTAACATTTGATATGAGAAAAACCGGCAAATAATTTTTTTCCCTTATTCATTTGGGAATGTAATGTTTATTTTTTCACTTAAAAAGGAAACATGTTATTATTTCTTTGTCATACCCAAATTGCCAGCATCACTTCACTACTATTGCAATTTGAGTCAATTATTTTATAAAAACTTGTCACATGTTTATTTCTGGGATTGATTGTGGATAAATAAAATCACAGATAAGAGGGTACCTCTGAAGAGAATACAAGGTAAATTAGAAAAAAGAAAAAAAAATGTTGCTTAGAAGAGTTTAACAAAAGTAAAGTCAATTTTAAGTTCAATACAATTTAGAAAAAAAAAAAAACCCCTCTCCCTTCAACTACACAGAAAGAAAAAATATCCTGTAACTTGTAGGAGCAAGAAAATTTACATTTGTTGATCTGTTTGGTATATATATACAGTTAGAATATTTCAGTCAAATAGATAAAACTAAAACTTAACACTGCTTGCAGTAATCTGACATACAAATCTAAAAGTATCAGAACCTTCTTCCATTGCTCTAAACAGTATTAAATCCAACACAAATGTAAAGATTAGTCATAAAACTTGTAGGATTAAAATAGTAATATTAGTCCATGATTTAACAATATGATCTGTCTCAATGTCATGCATTTGTTATTTAAATATATATTAGAAGTGTGCAGCCATTCAACATTGGATTTGACTCGAATATTTAATACTATAGGCATTATGATAATTTATAAGTATAACCTGTGGTCCTATTGTATATATATATATATATATATATATATATATATATATAAATACAAGATGACACTAATGGATATATTTGTTTAAAAAAAAGACACACACATTTTTTTTTTTTTAATCATATCACCCCAAGCAAGGCGATAACGCCACTGATGCGCAGGGGGCTACGTAAGGGTAAAAAGAATGGAAAAGAGAAAACCGGAAACCGCATCCTAAACAGGGAACAAGTCGATGAGCCTCTTCACCTGTTCAATAGATGTGGGTGGAGTGTGAACTGGGCGATAGTTTAGTCTATCTACTCCAATTGGAAAAAAAAATAAAAGAGTGAAAAGATTGGAAAAGAGAAAACTGGAAACCGCATCCTAAACAGGAAACAAGGGATGAGCCTCTTCACCTGTTCAATAGATGTGGGTGGAGTGTGAACCGGGCGATAGTTTAGTCTATCTACTCCAATTATATATAATTCCAAATAATATTTTAGACTTCTTTGGCATGGCATGATTTAGAATTGTGAAAGAATTACAGTGACTTTACAGGGTCCTAACTTATTACACTTATTTTAATATCTAATATCTATAAGATTTTCAAATTTCCCTTCTTGAGACAGTGTATCTTATGACAGCTTTAAGTATATAAGAAATTCTATTATGGAGATCTTGGCACTTTCAGATCAGATTGTTTAGCAATAACCATCACATAAAAAAATGAAGCCATAATACAAAACTTTGATTATAAAATTTAAGTTTGAAATATTTTCACTGCCATGTACAAATTCAAAATAAAATGGACACCTCTTCAATTTTAGCCTTTTATTATCAATAAATGATACAAACATGAATTTCTTTTGTTTAGAAGTCAGTCAGTTAAGTGCCATACGTGAAACACGCTTGGGCGATCATGTTGCGAAAGAGACATGACTGACTGGGCAGAAGATTATCCCGCAGTAGGTTGCCATTGCTTTCTGCAGTAGACTGGTTGCCGGCCAAGGCTATAGAACCCAGTCTATTTTGTTATTTAACCCATAACTGGAAGGAAGAGACAGATTAATACCTTTCCCAAGGGTATTTGCATGTAAGTGAATGCAATGAATTCAACTGGAATTCGAACTCAGCTCCCTGATTTCTCGTTCTGAGCCGATATCCACTGCACCACAACGCAGAAGTACAAACAAAAAAAATGTATAGAAAGGTGTTCTCATTTTCATAAAACAAATGAAAGTAAATATGATTTGAAACCTTATGATATTCAATTAAATAGGGAAAGACAAGAATGATATTGTAAAAATAATCTTTTAAAAAGAAAATAAGTTAAATATATTGAGAATAAAATATGAAGTTGATAAAAGAATGATAAATATGAAAAAAAAAAAATTAAATTCATAGCAACCCATCCACACACACAAAAGCCAAGAAAAAAAACAAAAAAACATCAGGGTCATAGCTAGGTTACCCCTATTTCTTTGATATCATGAAGTAGAGATACAAAGGTGACACAAGATAACCCTAATACCCAACTTCCAAAGAGGATGTGATCTTTATTAGATGCCCTAAATTTTCACACTAAATGAACTCTTTTTCACATAACTTCATCCCTGTTATCAAGAAAATCTTTCACAATAATAGATCCTCACACTAAAATAAAAATGAAATGGAAAAGTTCTGTTCATTAACAAAAATGCATTTTATGAATATTAGCATAAATATAACAAAATAAAATACTGGCAAAATTTTATTTGAGGATAGGTCATGAAGTGCAGTCAACTTTAAAAAAATAAAAAATAAATAACCAAGAAGATGTAAATATTCACTTATATTGGAAGAAGAAAAAAACAAAAAACAAAAAAAAACAACAACAACAAATATAACATTTAAAACCTCGAAAATAAATCCAAGATTTTTTAGTATAAGAAGATACATCTACTTTCAGGTCCCACTCAAATTCCTTTTTCAGTTTTGAAGGTCTTGTGAAAGATTTACTTTGATTATACTTGATACAGCTTTAGATTCTTTATATAAAAAAATCTTTCCTAAAAAACTTTAGTTTGATTGCTCAATATGTCACTGTATGGTTAGGATTTCAAAGTTTATTTTGATCTTAAAAACTTTATACAAACCAATCTGAGTATTTAACTAAAAAACATTTCTTGTTGCTTTGAAGTGGTTTTTGTATATGATTGAAAGAGAGAATAAAAACTTATTTTAAAATTGCAAAAGTTAAATCATCAATTATAACAAATTTAATGTATGAGATAAGGAAATTAAACATAGAATAAATTGTGCTTGGAATAGATTCACTCAACTCTGCAAATTGCAACAAAACAAAAACATTAAGCTAAAAATTCTAGTCACGTTCTTAAATATCTTCATCAGATTGTGACTTTCATATGCAGGTTGTGCATGGCACCAAAATCATTCACAAATATCAAAACTGTCAACTGTATACAATCACTTCTCTGATCAATGGTTAAAAGGATCATCCTTCTCTGAACCTTGTGAACTGGCACTACAAACTGTACCAGATAACAGAAACTACAACATCTGAGGACTTTCAACAAAAACTACAGCTAAAAGGGATAGCACATATAACTTGAAGGAAATAATAACATAATAAAGATGTTCTACACTATTTCAAGCAAAAGGTTAGGAAAGACTCAATACTAAAAAAAAGCAACAACATTGGACTTTAAAAACCTGTTTTCTGAAAACTTGTTTGACTCTAAAGATTATTATTGTATTTCTCAAAAACAATTATCATTAAAACAAAAATCAACAAGGGAAACTAATTCTTTTATTTTGTTGAGCGAATCTGTTATTCTGAACACAATCTAGTCATAACTTTTTCAAAATTTTATTCATTAAGAAAATGTTCTAATGATCTGAATAAATGAAAAGTGAACATGATTGTCAAATTAGTTAAATATGGATACTAAGGAAAAATCTTCCAAAAATAACTGTGGGTTTGCTTTCAATATAGATGATGTAGGTTCTTTTCATTCTGAATTCAATAAGAAATTTTAATTTCATAACCATTTAGAACAGATTTTTATCAATCATATTTTCAATTATTATTTGTATGAAATCAAACTTACATTTTTTTTTTACAATTAGTAAAATTTATGTTATGCTAATCTTATTCCAGTGAACACATGTTTCTATTCTATGGAAAAAAAAAAAAAAAAAGATTAATTACTCCTTTTAACAAAAATTAAATTCAGCTATTTCAATATCGCTATTCTATCAGATCTTATTTTTTTTCCTTATAATCTTAGTATAAACTATACTATAATATAAACTATACTATAATATTAGTATAAACTGAAAGATAAAGAGTCATCAAAAAGGTTTCATATTTGCTCACCATTTCTAAGAAAAAATTGTTTAGATAATGAAATTAAAACTATGGAAATTATATACATTTGCAAGTTTATGGTTATGTTTTAAATGTATTTGACCATAAAGTATAAATGGCTCAGTAAAGGTCATGTATACACACACAATATGAAAGTATTAACAATATTATTTTGCTAGTTTTGACCAGCTTCTCCCTTATTTTAAACTTCTGGTTGCGTGTTTGAAAAAGCATTGGATGATTAGTTAATATAAAATGCCTTAGATACCAAAAGGTTGAAACCAAGGTAGTGTAATTGGCTGATCTTCCAAATTAGAATATTTAAAATGTCTGTGAAATTTTTATTTTAAATATGTATTGAGCACATTCTGATACAACTGTTTACTGGCCTAAATTGAGCCTGACCAATAACTGGTTAATTATATATACACACAAAAGTAAAGGTTACAAAGGTTTAATATATCAACTGCTGAAAAATAAATTTCATTTTAAACTTAAAATATTCAGTACTTGCAGTAAAACTTTAAAAAAGAAAACATATTTACTGAACTTGTAAGGGTTAAATCATTCAAGTAGAAGGATTTGCTTACTTAAATAAAAAATAATAATAAAAAAAAAACAAAAAAAAAAACAAAAAAAAAACTGGCTTTTGTGTTTGAATACTAGCTCCTTGCACTGATACACAATGTGTAGCTATCTTAACAATAAGGCAGGCCAGTACATATATTTACACTTAAAAAAAAAAGAAAGAAAGAACGAGAGTATATAAAACTACAAAGTTAACATTTTGACAAAAGAATTGACTACATATCAGTCTATTGGATATGTAAACTAATCTCTTCTATTGTCACCCTAAAATTTGGTCAATTTCTATTAACAATTCTCAATTGGAGAAATTTCAAGAGGTGAAGGTAAATACAATCTAAGTAGCAACAAAATACCAAGGGAAAAATGGAGAGAAGTCAAATGAAATGTAAGAAAATAATTTCAAAAGTTAAACATTAATCAAAAGTAAACAAGTGAATAAAAAATTTGGCTACTTCTCTATATTATCCCAATGCTATTTTCTTTAAAGTGAGGGAAAAACAATAAAATTAGCAATAGGAATTAAAAACATTTGGCTCAAGAATAGAGACATTTTTATACAAAAATTGGGAAAATACAATACTAGATATACTTAAAATAATAGTTTACACTCAATATAACATTTCAGTGAGAAACAGAATGGAGAAGAGAGATTGTAAGAAAATGTGCCCATTTTCAAAAGCAAACTAGGCAACAGCAATTTTAATCCATGCCACACTTGATTACTTAAGACCAAACTTAAGCAGATAAATGTGAAGCTGTAGAAAAAAAAATGACTAGATATAAAAAACTAGATGTGAAACCTATGCAGGTATGGAGATATCTTTTGTATTTAAAGACAAAAATTATTGCCTCCACCCTTTATTATTTAAATTCAACATATCAACAAATTTCACAACTGAGTATTTGAAAACTAATACCCTACCATTCTTTGATAAGCTAATGACTAAAAAAAAAAATTCATGAAAAATTTCAGAAAGTAAGTAATATTTACTAATTTTTCAAGTTATATAGGAAACTGTATGTTCATAATAATAAAAAAGCAAAATCCTTTTACAATCAAAAGTGGTGAATTATTCTAATAGCAAGAATCAGTATGTATCAAGTTTATTATCTAAGATATTGCTGACACAATTGTCTGCAGATTTCTTATTTTTTCCAATTTTGTTTTCATCAATCATTAAGTTGAGTAATATATTTTATAGTCTTTAACAGTTCCTTGCAGTCAATACATAATTATTTGCCAGAAAATCTGTTTTAAAATGGTACTGTTTGTATAGTAGCATTGAGTTTTATCATCATCCCTTTAGTAATTAACTGTAAATACCGTGTATACCAAACTTAAACAACCACAATAACCAGTAAGATCCATTTTACATATATCCCTCTAGTATTAGAAAGTTTATAGCAATTCAAATTTTAAAGGGTCAAGGTAACTGGCAAAAAAATGAATTACGTTACATATTCTAAAGGATGCAAAATTGCTGTTTACAAGACACATGCACCTTTAGTATTTATAGCATAGTGTGAGAATATATAATCGCACTGTCTTCTATATGTCATAGCTAACTGAAGATATTGTCACCATTTGCTGTCTATACTTGTCAAATAGTTATCATCAATCTCTCCTAATGCACAGACAAACTCCAGTCCTCTCTCTCTGAGGCATGTCAAGGAAATGATTACATCAAAATCACTTGCAAATCAGGGCTTGAGATAAATGTAGTTCTGTTTTCCCAGGGGACAATAGAACATTACTTTAAAACAACTTCTGTTTTTGTTATGATGCTAGGCCGATAGAATATTCTTTAATTAAAACTATTATATTTATTCTAAAAGCAACTAATTGCTTAAAATTTCTTATTACTTCTTAATAGTGGTAGGATTTTAATAAATGAAACACACATGAATGCATGTGCACACATACAAAAAAAAAAAAAAGAAAAAAAAACACACACTTTAGTGATTCTTTTTAAACTGGTGTGTTGTGATGCAGTGGATATCAGCTCAGAATGAGAGATCAGAGAGGCGTGTTCGAATTCCAGTTGAATTTGCTGTATTCACTTACATGCAAATACCCTTGAGAAAGGTACTAAACAGTCACTTCTCTCCAGCTATGGGTTAAATAGCAGGACAGATTGGGATCCATAGCCTCGGTTGGCAACCAGTCTACCACAGAAAGTAATGGTGATCTACTGCAGAAAAATCTTCTGCCCAATCAGTCATGTCTCTTGATACATAATTGCCCAAGTATGTATCACATATGGCACTTCACTGACTGACATGTAATCCAAATGAAAAGTGAAGGTTGAATTTAGGTATTTCTATTATTTAAATATGCAGAACATTATCTAATTGCTATTTAAATTAACAAAGAAAGTAAATTATATTTTTGTTGTCAATTTTTGATTAAAAAACTTGAATGAACCATTAAACAATATTTGTGTCCTGTTTTCTACTTATCATAAATTAAAATTGAAATGCTCAATTGCCTATTGCAAATCTGGTTATGACCCTCCTGCTCAGCAATATGACTCAGAAAGAAGTGACCAAATGGTAGAATAGTAGCTGCAAGGCATAGAGGCCACAGTTAAGAGATTGAATGGATCAAAATCAATATTTTCTAAATATTTTAATGATGTTTTTTTATTTATTTATTATACTACTAACTATAAATGATAAATAACTTAAAAAAAAAAAAAAAAAAAAGATGAGAGGTGCAGTTTTAATTTTTTCAGGACAATTGAAATTATTTGTCGGGTCAGTTCTAGGATGACTGTAGAAAAACAAACTTAGACACATATTTTTATGGTTGAAACAGGTACATGAAACTGTAACTTCTATGTGAATAGCTTCTTCTCATTAGTAGAACTCTTGACTTTTTGCTTCCCAGTCAACTTTGATCTTCAAAAATTTAAATGCAATATCAATCTTCGGTCTTATTAATTCCTGTTATTTTATTGTTCTTTATCCTTAATATCATTTTTTTCTCATTCTTTAACACTCAGTAACCCCCACCACCTTGCATCTTAGTGGCTTTATTGTCTTGCTTTGTGCAAAATGTTTAAAAAAATAAAAATAAAAAAATTTTCCAAGGTAATTAGTATAGCAGTTGTTACACACTAAAGTTAAATGTAGTTTGCTGATTTTATTCTATGGAAAATAAAATTGCCCTACTCTGAATATGTGTATTAATTTATTCAAAATTAAATGCACAAGTGAAATGGCTGGATTACAGTAAATGATCACATCTATCTGATCAATACATGCCAAAAGTTAAAAAATAAAAGAGAAACTCATTAATACACTGTATATGTTCCTTGGGACAGAAACTCTAGCATGAAAATAATTGTACAAATTCTGAAATTTGATTTATTTTTATTCTCAATAAGAATAGATGGTATATAATACTATCATCTGGTTCACAGGCTGTCTTGGTCTTTTGAATAAGACTAGAGTTTATCCCTAGTTTCCTGTTCCTTTTAAAGTTTTATTCTCTTTCATTCCCTGTAACCCATGTGTCTTCGTGTTATTGTTGATTAAAAAAAAAATGATATATTTCATGACTCTTATACAGCAAAAGTTGTAGGTGGACTAACTGAACAAGTCAATTATCATCCTATCATGTCTCATAGGAAACAGGCTTGGTAGGGAAGTTGTCAAACATTTTGTAGAGCATGCCAAATAACATCATATTGGACAGGCATTATCCTGCTGGAATAGCAAGGAATGGCAGTAGAATAGGTTAAACAATGTTCTGGCTGTACATGGAGCTGGTCAATGTTTACTCTACTGACATCAAAGAAAGGCAAGCAAGAGTTGTAATTTTTATCATCCTACACCAAGAATTCAGAAACTGTGCCTCTGTTTTATGAGCAAATACATTCCAGATTTTGCTTCCCAGATCTATGTTATACATATAAATGGGCATCACTCACATGAAAGCAGAACTTGATTTCATCAGTGAACATTAGCAAGCCTCATCTAACTCCCCAGGTAATCCTCAGTTGACTGAAGACATGTACAATGGTGTTGTGGCTTAACTCTAAGTCTGGATTGAGGCTTGTAGCCCTGCTACAAGTAAACTATTCCCAAAAGTTTCTGGTGACTTTTAGGTGGCCACAATCACTTTGATTTATTGTGGACACCATAGAGTTTGCTACTGTTGCCCTTACAATTCAATAAATTTTGCAATTGTCTGTACTACATGTCCATTTAGAACCTTGTTTATTGAACCTCCAAAATGACCATCCATTCTTTCTTAGGATCAGAATTTACCCCAACTCAAACAGCTCTAATTGAACAAAATGAGTTTGTGTACAACCATAGAATGATAGCTGCCTGCACTGAACACTTTTCACCATATTGACTCTTATCACATGTGTCACTATCTAAAGAACAAACACAGGTGGTGCACAAGTATGAGTATTACTAGGACACAAAATGGCTGAAGATGTTGAAAATTTAATCATAATAACTACTACTCCCAAGCATGTATATACTGTCAGTCAGTTAAGTGCCATACGTGATACACGCTTGGGCGATCATGTCTCGAAAGAGACATGACTGACTGGGTAGAAGATTATCTCGCAGTAGGTTGCCATTGCTTTCTGCAGTAGACTGGTTGCCGACCAAGGCTATAGAACCCAATCTGTCCTATTATTTAACCCATAACTGGAAGGAAGAAACAGATTAATACCTTTCCCAAGGGTATTTGCGCATAAGTGAATGCAATGAATTCAGCTGGAATTCGAACTCGGCTCTTCGATTTCTCGTTCTGAGCCAATATCCAATGCACCACAACGCGCATCCATGCATTGTCCCTCAGGATGTGGCAATTTTATTTTGTCAGTGTATTTTTAATTCAATACCAACTTTAATTAACATTTATTGTAAATTCATAAATAATATAAACATGATACAAGGTATTAAATTGTTTTCTGCTTTTTCTTTCACCATAATTACTACCATATATTTCCACATGTAAGACGACTTTTAAATCCCAAAGTCTCCCTTAAAAATTAGGCGAGGGTTTGTCTTGCACTACAATTCTAAAAAAGAAACCTTAAATCCTGAGTGATGTTTGTCAGTAGGCTAACCTTGGCCTGATAACCAATAATGTACATGAAAAGATTCACATTATCAAATAAACTGATAATAAAAGTAATAAAATCATTTGTACTTCATTTATTGATGGTATAACTTCATAATAAATTGCCTATTCAAAGATTAATTCCATATCAATGAAATCCATGCAAGCTCACCTGAGAAAATGTAAACATTGAGTTATGATTATAATCTCAGCAAACTTTATCTTTCTCTAATCATCATGGTTGTGTTAATTACAGCAGTAATAACATTAAGCATAATATAATATTCATTTCTCATTAAAAATTAATTTTTATTTTGATGTGAAATAGGAACACAATTTAAGTTTACACACAACCTTTATTTTTCAAATAAGTCTTCTCAGTAGTTGCATTTAAAACTTTAAAAGAAAAAGAAGAATCAGCATCACAAGAGAACATAGGGCGAAACAAACAACAATGGTTTCCTTTTTAGGGGACATGCGTAGGAAAAACTTTATATAGAATTGGTTTTGATATTGCATTTATTTTGAACTTCTAAGGATATGATATGGAACAACATTACTAAAAACATCATCTTTATATAATCAAATAATCCTTATACTACAGGTAAAGGATAAATTCATGAAAATTTGCTATATTTTTAACTTAGTCTTATTTAAAGGTCACCTTATACACAGGAATATATGGTTTATATAATATCAAAATGAAAAACTTAGTAAATTAGGATCTTCTCATCATCTTACATTTCATCAGCTAATATTATTATGAGAAGTTTATTGTACAGTTAACTACAGAGAGATGAACACAAAACAAAAGTTAACTATCACAGGAATTAGAACCAAAAACATTGAGTATCTATTTTAGCATCTCAATCTATTTACTAGGATTAAAGATTAGAATTCATTTCAGGAATAACACTGGACTTGAAGCCAATGGTTGATAAAACATTTCAAGCGTATGAGTCATTATAAAAAACACAACAACTGTTGTTTCAGTGCTTGCTTATTAGCACCTTGTTTTAAAAAAATAAATAAATAAAAGGCATGCATGTTTGTGTGTTAGTGTACAAATTCTAAAACCCAGAAAATCACTACATGATATTTGAAGACAGCATTTTCAATCAAAATAAGAAAAATACAGTTATTATAATTTTGTGACAAAATAAAAGATCCATTAATTTCAAAGAATTTAAAGAATATCAAGAATTTAATGAAAAATGCTCTTTGGTCATGGATGTTCTTCAGTGACCAAAGAGCATTTTTCATGTCTATGCTCCATCATTCAATTAAAAAGGTATTTATAAAGTTGGCTTTGTAAAAGATAGCTATTAACCTAGCATTACCATATTTTTAAAGGTAAATCAATTTAATACAAAAAGTAAATAGAATCTCAATTTAAAATCCTTAAATAAAACAGAAATAAATTCTTATCCCAAAATCAGATTATATAATTTTAATTTTTTATTATTTTAAAAACAGCCGCCTAAAAAAATGAAAATAAAGTAGCAGTTATTACAAATCATCTAATAACCAAAAAAGTTTAAATAGCTCTAGCTCCAACAATATTTTACAAATTAAAACTTTCAAAACCAAAAACAGATTGGGTTTCATAAATAAACAAACTAGATGTAAATTAAAACTGAGAACAAAATAGTGATACCAAATTATCACATAACACAAAAATTGAAGTAACCTGTGCAATATAAACCGTTTTGAGAAGACTGTGACCACATGACATAAAAATGGTTTAAAGTGAAAGAAAAAATGAAAGATGAGAAAATCTCCTTTGATAGCAACAAAATGGATATTGAGTAAAATTGTAACATATTTTACAACAGAACTTGACTCATGATGTGCAAATCAAAGTGAGGTGTTATGTAATGAAACCAGTGAGAGATCAGATCATGCAAATATAGATATTTTTGACAATTAATGCACTAAAAAAGATTTTTGGCCAGTTCCAGAATAAATAGAATTACAGATATTTGACTGATAAGGCACTCGGTCAAAACTCGTAGTGTTAGTTTAGCATCAACAGAAACATAAAAATCAAATTTCATCAAGATCCTGCCAGCTGTCAGCAAATTGGCAAAAAACAACAAAAAAAAAAAAAAAAACTCATCTCTAATTTAGCCTATTCTTTCTATAAACAAAATAAAGTAAGAACATTCAAGAACTTCGTATTTCAACAATCTTATCACAAAGATGACTATTGCCCAACTAAAAAGTTTGATGAAGCAGCTTATTACATAGGTATCTTAAGTAAAGTAGTTTATGAAAATGATGTACATCAACAATGTATTATATTGGTGTTTTCAAATTGAGTTTTTTCTTACCCCAATGCACTCCAAACACTCTTAATGTTAAATGCTGACAAGATTCAGCAGAACTTGCAAGATAACATAGCTCAACATCTCAACTTGAGAACATTTTAGCAAAGGGGCTGTTGCTTTACATATAAGACTCATATTGTATAAGATAATCTGCAAAACATTCACTAGGAATGTCTGCCTTAAAACTATTTCACTATCTGAATATTATCTTATTTTGATGCTCAATTAGGGTATCTATGAGAGAATAATCTAAAATATGTCACTTTAAGAAACAAATCATTTAGTTTTCTTTATAAGAAAGAAAAAAGTAGTTTATCAAAAAAAAATTCTCTATTGAGAACATCTGTTTTGCAACTAAATTTTGCTTTTAATAAAAAAAGAAAAATATTCAAGATATGCAGAATACATTAAAACAAATCTGTTAATGAATAGAATTAAAGTTATTTGCTATGAAACTTCAGAATTTCTGAGCTCATAAAAAATGTCAATTTTCTTCTCAAAAAAGTAACATTTTTTCATAATTTTCAATATTAAAATTGGATTTATAGTATTACTGGTTTACAAAAAAAAATGGATGGCAATAGTTAAATAATATTAAAATCACATGTTATAATTTCTGCATGAATAATCTTGGATACGCAATTATTGTCACATGCAAGAAAGAATTCTGCTTTTTTACATTATTAAATGCAAAACAAAAACAAAAACAAACACAAAAAAATATATATTAGAAACCTGTTCTTCCACTCTTTTCTAATAATTTGTTTTTGTGGAATATTAATTTATTGGCATTGAGTAATGGACCTTATTAACATAAGATATTTCTAAGGAAGGAAGCTTAGGCTACATGATCAATAAATAATGTTACATTGTTTTACAATACAGAAGAAATAAAAACTGTTCAGATTTTGAACATATTGCATGACCACATTTTAATAAGACATAACTAAGAAAAATAACCCCCAATAATCAATTTTCAATCATATTTTATTATTGAAAAATTAATCTGTAATTTTGAAATATTTGATTTTGGTAATCTTCAAGAGATTACCACCATAGTTAAGTTTCAAATAAATGATTTTTCCATCAAGTCACTGAAGAAAAAGTAAAAACATCCTTTATGGAAAAAGAAAAAAAATGGATACAAAAATATTGAGGTATTTCAGATGTCCTTTCTGAAAAGATTAAGAGTTAACTCATTTGGCAGGAGCTGTTTATAAATTGTAGTTAAAGAAAAGAGAATATCAAATGAATTTCTCAAGACAATTTTGATAACTGATTGATAAAGTTAAGGAAAAATATTTGCTGTATGATAAATAAAAGTAGTTCTATATTGTAACTCTGGAAAGTTACCCAACCATTTTGAATATCTTGAGAACTTCTAGTGCAGCCTTTATATAAACTTGGTAATCAGTCAAAGACCTTACTATTCATGTATGAAGAGACACTGTCCTCCCATTGAGGTTATTCAGTATGACAAAAGTAGTTTACACAAATGATTGAACAAGGAGATCAGTAAATGTTCATAAAGTTTTTCTTAAAACAATAAAAAAAAAACTATTGTCTGTAACACTATTCAGATGTTTAAGAAGGCTTTTGGGGATTAAATTTGGGTATCAATGCTACAAACTTGGCTTGGAATCAATTGAAAGCAATCCACATTCTGGAATACCTTCAACAAGTCAGAGATTTTGGCAGAGGATCTTTGCATGTCTGTAACAAGAACAGAAGGAATTTTATACACAAGTTATACAGGATTAATTTGAAACTGCACACAATGTCCCAGATTTCCTCAAAAAGTTTATAAAAAAATACAATGAGTCATAGATATATGGTTATGATCCTCAAACAAAATTTCAGTTTTTTTTCAATGAAAATCATCTTGGTTTTTCTCCATCTGAAGACAAAGATGTAGCAAAATCAAGGTTAGCTTAAAAAAAAACAAAAAAAACAGGTTTCATCCAATACATAGGGATATTTTTTCATTAGTATTAAATGGCAGGATACTTTTCAAAAGAACCTTGCATTTTAACTTCTAACTTAATGTGGTTGATGACTTAAAATCCATCACATATTTTTAAAAGATAGAGATAGTATACAAGCACTGATTAATAAAAAAGAAATTTTAGCAAGGTTCAAGCACAATTATTGTATATTCTATGCATAAAAAAATGAATAAATAAATTAGGAGCCATATAATTAAATCATGTTTTGTTGCATTAAAGAGGTGATTGACATCAGTCTGAAACATGCATGCAAGAGACTAAAAATAGTAATAAATTTTAACGGTTTTCATGCTTGGACAGTCATCTTTATTAGAGTCGCTTTAACTCTGCTATTTTATTTTTTTTCAAGTTTTAAAATAATGTCTAAAGTTAAAATATAATCCAATTTTTTCAAAAATTGTATGTGTACACATACACACTACTTTCAATTTACTATTTTTTTAAAGTCCTATATGATGACTAAATTTGTTCAACCTACCAAGGAGGATAACACAAAAATATATATTTTGATATCATTCTTATGGGAAGACTCTAGTGGATTCAATTTTGCATCAAA
Source organism: Ascarosepion bandense (assembly GCA_037127315.1). Lineage (NCBI taxonomy): Eukaryota > Metazoa > Mollusca > Cephalopoda > Sepiida > Sepiidae > Ascarosepion > Ascarosepion bandense. Next base: position 277,901 of record JBBBDQ010000201.1, on the reverse strand, counting down.
CTATACTTTGCTTTTATCACATTTTGTATACATTTTACTAGTTTTGTGCTTTTATGTTAAAGAAAAGTGCTTGTGAATAAATTGCATTTGAAAAAAATTGATTTTTTGTAAGTTTAAATATTGACCTTCTATAAGTTGAGTGAAGGTTCTTTAATCTTCATAAATCTATGTTATATTTAAAAATAAAATTTGAAAAATTGTTAACTCTAGAAAGCCATATTAGAAATATCTTATTGCAGAAACCAAGTTTCCAAGATAAAAATAATTTTAAGATTTCAATATGTATAAGTAATAAGATGAACACTTGCTGCAGTAAAAATTATTGTTACAAGTTAAAATCCTTTGCGCTTTTAAAATAGATGAACACCAACATGAGAAAGATAGTATCAGGTCTCTTTCAGAAACAAATAATACACTTTATAATTTTCAAGAATAGGGGTCTGAAAGAGTTTCTTAATATATCAATCATGTTCAAACATGTCAGTTATTTACAGTTAGACTAATGTCCTTATCTTTGTTGTCACAATGTAGTGACCACCAACTTTCTTCAGGTGTTTATTTATCCAGATAGTCTTCAGTGAATTTCAAACTCAACCTTTTATTTAATCTACTGGGATACATTGTTCTTGCTCTGCTGTCCATGTCTAGGGATATCTAGTCTTGTTTTTTTTTGGCTTACTTAATTATTTCTTTCTAAGTTTATACTACCTGGCCAAGTGATTAAACTCAAAATTACTATGCCACAAATTCATGAAGCAATACTTTCATCCTCTAGGCAATTGTCCAGTGAGACAATCCTGAAGTGAAAACTTAAGCCCAATACCTCATTGCCTCTGATGCCTCACTGTCAATCTTAACGCCTTCTGTTGTTTTTTTTACTGCTGAAGCTTTGCTGTGAAGCTTGGCTCTGTCTACTGTCATTTCTTTGTGTGTGTGTGTGTGTGTGTGTGTGTGTGTGTGTGTATATTAGTTAGATAGGTGTGAGTTTGTGACCCTGGGTTTCAAACTCACACCTATCTAACTAAATATGTTAGTTCTATCACTGATATTGAGCACTTTCAAATAAGTAGTGTGCATATATAATATATAAATAATATATATAACAAATTGCATATATATATATATATATATATATATAATGATAAGCATACTGAAGAGTTCATTATAGCTGTGCAAATGCACAGATTCCTTCAAACATCTAATTCACTTTTACTTAATTCTACAAAGGTTGGTGACTACCTTTTTCTGGCTATACAGGATCAACCATGCCTGATATTACTGCCTCACTTCTAATTACAATTTCTCAATGTCCTGCTAGCCTTATTTTAACCATTAGCTGGTTTCAACTTTGTATTCTTTGTTACAATTGTAAAAGATGGAATATACACTTGATGGTCATGTTTACCTCTCAGCAAAGATGTTCCAATAAAGCTCAATTGTTTAATATTATCCTAATTTTGCATGAGCCACAGATCTTTTGAAACTTTTCTGGCATGCCCTTGATATAAGAGAGACAAAGCATGACATTTTTTTCTGATTTCCCTCCTTTACTTCTTTTTTTATCTCAGCCCACAGAAGCCAATATTTTCAGGGTTATTATTATTGTGAAAGGTATAATTGGTGCTGATCATGTCCTGCTGGTATGTATCTGCATCACCGCTTAAGATTTTTGCACCATGTGTAAACATTGGATGATTCCTTTCTGTATACTCTATAGATGGTAGGAATTCAAGTTTTAGTATGGTTTGATGAAGGTAGATTTGTGCTATATGAATAGTGAACACACTCTCTTTTGAAGTATTAGTACATCCAGGAAGGTCAATTGATATTTGATTTCCTTTTTCATAGTGAACTGAGTCAAATATCTTACCAAGTTTACATGGTCCATCAATATTTTGCACATCTTCCTTGTGATATGAAAGCATAAAAGTGTCATTTACATATGGTTGACCTTAGTGGTGCTGTTTCTAGAGTCATTTCCTCAAAGTATTCCAAGTATATGTTTGTTATTTTTGGTGATAATGGTAAGCCCATAGTCAAGTCTTCCTTCTGCTCATATTCTAGTTGGTACACAGAATGTTAACATTTCCATCAAGTTAACTATTCTCATTTTAGTACATTCCTCAATTGAGAGGTTAAATTTCAATGTGTTTCAAACTGCTGAATCATCTATAAGACCCCTGGTAAACAGGTTCACTACATCCAAGAGTACCATCCAACATTTATGAATGGAAGCAATATAAAAATAAAACAAAACAAAAAAAAAACAAAAACAGACAAACAAAACAAATCACAATACAAGATATCTCTAGACATGGTCAATGAACAAGAACAATCTACTCCAATAGATTAAATAAAGGATTCAGTTTAAAGGTTACTTGCATCAATAGACACCTGAAGAAGACCAGAGGGCAAAATAGCTGAAATGTTGTGATAAGAAAAATGAGGACATTAGTCCAACTGTAAATAACTCCTCAGCCCATAAATTCAGACAGAAACTCTCTACACATATTAAACATATTTTTTATTCTTTATCTTCTGATGTTACCTTATTGTTCATGATTTCAAATATCAGTATGGCAAGCTCTCTCACCCCTTACTTCTGAAAGTTACTTTCAGATTATGAAGATATCATAAATAAATGTATCAGATACCAGTATGATAACCATTAGAAATTATTCTTTTGTTTTGTGTTGCTTTATACAATAAAGTATCATAGCATAATTATTTATTCAGTCAACTTGAAATGCAATGAATTTTGATAACACAAGTGACAGCTTGGAAGGACTAGCACATGGAATAAGTGATGGTAGTCAGATTCAAAATGTGCTATCTTAAGGGACTGCAGCACTGCAGAATATTATAAACGAATGGGGCATGCCTCTGTATCTTGAAAATATAGGGAGAAAGAAATCAGTTCAGAAAAAAAAAATATAGAGCAATCTTATCAAAATTAGTTGCCAATGTCAACAGTAGCTTAATTCACAGACTTAGATTTGTAAACTGATTGTAGAGAACTGGTGTTAGTAAACGTACACAGAATTACTTTGTTGGCATGAGCTACTAGTTTAAAAAAGAAATGAAACATTCCTGTCATTTCAGATTGGATAATATAGAATATCATCTTGCCTTTACATTAACTTTTGTAAACATAATGATTGAACACAAACATTAACTGGAAAGTTGTGAATACATGAGAAAATATATGATAAAGCTACATGTTCATCTAGCATTACCACATTAACAGAAAAATCAACAGAAACTGATGGTATTGTAACAATGCTGGAGGGAGGAACTCTTGTTCAGTGGTAATGACATTTCATTTGAGAAAAAAATGCCTGACTCTTGGGTAATTAACACAAAGATTTGTTTTCACAACTGCATGTATATGAATTTGTGCTAATTTTGCAAATTTCTACTTTGACATGTTTCACTGATGAACTAGCATTAAAAAAATAAGAATTTGATTTCACAAAATCTACATTAACAAGAAAAAACAAGATTCATGACAAGCAGCTGATTTTTATTTCAATTCTATCATTATAGAAATTATATTTCAACTAATTTTAAGTTTTTATTTCTTTCAAAGTTTAAACATCCTAGACTGTTTCAGTACTAATTTAGTAAGAACAGTGAATAAAATGAAATAGCCCAGTCATATTAATTGCAGCAGATGCAGAGATCATAACACTTTCAATGCATTTGCATCTGAATAAATTATATTCCCTTTTTATTAAAATGATATTCTCTAGATAAAAACTGTGTTCATGAAGGTCTTTCTTGGTCACAAGTGAACTGAATGTGTCTTATATATTTAACTTCTTTAAATCTTGTGATGTTTTGCCAATGTACTTTTAGAGGCACGGTTTACATTCTGCTTGGTAGAGTTCTGTTTTTTATATAAAGTTATGTTTTACAGTGGTTAAATTTATTTTTGTTCCTGAAGTGTTTCCATTAATTCTTATATTGAGATTAGTTAAATTCTTTCAAGATCAATAATTATGTAGGTAATAAACAATTTTTGTGTCATTAATTATGCTCTGTTCTTTTTTAGTTTCATAAATTTTGTATTTTCTTTTGGCATTGTATGTGAAATAATTATGATAGCAGTGGGGAATTTAAAAATACTTTCAATGTATTTTTTTCATCATGTGGATAATAAGAGCTACAAATTCTGAGGGTTCTTCGTATATATACAGTACTGTGCAAAAGTATTAGGATAAGAACTATTTTATCTTTTACGAGGCATCAAAATAAAGTTTAAAATCACCCCTGTCCTAACACTTTTGCACATTACTGGTAGTGGGAAAAAGTATTAAAAACCTCTCTGAAATTCAAATACAGGGGAAAAAGTTAAACCTTTGTAAAAATTATTTAACTAAAAAGGAAGAGGGAGGAAGGCTTCGGAATTTGAATTGGCTCCCACAAAGACCTGATCTCAATCCTATTGAACATTTATGGGATATTTTGGATGAAAAAAACTGAAATCTAATGTTACTTTGCAAGACACAATTTGAGAATAAATACAAGCTGCTTGGCAGGAGATATAATTAGATACATTGAAGAAGCTTTTGATGTCAATTCCTGACAGAATGAAGGCTGTGATCAAAGCAAAAGGCTATTATACTAAATATTAAATTTATTTTGTAACAAGTATTTTTTTTTCTTGTTAAAGCATTTGTTGAGTAAATCAAATAAAATTACTTGAATTAAATTATTTTCTGTCAATATGCCTCACAAAAGATAAAATAGTTTGTCCTAATACTTTTGCACAGTACTATATATATATATATATATATATATATATATATATTTTAATTCAGATACTTCAATCCAAAGGAAAAAAGCAGGAAGGTAAATTCCAAAAAACCGATCCTAATTAATATTAAAAATTTATTTTAATATTAAAAAATGATACAGGAAGAGAGCTCCATGTAATAAAATATTACAGAGCAAATATATATATTAAAAAAGGATTAATTCAAAGATGTTGAATGGCCATTTCGATATGACGATCCCCACGGGGAGCGACACATCACCTCAGCAACAGAAAAAAACCTTTCAGAAACTGGAGAAAAATTAGTCTACTTTTCCTTTTTAAATAGATTGCAAAGAAATTAAAAAATAAATAATAATAAAATAAAAAAAATAAAATAAAAATAAAAATAAAGGGAAAGAAAAAGAAAAGGAAAAAGAAAAAGAAAAGGATAGAATAAAATCAAATAAATAAGAAAAGAAAAAAAATTGACATCGTCTGGGTTTGCAAAAAAAAGGGGAGAATGTAACTAAAAATTAACAGACCCCGTGTTGAATCATTTAAAGCAACACGGAAAAAAGTTGGTAAGAGAGATATATATATATATATATATATATATATATGTGTGTGTGTGCGTGTGTGTGTATATGTGTGCATGTATGTGTACACATGTATATTATGTCTATGTGTGTGCGTGTGTGTGTATATGTGTGCATGTATGTGTACACATGTATATTATGTCTATATGAATTTTTTGTATATAGGTGTGTACACACACATGCATATATATGTATATGTGTGTATGCGCATGTATATGTATATTAGTGTGTAATAAATTGAATGTATGTGTGTGTATGTGTATGTATATATGTATTCTTATTCGTTAAATGGTGTGTGTGTGTATATATATATATATATATATATATATATATATATATATGTGTGTGTACTTCTATTGATATGTATATATAATAATTGTAATTTTTTTTTTTTTTTTTTTTTTTTTACCTAGTATTGTCTTTATTTAGTTTAATTTCAAATGACCTAATTTTTTTAAAAAAATAATTTTATTTCAAATCCTATATCTTTTTATTCCCTTTTATCAATAATTTATGCCTTTTTAAGTAAAGGCTTTTTTTAATACTTCAACGTTTTGGGGAAATTAGATTTTTGAATTTGTCCAGCGTCTGTAATATTTAAAAAAAATTTTTTTCTTTAGTTTCTTTCTTTTTCCCTCCCTTCCTTCTTTTATCTCTCTTACCAACTTTTTTCCGTGTTGCTTTAAATGATTCAACACGGGGTCTGTTAATTTTTAGTTACATTCCCCCCTTTTTTTTGCAAACCCAGACGATGTCAATTTTTTTTCTTTTCTTATTTATTTGATTTTATTCTATCCTTTTCTTTTTCTTTTTCCTTTTCTTTTTCTTTCCCTTTATTTTTATTTTTATTTTATTTTTTTTATTTTATTATTATTTATTTTTTAATTTCTTTGCAATCTATTTAAAAAGGAAAAGTAGACTAATTTTTCTCCAGTTTCTGAAAGGTTTTTTTCTGTTGCTGAGGTGATGTGTCGCTCCCCGTGGGGATCGTCATATCGAAATGGCCATTCAACATCTTTGAATTAATCCTTTTTTAATATATATATATATATATATATATATAGTGTATTTTGGCAACAATATCTCTTTTATGCAGATTTCATTAAAAACCACAGACAAGGTATTATCATTAATTTTTTTATATAATAAGTTTTCATATAATTTTTCTTTTCGGAACTTTATATAATTATATAAGAATTGTCCAAAGGTTTTGTACTTTCAAGCACTTTCAACTATACTTTTAGATATTATCAAGAATTCATTTTGTTTTACTTGTAAATAAACATGTGTAAAGTTTATGCATATAGAGTTGTGTGTATGTTAAGTTCTGAACACTGTAAGCTCATTGTTTTTGTGTTCATAATTGATGCTATTAAGTGTAAGATTTCTCTTATTAGTAATGCCTCCATTATTTTTAATCTTCTTTTGCATGTGGTTGATACTATTATGTATATATTAACAAGGATATCATGAAGAGTTCCTGGAAGATCTCAATGTGTGTTTAAATGAGATCGGATGGATTTGTTATGGAAAAGGTGCAATGTCAATCTTCTCTTCAATTTTGTGGTGGTATAGCCAATGTAATTGTTTATGGATTTGGATAGTTAAGGAACAGAGTGCTTAAAAGGACATATAAATTCATAAACAACACTAGTTCTCTGCAGTTTAGATTTTGCAGGTGAATTATTATTATTATTATTTATAACTAGCAGTATAGCCCGGCATTGCTCGGGTGTAATGAAAGCTTTAAAACTAATCCATGGTCCTGGAGCTCAGACTCTTTGGACGTTGGCACGAAAGACTAAAATGCAATAGTTGTTTTCAGTTAAAGCGAAACTGTAGACTGAAAGAAAAATGAATGGATGTAAGTGAAATTTTGATTTCCTGGTATCGATATCAAATAAGTTTTTTTTTGTCGTAAACTGAATTTTGAGAGCTAAATAAGTCCTCTGAGTAAATGGTATCATGGCTGAGACTAAGAACTACAATTATACCTACTTAGAGCCAAACCTGAAGCAAAAACTAAAATAAAAGGGCTGAAAAAATACAGACATACAGGCAGATAAACAGACACACACACAAACATCTTGCCTTTTATATATATATATATATATATATATATATATATATATATATAATTGATTTTCTGCACTATTGTAAGAACTGCAACCTTGAAACTTCTGAATATCATTTCTTATGTGTTTTTTGTCTCTGAGTTTATCAAATTTGATTAAAATCAGACCACTCCTTCTATAACCTGATTTTTTCGATTATCAATTTTCGATATTTATCAGGGGTACCTTGACACAAAACTTAGCTAAGAACACTCGCAGATGCTTATAGTACAACTGTGTAAATTTTCAAGAAAATCGGTTCAGCTGTTTCGGAGTCTATAGGTAATGGACACACACAGACAAAGTTTCATTTATAAATAAGTTTAGATGAGGTTGGCAGTTTTTAATTTTTTATAATATATAATTAATTTAATTTTCTTGTTTGCTATTGTTTGGTGTTGCATAATTTTGGATGATATTGTGAAGTGAAGATTCTGTAGTTATTGTGCATTTGATTTTTGTAAAAAATATGCATGTTGTTTTTGTCCATGTGTTTGTGATTGCCATTGGTTATGTTATGAAAAAAAGTTCGATATGGTAATCAAATAAATAATTTGAAAAGCTGTTGTTGACAAGCGTTTGTTTCAAATTGCGGAGTTCTTTGAAGAAAAGTAATTGGGAAGATGAATTCTTTTCTGCTCTCCTTAGGAAATTTTTTATGCCACTTTTGTATCGAAGTGGTCATTGACTAATAAAATTAAGGTGGCAAGAATTTTTGTTCATGGGTTTTTTATATACTGAAGTTGTGAAAGTATTATTACTAGAATCTCCAAGAACATCCAGAAATGGGAGTTTGTTTATTTGACTAAGCTCATATGTGAAGTTGAGAACAGATTTATTTTTAAAAGTAATTTTAAGATGATCAATTTTGTTTTTGTTGTCAGCTAAAAGGAATATAAAAGTTTGAGAAGCATGGACCAATAGGGTTTTCCCATACTTACACCATTAGTTTGCCTGTAAATATTGCTATGATTGTCGTAAAAAGGTACTTTAGTAGTGCAGGTGAGTTTTTTTTTTTTTTTTTTAAGAATTTTGGCATTGACAGATGGAGGTGGGACTGAAATAAGTTTATATACAGAGTTAATTATTATGTCAATAATTTCAGCAACAGGTACATCAAGAGATGCGAGGGTGCCATTGCTTAGTGTAGTAGATCTAAGAATTTGAAGGAATTCATAGGTTGACTTAATACTATAATTGGTAGAAAAGTATGGAGTGATGTTATCATTAAGGAATTTTGATAATTGATATACAGGAGTTGGAATCTGAAAAATTATAGGCTGTAAGAGATAACATTACCATATAAGCATCCAGGTTGATAATCATCAATAATTTTGTTGATTTTCATGGATCCTACAACAGCATTGGTGGATGCTATGACTTTATTAACATAAGTTTTAAGAGTTTCAGTGGGGCTCCTATTTAATCTTTTGAATTTGGATCACTCATCGTAAAATATTACATTGGCTATACTACCACAAAATTGACGAGAAGATTAACATTGCACCTTTCCCACAACAGTTCCATCTGATCTCATTTAAACACACATTGAAATCTTCCAGGAACTCTCCATGATATCCTTGTTGATAATACATAATAGCATCAACCACATGCAAAAGAAGATTAAAAATAATGGAAGCGTTACTAATGAAAAAAGAGAAATCCTACACTTAATAACATCAATTATGAACATGATAACAATGTGCTTACTGTGTTCAGAACTTACACAAGACTCTATATGCATAAACTTTACACATGTTTATTTACAAGTAAAACAAAATTAATTCTTGATAATGGCTAAAAGTATAGCTGAAAGCAGTCTAAAGTACAAAACCTTTGAACAATTCTTATATAAGAAACTTAATAATACCTTGTCTGTGATTTTTAATGAAACCTCATATATATAAGTGTGCGTCAGATTAAATAAATAGCAAACATTGTGTCTGCTTATTTTTAATAAAATCCATTCATACTCACGGATAATCTTTTACATATTATAATTGAAATGGTAAGACATGAGCTGTAACTTTGACAGATGATTTTATTATTCATTCCTCGATGTTCCCAAGTACTTTCAATTGTCTTCTGAGTTCATCTTCAGGGGTGTGAGTTGTGATAACAAAAATAACCACAAAACTGTGTTGCTAAAAAATTAATTTAAATTTCTTCTTACTTCAAATATAACAGCTCACAAATTGCTTAGCATTCATTAGAACATGAAAATTATCCAAAATGGAATTTTTTTATGTTGTAATGTCATCATCATGCACGTGTTAAAGCATGAAAAAAACTGTTCTTTTTATAAACATTTAAGAACATTACTACAGTATTCATATACTGAACTAAAAATATTAATAATTAATAGCAAATTCTTAAGCCAGATTGTAGATGAACAAATAAGATATTTCAAAACCTTAACACACATCAAACAGAATATGGCATTTCTGCAAAAGACCCTAATAATATCAAACTCTTTTATTGCAACCATATGCTTGATAACTACAAACAGAATGAAAAAAAATCTCATTCATACTAATATATATCCCTATATCTAGCTTTCAATTAAGTCATTGGATACATTCAAACAGGGGAACAAGGGTTAGGACTAAATGAAAGGCAATGGTGGTCGAAAACTTCTGGTAAAGATTGCTGAGACATGGTCATCCAAAATGTAAGGAACAAAGAAGATAACAAAAGACTCGTAAAAGGAGTACAACAAACCCAACAATGCCAATGGATAAACTGGGAGGAGGCTCTGCAGAAATATATTACTTGGAAGATCATTTGGCAGATGGCTCCACTCAGGTTGAGTTTTTTTAATATGTTCCACATATGACTTGCTATCATGTCAGAATAATCTTGTTAAATGGGAGAAAGAGAACACTCCTACTTGTCCCCTGTATAAGGAAGATTCACAAACATTAGAACATGTACTTAGTTTTTGTAAAATAGCTCTTGTCAATGGAAGATATATCTGGAGACACAATAGTGTTTTGGATGAGCTGGTCAAAGTTATAAAAAAATATATGAAGTGTGAGTCATCAAATTCAACCCAAAAATTTGTTGCAGAGGGAAAAATATATGTTGGTTCAAAGCAAACAAGCAAATTTCAAGCTATACCTGCACAAAATCTCCTTAGTTCTGGTAGCATTGGGGAAATATCTGCAGACCTTCCTGATTGGTGTGATGATTACCCCAAAATAATATCAAGTAATGGTCTGCAACCAGATATTGTTGTTCTATCAGAGTGAATTATAAAATCGTCCTGGTTGAATTAACAGTACTATATGAATGCCAAATGAAACAAAACCACGAATATATAAAACTAATAAATCTAAAAATCTAAAATCAGAGCTAGTAAAGGAAGGGTATAATGTAATTATTAGAGCAGTGGAAATTGAAGCAAGGGGTTTTGTTGCAGACACACTGTACCAATTTCTGGGCCAAATTGGAATCAAAGGGTGTAATAAGGCTAAAAGTATAAAACACCTAATAAAAGTCACTGAAAACAGTTCTATGTGGGTAGGGAAAAAAAATATTCCATGGAGCATTTCAGCAAACATGACAGTCTGATCGTGAATGTGTAATGGAGGTTCACTGTATTTTTTGTTTTTGTTTTTTTAGTAAATCTAATTTCGTCGTTAGACATTTGAACTAGTATATATACAACACACTAGTATATCTTTATAAATGAGCCTCATGTCAGTGAGGGAGGCTGGTGTGCAAGTGAAACTGTTGAGAGGAAGGCCCTGAAATGGTGCATATTCTATCCCAATGACATGAAATTAATTTAACTGTAAATTCAAGAGGAAAACTTTAAAAGAAATTCAATGAAATCATATGCCACAAAGAGGCTTGGTGTAAATGTCATTGGCATGAGGAGCATTACCCATTCAGCTTGCTTCAGGTGAGTTTCAATTATTTCCAGTAATTTTCTTCCTTTCCTGTTGATTCTAATAAAAAATTAAAATTAATAGTATATTATAAAAAATACAACACTACTAATTTAATTATCTGTAATAACTCCTTCCCACCAACTGATGTATTATGTAAAACCAACATTATATATCAATTCAAACGTTCCTTGAGAGAATGTATCTCTGACAAAAAAAAAAAAAAATATATATATATATATGTTGAATTTACAACAACTACATTAACTAGATGTCTTACATTACACATGTCTGACTATTCATCCATTCCTAAACATCTACATTCACAATATAAAAAATAATGATCGATAACACAACTATATTACACCAAGAAAACAACAAAAGCAAACTACAGATCCTCGAGGCAATATTCATTAAAAAGCTTAAGCTGCCAACTAATAGAATCAGCTATGAATACTGTAGTAATGTTCAAAAATGTTTATAAAAAGAACAGTTTTTTCATGCTTTAACACGTGCATGACCATGACATTACAACATAAAAAAATTCCATTTTGGATAATTTTCATGTTCTAATGAACGCTAAACAATTTTTCAACTTATATTTGAAGCAAGAAGAAAATTTTCAGCAATTTTTAGCAACACAGTTTTGTGGTTATTTTTCAATACCACAACTCACACACCTAAAGATGATCTTGGAAGGAGTTTGAAAGTACTTGGGAACATTGAGAAATGAATAGTAAATTCATCTATCAAAGTTACAGCACATTTCTTATGTTTTTCACTTATAATACATGAAAGATTATCTGTGACTATGAACGAATTTTATTAAAAATAAGCAGACACAATGTTTGCAATTTATTTAATCTGACATGTCTAAAAGAAAATTTGCTGCCTAAATACACAATATATATATGTAGTCATCTGCAGACAGATCTGTTTCACTGTATCACAGCTCATCAGTATGGTTAGACATCTGATTGCTTTTGCCCAGGATTGAATCCTGACTGAATTAGCGTCAGTTGGCGATTCTACCTTTGAGCTATGGGTGCTCGGTAGAAGGAGGCAGACTTTTAGTGTAGGATATACCATGTAAACATACGCTAGTAGTTAGCATGTTCTAATTCATTACTGAATGAACAATGTGTGTGTGTATATATATATATATATATATTTTTTTTTTTTTCATCCACATACAAGCCTGTTTTGCTGTATCACAGCTCATTAGTGTGGCTAGACACATCTACTTGCTTCTGGCTGGTATCAAAATATGACAGATTTAGTGTCAGTCAGAGTCGCTACCCACTAAGCCATAGGCGCATGGAATCAGAGGAGGGAAATTTTAACATGTTATATATAAGCAGTGTATACACACACACTAGTCACTGAAAGAACTCAGTTCATATCTGAAGAGTAATGCTTATATCGCAAAAGTGGAAACTGTTTTTAAAATTTTCTTTTCTAGAGAGCTCAATTGTAATGAGAGCATAATATATATATATATATATATATATTGTTGGTACATTATTTTTTAATTGAGTACCTCCACTAAAATCACTGAAAAAAAAAAAATTCCTAAATTTAATAAAAAAAACTTTTTCCATCAAAAAGTTTGTTATTATTAAGAGGAAAGATCAAAGTCTTTTTTTAATTATTTAAAAAAAATTTTCAATTCTTTTTAACACGTTTGAAATTTTGTTAAAAATCTTTTTATTTTTGTTAGCGGGTATCCAGATCATTATGAGAGTTTACAATGGAAAATGTAATATTATATAACTCAGTTTTTTTTTTATAACAAACACATTAATTTGGAAATTCTTGCAAAAATCAAATAATTGTCAGATTTTAATGAAACTTTCAGGACTTATTCATGAATTAAATTATTTTTTAAAAATCATTATTTTAAAAAAATCTTGGTATATTATATATATAAAATTGGTTTTATTAGTTAAACACAGGTCTCATTGGGTAATGTAAATCATTTATTTTTTTTCAACCATTTGGCCCTTCTTTCCAAAAATCTGCTCCCAATAGTAAAATAAAAAATGCAATAAAACTATGACATTATTTAATTGCATAATCTCTAAATTGCTTTAATAAATAATATAACTTAAGGACATTATAGTCTGAAAAAAAATTTTTTTTTTAAATATTTCAATGAAGACTATATTTACTAATCAAAAATTGAAAAGTTTAACACAAATCATCGAGCCATGTAATCTTAAAATAACTTTTACTTATTTTTTTTGGTGTATTTGAAATTTTTGTTGTATGGTAATTTCTGTGTGTACATTAAAAGGTCATGTGTTTCACAGTTTCTCCTTACAAGAAAAAAAATTTGGACAATTTTGTCAACTGGTCACCATACATTTATCTCACATCTGTCTAGCTGTCATCACAAGTCAAATACTGGAGGGGAAAGGTCAGAAAGATCAACACTGGGCTTAAGAAAGTTTTATTTGAAATTACATGCTATAAATAAGTAATACTTGTGTAAATCAGATTAATTTAACATTCAGTCAGTTAAGTGCCATACGTGATACACGCTTGGGCGATCATGTCTCTTTCGAGACATGAGTGATTATCCCGCTGTAGGTTGCCATTGATTTCTGTGGTAGACTGGTGGTTGCCAACCAAGGCTATAGAACCCAGTCTGTCCTGCTATTTAACCCATAACTGGAACGAAGAGACGGACTTTCCCAAGGGTATTTGCGCGAAAGTGAATACAATGGAATGGATTCAACCGGAATTCGAACTCCGGTTTCTCGTTCCGAGCCGATATCCACTATACCACAAATGCACATATGTTCTAAATTTCCTAAACTAATGGGTCACAAATGTATATTTTTTTTACTTTGCAAGATTTTTAAAACAGACAATTAACTTTTGTTTACAAAAATGTGTCGATCTCTCAAAAATGGCTGAAAAATTGACAACTTTTTAAAAAATTGAAAAATTTTTAGATTCCAATCAATATATAATTTCTGTTTGAAATACATCAGAGCATTTTGCTTACTGGAAATAGTAAATTTTATCATTTAGCATTCAATTAAAACTAAAATAAAAAAAAGTCTCAACAAAACTTTTTTTTATTTTTAAAAATTTAATTTGAAAGTTAGTTATGAAAAATGAACGGTGGTACCTACACTGGATATATACTGAATATTGCATTTGTTTTTTTAGTTCACAAGCCACCAACAAAAAAATATGAACAAGTAATGTCAGGTTATCTCCTTCAGTCATTTCTTTATAAAAACAAGTTTATCAGTAGGTGTCACTGAATTTAATACTTGGAACTGTACTTTCTATATATTTTATTGCTTACAATCATGTACTACTAATTAAATTCTTTAACAAAACATTTTAACTTTTCACTCATTTCTGCCAGCGTCCATGCTTCACGGACTATTCATTCTTACACAGGTGCTTTAAAAGTAAAACATTGTTAAAACCAGCTGTTTCAGTTGCACTATCAAGGTTTTAAGTTAAAACTTTAACAATGCAAATAAGTAGATAGAGAAGGTATGGTAATCAAATCTGTATTTAAAGTTAATTAGCTTACAAGCCCCAACAAGACTAAAAACTCTCTATTTTTTAAAAGATAATTTTATTTTTACTGATGGTTAACTTTTGATAAATCTAAATCTAAATCAACAAAGTCACAAAAAGCCTAAAAAGTGATATAATAAAAACGATTATCTTTTTTTATATCCCTTTTTTAGGCTTTTTTGTAATTTTGTTGACAGTGGGTATTTGGTCTAAAATTAACAATTTGAAAATTAAAATAAAGTATGGAATAAGTGTTGCTTTGTTGAATGCTAAATAAAGAAAAATCCAGCAGTTCTCATAAGTAAATTAATTAAATATTGACTATATAAAATTTAATAAAAAATAAAACTTTGTTCAATGCAAACTGTTGTAGATTATGCTATCAGAACGTTTCTTCAGGTAAAGAAAGCTATCTTTTCTTAAGAAATATATACCTCTGTTTGTAGAACTGATTGGATGGTGGTAACAAGAGAAATGAGTTCAATTTCCCAGAAAAAAAATTGTGTAAGTAAAAGTTTAGAAGTGGTAAAAAGAAAGGTTGAGCTGTAGGGTTTCCAATGTTTTTGTTTACGAAACGAAAATAAACAAAAGACGATAATTATGACTTTAAAAATCACAACTTCACAAAAAAAGTTTTGAATGATTATAACAACTTTTGAGACAGAAACTTTTCATGAAAACTTGAAACATAATTATTTTTAAAAATTTGTTTCCAATATCAGCTGTTTAGTGTTTACTGAACTTTCACAGCGGAGCACTAAATCATGTTTTTCTAAGCGTAGCTTAGATGTGGTACAAGGCAGAAAGTATGGAGCACCTAGTAAAGATCAACCTCACTAATTGATCTACGAGTTTGCTATCACAACACTACACTGTAATGTAATGTACTAAAAGAGAACGAACTTTGTTTTTATTTTTTATTGGTCAATTCATAATTTTAAACTTCCTGTTTTAATTATCAATAAAAAAATATTTTTATGACCGTGTCCGATTCAAACGTAAAGTCATCAGAAGACTTTGAATGTTTCTGTACAATTTAACGAAAAAAGGTTTCAGTAACTTATTAATAAACGAGATTATTTCTAAGTTGTGCTTATTCAAGCGGTTTGCATAACACTTACATTAACAATTGATCTGTCATTTATTCTTGTTGTTAACAACGACAGACGGCGTACGCCCATCTTTTAAAGTTGATTAACTACCAATTTTGGTGTCACTAAAAGAGTGAAATGGATTTATAAAGTAGCAATAAAGTCTTGTTTAGATATTTGATTTTAGCTTACTTACACTAAATTCCTGTTGATGTTTTCTAATGTTGGCAATAATCTAATGCCAAGAGGCGGCGGAGACCTCCCTTCCGACTCTTCCCTGAGCGCCATGTTTACCGCTTCACGTGGCTCTAATGCGGACTTAATCTTCATAAAGTAAATTAAAAAAAAAAAAAAAAAAAAAAAAAAAAAAAAGAAAAAAAAAAAAAAAACAAATTCAAAAATTTCTCCAAAGTTAATTGTAAAATATTTTTTGAATTTTGGACTCCTCCTTTGAAATATATTTTAAACTTAGGAAAAATATATTAAAAGAAAGTAGGTCGTATAAGTTAGAAATAATCCGAGTAAAAAAAGAGTTCGTCGGAAATGTGTCGTATCAACGAAATATGCTGCAAATGCTTAATTCGGTTTCCATTGAAATATATTATTAAGTTTATTTTTCAGCATTAAAATATGTATAAATATTTATTTAGTTGTACATAGGTTGAACAAATTAACAAATAAAAGATAAAAGTCCTGGTGTGCGTGCGCGTGCGCGTCTGTTAATATGTGTATTTGACTGTGTGTATATGCGCGCGTGCGCGAAAGTATTCCGGTCCATATCTGCTGCTCGTTTATGTCTCTCGTCGTTTGAAGCGTTACTATTTTTGTGTAAATACAGCAACAAATGTGCCTTCCCTAAGGATTTGTAATCGTGATAAAACGCACGAATTGGCTCCGACCAACTCGAGATAAGGATTATTTGTAATCAAGTTAGAAAATTCAGCCTGTTTTCTAACTAACTTGTCTAGTGTGATACTGTGTTGTGTCTGTCCACCGTCTTCTTGCCACTCTTGGCAAATGGAAATACAAGTAGTGTGTGAACGACAATATCTCGGCTGAGGACACTGGACACACAGTCAACATGTCCTTGCCTGAGAGGTAAATACTATTTTAAGTCTTTTTTATTTACTGATCATCTGATATGTTTTTAATAGATAGTGGAAAGGACAAAGGATTTAAGGGGGGGTCAATTTATTACTTCAAAAACGAAGGAAAATGAACCCCCAATTTTACGTCAAGAAGAAAAATTTAATTAAATTTTAAAAGTAAAACTCGAAAGGAAAAAAATGCATGATCTTTGGTATATTTATTTTTATTAAAAAAAATAAATTTTCTGTTTGTGCAACATCACTTAAGTTTACAGTACATGAAAGATCTGTTAAAATTGCCGGGATTAATAAAAAAAAAAAGACAAATTATGATCGAAGCTGACTTTTCCCCACCTTTCTTCATCGAGTTCTGGGACAGCAAAGGAAAGTTACAACAGTAACACCCAATAATCGTTAGGAATTTTCGGGTTTTACCCGTAAATTTTGGCAAATATTAGATTTTTTTGGTCTAGTAAATCGATTACCTTGAAATAAATCTTAAAAATTTCACGAAAGCATATATAAACAAACTATTTTTTTCACTTGTCAATTAGACACCGTCGTGGAATAAGTAATTCTTTCTTGCTTAGCTTAGCTAATTAAAAAAATAATGCTAGTAAAATTATAAATAAATTATATTCCAGTTTTGTTAGACTCTTTAATTTAAATTTTTTAATTTTAATTTGTTGAAATTGCGTTTCTTATCGTTTCTTAATTTCGTTTCGCTGTATATTCCTTTTCTTTTCGTTGACAATAACAAAAATTTGATCAATCATTAATTAGAGCTAATCTTTTGAACATTTTAAATATTTTGCTTTGAAATAATGGTTTTAATGATTACTGTAAACTTTTTATTTTCCTTGACTCCCCCCCCCAGCCCCGACATTAAATGACACGGATTCCTACACTTGAAAAATTCTTCATTTTTTTATGGTCACTTAGAGTTGATGATGGTAATGAGAAAAGAAATTAAAAAGTATTACATTAAACTAAGGGAGACAAAGTTAAATAAACTATAAGAGAAATATTAGAAAAATACAATTAATTAGACCAGCAGGTGATCGCATTTTATTAAACAAAAAATCTTTGACCATGTTATCCAAATTGGACGACCCTTTTCTTTTTTTAATGGAAGCAATGTCAGAAGATAAAACCTTTTAGGCTGGTTATAAATGAGGGACCACTTATTGTAGTAAGATTATACGTAATTGAACCCTCACTTTAAAAACAAAACGCGTGTCCTGTTTCTAAGTAAATAAATATTTTTTTGAGGTTTTATATTGTGCTCCTTATTTTGTTATACACTTGAAGTTGAAAAATGATTTAATTCAAACTGCATCTGAGTAGTAACATCGACCATTTTAATTTTTAAATTATTCACGTCTTGGAAATATTTATTTAACAATTCTTTTCTGATTTAAAGCCAGAAAATTTATTTTAAAAGTTAAACTTATTGTGTAGAATTACTGAACTAAAAAATCCATTTCCCACTCTAGGCCATATAATGTTTGTTGGTGTAAAAAAAAAATTTAAGTAGATTGAGTTGAGAAAAATGATTCAAGAATATGAAAATGAAATAATTGACATTTTTATGAAGATCAAGCGATGATGATGGTCTTTAAAGAAACGTGTGCATTCCAATTATGAAATTTTTTGTAGCTTTCATATCGCTAAAAAAGCAAATTAAAGTTTAGGGAAGGGAAATGTTGAGATATTTAGCAAACAACTGATGATGATGATAATAATAATGATGCTATTGTGGTCTGCTACACTGTACTGTACTGAGTCTAAGAAAACTAAGAGAATTAAATGAGAATCTAGCTAGGCGTCCGTTTTTGGAATCACTATTTATTTTATTAGCACTGGTAAATGTCGACTGGTTCTGCGAGATTTTTATTTCCTTTTTTCTTAAATTTTATTTAGTCAACTCAAATCAAATGTCAACACAGGCCAGTCATTAACTTACCTTTCTTTTAGTCATACACAGCTTAATAAAAAAACACCTCGAACAGTAAGTAGAGATACATTTAAAAATACAAATATGCTTTTTTTCAATATCACTAAAATTTAAAAAAATCATAAGGTGATACACACAAAGTTTACCACTGCATATGTTTTAAAGTTTTATATTACTGTAAATTGCTTTAAGAAAAAAAAAAAAAATTGGTGGTGGGAGTATGTTTTTTGTTATCTAATGAAATTTCATTACCGCCTAGTTCAATTGTTGTCTCTGATCATGCGGCACACCCTCATTCCATTGCCATTCTATATTGAAATGAAGTAGCAGTTTTCATTTTCGTCATCTTTTTATTTTTTATGCAAAATTTTCAAAGTACTGTTTGAAAATATGCATTGTGACAGTTGCATACTATTCATTTGTGAGCTAAGCAACATTTCACTCACTGAAAGCATTTTTCGGCATTTTCCTCTATTTGTCACGGTTATCTGAATTATGCATCACTCTTCTTAGCTATTTCCCCCCGTGTGGCAGTTGGTTAAAAAATAAAAATGACCTCATACTCATCAAAATTCACAGAAAAATAAATGCACTCTAAATTTTAGAAAATGCAATAGTATCTTTTTTTTTTATCAATGTCATTGTCATCATCCAACACTTTTTTGTTCTTTTTAGTTTTTTGTTTCGTTTGCTTGAAAAGTTTTTTTTAAACGTTTTTTCTTTACATGATCTATATGACTCTTATTCACTTTCTTAAAACTTTTACACTCATTAAAAGAAACAACCATTTTTTTCTTGAAAGATGGATTTTCCTAAATTTTGTCTTTATTCATGTGAAAACTGTTCTTAAAACATTTTTCACGTCCCCTATTAACTTCTGGCTGTCAGTAGGTCAACAAAGCTGACTCATGTCATGACTGATAAGTTTTAAGATGTCTACTTTTAGTTTTATTTAATTTATTCTTTAACAGTTTTCCTCTGTATCGGTGTGCGGAAGTCTTACAGTAGAGCTGAGGAAATATCTAATCATTTTCTATCAATTCAGTGACATTTATTTGGTACAGTAGAGAAAATTTGAAAAATAGCACTTGCTTTTTTTTTTCTCTTATTTTTTTTTAACTTTTTTTCAGTTATTTAACAAAAAGCAGGTTTACGTAAATTTAGACGTAAAAAATGTAAAATTCGAACTTTTAATATTTAAATTGTATATTTTTTTGCTTGAACTCAGACATACTGGACGGGAGTGAATTTCAACCACACCCATTTATGATCATTAGTTATGATTTAGAATTTTCATATGGAAAAATATTATGTTATTTTAAGTTTTTTATTTTTATTTTAACTTTTTTTAGTAGAGTGTTTAAAAATGACTAAGTACAAGTGACACACAAAATATTGTTTGAAAACGTATTATATTTTTATGCGCAGAAACGAACCTATTTCTAGCCTTTTCTTTTTCGTTTTGTTTTTGTATCCTGAGTGACAATTGTTTGAAATAAAAATAAAAAGTTATAATAACCAACTTGTATTCAAATCAATTATAAAATGTTAATTAATAATATTAGTTGTTTTGTTGCTTTTATTTAGAATTTGAATATTTTTCATTGCATGTCATTTAACTGACAATTAGTGACAAAATATGACTCGAATGAGCCATAAAAATTGAACAAGTTTTTTTTTTTTTTTTAAAGATTGATGTATAATTTTTTGAGTCTGGGAAATTGAAAACGACTAAGTATTTTATATTTTTTTCTTTCTTTATATTATAAGTCATTTACCCAGAAATATTTTATTAAAAAAGTATCCACTTGTTACTGAATTGCCTGAAATTGTTTTATTACAAGTTGAATGAAGCACTTCACTTCAGCAGGTCATAACATTTTATTAATGTTTATTGTTTACTCTAGAATTTCCATTCTCCTGGAGAGGAAAATGATGCTTTTCTCACCTCCACACTCATTGACTCATTGTGTTTTTTTTTTTTGTTCAGTAATGTGATTGCTGCTTCATCGTCCCAAGATAACGTCTTTTTAAGCACATTTAAAATCAGAACATAATTCAACAAATTGAATGTACTTTTCTTGAATACAAGCATGGAAAACACATGAAATGTCAAGTATTTTTGTTTCATCAGAAAATGCAATCCGTATTCATTGAAAAAGTCTTTTATAATATTGGAAATTACTTACATACTTTCACTTGTCAAGTGATGATTTATGTGAACAATGAACATGAAAAACTAAAAGAATACTAATCGTTGTTCAAAGCACAAATTCAATGTAGGTAGTTGCACGCAAAATCTTTGCATGTGAATTGCATTTTGCATTAGTTTAAAATTTAGTTTTTTTTTAAATGTTTCTATTTTATAGAGTTACCGTTTTAACTGTTAGTTTTTAAAGCTTACAAGCTAGTTGGTTCATTAAGTTTGAATATTTCTGATTGTCAATATTTTTATCTCATTAATTTTGGTGATGTATTTGTATTAATGAATGAAGGAAGTATAAATAATTTTTAAATAAAGATTCTTTGAGATTTTTTTTTTCAAAAGGATTTAATTTAAATGTTGACTTGTTTAGAATTGCATATGATATGGTAAAGTTAAATTAGTTAAGTGAGCCAATCTCTAAGTTTATTAGAAAAAAAGAATCTTAAAAAAAAAAACTTTGCTCAGTTTTTGAATTAATTTTTTCTTGCATTGTAGAAATTTAATTTTGAAAGTTTGAAAACTTCCCTTTCAGTTGCTCTAAATTCAATATCATTTTAGAATAGAAAATATGTATTGATGATTCATCTTTTGTACATAAAATACCAATAATTGCCATATTGTCAGGTTGAAACTTTTAAAAACTTATTAATTTTTTTGTCAGACGGTTTACTACTATTTGTTTTTCTTTTCATTTATTAAATTTGTGTTTCTTGCAAAAGTTATTAATCATTAGTTGGTTTTTGAAAGTGTTTAAAACTAAAAGCTAAAAGTACTCAATGAACAATTTGTTTGATACCTGAAACCAAATAATTGATAAAAAAAAAATGTATAAAAGATACATTTATCTTTAAAACTTTTGTTGGGCTTTAACCAAATTTGTAGTATAATATATATAATTATATATCATCATACATAGTATAAAGTAAACATTATTTTTAGTGGGTAAATGTTTCAGTTGCTTTCTGTTTTATTTTCTTAAACATTAAAAATTAACAACTTGATCTGTGTGTTTGTTCTTAGCATAACCAAGAATGAATGAATGAATGAATAAAAAAAAAATTTTTTTTTTGATATTTGGTTTGATTTTGGGAAGTGAATTGGACAAAGAAATTTTCTTCACTAGTAACGCAGATTGAGTTCTTAAGCCTTACTAAGGCAATCGGTCAAGAAGGACAACCGTTTTTTTTTTTTTATCCCCCCCCCCCCCACCTCCACTGTCAATACATCTTGGGTCATTACTCACTATGTCTAGTAGTAAGCCTTTGGGAAGAAGTTAGTCTACTCACTGTATAGACCTGGGGGGGGGGGGGGTTCTAATTTTTTTCCTTTTTTTTTTTTTTAATCTGTAGAACTGTTTGTGTGAAATTATGATAATCTTCACTATATATATTATTCAAATAAACTTTTCCAGCACATATTATCAACATGCAAAAACTTATAAATATATATTGAATTATTGTGAAAAAAACTTTTTTCTTTAAAAAAATATACAGTTGCAGAAGAGGAAATTATATGAACATTACAAACTCCTTATATAAACAAACAACTATATCTTTTGTGTTTTAGCTATAACCTTATGACTTTTTTTACACTGCACTCATTTATCGTCATGCTAAATGCTGAGTAAACATTATTTTTGACAAACTGTTTTAAGAGTTTGATAATTTCAGGCATTGACTATCAAATGCTTAGGAATTTTGAGGAATAAAGCTGCTTCAGACGAAACATAAAATAATTATTTCAGGTACAATATTACGTGTATTGTTTGCAACTTATTTGTTAGTCATTTAGCAAAACAGATTAGTATAACTTTTGTCACTGATCAGGCTTTTAAACTACATTTTCATTTATTCTCTTACATTAACTTAATGAGAAACAACAAAATGCATCCTCAACATTGTGTAAAAGTACTAAGCTATATATCAGTTTGCATTTAGCTGTGTAATTAGATAATTTTATATATGAAGTACTTATCAAAATGCCTGTTAGATTTTTAATTCTCTTCACTCTTGTAAAATAATAGTATTTATATCAAATCTTCACATTTCTAAAATGCTTGTTTGATCTAGTATATTGGTATAGTTTTAAATGAGTCACTAACTTAGCCTTCTAAATATGGATTTGTCTACAGAGCACATAAGATATCTAATACTCTGAGTTATGAAAAATTGCTGCCAATGGTTCAAGAGATTTAGTCTAGCAGTGACCTATTTTTATCTGAACTCTACATAGATCTAATACTGTTATGTATTTGAAAAATTAGCTCAAAAACTGAATTCAAGTCATTAAATCTGCTGCTATGAAAGTCGGCTCCCTGTGCAGGGCCCGGAAGTTTTTCCCACCTGAATCTATTCTGCACATATACAAATCTACCATCTGCCCATATATTGAATATTGCTGCCATATCTGGTCGGATGCCCCTGCTGCTCTCCTTGGGCTTCTTGACAAAATACAAAGGAGGATCTGTAACGTGGTTGATACTGACTTGGCAGACCGGCTGCAGCCGCTCTCTCACCGGCGTGATGTGGCTTCCCTGTGCCTCTTCTACAAGTACTTTCATGGCTTCTGCTCCGATGAGCTTAAGATCACTGGTGCCGCCTAAGCACGAATTTACACGAGATACTAGATTAGCAACTAGGTCCCACCCTTTTACAGTTAAACAAATAAGATGTAACCGTAAATTCTACTCCAACAGCTTCTTTTCTCGCGCTTCCCGCCTGTGGAACTCCCTTCCACAAGTCTGCTTTCCCGACAGTTACAATCTCCAGGTGTTTAAATGTAGGGTCAATAGACACCTCCTATCACACTAACTCCCAACTATTCTCAGAACACTCTCATCTACCCAACCCTCATTCTCGGTATCCTTACCCGCCTATCACCCACCCTCTGACATTTCCTATATTTAATCATCCTTTCTCCACTCTACGTAGCCCCCTGCACAGTAGTGGCAGTGACATGCCTTGCTCGGGGTGAAACGCTTATAAAAAAAAAAAAATTAAGTGGTTCAGTTATTTCCAAAAACTTTGAAAAGTGCCTAAGCTTGTAAAATGTGTTTCTTGTAAGTTAACAGAATATATTCAGGAAACAAGGATAGACAGGTGAACTTCTTTGTGTTTTCATGAATGCATATTGGCATTTTTTTAAGGGAATAGTTACTGGTAGGAAAAATGTATATTTTATAAGAATACATTGTGATTCAGACAAGGAGTGAGTGAATGCAAGCAGTATAAAGTACAACCTAAAATAGATCTTGATCAATCAAAGAAAACTTGTTATATTTATGATGGGATTATGATTACAGCAGAAATCTGATGTGATAGTGTTTAATACTGTTTTGAAGGAAAAAGTCCATTTTGATCAGTCATAATATGTAGTGTTCATTTATGATAATGCATAGCCTTATATAGCTAAGATCATATCTGCAAAGTTTGAAGACTTTGATTAAAAAAACAACAACAAAAAAACAATTTAAAGTTTTCTTTATTCTCCAGATATTTCTCCATCTAATTACCATTTCTTCTGGCGTTTAAAGGACCATCTTAATGGACAAGTTCTTAAATCCACGAAGGGAGTGAAAACGACCCTCTTTGCTCCGAAAAACTTTTATAAAAATGGGACTATGAAACCTGTGAATCATTTAAAGAAGGTTATTGATAATGATGGGATCTGTTAATGAGTAATTGCTAGTTAAACATGAACTTTTGATATTTTTCCTTACCCTAAGTTCAGTTACTTATGTGATAACCTGATAAAAAAAAAAGTATTTGGTGTTTGAGAGATGTTAATAATTGGGTCAAACAATTATTAGTTTGAAGTCTGCTAATATTCTCTAACAAACCTAATTTTTAAGGGAGACATTCTAGTATGACATTTAAGATGTTTTTAATATCAAAGCAGTTTCAGAAATTGTTAATAATCAACAAAAGAATAAAATTTTTATTGTCAAGCATTTTTAGTTTAATGCTTTATTTTGTTTCTTTTCCATTAACATGCAATAGCTTTACCTTACCAATAACATTTTGCTTTTTCTATGCCAGGCAAATGATTATTTTTAAAGACTTGATATATTGAAACTTGAACTAGAAAGAACAGTTGATATTGGTGCACTATGACAAGATAGCAATGTATTGATAACTAAAAAAAAAAAAGCAATCTTACCATCATTTGATATTTTATTTTAATCTATCTATTGTACTCGTATGAATATTTTTCATTTTTATTAGTTGGGATACCTGGCAATGTCCAGTGGGAGAATAAATTAATGTATATCTTAGATATGACAAATAATTTGCACATGAAGAAATAATTGTTCCTGAAACTATTTGGATACACAAAACAAAAATATTGTCCCTTAATTCAACAAGACTTCTAGGAACACAACTTCAGTTGTTAGTATAAAAAGGTTTGGGGTATCCAACCATAGAACAAGCAGTATAAACCTAACCATGGAGAGAAAAATAAAATAAAAAAGCATAGACAAGTGAGGCTGTGAAGCTAGTTATCTTGAGAGATTGTCTTTGTGACTTGTTGATGGTCAGTCCAAAGCTGAGCTTCACCACAATGTGAAATTACTTGAACTCAAAGAGAGTCTGTTAGGATTATGGAAAATTTTTATACTTCATATCAAACTCAATATTTCTCTTCATTTTGTTAGGAATAGGATGCAGAACTCTTTGTCCTCTTGTGATTCTGAATAACCTCAAACATCAACCTTACATAAATGATGTCCCAATTAGATGTCTTTTCATCAAACTTTGTCTTATGCTTGAACTTTTTTTTTTAACTGTAGAGCAAGTGCCACTATACTTTTTGTAGAAATTTAAATTTGGAAACAATGCAACTGAAACAAGGAGAAACATAGACATTAGCATTAAAAGAAGGAATATTGAAACACTTTTGAAATACAATTTTTGTTTTCTCAAATTTATTTTTTTTATTTAGTAGAACCTAATATAAAATTAGATGTTGTTTTAATGCGATGAACATTAGAAATATTTCATGATTTCTGATAGTTGAAAAGTAATGCTAATTTAATCATTTTATTTCTTGTACTAGTACAAAAAAGTGAGGAAAACTTAATGTTTGTATTTGTTTTACATTTAATTTTAATCAATTTAGCTCTACAAATGATCTTGAAAATCATAAATTTAGAAAAAGAATTTTATGTATTTATTAGATCTCATCTCAATAATATATTCTCCAGCTTGTTTTTATTTTTTAAATTTAAAAATAGTCTATTCTTTAAAATATAACTGCAAATATGTGAATTGTTAATAGATTTACTGTTAAAATTTCTGAAGTTTTAATTTTTCTAAATCTCACTTTTTGGATTTTGAATAATTTGTTGTTCACTGATTCAAAATTAACTAAAAATAAAGGTTTCAAAATTAAATGTTTTGAACTGAACAAAGTATGTTATCTATTTTATCTAATGTCTCTATTGCACAAAAATTGACAATATAATCTGATATGTGTGTTCTTGTCTCAATAAAATAATCTGATGATGCTGCTTAAATATATTGATTGTACAAAGATGCTTCAGTTTTGTTGAAAGCATTTTACAATGATTTTTACTCTTCTGTTTGAACTGTATTCTCATTTTTTTTTTCACATTTCTTCAACTATTATTGTTTCCTTAAGCAAATTGATTGATTTGTTAGTGATTTGTGTTTGCAAAATGTTTTATTTGCTGTGAGTCATTTTTTAATTTATTAAAAATTATTATTTAAACTTGCAGTTGAGAAAAATTGATCAGTAATGCTTAAAATACTATTGATTGAACTTAGTCTGCATTAACCTAAAAAAAAGTACTAAGCACAAGATAATTGTAATTTCATTGTATTGAACAAAAGTATTCAATTGATATAAATTGGTGCAACAATTTTAGTACTGATTGAAGTGTCTTAAGATTTTACTTAGTTCTTTTTTTGTGCAATTAGCTGTAATATTGTATTTAGAAAGTAAGTTTGGAACACAATACTCTCAATGAAAATTTCATATGAATAAAATATTGACCACATTTTGGACAGACTTTGATATCTGAATCTAGTCTACTGGAGAAAAGGTCTTTGGATTTAATGAGAATTATTTTTATAAATTGTTTATATCTGGAGACAAATAGTTACTGTGCAATGCTACAGTGATAACAATAGACTCACTTGAATGATGCATTGGAAAAATACTTCTAAGTAAGGATGTAAGTGTTGGGTTTACTACATGACAATGCTTCTCATGTTGCAAATAATCACAGAACTGGGATATGAAGTTCTTTCATATGTAGTGTATTCTGCAGGCCTGTAATGTTCACATTATCAGTTGCTACTTTTGTGCAATTCTGTGTCTGATCAATAGTTTCAGCATGTTCAAAATAAATTATTTGAAGATTTAATTTAATCCAAACTAGAATTGTTTTATTTTATTTTTTTTAATGATGGAATTCATAATTGAGCTTAACAGTGGCTTAATGTCATAGAATTAAAGATGCCAAACTTAAAATGTAAAGAAATTTGTATCCTATAAATGCATTTTAAACCTACACATTTTTACAAGCCACAGATTAAAGAAGTTTTTACTTATTCCAATTAAGTATGAAATCATATGTTAATTTCAGAGATATTCTCCAGTTTTGTCCATCACAAAAGGAAGTGTATTATGCAATCAAATAAGACAATGACAAGATTAATAGAAGAGTTTTCATCATTAAGACAAAATCTTTTATTCATATAAATTCATTATCATTTTCAGTAAAGTAAAAATACTCTGAAATTAACATGATTTCATTCTTAATCTGAATAAGTAAAAACTTCTTTAGTCTATGGCTTGTAAAAAATTGTAGGTTTAAAATGCTTTTATAGGATACTACAAATTTCTCTACATTTTAAGTTTAGCATCTTTAGCGTGCCTTTTATAGAAGAAATTAATGTACTTTTAGTTAAGTTGATGCAAATTTATTTTGAATAAATTTATTTAAATCCTAAAAGTTATTCAAAGTAATGCATTAATCAACTTGCTAATTTATAATCAAATTTAAAACACTATTGTTCAAAACAATGCTTATCAATTAATGAATACTTATCAAAAATTAATATCCTTAATAATGTTTGAACTGTATATTTGAGCATCTTAGCTTTGTTTCAGTATCAATTATTGTTTTAATTTACTTGTTTTTTATTATTTATAGTTATGAGTTTAATAATATTGGTAGTTATGTTTGTTTCTTTTCTTGAAGCCATAACATTGCTCATTTTAATATGGTTCTATTTTGGCAGTAAAATATTTCTTTGATAATTGTCTTATGACCAAATGAATACATTATCGATCACCTTTCCAGAATCTAATGTGTAATAAACAGATTAAAACTTTACAACTATTTCATTTATATATGCATATTAATCTTTATTCAACTTTCATTTTTATCAAATATGTATTTCCTGTATTTTGTTGGTACATTTTTGTAAACCACCTCTTGTAGCTTTATGGGAAAATAATTTTTTTTTAAATTATAATTTCCAATAGAAATTAGTATTTGTGTAATTCTTAATCCTTTTTATATTTAAAGGAATTAAAGTGGTTGAAGTAAAACTTATCCCTTTTCATCTAATATTTGGATTAGAGCAACTAAATTATTAATACCACAAGTAGTATAATTACTCTTTTTATTTGAGCAGAGAATATTTTGCAGTGTTTATCATGTCCATTCTTAATGCAGTTGATGGAAATAACTTTGTATGGTTTCTTTCTATATCACTCTGTCTCTAAACTATTTATGACTTGTGGATATATTAGAAACTGTTGTTCATAAACAATGATGCTTAGTAAGTTGGTGAGAATAGCTGTTATGTGCAAGTCAATAGAAACTGCATACCATTAAAAATGAAGATTTCATATGGAATCACTTGATATTGGAACTGATGCTATATTTACACTTGTCTCATGTAGTTTTCATGAGTGGGCTGAGCTTCCTCATCTCCATTTTTTTTTTTTACTTTAACTGGCTGCTTAACAGGAGTCTATGCTGGTATATTATGGCTCCTCCCTACAGATGACTTCTCTTTTTCAGACACACAAGTTTTCTATGGCTTACTTATAAAAAGCTTTGGTAATAGCCAGTTAAAACATGAAGACTATTTTCTTTTACCATGACTAAATCTAAAATATTATTCCACAACTAAGTTACTTTCAAGAACTCCATAATTATTTTGCTCTCTTTGTCTTAAAATATGTAATGAGTTTCTTGTTTAGGAATAGCATTAAGTGATTATAACTAATTATCTAATTTTGAAATTAAATATATTCAACTCTTTATAAAATGTTTATGTTGTTGGTTATAAATGATTTTCAATAATTACTAATTTCTTTAAAAAAATTACATGCAAGTTTGCATTTAATGGAGAATTTTTTCATGATTACTATTTCATTATAAGTAACCTTTTACCTTAAATTTATTTACAATCTAAAATAAAATTGTTTCTAATTATATTGGCTTCCAAATTATTTTATTTAAATTTTTATATATGGCTACTTAATTTTTATAATACTTTTCTAATTAAGATTTTTTTTCTGAAAACTTAACATTTTCATATAAAATATTGACTATGATTACTTACATTTCTATAAAGTAAACATTAGAAAAATATAAGATCATTACTTGTTTTATACACTAGAAAATATTTGATTTTGCTTTTTCAGTCTATTGCTTTTCTTAAATATCTTGAACTTAGTTTCTGAGCAGATCTTTAATTGCATCTATTATGTCAAGAAATGATTTCTTCTTTACAATCATGCTTTGAATAATTAAAAAAAATGTTACTGTTTTTAGTCTTATGAATATTGTATAGAGTTTATATAAAACAAGTTATGATAGTTTAATTAGATTAAATAAAGACCTGTTCTAACAGGTACAAGAATAGAGGTAAAACACTTCTATTCTATTTAACCATTTTTCCAAATGGAAAAGGTTTGAAAATTATTTAAAAAATCAGTAATTTTAAATTTTGTTTTCAATGTTTGGCAATTTAAAATACATAATCTGGGAAAATTATTTGTTTTATTTTTATCCAATTTCTCAAGTGAAAGAAATAGTCATAAGTTTGAGAGGTGATGAAAGTTTGATTTCAAAATTTTTTTCCTATTAATTCTATTATATTCTAATTTTAAATATTTACCAAAAGCACATAACATTTAAAAAAAAATATTGGTTTCAAGTAGAATGTATTTAAAAGTTAAAAATGTACTATAAACAGGCATGCATATGATATACAATTCATAGAAATATCAACTTTTCATGTAGAACCTGTCAGAAAAGAAAAATTCAAGAGTATAAGAAAAGACATTTGCATTTCTTTTTTATCTTTTTTAACCATTTCACCCCAAGCAAAACCATAAAGCCATCAGGATACAAAGAGTTACAATGGGTGAAAGAGAATGAAAAGAATTGAGTGAGAAATGGACAATAAAAGAACAGGGTTCAGAAAGACAGAAGATACTGCTTAATGTTGCAGCTAAATCTTTGAAGATTGTAGGTAGCAGAGAAGTAGGAAATTAGAAGAGTTTCATAGGTGAGAAAAGAAACTTTTAGAAAAGAACATACAGTTGCATCTTCATAGTTCAACTGTAAAACAGTGAGATCTCATTGCCAATTTAATAGCATGCTTAAATTCATGCAGTCAAGGCACCAAAGAAGAGAGCTCAACAGAACAATTGCCATGGAAAGAAAATTTTTTTTTTTTTTTTAACTGATGGAAGCCTATCACATTTGTGAGAAAATATGCTAGGTCAGGATTGATTACAATATATATATATATATATACTTTGAATTTTGTCAAGAATTTTGAGATAAGAGCAGCAAATCAGATATGCAGCAGTATTTGATGCACAGATGAATGGTAGATTTATAAATGTGCAAGATGAATTCTGATGTGAAAAATTGTTTTGCACTACAAAGTGAACCAACTTTCCTAGCAATAGACCCAGTAATTGATTCAATATAATCACTCAGTGGAAAATGTAAGCCCAAAAATGTGCGAAGAATTGTTCTTGTGGAGGTTAACATCAGTGATGCTGATGAGACAGAAAAGGTTCTTTATTGTGATTAAATGAAAGCAGCTTAGTTTTGAAGGCATTAAAATTTACAAGCTATTCCTTACCCCAGTTAACTACTGATTGGAGATGCTTTTCAAAAGTAGTTGTCAGTTTTATATTGTCAGACCTGTCAAACTTGCTATAAAGACAACAGTAGATAGTTGGCATCTGCATAAATACTTATTTGGGAACTGATGACATTGTGATGGTTGTTGAATATAAGAAATAATATAGGTTCAAATAATTTGATGGGTTAGAAGGTTCTCTAGATTTCTTAGACAGGAATGACTTCTAACAAGCTGGAAAGTAGGAAGTAGCAAGGCATCTATTGTAAAGTTTGGAGAGAACAGGAGCTTGTTCAGGAGCATTGCAAGGATACTATTGAATCTGCAAGCCTTGTGAGGATCTGAGTTACATGCATATCATGTAATATAGACTAGATTTTAGGGAGAAAATCAGGTATTCCAGGTAATTTGAAAGTAAAGTTGAAAAAGAATTTCCAAGCAAAGTATTTTGCTTTATTTGCAGTGGATAACAACACTTCAAATTGATTGAAGAGAGGAGAGAGACTGAAAATTTTCTCTTTTCAGTAGACTCTTACAGAGCGGCTAGTAATCTCTCGAATCAAACTCATGAGAGGCTATATAGTGTCTCATTCTTTCAGCAAATAGTGACTTTACTTTTTTGAGAATTCACTTGTACTCATGAGTAGTGACAGTGGTTTGTTATAATTTAATCTGTCATACTGGTATAGTTAGAAGAATTGATTCCTGTGGACTATAGTGACTGAACAGACAGGAGACCTTTATATAGTTATTTTTTTCTATTTCATTCAGGTTTGTTTGTTTTTATTTTTATTTATTTTTAATTTTTAATACAAAAGCTTTGATAATGTGATGCTTATAAAACAACCTTCACTTAAACTTGATTCAGTTTTAACATTTTGTAGAAATGGAATGAGGACCTAAATTTTAGATATGTATATAGGTGTGCTTTCAATAAGGGCACAAAATGACTGCTACAGTGAATGGTTTAGTTATTTATTGAAAATAGCAAGTTGATTCTATTTGCTGTAATGAAAAAATTATTACAGTTAGCTGAAGTTTAAACTATTTTTTTTCCTCTTGAATTTTATTTAAAATACCTTTGTCAGGTAAAAATAACTTTATATTTAACTTTGTGTGTTGGAAAGAATGGCAACGAAAAGGAAATTAATACTGAGCATCAGGAAGAGACAACTGATGTTCCTGGGACACGCAACGAGGAAGGAAAGCCTGGAGAACCTAATACTGACTGGCCAGATAGAAGGCAAGAGAGACAGAGGAAGGCAGCGGATAATATATTTGCAGGACCTGATCAGGTGGATGACGGAATGGGGCTTGCCAGGAGTAACAGGAGCAAGCATACTGGGAGCCACAAGGGATAGGGAGACGTGGAGAACCATGATTGCCTACGACCTGAAAGGACAGGACACATAGAAGAATATTATTTCAATTCATTCAATTTTAAAATCTAATTATCAAACTATTATGTAAGCGCATAATAAGAATTTTTTGATTTTTATTAACATTTTCTTAAAAATGATCTTGTTAGAGAATTGCCTAACTTGAATATGTTAATCTATATTATTTATATATAATGATCACATGTTTTTTATTTAAAAGGTACAAAATAGCATTTAATTATAATTTAATTAAAATTGGACAATTTAATTTTTGCAAAAATTTCTAAAAGTGTTTTTTACTGCAAAAAATTTGCTAAATTTCCCACACTGATCTTTGGTCCACCAGAATTTGTAACCAAAATTTTGAATGGTGTAGAAAAGAATAAAAAATTTAATAAAATAATTGAAAAAATACTTTGGTTTTTCCTCTTAATAATAACAAAAATTTTGAAGGTAAAACTTTATTTTTTATCAAGTTTGGTGTCTGTTTTTCATCATTAATATACTTTTTTTCTTTTTTTTTTAGAAAACTTTTGGAGGTACCTATTTTACTGTTGTATCAATAAGTTTTTTTGTTTTCTTTTTTTAATTTGCAAGGTAGACAATATAAAAATATTTTTAATTTGATAAGCATAGTTTTGATAAATTCAAAATAACCTGGTACATGAGAATTTACATTTGCTAAGGTTTGTAACAGCTCTCCACTTACCTTTACAATTTACAGCATTTTCTTGAAAAGATTTGTTTTGTTATAAAATAAAAATGCATGGATAGATTCAAGTCACTATACATAGTCATAAAAGTCTGTCATTCTATTAAAGAAAAAAATATTTTTTGATCATTTGGCTAGATTTTAGAAAATGGGTCAGACTAAATACATTTCAATACACCTTTGTACTTGACTTTATCTAAATTTGTCTTGATAAGTAACTTGGAATACTGATAATGTCATTTTTCAAATAAAGTTCAGTTTTTAATTGGAAAAATACATACACACCCCCACATTTACCTGCATTAAGCAACTAATAGATAAGTTATATCTTGGGTATATAGGATAAACAATCTGATACTTTTATTTCTTTAGTGTGTGATTTAATTTTTTTTTAAATGACTTTCTATGTGAGGTAAGTTCTTTTGCTATAAAATTTGTCTAATCTCAATTTAAAAATTTTTTTTTCTTTTTTAAGGATCATTTCATAAACCATTTTAAGTCTACTATTTCTTGTTATTTTCAATTTAGTGATTGTTGTAGTATGGAGAAAAGAAATTAGTGTCACCTTCTGGCAAATGCATTCATAAATAGAATACTGTTGCAATCTTGAATATTATGAATCACTTGTATACAATTTTTTCTTTTAAGGTTTTGATTTTATCTTTAAACATGATTTACTTTGCCCACGTTTTATGTAACCTCTGTACATTAAAGTATATAATTATGTGTGAACACTATTGTATGCATATGTGTAAAACTGCATTTTCTCCCTATACAATAAGTTTTTTTTAATATATAGTCTGAAAAATCTTCAATGTATATTTTGAATTATGCTGCTATTACTTTGCACTTTTAAACTACAAATAAGTAATATTGCTTAATAAAAATGTTTTATCTCTTTCCTTTGGTAAATTGCTCTTTCATTTTTCAACTATGTGGACATTTTCTTTAATTTTTCTTTTTCATAAGACAAGGCAGTCAACTTCATTATTATTTGTAGGTTGGCATATTATCACTAATGTTGCTGACCTTTTCCTTGTCAACAGCTATGTAATTTTCATAAGTCTCCTCAGGAAGTAATGGCATTTGGAATGGAATGTGCTGTTGGCAGCTCTATCATATAATGTCTTTAAGGCTGGACAACATCTTTTTGAATCAATTTTTTCTTTTTATTCTGTGAATGTTTTCTATCACTTGCTTCATTCCATTGTGACTTCTGGTATGTAGAATTGGCCTGAAACAAGGAAAAATTCAAAGAATTCATGTACAAATACAGCTTATTGTTTCAGAGATGGTCAAAGTATTTTGCAAAAAACAAAAGAACTCATCTAAATTTTTATTTACCTAATTCATAATTAACCACAAACACTTATTAAAGCCACTTCATGTTTTGTTTAATATCTGAATAAATATATCCTTTTGTAGTAGTTGAAGGATTTGTGCATTTATATTTATTTCACTTATATTATTATCCTATGTAAATAGACACAATATTAACGAAAAATTCTGACTTGATAGATGTCTTAGTTGTTCAAATGAGAATTGTTCAAAAAGTTCTAAACCTCACCCAGAAGGAGTTACAGAAACAAGACAGTTTTTCATTATTTTACAATATAGCCTCCCCCCCTCCCTTGGTATCAATGCACTTGATCTAATGATGCTTAAGCATTGCAATCCCATCTTAAAGGAGAAAAAAAAAAACTCCTCCATAACACATGATCTGATCATTGTTTCCAAAATGAAAACCACACAAGTGGGATTTGCGTTTAGGATAACAGGAAGAAGTTAGATGGGGCCAAGTCAGGTAAGGGGATGGGGTAGTAATTCAAAGCCACAGTTGGCTACTTCACTGACTGCAACCTGAGCAACTGTTTTCAACAAATATTTATTTTTATGCCTACATGTAACCATCAATTCTTTCTCTTGTTTAATAAACTAGGGTTATTTAAGTGTTTTAAGATAACTAGTTTTTCAGCAAAACATAAATTACATTTATTGCCTTTCCCATTTTATGTTTTGGCTCTTGCTACAATATCTGAACTTATTTATAAATGGAACTTTGTGTGTGTATCCGTTACCTATAGACTCCGAAATGGCTGAACCGATTTTCTTGAAAATTTACACAGTTGTACTATAAGCGTCTGCGAGTGTTCTTAGCTAGGTTTTGTGTCGAGGTACCCCCCGATAAATATCGAAAATCGATAATCGAAAAAATCGGGTTATAGAAGGAGTGGTCCAATTTTAATAAAATTTGATACACTCATAGACAAAGACATAAGAAATGATATTCAGAAGGTTGCAGTTCTTACAATAGTGCAGAAAATCGATAGTATATATATATATATATATATATATATATAAAAGGCAAGATGTTTGTGTGTGTCTGTTTATCTGTCTGTATGTCCTTTATACAAATCTACAATTTTTATCCGATTCTCACCAAACAAATATTCTTTAGGCTGAGTCTGAGCTCCAGGACCATGGATTAGTTTTAAAGCTTTCATTACATCCAAGCAACGCCGGGCTATACTGCTAGTCTTACATAATAATAGGTGTATTACCACCATATTTTAATTGCTAGAAATGTTTTGAAAAAGCAGTACTTTTAATGTATTTTATATTGTCTAAAGTCATTTGATGATTGTAGAAACAAAATTTATAAGGATTTTCAGTAGAACCAAAATAAAATTGACATTGTTACCAGAATGTATGTTAGCTCAGTATACAATATCAGTTATTGGCTGTTTAAGAGATTTTTTTTTTCTTTTTTTTTTTTTTTTTTTGGCAGTTGCATTTATTCTTTTTAAAATTAACTTTGTTAAAAGTGCTTATGGAATTAGGAAAATTCTTCTGGTATTTCTTTAAATATTATTAAATTAAACAATATGTCATGCCAATGGTGTTTGTTTATTTTTACCTTGTCTTTGTCTAAATACTTTAAATTTACTTTATGGTTGCTTAGTTTTAAAGCTTTTATATATTTAATTTTATTATCAAATATTTCCTTATTGCTGGAGTTAGTAATGAGCACTGTTTTGTTAACACTAACAATATAGGCTGCTGTCAATTAACCACCACAGACAACTGCACCTCCCTCCCATTAACATGGAACAGGCTTGCTT
Source organism: Ascarosepion bandense (assembly GCA_037127315.1). Lineage (NCBI taxonomy): Eukaryota > Metazoa > Mollusca > Cephalopoda > Sepiida > Sepiidae > Ascarosepion > Ascarosepion bandense. Next base: position 241,293 of record JBBBDQ010000201.1, on the reverse strand, counting down.
CCCAGAGAATAAAACGCTGCACCTGCTTGGCCTGACACTCTCAGCAGACCTCAAGTGGAATGACTACGTCGAATCCACTGCTATGAAAGTCGGCTCTCTGTGCAGGGCCCGGAAATTCTTTCCGGCTGAATCTATCCTGCACTTACACAAATCTACCATCCACCCGTGTTTTGAATACTGTTGCCACATCTGGTCGGGTGTCCCTGCTATTCTCCTCAGGCTTCTTGACAAAATACAGCGAAGAATCTGTAATGTGATTCATACCGACTTAGCTGACCGCCTGCAGTCACTCTCTCACCGGCGTGACGTGACTTCCCTGTGCCTCTTCTATAAATACTTTCATGGCTTCTGCTCTGATGAACTTAAATCACTGGTGCCCCCTAGGTGTGAGTTTGCACGAGATACTAGATTGGCAACTAGGTCCCACCCATTTACAGTAAAACCGTTGAAATGTAACCACAATTTCTACTCCAACAGCTTCTTTTCTTGCACTTCCCGCTTGTGGAATTCCCTTCCGCATGCTTGCTTCCCCGACGGCTATAACCTCCAGGAGTTTAAATGTAAGGTCAATAGACACCTCATAACACACTAACTCACACCCATTCTCTCCAACTCTCCCCCTATATACATCCTAACTCGTCTATCACCCTATGTAACCCCCTGTGCTATAGTGGCAGTGGAATGCCTTGCTTGGGGTGACATGATTAAAAAAAATATATATATATATATATATGTGTGTGTGTGTGTGTGATATATAATAAAATATCAAAAGAAATGTGAAGGGGTGCTGGAAAATCCTTGAGTTGTTATCTTGCATATTAGGTTTTTTTTTTTTTTTATCCAGTCTCTTAAAATGGCTACTGTCCAGGGCATTTTTTTGAAGTTTTGTGATCAGTTTTAAGATAAATGAATAATACTAAATTTAAGCTCAAATAATTTAGTGCTCGAATTGCAAAAAAAGAGTTCTTCTCTTGAAACTAAAACTAGAATTCTTTCAATTTTATACATATGATTGTGAATTCTTATATCTAATTAACTTGAGCATTCTTTTTTATTGCATTTTTAACATGGTTATATTAACTTTCTTAGGAATTTAATCTAATTTTGTAAATTTTAAATTCCTTCTTCTGTATGTACTGCATGTGTTGCGAATAACAATGTTTTGATTATCTGCAACTATGTAAATCTTCGGTTTAGTTGCTATATGAAACCTTATTTATTTTGTAAAAGAATGTGATATCTTTGCAAAGAATGGAATTATGACTTGCTTTGTATCATTTTTTTTTATATAGTTTCTTAAGAGTATCCTTCAGCATATATTATAAGCACTTAAAGTATTCAGTGTCTAATTTTTAGTCTTATATCTGTATAAATTAAGAAAAAAACATTTTGGAATAGCACAGTTTCTAATGAAGATAAGTTCTTGTCTTGTAACTAGAAAGCAAACTCCAGTTTATGGCTTCTTTTTCAGGTGTTAATTAGCAACCGGTTTCTTTTTATATATTAGTGGTTGCTTCAAAAGTAATGATTAACTTTCCAAAAATGATTTGATCCAAATTTACATTTTTCAATAATTTGTGTTTGTGTGTGTGTGCATACTTTAATATCTTCATTGTTCAAATAACTACATTATTTTATGTCATAACAGAAATTAAATGTATACCTTCAGATCAATCAATATTTTAATCAGAAAAAGAAAACCCTCTTTTGTTTAAACCTCAAATATTTTCAGTTTTGTATTTTATTTGGTGCATATTTTCCAGGTTTCATACAATAACCTCAAAACATCTACTTATGTTAAACCTTTGACTTTTAGTATAACTGTAGCAGATAAGATTAATACAAGTATAATATTTACACTATTCACATTGTTTGGACTGTTGTCCTCATCTTTGTTGCTATATTCAACCATTGTATGCTCCAGCCTTCTTCAGGTGATTAGAATTTTGAACTGAACCCTTTATTTCATTCACTGGGGTAGATTGTTTTAGTTTCACAAGCCAAGCTTCTTCCAGATGTCCAGGTATCAGTTATCTCCCTTGAACTCAACTCTCAAAGTGTTTGTTCACTTCTGCTGTAGCCAGGTATTGAACTCACAATTCTTTGGGTCAAGTCATTGGATTCTATAACATTTTCATTCACTGTGTTATGTTATGGTCCCTTGTAAAAAAACAAGGATGTGAATGCAATTTAAACTAAATTAGCACAACAATATAATGGTTTTGATTTTTGATTAAATGATAGATACCAATAAAATTCAATTTTTGTTTGTAATTATATATTTTATTGTTTTTAAAATACAAAGTCTTTTTTCTTCTATTTAAACATTATTTAGCTATTTCATTTAAAGCAACCAGGATTCTTTTTTGATAATTTAGATAGCAAGGTATAAGGAACAATAGGATAAGGACTTCAAAATAAAGGACACTTGAGTTACTACTGTGTGGGTGTTAAATGTAATACAAGTTATAACTGGCAAGAAATTATTGCAAATTGAATTCAATCATTGCAAATTGAACCTTTGGTTAAACTTGTTCAATGATATGAATGAGATAATTTGTCTTACAAAAATGTGTTATTCGTTTATAAGATAGTAGTATCTTGTGCAGACAACATTTTCATTTTTCTTTTGGTGATTATGAAATCTAGTGAAATATTTTACAACTTTTTTTTTTTTTTTTGCTTATGATCCCTTTTCTTTTTTAAGATTCATATTTTAACTTAATTGTATTAAAATTGTTTATGTATTGTATTTATTGGATACTTTGTTGTACATATTTGATTTGTGTGAAAATAAAAAACATTTTAAAGACATTTTTTTTTTTATGAAGGAAACTCGATACAAGCCAAGTTAAAATATGCTTGACATCAAATAAGTGAAATGATTCCATCTTGTGCTTTAATTTTTTTTTCATATCAGTTAATTTTAATGTTTTGGATAATATGTGTGTCATGTATTAACCTGCCTTAGAATTAGTTACTGTTGTCAGATTGAGGAGTGGTACAAAGTTCTTATCATACCTCAAAAAGTAAGGTCAAATGTTATTAGTTCAGTTTTATCAACTTGGTGTCCATAACTTAAAGGGAATGAAAATGACATCATTATATAATGTTGGTAAATAGCATGGAGTGATCAAATTGTGTTTTTTTTTTTTTTTGTTTTTTTTTCATGTCTAAAGAATGTCTTTATTTATGACTTAAAATAGGTGAAAACCTCTGTTATATATGAAAGTCTTAAAATATTAAATAATTGTGAGATATTGATGCACAGCCTTGTATTAATAGTAATATTTTTTTATATAATTCTCTTGAAACCAAGTTGATAGAGTAATAAAAATTCTTGATTAAATGCCTAAATGTTACTTGCACAAAATTTATAACTTACTGATATTATTTTGATGTGCATTTTGAACTGATTGCAGTTTAGTTTTATATTTAAGTGTATTTGCTAATTTTTGGAAATTCAATATATTAAACATAATCAGGTGATTTAGTTCCTAGTAGCTTTTCTCTTTCTAACAAGAAGTGAAGGAACACTTCCTATCATACCATTTATTCATTTGTGGATTATATACTGCACTTTCAGTCAGTTAAGTGCCATATGTGAAACACGCTTGAGCGATTATGTCTCTTTCGAGACATGACTGATTGGGCAGAAGATTATCTCACAGTAGGTTGCCATTGCTTTGTGCAGTAGACTGGTTGCCAACCAAGGCTGCAGAACCCAATCTCTCCTATTATTTAACCCATAACTGCAGGGAAGAGACTGATTAATACCTTTCCCAAGGGTATTTGCGCCTAAGTGAATGCAAGGAATTTAACTGGAATTGGAACTCAGCTTCTCAATTTCTCGTTCCGAGCCAATATCCACTGCACCAGGACTTGTTATTATTTAGATATATATTTTTATTTTACATCATTTTCCATATTACAGTTTGAGATGAAAAGTCTTTTAAAAAGGTTATTCATGCTTTCATTTATCAATTGTGTTTTATTGTTTTGTGACTTTACCACATGACTCAAATTTGTTTTTTTTCTTTTTACTCAAACTGAATGATATAGATTACTTTCTTTTTTTTATTTCCGTTTTTTTTTTTTTTTTTAAATGTTAACTTTTTATGAAAAATAAAAGGAAAGAAGCATATGACAAGTACTAATGTTCATATTCTTTTATTAAGCAGATTTCTATAAATTTGACTTTTGCATAGTTGTTTCACATGTATATATTTAAAATACTTTACTCAGGTTTTGTACTAACATATAGCCCAAAATATTTAGTGGGAAGTAGAGAAAACATGGTTAATTTAATTATTGGCTTTTTTGTTTTTATACTTGAGTATTTTTTTTTTATTGTTATCTTGTTTGTATTAAAATAATTTAATTTTTCTATTGTGATACTTATATAAGCATAGTGTGTATGTGTGTATATATATATTTATTATAAATGATATTTTAGAACATGTACAAATTTTTTTTATAGATATTCACTACAAATTGTACATTGGACTTACAATGTCTCATCAGATGGTGTGGAAAGGAATGGAAGGCCTCTTTTCTTATATTTGGCAAGTTGTGTGTGGGATGTTGGTGGGGGTTAGATAAGGGAGTCAGTTAAGTGCTATACGTGATACACGATTGAGCGATCATGTCTCTAAAGAGACATGACTGACTGGGCAGAAAATTGTCCTGCAGTAGGCTGCCATTACTTTCTGCAGTAGACTGGTTGCCAGCTAAGGCTATAGAACCCAATCTGTCCTGATATTTAACCCATAACTGGAGGGAAGAGATGGATTAATACCTTTCCCAAGGGTATTTAATTTGTGCATATGTGAATGCAAAGAATTCAACTGAAATTCGAACTCAGCAACCAGATAAGGGAGTAAGTCTTGTAAATTGTCCTTAGAATTTTGAAGAAAATGGGATGGGTAGGGGATATAGTTGATTAATGAAAGTGTCGGTGCGGGGGAATCTTATAGACAGGTTTAACATTAGAAGATAGTTATGTTTTTATGGCTGCCTGGCAAGCCTTTATTCTTTGGGTATATTAGAGGAGATTAAGGAGGTGTAAAGGGATGGGATTGAAACTATCGTTAATGTTTATTTGTACAACTATATAATATATATATATATATATATATATTTTTTTTTTTTTTTTTTTTGTATTTAAGCACAGTTTTTATTATTAATCTAATTTTGTATATTTAACCTTATTTTTGAATTTAGGAAATCACTTGTTTCTATAAAACTTTAAATTAGATTATAGTTTGTGGTGTGTAAGAGGTAAAATTTGATGTAAGAGTGTTGTTAGTACTATAAAGGTTTATCGTCTCTAGGGGATTCTAGTTTGGGCTTTTGCAGGATTTTTTAGCATGATTGTAAGGTTAGTTCTTTAATGTGTTTGCAGTTTACTGTGGTTTCATGCCTCTGGTTTAAAAGTTTGTTGCTATTTATGTATTTAATGATTTCAATTTTTTCTTGAAGACAAAGGAAACATGGTTCCTTTATTGATTTAGCTGTTCTTGCTTGTTTGAGGATTTTCCATTTAACTTTAGGTGTTTTATTTTCCTTTTTTAACTTCCAAAAGTGTTTGGAAAAAGATGTCATGTTTTGTTTTTCTTTGTTATTGAAGGATGAGAGGTAATTGTAAAAGCGCCTTTTAAATATGTTCATGGTGTTTCTGATAAACATATTTTCATCTTTGGGGTTCTACATGGATGAAATCGAACACATATATTAGGGATTTCGTTGAACATTTATTAGGAATAGGGCATTAATTTGGGTTTCTACAGTTACAAAGGCTATTATTATGGGGCAGACTGGTATTAGTGTTGGAGTTATTTTTGTTGTGTGCTTTTAATATTTTATTGTATTCCTATTGAATATTTTGCTTAGGGGGTTATTTTTGGGAAAATGCTTATCTATTAGTTTAAGAAATTTATGTCCCAGTTTAAAGTTATCTAACTGATTAAAAGGAGGGTTATACCATATGATTTTCCTGTTTCTATTCTTTCTTTTTGAGCTCTTGAATTTTTCCACTAAATTAACCCCCACCAACATCCCACACACAACTTGCCAAATACAAGAAAAGAGGCCTTCCATTCCTTTCCACACCACCTGATGAGACATTGTAAGTCCAATGTACAATTTGTAGTGAATATCTATAAAAAAATTTGTACATGTTCTAAAATATCATTTATAATAAATATTCACAGTTCTATATTATATATTGAGCACTGTTTTAAATTAATGTTTTGGACATTATAAATTTTTCCTTGTTCCTTATTCACTCGGAGATATATAAAGTACTAACAATAGGAATTTATTTTTGTAATATTTCATATATCCTTCATGATATGGTATTGATGTAAAGTGGAGGTAATCGACATATTAAACCAACAATTTCCCTGTAATGTATTTACTGAATACTACTGATAGAAATATAAACTTTTGCATACATGTATAAACATTTTCCTATTACAGGAAAAATATCTCAATCAAGTAATTTTTTTTTTGTTGCCTTTTTATCACAACCTTATGGATTGAATACTTTCTGACCAGTAAGTAACTTGAAGTAAAAAAAATAGTAACTTCAAATAAAACTAGACTTGCATTCATATTTTTGGAATTTCTTTTTATGAACAATGCTTTAACCAATTTAGCTGGAAAGCCAATATGTAGATGAGATACAAATATGAAGTTGTATTTGTCATCGGTCTTAAAACCTTCTTGCCATATTGTTTTATTCTTTACTACCAAATAAGTTCCATGAATACTGTGATGAAGCATTTCATTATGAATTTCTGAATTCATGCTACTTTACCAGTTGAAGAGTATTTCAGTTAGAACAGTGAGATGAAAAGTAGTAACATGAAGATCAACTAAAAATTAATAATGAAAATGTTTCATCTGGGAATTCAAATAATTTTACCTTTCACTTGTTAAATTTGCCATTTCCACTGTATTTGTGTAGGTATATTTTTTAAACACCCATTTAATGTGCTTTCATTATATATTGATAAATGTCTTATTTTTATTCAGGATGGAATTTGTGATTATTTATTAAGTTTGTTTTCTTCAGGATATGAATCACATTTGCAATAAAACAGTTTGATAGTATATTAGGACATAATAAAAAAGATTATTACTGTGATCTTGTCTTTAAAAAAAAATTGTTAATGATGGTAAATTACTTTATGTACTGCTTTAGATTCCCAATGTTACTTCTAGTAAAATCCTGCAAACTGTTATGTTATTAGTATGATGGGGAGTAACATAAAAAATCATATTTTTCAACCTGTTAGATAATAAATGCATTTACACTGATTGTTTTGTAAATTTATGTTTGTGCTTTCTACTTGTATTTTTAAAGAAAGATGTAAAACTTTGATTTAGTGTAATTGTTTAATTCTGTCAGTCTGGAGTTATATGCTTCTCTTCCTTTCTTCTCTTGTATATATAAAGCAAGCGTACCAGTGTGTGCCGAAAGTCCAGTTTCAGGGGTTTAAGGTAATGCAAGTGCACAGTTGCCAAAAAGTACAATGAATGGTTGGTTTCTCTTGGCTGACATTCTTCTGGTTTTGTATGATCAACATCTACTTCCTCATATCTCATGTAGCAAGCCATTTTATGGGATGTTTAAAAATTCTCTCAGACAGAATGTTCAGCTGTTGCCAAACCCTTCATTGACAAAAAATAGCTACAAATTTGTTCACATTTCAAAGTTATCACAAAAATTACATTTTTGCAACTTGTTCTTACTCAAGATTTATAGCATGCATAACAGTTTGTTTTAATTTTAGTCTTTTATAATTTCTTCATTCTCTCTATTAATTTCTAAGTGTTCACGGCTGTATATTTAAAATTAATATTGTAATTACAATTAAAATTTATTTATATATATATATATAATATATATATATACATAAAATGTGTGTGTATTAAAGTTACATAATAAAAAGTAACTTGTAATAAAATATGCATGCTTGTACTTCATTGAGATTACTGTTTTTTGTTTTTATTAACATTTAAGTTTACTGTGATACATAACATTTCTATATTTTTAAAGCAAAACTATAATATTCTATATTTTTGTTAAATTGAAGTGGATTTTTGACTGAAAATGTATTCTTTTAATGTAGTCTGATCTGCCTTCATTAACTTAGAGTGAAGAAAATGGCTCTAAAGTGGTAATTAAATTTATGATAATGCAAAATTGGACTCAAAGTGTTCATCTTTGCAAATCTAACTTCTGCTATCAATGTAAATTAAAGTGAAACTTGGACTCAATTTTGGGTGCACGTTTATGCAAATATGTATATAATTTTAAGATTTGTTAGTCTAAAAAAATTTTTTTACCAAAAATAAGTTAGGATTAGGACTTTTTTTTTGTTTTTTTAATGTTACAACAAATGGAATTCTTTGCTAAAGACAAAATGAAAATTTTCAATTTTCATTATTAATTTTTTAGTTAATCTATCTTCATGTTGCTACTTTTCATCTCACTATTCTAACATGGATGTTATGGACTAATGAAAAATATTAGCAGGAAAACAGACTACAAGTCTAGTTAGTATTGTAAATTGAATTCTTACCACCTAAAATAATTCCTGGAAGAAATGAAGACCTTATTCAGTCAAAGCAAATAAAAATAAATTTTCAAACAAAAAACCACAATTTCAATTTAATAAATCTGATCCATTAAGTAATTAATGGATAAGATTAAGATAATTAAGTAATTAAAGTGCAATGCAAATATTTCTGACTTTTGTTTGATATATTTTCAAAATACAATCATAATATTCTGGACCATTTTTGTATGGAAAAAAAAAGTTAGTTATGTTACATGATAGATTTTTTTAAGATTCCCCCCTATTTCTCATTATTATAAAATGCTAATAATTATCACAGTAATAATTTTGGGCTTTTAAACAGTGGTACTTAATATTTTGTATTACTGAAAGCACAATGACTATTAAACTAGAAACGGTCATGATTTCTTTCCTATTTTTATCAATGAAGCTCTTGAAACTGGGAATTGAATGTGAATTTTTAAAAATATATATTTAAGCGAATCATTGAAATCCTATTTTTCTCTATAATATAATCAAAACACTTTTCTGAATTAAATGTAAATAATTATTAAGACCTTGAGTAAGTTCTGATTCTTCATGAAAAGTAATGTTTTATTTACAAAAATTAGTAAGAAACATGTCACGGGAAGTATTGTCCATCACTAGCCATTACTTTTTCCCATCATTTTGTCAGCATTTGAATTCCATGTCAGAAAAACAACACGTCTTTTGAGGCTAACCATGACTCGACCTATTTTTTTGCATCTTCATAAGAATGAAACTTCTGCTCAGCCAAGCCATGTACCATCGATCAGAACAAGTGATAATTGGATGGGGCACAATATCTGATGAATATGGCGGGTAGAGTAGAACTTCCTATTTAAGCATTTCCAAGTAGATTTTTCACCCATTTTGCAACATGTGGCCTAGCATTGGGATGTTGCAAAATCACTTTGTCATGTCTCTGCTGGTATAGCGGCCGTTTTTTTCTTCAATGCTCATCTCAAACACATATTCTAGTCTATAGTGATCTGTGATTTCGATCAGTTTGAGATGCTCATAATAAACTACACTAAGCTGATTCCACCAAATGCAGAGAAGAAACTTTGAATCTTGGATATTCAGCTGTACTGCTGATGTCTTCTACACTGCACTCTTCTACACTTAGGGTTATTGTAGTGTATCCACTTTTCATTGCTGGTCATGATAAATTACAAAAACCATTTCCTTTTCTGCCATTGAAGTAGCTGTTCACACATGACAAGATACTGTTCAATGTCTCTCAGCTTCAACTTGTAAGGCACCCAATGTCCTTGATTTTTTTTTTTTTTTTTTTTTTTTTTTAATCACTCCTAATGCCTTTAAACATTTTAAGACCGTTGATTGATCAACTCCTAAGGATTCTGAAAGTTCAGCTTGCACCTGACATGAGTCTTCACAAAGTAATGCCTCTAATTCTTTGTCTTCAAATTTTTTTAGTGTGTCAGTGTTCTTTATCTTCAACATCAAAATCATTATTTTTGAAGCGTTTGAACTAATCTCTGCATGTTGCTTTCAACGAGAATTCTGTGTGCTTCAACTGCAGATTTCTTTTGAATAAAGTAGTTCAGTGAAATTCCCCACAAATACACTTTCTTTGGCATGAAATCCAACATGTTTAACACTATGAAAAACAAAAGTTGTTTACAGTTTGGCAAAATAACATACACTAAATTTCCAGCTTCCTTATAGTATTTCATTATAGATATGTTACTATCTGAAACTAGCCTCATGCAGTTCTGGAATGCCATCTGTTGGAAAACAGTGAGAACTTATTCAAGGTCTTAATATTTTTATTGCAATAAAAAATTAGCAACAAATACAAAATATTTTTTATACTCTCAATGTTAAATACATTATCAGCTGATATAAAATAATTTGTAAAAAAAAAAATCTCATGAAGGTCTTGCTAAAAAAATTTTTGTTTATACGAGCAATTTCTGAATGATATTTCCTTAAAAGAAATATTCAAAGTTTGATAAGTCAGAATGACCTATTAATAACTAGAATTGTAGCAGAACAGCTATTAATCCACAGACAGATTGAAGTTGTCTGTTTTTATTTTTTGTGTTGTATTTTATTTATTACAGTCATTTGCATACCATTTGATTTTGTATGTTTCAGGAAATAATTACATCACAAAACAATGTTAAAAGCAACACATTTTATTTTTCTACAAAATTTCAGCATTATATAGTTTGTTTTCTTATGCATTATTTATATAACAATGTGTTTAAGCTGTTTAGCTTTTGGATTTCCAGCTTGTTTCAATGTTTTATTTTTGGTGTTTTTATATATAATTAATATAGAGGTTTTTCATTTAACTGAGCAGTATTGTTTCAGTCATGCCAATGTTGAAGTTTAGTGAAGGCATTATTATAATGTCTTCACTCTTCAGGGGGCCCTGCTTATTCTGCTTATGCAATTTATCAGAGTTCACAAAAACTTTTTCCATTAACTGCATTTGACAAAGATTGCAATATTTTGTAATCTAAAGATTGACTACAGACAGATAACTGAAAACTTTCCAGCTAAACAATAATAATGTGATTGAATATAGCTGATGGTATATTAAACCTTTCCTCTTAACTATTTCTAACCACTTTTTTGTTAGTTGCTGCCTCCAGTTGATCTAATTAAGTTCAGTATTTGAGTAAGTTGTTTGATTCTTCGGTAAAAACTCTTAGTAGTTGCTTCCAATACTACCATATAAACAGCATCGTTTTCTTTGGATGAAAACCAACCTTTGAAGGTTCATTTTGCTTGTCCTAAAAGTACCTAGTTTTTATCAGTTTGTTCAAAAAGGGGAATATTTCGATTGTCTAAGTAGTGAATTACATATGCAAGTAGTTTGATTTTTTTTTTTTTTGCATTAATTACATGGAAACCAAATGTCAATGCAACTAACATAACCAATCTGGTGCAAATGATTTTCAACTCTTTATTTTGATAATTTGAGTATATCAATTATCTCTTGTAGTATATAATATTGATTGTTCTCAAGTAATGCATTTGTGTGGCCACTATCAACCTCAACTGATAAAAAAGCATAGCATACTGAAATTTTGCATATTTTCTTTGATATTCAGTGTTAGAATCAATGTGTCAATACAGACAATTTAAAAAAAATTGTTGCTGATATGACATCTGTCATGATGCAATTAAGTGACTATTTTGAATGAAGTTTGGTAAAATTAAATGTTTTTTATGCAGTCTAAAATACTTGTAGAAAATATTACTATTAAATATCTAATGTCTGTATTAAAATTTTAAAATTATTTTGCTACAGTCAGATTGCTAATAATACCAATACTGCAGCATTCAATGTATTTGATAAGGGCTAAAAAAACAAAAACCATAAAAAACTGAAAATCTCTTTTGGATATTTCATTCAAAGTTGAGGTATCTGGGAGGCTTGTGTTTGCCCAGATATTGTTAACTATTTTTAACTAGCTGGAATTGATGATATTGTAATATTAAATGTAAATAGATAGGAAGGAGGTTCTATATACCAATAGAAGCAACTATTTTAGCTCATTGATCCTTTAAAGCTAAATTATTTTTCTTCAAAAGTACATATTGTTTAAAGTGGTAAGTGATTGACTTGTGATGACTGTTGTTGACATTTATTTCTTGATGCATTGAAATACATGACAAATATATTTTATTAAAGTCAATTGTTTTCTCTTTATATCTAGTAAATCTTTATGCTTAGTTAAAAAAAGCAACTACTAAGAATTTTAAAATAATTCTTGGGAATGGTCTTATTGCATTTTAAGTTTTCATTTTCTTACAAAAAATTGTATTTTTAATATATTGAGCTTTAACTGCATGTTGTACCAATTTGCATTAAAAAAAATTTCAATGTCTTAATTTTTTTTATCTATTTTAGAGCATGTTAACAAATAGATTTATTGCATTTTGTTGAATTATTTATAATCAATCTAATATCAGTAAATAATCACTTATAATTGTATATTTATAAATTTGTGTGTTGCATATTTTACATCTATAATTTTGTGTGTTGCATAACTGGTTACTATGAAAAGGTTACTGAAAATTTAAATAGATTTTGAGGAACTTAATTGCTAGTTTTTTATTATGCATATTTATTGAAAGATTCACTAATTTTATTTCTATGCACTGTGTCAGTCATATGAAGAAATGGTAATATTTAAGGAAAGATTTTTGAAGTGTTCATATGAGAGATATAGCAAGAGAGTGAAAATTTCTTGCTTTAGAAATGTTTTGTTTGTATCTGATTTGATGGTTGACAGTTGACATTTTTTTTCTGGAAAATTATTCAAATTAAAATATTGAATGTATTTTTAGTCTAAAATATTTTGATAACTATTCTTTTTCTTTTTCTCTCTCTCCCTCTCTCTGTTATTAGACATTACTAAAAAAAAGATTAATTTTGAAAATTATGTGTAAAAAAAAATTATATATGTCTATTCTGATCAGTCCATTTTGCACATACTTGAAAAATATATCTGAAAGGGACAAATGTTTATCATCATAGTATATTAAATTTCTTGTATTCTCTTACAATGTTAACAATTACACACTTATTTTTTACACAGTGAATTATATTCTTGTAGGATGTATACATTTTTATATAATCAAGAACAAATTTAAAAAATTTAGGAAAATCTGACAAAGTGGGAAAATATTTTCATCTAATAGAACTGAAAGAAAAAACAAGTATCTTGGCAATAAGCATCATCATAACACACACACACACATATATATATATATATATATATATTGTTTCTTGGCTTAATTTAACTAATTTTAAACCAGTGTCCTCAGGTTTTAGAACATTAAATTTATTTACAAATCACAATTTTTCTCGATATAGATGGCAGTCAAAATATCAGATCTTGTTGGTTTTTTTAAGTTAATCATTTAATGTCTTTCATTGATTTAAAACAACATAAATTTTTAATTATTAGTAGTGCTGACCTGTGTTGATAATTAAATATGGCTGTTGCCAGAGTGTTTTTAAAGTTCTGCTAGAAGCTTTTTCAGTTATAAGCTTTATACATTGTAAGCTGATGGCATCCCTGTAACATTTTGAAATTTAATTTTATGCCTATACTCACACTTGATTGAATGTGTACATTTTTAACATATTTTTGGTGTGGTATCATTTTTAGAGTTTCTTTACTTATTGTTTACACATCCCCATGCATATCAGTAGGTGTCGAAAAGTTCTCTCTCTAACCAAGAAGTTCTCAAAAAAAGAAAAAAAAATCCCCTCCTCTCCCACAAGGTTTCTTGGTCAGGGTGAGTACTTTTTAGCACCTCCTTGGGTGTATAAAACACATGTACAAGGTGGTACCTAAAATATCTGATCCCAAACAAAAAAGCATTTTATAAAATTTTGGATATTTATTCAAACTTGGATAAGTTGGTAGGGCTAAAAGGATGTGTGTGCCAAATAAACTTGTAAATAAAATTTAATAATGTTGCATTTTTAACTTAAAATTAGTCATTTTGTAAGTTTGTCTTCATATTTCTACTATGAAATATTCTCATTAGGGAGGTAATCTTCCTTAAGATTTACTGCTTATTACATCTGAATTATGATTAGTATTGAATATTTTCAAATGTTACATATTCAAAGCTATTTTTCATTGAATTAATGTATTTTTAATTCTTTATCTAAGATTCCATTTACATATCATTCACCTAGCATTTGCCATGAACTTAGTTATCCTTCCATATGTTGTTCACTATCTTTAATTATTGGTTATTATGCTACAGCTTGTATTTAGTAATTCTCAATTTTGAAAAGCAAAAATAATTTGAAAATCTTGACTTTTTTTTTATGAAGTGTGAGAATTTATAAAATGAGTCTGAAAGTAAAGTTTGCTTACCTGGTCACTTGGCTGCTGTCATCTTCAAAATACACTCTTGTGAAGCTATGTGCTTTGTGAGACAATGGTACCATTGCTGGAAACAGTCTTAAAACTTGTTTTCTGAAATGCTTTTCAGTAAAGTTGTCAATTATTGCTGGATATTAGCAAATCTATATCTTTCCAGGACAATTTTTTTTGTTTTGAAAATAGCCAATAATTAGCAGGTGAATAAGGTGAATAAAGTAAGTGGTTTATTTTGTAATGGATTTCTTAGTCAGGAACTCACAAACTCTAAATGCATTGTTTTTCTCATTCCCAAATGCTTTCTTAGAATTTGCAATACTTTTTCCAAATTCATATTCAGTTATGTTATCAGATGCACACTTAATCTTTGTTCTGAGGGAACAAAAGTTTGATCTTTGTCCTCAATTGCATTTGTTCTTTCTGTTTTAGACATCCTACTTCTTATACCACAAATGCACATCTACTTGCTCTTCCTTGAACTGTCTGTACTACTCAAAAATGCTGTTTCTTTATAGCATGTTCACTATATACCATTTTTAATGAGGTTAATGTTTAACTAGAATTTTACCAACATTATTAATTCACTGCTCTTGATACATTTTACTCATTTTCTGCCAAGAGTATAATCTGAATACACATAACTTACTTTACTACTCAGGAATGAATGTTTCTTCTGATCTTTGTCTTGAGACATTAGACCATATCTAGATATGATTTGGTATAAATGTTTGTCCGATTCATTATTTCAGTGACACTGCAGTCATTCTGGGAATTGTTACACTTCTAATATATAAGTCTAGCAAAATTATTTATGTTTTTGCTTCTGTCCATTCATATTTCTCTTTCTCTTTCATAGCATAAGAAATTTGCAGCTATATCTAAGCTTATATTTATTTATCTTTTTGATTCTTTCAAGCAGGCAGCCATTTTCATCTTTAAGTTTTTTTTATCAATTCACCCAACCAAGGTGATAATGCCAGTGACTACTAAAAGTGAAAGAAGGAAAAGACTTTAGAAGGAACTGGAAACTCAATCCTAAGCAGGAAACAAGGGATAAACCGCTATTCCCGTTCAAAAAATGTTTGTAATTCATCTTTGAAATAACTGATAAGCAGTTCAACAGTGAAATTGTTAAGTCAAAGTTGCCAAAATTATATAAATTCTAGGACTTGGTTTGCTGTGATAGACTGAATTCACTTACCAAGATAAAAATTAAAATTTATAATGTATTGTGCTTTATATAACCTTGACCCATGTTATTATTTTCAAAGATGGCTATTGAACAGAAATGTTATATGTTTAACCTACTTTTGAAAATTAATGAAACTGGTTTGTATTTGATTTGCTGAATCTAAGTTCATACCATGGTGATCTTTATTTAAGGCCATGGCATGTTTCACACTTAACTAGAAGTCTATCTCAAATCTAATCATTTCATTGAGGGCAAAGATTTTCAGTTTCAGTTTGGCTTTGTGGCAGTTCTCTGCTGCAGAAATTCAAAGAAAAAGGTACAGTTTAAGAGCATAATTAATTTGGCTCAAAAAGTTAATCCTCCTTATCTTGGTATATTTTTTTCTTTATTAAGGTCTTATTACAATCAATTAATATATCATTTGATGAAGATTTGGATCCTTCAATTCTCACTCCATTAACAAAAGTGTACAAGATGTTATATGCATTTTTTTTTTTTCAATAATGCACATCAAAACAGTTTTATTGAAACAAAAGCCATGTCAGAAATCTGAATTCTGGAACGAAAATAAACATAACAGTAACTAAATAAACATAACAGTAACTTATTTATTTTGTTATGTTGGTGTATTTTATCATAAATATACTTCTTACAATTTATAAAAGTAGCTTGAAAAAAATTACTCTTGAAAATACTTGGTTTAGAGCAGGGTTAGGATTAACATTTTGTACACCTCATTTATTGGATGAAATTTATTAAATTTAATTATCATTAACTTTACATAACATTCTTAATAAATGAATTTTAATTAATTTTGTATTATAAAATATCACATTTGCTCCCATTTTACTTTTTTTTAATGGTAAATTAAAATTGAGATTTTTAATATTTAGAAAAAAATATAAATTACCCATAAAAATTTAAATCTTTATCAATATATTTTTTGTTATGAATAACAATACCATAGATAAAATATTAAATTTATGTAACAATAACATTTTAAATAAATCTTGCAGTGTAAAAACAATAAAAAAAAGGGGTTTTGAAAAATCTGTTAAAAATTTAGCAGAAAACAATATTAAAATTCTCTTTATCGAAAGATTTTGTAACATTTTGAAAAAGTTACCAAATTTTTTGACCAGAAAAATATAAGATTAATAAATAATTTCTTTAAATCCATTAAAATTAAAATATTACTTTTTGGTATTAAAAATTCAGCATATGTTTTCATTTGTTAGAAGCAAGTACAGATGATGCAAAAATAAAATTGCAAATTAGTTTTGCTTTACAAATAAAAATTTCATAAAGAATAATAATTTTCAACAAAGAAAGTTGGAAATTAAAGAAATACAATCACCACAAGATTCTAGTTTTCATTAATATCATTAAACTCTTGAGTTAACCATTGAAAGTATTAATTTAAAGAAAATGAATATTGAAATACACTACTGTGGTCTGATATAAAGCAGTTTATAGTTAAGATTGTCATGTATTTCTTTATTCATTTTTATAAGCTTATCTTTCATTGTATTGTTTTTATCACAGTATTCAGGTTGATTTTTACATTCTATGGGCATTAAACAAGCAATATATATTAGAAATAAAATAGCTACTTCTGATGTGATTTGCATTCACATCTTCTCTATTGTCTTTTATTACCATTTAAGTAGAACCACCTTCAAAAGCTTTAAGTCAACTGCCTTCATGTATATTTCATACTGTTCAGACTTTTTTAACTAATAAATCCAAGAAACTTGTGTCACTTTTAGGGTGAAGTAATTTATAAATTAACTTAAAATTCTTTGCTCTTAATAAATTATTTAGTATTTGTCTATTTTTCATTAAAAGTTTAAATATATTTTCATAAAAATTGTTTTCTCTTTAGAATTTTTCAAAATTAAATGACTCATTTTGTTTTTTTTGTTAGCATTCTGATGACAGCAGTCTGTTGGATGGTGAGACAATATCTATTGATTAAAGACTTTTGTACTACCACCATTAATATTTGCTTAGTTTGGTGGTTGGTGGCTGTGCTTTGTTTTCTTACATACATCCAGCTTACTACTGCAGTTTTTTTCCTATTGTTCTTTAGTCTTACAACAAATACAGGAAATGGGTCAGAAGTGAATTTCCATTCAATTGTAACTATGATGTAACATGGTTTAGCAGTTGATATTGTCTGTGTGTGTGATACTATTTATCCACTTTTTGTGTAACACTTCATCAGGCCTCTGTAGGGAAGTTGATATTTTTTTTTTGTTTTTTCTTTTTGTCTACCACTGCACTGATAGATGCTCATTTCAGCTTGGAATTTATTTTCATTTTTATTCATGATCTTGTTTCAAAATGGTTTTGGGATGACAATAAAAGCTAAAAAAATCTTGTGACCAATAATACGTTTATTTTTAATACAGATGAACTTTATTTATCAAAAATGCATAGAACCTATCATTTCTTTATATAAACATTCAAAGAAAATGTGATGCATGGAAGTTGCCAATACATGGAATTTATTTTCATTTGTTATTTTAATGCAAAATATATTTTTGTTAAAATAAAATCTTTGTTCTTGGGCATATTTCACAAAAATTATCTTTTACATTTAATAAAGAATCCATTTTTATGTAGTAGAACCAGAATTCATTTATTAGGGTTTATTTACTAAATATCATGGAAATACACCTGGCAGCTTTGCGTATATATATATATATATATATATAGCTTTTCAGTAAGTCCTCTGACTTAATACAAGAAAATCTTCTCAGCTATGATACTATTAATTCTGTACCAAATAACTGGAAGTGCCATTGTAATATAAACCTGTGCATAACAAGCAATAAGCAAAATTATTATGTTCCCACTTGCCAAGCAAAATTATCAATATAAAATTTAAAAAAAAATTAAATTTCAGCTTTCTATTTGCAAAGAATAAGCAATACATCAAAACCAAAGTTCAAGTGATTAGGTGGTTTGTGTATGGACTCAAATAGTAATAAAACTTGGTTAGGAATCACTGACCCTCAAAGGAGCAATAAATTCATTTTCATTCTGTACTTTTTGTTCAGAATCTCTATTATGAATGATACTGTTATCTGTATTCAGGTTGTCAAAAATTAGAACTGAGTTCTCAATTTCAAACATTATTTTGTAAATAGTTACTGGCACTGAATTTTGGAATGACATGATCTTGCCATTATAAAAATGAATATATTTTTAAATCAATTTACTCCAAGCAATGCAATAAAGTCACTAAGATGCAAGGGGCTACTGGAAGTGAATGAGAAGGAAAAACTTTAGAAGGAACTGGAAACCTAATGCTAATGCAACAGGAAATGAGTGATAAACCTCCACTCCTGTTCAAAAGCTCGGGGATGAGTGTGACCCAGACGATATGTGAATCTATCTACTCCAATTCAATACATTCCCATACCAGGAATTAAACCTGGGAGGCATCAAGTAGATTTATCTTGAATTCCTTTCCTTCGACAGTTTGGTCAGACATTGTTTGACATGATACCTAAATAGAACAATTTACACTAAGAGCAAATACATTGGGAAAAAGCATCTGTCAGTTGGTGTTGAAAAATAAGTAATTGTTCATGTGAAGTACTTTTAGTAGCTGGTATCAGTGAGTGCATATTGAATACAATGTGTTCTGTAGGACAAACTCCCAATGAGTCATGTGATTTGTGGGCAAATATTACTGTTTACCATAAAATTCTATTATACCATTCACATTGATCATTGCCATGAGGATCATTTTGGTTTGGGTATTGGAAATTTTGTGACTTTGCAAAAAGTTTCTCAGATCTATTGACATGAATGAAGTACTTCTATTTGACTGTAAACATGACAAAGATAGATACTCAGGGTCATCATTTGAAATGTCATATCTAGTCACCTGGAAGTAAGAATACTCATTAATGTAGGTATCAAATGAAGTTGATAGCAAAGATAATTTCAAAAAAGTTCTTTTCGAAGTCAAAAGCTTTCAGAATCAGGATTAATTTTACCCTCAGAAATAGCATAACCCAGAAAGTTCATGGAAGTTGCAGAGAATATACACTTACCATAATTGTAGGTTAAGTTAAACCTCTTAGAAATTTCAGTAAATATGTGTTTAATGTCATGTTCTTATTTTCCACATGAACGGTTATGTTATCCAGGTAGATAGATTATCAAGTTGTCAATGATTGGGACAGCTGACTACAGGCCTCAAAAGCATTGTAAGGTTTGTCCTGCTGAAGTATCAGTACTTGATAACCTGCAGATTTCAAATCAATTATATTAAAGAATTAATAGTGCCACAGTGTTCACTAGTTTGTCAAACCATAATTGGGGGTAAGCATTTAATAATGTGACATTGAGAGTAATGTGACCTGAGAGTAATTGATTCAAATTCTTTTGTCATTTATTCATTGTCACTACAACTTGAGCTTACCAAGGGAAAGTGTTTGTCTCAATTATTCCTTCTGTAAATCACTTTAATTGAAATAGTGATTATATGAAGAACTGTATTTTCTTGACTTCCTAGCTACTAGGTTACAACCCAGATGTTAGATTATCAAAAGGTTGAGAAGAGGGGAAACCAAAAAGGTAGCCAATCTACATATTTAATGACAGATTTTCCTCACTGAAATTTTTACTGATGAGCTGATATTGCTTTATAAAGTCCTGTATGACATCAACACAAATAATTAAAAAAAAACTGGCTTGACATTTTAAAGCTCAAAACAATGCTAATGTTAGACTGGACATTGAGGGCAAAATCTGAGTATATTCTGGTGGAAAGAAATCTCTGAAAAAGGAATCTGTATAAAAGGCTCTCAATACTAGCTGGGTGTATAAGTGCTGTGATACTCTGCCAGTGTCAATTAATCCAGGTTGTAGCAGTAAGTAAAATTTCTGAGATAATTGCCATCATAGCAAGAGTTGGAGACTGAAGTGCAACAGATGTTCTAGGCCATGCTGAATTACATAGTTTTGTAAAATGGCCCTTTTGCTGCATCTATTACATGTTGCTTCCTGTACTAGGCAGTTCCAGTAAAGATGCCTATTGTTCTCACAAAAGAAATATTTCTAGTCTTTAGAGACAGCAGCCAATATTTGGTTTTTATATAATCTGTTGCTACTTTAAGTATTTTTCTTATCTCTGAAAAGAACTGCATCAACTGTTGTCTGTAATACATTGTATGATGCTGAACTCTATCTTGCAACTGCATTTGATCAAGCAAATGTGTTTTGTTCTCAAGCAGCTGCTGACTAATGGTATTAGATATTAGACAGCTTATAAAAGCATGGCATATAACTTCTTTATACTTTCTAGCACTGTAATTACAGTTTTCATTCAGATGCATTAATATCTGCAGGTATTCATTCAATGTCTCCTTGCATTTTATTTTCACATGAAAGTTTTGCAAAGTACATGCTGCATAATCATAAATATCCTAATCAGAAACATACACATATACAGAAAGTGCAATCTACTTAATGAGTACACTTTGTTTATTTGGAAAGAGTTGCTATATAACACAAAGAAAATTGTTGAATGTAGTTGACTCCTGCTTCCACTTCCAGAAGAACTTTAATTAATACTGGTTTTCATTCTCTTAGGCTACAGAAATTTATAAGCTATTGTCCAGTTACTCAAAGTAAATTATTTTGTTGAATAATTTGAGATGAGGTCAAAACTATTTATTAGACTTTATTCAAGAATCTTTGTAGTCTTTCAGTAAGAAGCAGTCCATTTCTTTCATGCAAGAAAGTGAAAAATGTTTATATACAATCTTGTCAGCTGATAAGCCTGTACAGATTAGCTAGAAGTTTCATGATGGTACACAAGAGTACATCATAATAATAATGATAAAAAATGTGCATGCTTTACATTTTTTTAAAAAGGTGTTTCTCTTTATTTTTTTTTCTGTAATTATCTAGTTTGTTATCTTATTATAATAGATTTGTATTGAATGTAATAAATATTGCTTGAAGTAAATCCAATTTCAGTTAACATTGTTTCTGTTTGTAGAATCTTGAGTAAAGAGATGTTTTATGTGAATTAGAGATAATAGTTAAACATAAAGTCTTCTGGTGATTTGTATTATGAAATTGTTAAAAGACATGGTGATTGACTTTAGAATAGCTTTGAGTAGCAATAATGATTATATTACTGAGTATTATAAAAATCTATGCCTGAGCTTGTATAAAAATACTTATGTTCAACATTTTCAATTCTTTTGGAAAGTATTTCCCATACAAGTTGGTTTATTATGTCTCAGTTTATTTTTTCACTTTACATCAATGAAAATTAAATCTCTTCAACTGCTTTAAAGCATAAGTAATGTTATTTGAAATATTGATAATTGTATTCTGAAGAGAAAAATTTAATTGATCTCATTTACATTATTGTATTACAACTCCAATTCAATATAATCATCCTTATTTTAATAGAATCTGTTAAATAAAAGTAGCTTTTACTAGTTTTGACTCTATTCAGTTATGCTATTCTACTGTTGTTCACTCACCAATAAAAAATAAAATTCAAATTCTGTAGTCTGTGATCAATTCTTTAACACAATTTTTTTCCAAATGTTAAATGATGATTGTTGAATTCATTATTAGTATATTTAACTTGTTGATATAAAACTGATTTTATTTAAATTTGATATAATCCATATTTCATTGAGTGTATTCTTGAAAACTTCTCGATGGTATAATAGATCAAATGACCAGAATATGTATTTCTTTTTTGTTGTTTAGGTGATTAAGTTGATTAGTTAAAACATTTGACAAATATAAAGCAAGGAGAGAACTATACTCTGTATGATTCACATCAGTGATGGGATGTATCATATTTTGGCTGATTGTGTTTAAAAAAGATGTTTTTGTTACATTTTATACAGAACAATTTTCAGTATTTGAAATGTTTAAACTTATACCTAGTGATGTTCTAATGACTTTGAACCCCTTTATATTTATTCCTTGGTGTTGAGTACTTTTTAATCTTTTCTATCTCTCCATCTTTTCTTAAAAACCAATATCTATTTATGTCAACAACATTCTAGATAATTATTCTCTGGTGGAATCATCAATAATTACTGAAATCTATTGTGTTTTCGTGTTTGACATGGTATCAGCATCCCATGTCTAAAAATCTTTGTATAGCTTCAGGTTGTCTTTCTCCTGCACTAGTTGCTAATGATGGCTTGATTTCTGTCTGCCTTGCTATTTAACCCATATCTGTGGAAGATATGGATCTAGTATTTATAAAATCTGATATCCTGAATGTGGATTGAGTTCTATATACAATTTTTTTCCGTTGCATGGTCTGAACCATATACTCTAAATAATTGTTTAACTTATTTTAAAGCACGTTGAATTCATTGCATTCACTTATGCACAAATACCCTTGGGAAAGGTATTAATCTGTCTCTTCCTTCCAGTTATGGGTTAAATAACAGGACAGATTGGGTTCTATAGCCTTGGTTGGCAACCAATCTACCGCAGAAAGCAACAGCAACCTACTGCAGGATAATCCTTTGCCCAGTCAGTCATGTCTCTTTCGAGACATGATCGCCCAAGCGTGTTTCACGTATGGCACTTAACTGACTGACCGACTACTTTAATATCTCTTGTAGATATAGATCTTAATGAACATGAGTATCACAAATTGAACTAACTTTCGAAACAATACTTTGTTTCAGTTTATAGAGCATTTAAAGTCAAAGAATTCTGTTTGAAAAATGAAACCTACTTGTAATCATATAAAAAAACAAACAAAATAAAAGTTTTAGAGATTAACCAGCTTTAGTCATGATTGCTCACAAGATAATTCTAGACACTTTCTGCTACGAAAATGAAATATTATCTACAAGTATCTGAAAGAAATATTTAAGCTATTATTTGTTTATATCATATGTAGACATGCTGAAAATTATTGATCACCTAATGCATGCATCCTGCACAATAGCCACTGGCTAAATGCGATCAACTTAAATGCACATAGGCATATTAAGTATGCATTATTTACTTTAAACATATGAGATTTTGTTGTTAGTTTAAAAAATTCTATAATGGAAAATGTTATTGACTATTTATACAATAATAAAAAAAAATATACAAATTCACACTCTATTGAAAAATAAATTGCCTGTAGATTAAAAATTATTCAGGATTATTTTTCATTATTCTTAACCTGATAACTTAGTATTTGATATGGTTATTGACTTACAATCATGTATGAGCTAATGATGAATCACCTTTTTCTTTAGGAAATATTCAATTATAAAATACTTAGGAAAAGATTTTGTAATTTCTCAGAAATAGTTTATTAGTTTCATGTAATACCACTTATTAATTAATATTGTAATATTACTGAATTACTTTATGTAATTACACAAACATGGATTTTAATAATTTAAATTATATTATTTTGATAAACTTTATAAAACTGTATCATAACATAGTTGTAATATCTAACAATGTACTTACAGTATATATAATAGTTTGCTCATTAATATATACCTTTTTAAAATTCTTCCAATTTTTGATTTAAAACTTGTTATAGATTAGTCATTCTACTAACCTTTATCAGTCTGTAGGTGACTATTTTTCTCAAGCAAAATGTTCGTCCTGCCAATGCAAATTGTTGAATTTCGTAAATTTGTGTAGTCATATCATTCTATGGCAACACCTAAAAGAATGTTAACTGTAATTGAGAGCCAGGCTACTGCAATCTAAAATATATAAAACTAATTTATAAAATACTATATTTTGAGGGATTCCATCTACAGAAAAATGGTAATATTTATAAATGATGCAGAGTGCTAAATGTTAAAGATCAGGTTAAGTCCCTAAATATATAGTGGTAATACCTCTGACTATATAAATTGTTTCAATAATTTGTTTAATTTCTGTAATAATGTCAAATATTAGCTTATATATTTCTTCAAATTCAGCAGTTGGTATTTTTATAAATTGAATGAAACATCATTTTACAAATATTAATTTCAGTAAGAAAAAAAAATTTTCTTGTAAACTTTATCTAAAATGAATGCATTAATTTAATACTTATAATTTATTTTTGTAAGTATATTTACTAAAACAAGTTAAATGCTTAAATTTTTCATAAATTTTGTGATTAAATTATTTGTCAGACATAAAAGCTTAACAGGAAGTGCTTCAAATGGTTTCTAAACTATTTTAATAGAAAAGAGATATCTTTTAAAGTTTACTTAATATATTTTTTCATTTATTCTGTTATTACTAACTAATCTTATACTAATAAATTCATACCACTTTATTGGATGATGACCCTAAAGTCAGGCATGGTTTTGGTGATTGAAAAATCATTACCACGAACATAGGCTGTCCAAACAGTACCTCATGATATCACCAGACTTTTTGGCTTTCTACCACAGTATGAGAAAGCCAGATCCATATAGTTAGTACCTCTTAATATATTTCCTCTTTTCTGTTAGTGACTGTTTAGTAAGATATGCAGAAGTTAAGTTGGTAATAAAAACTTTGCATCCAACTTCAGTTGGAAATAGATGGGTTATCCTGTGTTCTTGATTAATGCAAATTTACAAATAATTATATTGGTTATACTACAATATGCCTAACAAGAAGATTCATGTTACAACTCTCTGACCATAACTCACTATTTTATATTTATATATATATATATATATATATATATATATATATATATATATATAATAAAGAGTGAATACTCTGACTCTTCTGTTGCCCTCTTAGCCTCTTACTGCTTTTCAGCAAAATATTTGTGGCTCTAATCAATACTGATGTAGTTAAGTATCTCACCTCTCATGACCAACTCTCTGACAAACTATATGGCTTCTGCTTTGCCAGGTCTACTGCTGATGTGCTAACAGCCATAACTAAATATGCATACTAGGCTCTTGATAATAATGGCGAAGCTCAAGCTGTGGCTCTAGATATCTCAAAACTGTTTGACAGGGTCTGGCATGCTGGACTTCTGTGCAAGCTATGGTGTTTCTGAATGATTATTTGATTTAATCTAATTGTTCCTATCAAATCGTGAAATGAAGGTTGTTTGCATGGGCAAGTTTCCAGATCCTTTCACACATATGTGGGTGTCCCTCAAGCTCTATCCTAGATCCTATGCTGTTCTTGATCTTCATCAATGATCTTTCTAATGTTATCAGTTACCAAGTTAACATCTATGCAGATGACACCACCATTTATTCTCTTATCAATAAGAAATTTGCCATGGCTGACAAAGTAAACCTAGCTGCTGCTCTTGAAACAGACCTCCAATCAGTGGTTAACTGGGGCAGGAAATGGCTTGTAAACATTCCTGCTTGCTATCAGCATAGCAAGTCTCTTTGAGAGCAACACACTCTCTCTCTTTGGCCTCACTTTTACAACCACCCTGAAGCGGAATGAATATATCAGATATATACCTGCATTTACTGCTAGGAAGGTTGGTTCTGTTGTACCAGAAAGTTTTTCTTGTGAGAATCCATCTTGCACATTTATAAATTTACTATTCATCTATGCATTGAATACTGTACCCATCTCTGGTCGAGTGCTCCTGCTATTCATTTCAATGTTCTTGACAAAATCCAAAGGAGGATCTACATTTTAATTGGCCCTGACTTGATATCTCAACTTCAGTCACTTTCTCATTGACGTGACATGGTTTTCCACTGTCTTTTCTACAAATATTTTGTGGCAACTGGTCTGACAAGCTTTTTTTACCTGGTGCTTCATTCACATTAATTTAAGTTTGCTACTAGATTGGCATCTAGATCCCACCCATTTACCAGTAAAATAATTAAATGTATCTGTCACTTCTATGCCAACAGTTTTTTCTTGCATTTCCCACCTGTGAAACTACCTTCCTTCTGTTTAATTGCTTCTCTTAAAATTTAAATGCAACATCAATTCCCATTTTCTATCATCTTGAATCCCATTCATTTTTATCTTTTCTTCGATATCTCCTGTACCCAGTCTTTTCTCTGTGTGACTTATGGCACACTAGTGGCAGTTCCATCTTGCTTGTGGTGATCTGATTAAAATATATGCAGTAGTTTCAATGTATGCTATATTTATAGGGTGAAAATGCTTAATATCCAGGATAGAGCAAATATAAAATATAAGAAGTGTCTATGTCAGTGTCCATACTTCTTATATATATCTTTTGCAAAACTTCATTCTTTATTAGTTTAGTGCTGTGTTCTACTAATATTTTCTTCAAATATACAAACCTTTTGGAATTAATTGACTGCAGTTAATGTTGTCCAAACTGATAAGTTGAGATGGTATTTGAAATTTACTGCAATCATCAGGTCCTTTCAAGCAAACAAGGGTTTTTTAACACCCAGTCTTTTAATATAATACTTTTTTCTTTTCTTTTTTTTTTTAAGAAAAAGTTATTTTGTATTCCTCCATTTTTTTTTTTTATCATCTATTTTCATAACTACAACTTATAAAACTTGCTTGAAATAATTATATCTAATGTTAGAAAAATTATGATTTTATCTTGTACATCAATTTTTTATCCATATCAAGTTCATTTTGTTTAAAAACCTCATTTGTGTTGCATTCTATGATATGCAGATACTTTTAATCATTTTATTGTTAAGATCACCAGATTACTTGTACTGTTAGTATCAATGATATTGCAAGCTATCATTCTGCAGATCTTTCCTGTTTTAATAGTATTGATAGTTTCTGTTGATTTTATCTTCATTCATTTATAGAATGTTAGTAACTATTCTTTTAAGTGGATTATATTCACTGGCTTTTATATAGAAACAAATACTCATTATTTTCAAAGTTATTTCAACCAATAAAAGATTTTTCTCTCAGGTTAAGAAAGCATTCTTGTTTAAACTTTCATTCCATAATATGATTGTTGACCTTTTAAAAACTTGATTGTAGTTTTTATTGTAATTGCCTGCTTGTATAATTTTGCATTTTGAGATTTAAAGACAAAAATTAAAAGAATTGTTTGGCAACTTTTTTTTAATGCCTATGTAACAGCATTTTTTTTTTTTTTTTAGGTTTGGGGGTATTTAAATATATTAATCTGTCTTCCTAACCAAAAATATACTGCTAGATTTGCAGTTATTTAAAATATTTAAGACACTATTATGAAATTTTATTAACCAATATATTTATTTAAATTTATTTGTTTAATTATTTTTAAATAGATACTTGTATTTGAGTGAATACACTTTTTCTATAATTAAGCAGTACATTTATATATCCACTGGCCTAAATATTTGAGAAAACAATGTTCTTGTTAGGAAATTATGTATCTTCTGGCAGGAGTTGAACCTGTGACTCCTATATACTTAAGAGAAGCTGCCAGTTGATCTGATTTGTCTTCATCATTCGACCACAGAAAATTTCATGGTTAAATAAGGCCAAATTAAGCCATATAAATATATTACTTCCTGATTTTTCATAATATCTATATCTGCTCTGGTTCATATCCTAATATAAACATTATACACCAGCTTTGTTTTGAATTAAACACTTTTGACATAATTCTTTCCTTTTATATATTTTATGTACTCTCACACTGCTGAATATTTGCTACTATTTTGTAAAACATTTAACTTTTCCTTGAATCTCCTCCTTAAGGCTTCAAGATTAAGTTAGGTTTATGGTAAAAATGGTTGAATATAAGACTCCTCAAGTTTGCAAAATAATTGTTTGGAAGCATCAAGACATATTTCCTAGTAATCTAACTAATCTCTATTGGAATATTTTAGTTATACATTGTCAGGAACAAGAATATAACCTTCATTGTAAATCTAATAATTATTGGTTTCAGAGATAGAAATTTGATTACATTGGCATCTGATGAGTATATCTGTTTTTTTTTTTTTTTTGTTAAAGAAGAACAAAACAAAAAAAAACTTAATCATTAAAAATTGTATATATTTGCTAAAACAGAAATTCCATCCATTTAAATTTGAAGGATGTGCTGATGCTGAAAAATTCTTGAGTCAACCACTTTTCAAAATCTGAACAAGCATCTGCAGTTTTTAATATTTCTTTTTGGTCAAACCAAGAACTTTTCAGTGCCATCCATTTATATTGTCTTGATAAAACAGTAGCACATGATATTTTATATTAAATTTTTAACAAATATATATCTTACATTTTACTTTATTTATGACACCTGCTTTCTACTACATATTTCAGTAAAATATATCTTAGTATGATGTAACTGTTAAAATATATAAGAAAACAAGGTTTTGTATATAATTTCTCCTGATTTTGAAATTAAAAATATTTTTCTTTGCAGATAAACTATAAGGAAAAAACTACTGATCTTTTTCATTTGTGATATGCAAGTGGAATAATCCAACTTAAGATATAAAAGATTTGTTTGTGGTCTGATAGGAAATGAATGGAATGTTTCTAAATTTAGGACTGAATATTGCTTTAAAGTAGTTTTAGTGCTTTTTGTCACTCTTGACATACTTTTCATCCCATTTCCAGTTTTGGGGAATTTCCTTATATTGCTGAATATTCAGCTAAATGTTTTAAAGGAAACTCTCTCTTTTGTCAATTGATGCCTGTTAAGTGTTAAATAACATGATAATTTATTGAAGGAAATTTCACTTGTGGGAGTTTCATTTTGAAATGAAACTAAATACCTTTTATAGGAAATATTTTTTTTCTGAAGCTTGGTTCTGATTACTTGGTTTCTTACTATCTATCAACTTTTGCTTTCTCAAAGTAAGTAATAGCTGTCACTACCATTCGTGCTGACTTCTACTTATTCCAAGGTAAACAAAATATCTAATCTAGTGTTTATCTTTGAAAATTCTTTAAGTAATAGGCCATATTCTTTTACAATATTTTTTTCTAGGCTTTTTTTCTTCTTCTTCGGTTTTTCTTTTTTTTTTGCTTTTTCCTCCATCTCCCAAAGTCTTTTTGCAAATGACATATCTTGAATTTAACATTTTAAATAAGGTTACCAAAAGAAATGTACTGTTTGTAAAATGTATAAATTTTATGCAATTTAATATTGTTTTGTTTTGAATGTGAATTCATTTTGACTGGCCAAGGTTTTTAAACTTCAGCTGAATTAGTCTGGTGTTGTATCAAGTATATTTGTCAGTTTTAATATAATGATGATTTGAGTATAAGCTGAATCAAAGAATCTCTGGTGTTATCGAAAACTACATGTTAATTACAAAAGAGTTAAATTTACAGTTTTATTTTATTTAAATTAATTAAAAGCTGAAATAATTTCCCCTTGATATTTAAATTAAATTATATGATGCAATTCCAAAACCACTTTTTTTGTACAAAATTCTCTGCTTGACCAAGAAAGGTATCCCAAAATAACTTCTGATGTTGAGAATATTAATACTGTTCTCCATAGTTTTTTTTTTTATCAAATTACTGTTTGTTTCTAATTGATTATGTTTTAATAGGGAATTTTATACTAATTTGAACTGCATTATGCACTAATAAGAAATTTCATAGAAATAGTTAATATTAACAGATATACATCAGCACTGAATTCTTACTTAATACCAAATAAGCAAAATATTTAAAAAAAAAAATTGATTTAAGAATTAAAAATTGTACATAAGATTAAATGATTTTAAATGTTTATAGTGAATCAAACTGTTGATCTTGAAAATATTAATTATCCAAGGTATCTAGTTTATGAATATTAGATAATATTAGATACATGATAGACTTGAGTATGAAATGATTGGTTATTTTTTATTTAATGCATAGCCTTAAATATTTTAATTCATTCTCATTAAGTTTTGAAAAGTTTAGTATTATCTTGCTTTCACCTATAAAAAAAAATTCAATAAGTTAAATAATGAACTCATGGAAGAATTGTAGATTGAGAGATAGTCTTTAAAAATTATACTAGAATATGATTGAAGCATACATATTTAAGTTCCTATAATTATTGAAATATTTCTTCTAATTTATTTGATTAATCTTTGTCATTGTTGGTTTTACACAACTATTCTGGCCTGTGTTCTATATCAGATGTACTTGTTTGTCATATGTTGTTAATATACTCTTGTGCAAGTAGTAACTTAGAAAATTTTGACAAATATGTATAAACATATGATGTCCCAACTCACTCTGTCCCTTCAGCTGATCATGAAGTTAATCCCTTCGGCCCAAGTCCTCTTCTGCTCCACCTTGTGTTAGTTGATTGCAAGACTAGTTTGGTACGAATGGTTGACTGGAATAGATGACTTGTTTTGGTCTGGTTGGAGTGAAGTCACACAAAAATATCTTGGATAAAAGAAAAGTATTTATATACAATCCCTGGATACAAAGTTGGTAGTACAGTTAGGTTGAGGGCCCAAGCAGGCCTATATTCTCCATGCACTAACTATTGACCCTCCCCACTTATTGTGACATAGTGTTTGTTGACATGGTTTTTAGCAAGACTTCTTGGAACAAGGTTTTAAGTCGGAGGGTTTTTTTTACTTCAAGGTGGCAAATCACATCAGATCAGGTGAAGCAATGATCTTGTCTCTCTTTATCTGGTCTGCACTCTGTTTCATTTTGCTGTTCAAAATTTCCAGCTTATATAGAGTCCTGCATCCAGCGAAGGTGGGGTATAACATCTGGGAATGCTAGCGTTCCCCAAACAACCAATCAGGTTGTTCCTGCAAATGTCTAAGTGTGGACCCTTTGGAATTCTACCTGAGCCTTCTCCTCTTTTGGTCACCTGATCAGGCCCATCTCCTATCTGCTTTGTGTGAGTGTCTCTCACCATCACTGCCTTAGGTGTGTAAAGGCGTTGTTGAGCCCAAACATCCAAATTTTGATTATCGCCTATCATACTTTTGTGCATGGTCACTTTTACATGTAGGATTTATCATTTCAACCCATTTATCAAAAAGTGACAAAGGGACAATCCCTTGATTTGAGACGTTTTATTGCATTTCAGCAGATTAAAAATGTAATTATTATTTTCGTATTTTTAATTGGAAACCTGTCTGCTCTTAAAAGTTAGCTCTTATCAATCAACCAAATTTTGGCACCTAGCAGCCACTCATATACAATGGTTGTAAAAATATTGTCTAAGCCAGTCACTAGTTTTCAATGATCATAAAAATATTATCTATTCTTTCTAGGAGGTCCTTAGAATATGGTATCACATAATCTCAGTCTTGACCAAAACCAGATGGTCTCTTTTGTTTTAGCTTTCCAGCAGATGAAAAACCCTAATTATCATTTTCTTCTGTTCCTTTGTCAGCCATTCAATCTCTTGAAAATTTAGTGTTTTCTTGCCTCCTACTTTTTTCATTTTACTAGCATCTTTCAAATAATGTCACAAACATACCTGCAATAAGACGTAGTGTCAAAAGGGTGGTTTTTCCCATGACACTGCATTTTTTAACTACCTTCACTCTTAAGTAATATTATTATTTGAAAAAGTGATAAGAATTGTAATAAAATCTCAGTATATGAAAGTGAGTTTATACTTGATTTTCTTTGTTCATGAGAATTGACAACAAAATAATAAACAGCGTTAATCAGCACTGCTTTGATAATTGTAATAAATTTATTTCCATAAATATTCTCTATATCCACAGTATCTGAAGTATCCTATTATCAAAAACTGTTTTGAATTAAATGTCAAGTATATTAATTAGAAGGAACTCTTTTTCACAAATAAAATTAGTACTTGATTATTATTTGTTAAATAATGTGAAGTTGATGGCTAGAACAATAAGAATTGCAATTCTAGTCTCCTAATAGTTGAAGCATGTTTAGTACAGATATGAGATTATTGTAACTTAAAGTTGTTTGAATGGTTCTTAATTTTGAAATTGTGAAATGAAGAGATCTAAGTTGGTCATTATGTGGTTTGGATATCAAGTAAGTCTTAATTTATTTTCTGAGATAAATTATCTAATGAATGACTTGTACAAGTATTACCCTATTCTGCTAGTTTTGTCTTGTGTGTGTCATACCATTTTAGTTGATGGGCTTTTTGGTCTTAATTAGGTGTATGTGGCATATAGAAATTATAAATATTTTCTTTTTTTTTTCTCAACCTCACACTTGTCAAGAAACAAGGATTCATTTGATAAAACTAATTTTAAAAAATAAAATTGAGGATATTAGTCTTAAAAATTGAATAAAACAAATATGTCACTGTTATGAGGATGCATTTATGTATAAAAATAATATTAATAATGTCTAAAAAGTTATAATAAGGGATTCTATTAAGTCCTACTTGTTATTACAAAAAAGTTTTAATTCATGAAGTAGTTGTAAAAATAGAGAAATTAGGAACAGAATGTTTTGGAAGATTCCAGTAGATTCGAGAGAATTTGAAACTTTCTATAAATATGCAAATTAAGTGTTAGCCCCTATAAAAATAGATTTTGGGAAGAGTGTAGTTAGTAGTTAAAAGGATTTGCTGACATTATCAACTCTGGCTTTGATTCAAGGATTTATATCCAGCCAAAAGAATCTCTAAGAGAAGTCGCCAACCAACTAAAACCTGAAAGAGAACCTCATGGAACTATATGAGTAAATAGATATTTTTAACTTTTTCATTGACCATACTTGAAATTTTTCTTTATATACACATTTAAAGATTTCCAAAAAGTATAGCACTTTAACTACTTCGCCAACTGGGTAAAGATACTGACCTTTCCTTTCCCTTGTTACACTTCGCCTGCCAGTAGTAAACTCTGTTTTTATTTTTGAATGCAAACACTGTATATTTGTAAATATTTTTATTTAATGTTTTCGTAAATTAAATATTTGTATGTGATTTAACTCTGAGTTTTGGTCAATCAGTTTTTTTTCTTTTGTTACAAATATGTAACAATCACCAAAGAATATAAACAACTCAGGATTTATGCCTAATAAAGTTTTAATAGTTTTGGTGCTCAAGGAGATCGCAAATAATATATAATTAAGATTAACATTTCACAGTGAATTTTGTGCTAAACAACAGTTATTTATTTTTGAGGAATAGTTATTTGTTTTTTTAGAAATAAGCTCTCAGTAAGATTTTAAACTTGCATCTCTTGAAAGTGAATAAAAATCTTGATGGATGCTTTATTTCTAATCTCTGCTGCTTAATAATTATAGTAACCTGAGAGTTTTAATTTTAATAAAAATCAAAATTAACAAAGTGAAAGAAATAAACAATAAAAAATTAATGACAGTATTTCAGTTAACAAAATTAAAATGCTGTCACTACCATTAAGATAAAATTAATTGATAATTAAAGAGAATAATTCACAGTAAAAATAATGGATTTTTTTTTCTTTTTTAGTGAGAAGTTTAATTAATTTAGGAGTCAAAAACTTTTGACATGAAGTTTTTCATTAAGATCTATACACTGATTTTGTGCTGTTTTTTTTTTATAAATGTTTTTGCTTCAAAGAAAATCAGTATTATCTATTGGGAACTTATTTAAAATTGCTTTTTTCAAAACTGAAATTGATAGAATCTCATATTTTATTCATAAACAGGAAATATTTATTACAATTGTTTTAAATGTTCATTAGTTCAGTTACATAAGAAATATTACAGATTTTTAATTTAAAAATATTTCTTTTGATTTGAAAGAAAATATATCTGCCCATGAATATAAAATGTATTTTTGCAAAGTTGTTACTCTTTTTATGCTACACGATTTGTCATTTGCCTCCTATAATCATTTATATTGAGGTCTATGATAAACATTCCTTTCTACATGATCAGGAAATAATTTACATTCCAAAAATGTATGCCATTGTACAGGGTGTGATGGGCAAATTGTCGCCATTTTATATTTTTAATTTTTGTCCATGTGCATTTTTTCTGATTTTGTTGACTATATGCAGTATAGTAGGGTCAGTTGTGCACCATCTGTGAGCAAAAGAGCATCATGGCACAGTTTAATATGCCAGAAATTTGGGAACAGTATGCTGTACTGCTTGACATTTGTGTCAGAAGTTCCAATACAAACGTTTGAGTTTGTTTTTTTTTTATCATATCACCCCAAGCAAGGCGGTAACACCACTGATGTGCAGGGGGCTACGTAAGAGTGAAAAGATTGGAAAAGAGAAAGCTGGAAACCACATCCTAAACAGGGAACAAGGGATAGAGCAGAAGATGTGGAAAGAGTTGGATGATATATCTAGTCAACATCATGGTGTTTAGAGTGACCACTAATGATGGCGACGTTATACCTTCATTGATCTTCTCACATGGCCTCAGACTTAACATGGAGGTCGAAATAAGATGCTTTGAGAAGGTAATTCTGCACTGGGTCAAGAAGGTGGCTACTGGAAGACCCTATATCATGGCATGCAAGGAGAAGAATCCAGTTATGGCTGTCAGACAATTTCTGTGACCACATTACTACTTAATCTAGCCACCTAATTCCTCAGACTGCAATCTTCTTGATTATTATGTGTAGGTCGCAGTTGAATGAGAGACCAGCAAAACTCCTTGTAATACTAAAGATGAACTGAAGGCAAGGATTATGGCAGCATTCACTAACCTAAGCAAGGAGGGTATCCAGAAGAGATGCCTATTAGCTTTTGAAGTCATCTGGAGGCTGTGGTTGAAGTCAATGATGATTTTATTGAATAAATTTACTCTTTAGTATTTCAAGATATTTTTGTGTAACTTTGGTAAATATATCTGTTAAAATGAGATTTTGGTGTTATTTTCATTTTTGTATAATTTATAGGATATTTTATCCATCACACCCTGTACTTGACTGTTCACTCATTTTGTAAGCTGTGAGATCCATATTTTTCCTTTTTGAAATTATTTTTTGACACTATCAATTTCACATCAATGTAATGTTTGCAAAATTCTAAACATTTACGCACAAATACAGGTTAAGAATACAGTTATAATAAAAACAATTTTAATTGTATCAGCAACAACATTAATAATGTATAATAAAAATATATAAATAATGAATTTATAGAAATGCAATCATTCATTTAAAATATTTTTCAAATATTGAAAACGTATACAAGTTAGAATATAATCTTAAGTGTGGAATAAATATCTATTTCAGAAAATTTTTATATAATGTAGAAATATGAACATAACAAAGTCAGTAAGAACAAAATTATACTTACACTTCAGTTGATAATCAATAGTATACCCTTTCTGATCACTAATTTTAAACATTTTCTATAATTAGTAATTCATATACTACAAATTTTTCAGCATATTATTCCATTCTTCTATATTATATTAAACTACTCTAATTCTACTGAATGTGAAGGTTATCTTGGATGAGCCCTAACTTCAAATTCTTGCCACCAATTTTCTATTGAGTTCATAAGATAGCCATCCCCATGTTTTACACTAGAAATAGTGTTTCAAGAGTTCATAACTTTTCCTCTATTGTAATCAATGCTTCCAGATTAACTAGAACAATAGCAACCAACTTTTTTTTTACATGTAAATGATGAACAAATTAACATTTTTTATGCTTAAAATAACCATACTTTTAAATAGAATCATTTTTGGAAACAGTAAGTGTGGATGTATGTGTTTGATGGTTTTGACAAAATCACTTACATGCTGGATAGCAGCTATTCAGGGAAGAGAAGATGGAAAAGAGAAAGTATTTTGAAAACACACTACTGAGAGTCATACTACATATCTAAGGGAGGTAGTTCATTTCTGCCACATTTTCCTGTTTATTTTAGTTTTATTGTAGTCATGATTCCTACACATCTTATATTCCACACATTTGATGTGTCTGATTTAAACCAGACAATTTAATTTTAATCTTATTCAATAAAACTAAGTTCCAAAAAAATCACTGTCTTTTTCTGAGTAGGCACATGGAAATTCCAATCAAGCCTTGCAATGATGACTTTTTATTTTTTACTGAAAGGATATGTACTGAGCATCCTGTTTACCAGATCATGTCACATTTACTCTATTAACAAATCAAAAACAATATTGTTCATCACAATTTTTCTTTTCAAGTGTTCTTTTTGCATTTACAATATTGCTTGCAATCTCAGAACCCTTCTGGGGGAAAAATAGCAACAGTTCCTGTTTCAGTATTTTTCCAATTGACTGAAAACTGTTTAGCTGCTATTCCAAAACCTATTTCTGAATTGCAAGCATTCACAACACCTTGTTTTAAGTTCACAGACAACTTTTTCACCATAACTTTTTATTGATACTTAGCTTGAAATGAACCTATGATCATAACAGAAAAATTAAGTTCTTAAAAATTTATAACTCACAGATACCGCCTAATAGATGACAATCATAACATGATGTAAGTATATATATTTTATGAATTTTATCAATAATTCAAATATTTTTCAGGTGCATAGATAATTTTGTTCTAATTTTTTAATGTTGTATTTATAATGCTATTTTATTGAATATTTCTAAAGTGGATAGTGGGCTGAAGATCATATTCTATTTTCACTCTCTGTCATATATGTATATTTTTTTAGTATTTGAAAATATTTTAAATGAAATTAATTTTACTATAAGGAGAATTTGATGTTTTACTGTACACGATAAAAGTAAAATCTAATGTTAAATGTGGGTGATTTATATATTATGCACAAGATTATTTTAAACCTGTTAATTTGGTATTATTAATAATCTTAAAATGTGATATTTCATTAAGTTTACTTAACCACAGCAATGAATAAAAAAAAAAGATATAATTTTGTATTGTTTTATCTCTTAAGCAAATTTGCCTTTGTTCATTTCATTTTTCTGTCCTGCTAAGATAATCTCAGTGATAATATTTATATTTGCACATACTTTCCTATTATGTTTAAGTAATCATTTCCTATTACTGTGTATTTGGATTTTTTAAGCTTCTGATATATGAAGACTTACAATGTTTAACTAAAGTATCACTTTTCAAATGAAGAAATTAGTATAGTGCTTAGTAAATGCAAAAATGTAGAGAAAAACAGTGGCTAAAATTATTTGGTTAACAGAAATGTGAATTAGGAAAAAAACTTTAAGTAATTAAAAATATTTGCATATTGTTTTTCAGAGGAATATACAGCTTTAAATATTTTATATTCCTCATTTTAAACAGTCTAAATCTTTTTTGTTTCATCCCAATCAAGGCAGTACAGGGAGTTACATTGAGAGAAGAGAGAAAAGAAAGAAAAAAAAAACGGTACAAGGGATATCAAAGAAAGGGTAAGAGAAAGATGGGAGTCAAGGAGATAGAAAATGGCAATTGAAATTGCACTTAAAATTTTAGAGATTATAGCAATCAGGAAGCAAGCATGCAGAAGTAAGTTCCACGAACAAGAAGTGTGAGAAAAGAAACTGATAAAGAAGTGGTTGTTACATTTGCCTGTTTGGGCATTATAAAGGTGGGGGCCTAGTTGCCGATTTAGTTGCATGAGTAAATTCATGAGGGTAGGGCACCAGGGAATGATGCTCATCAGAGCAGAAGCTGTGAAAATACTTGTAGAAAAGACAGAGAGGAGCCACATCCCATTGGTGAGAATGTGACTGAAGGCGAGCTGCCAAATCAGGACTGATTACATTGCAAATCCTCTTTTAGATTATGCTGAGAACCCCAAAATGAATAGCAAGAGCACCCAACCATATATGGCAACAGTATTCAATGCACAGATGAATGGTAGATTTATAAATGTGCAAGATGGATTCTGACGAAAAAACTTCCTGGCTCGGCACAGTGACCCAACCTTCTTAGCAGTAGATGTAGCTATGTGCATTTTTTAAAACATTGTATTACTTGAAATATATGATGTTTTACTCTGTAAACAATATTTTATTTATCAACTCTCTCATATACAAAGTGAATAGTGTGTGTGTGTGTATATATATATATATATATATATATATAAATTCATATTTTTCTTAGCTTTCTTTGACTGTGTACTAACTTTTAGCTAAATTGTCTATTCCATTTTAAAAGAACAATTCTAGTTTTTTTTTTATGAATTTCTTGATATCTTGTACATGGAACTTTTAACCAAAGAATGTGACAGGTTTAGGCAATACATTGCAGAAGAATTTCAAATTATTTGTTGCACTGAATTTACAATCAGAGAATGAGTTAGCAAAACTGCTAGTTGACATCTCTTCCAGATTCCTTACCTTTTAATGCATCATTCAAACAAGTAAATTGCCTACTACATCATTATGCAGTAATGATTTGTTTATTTTCTAGTAACTTTTAATAAAGAATTGCCTTTGAATTCTATCTTACATAGAATATTTTGCTTGAGTAAATTCTGTTTAGATGTTGAAAGCTGTTCTGATTCTCTGATCTTTTTACTTTTAAATTCTTGTTAAAAAACAAATCTGTTCTTCATTTTCTCATCTCCAAATAATTTTTCTCTTGTTAAATTTTTCTCTTTTTGTAGAAATCATCTACTTTATGAATTTTTCTTAAGACTTGTAAATAACTTAAGCAAACTTCAAACACTTTTAAGGCATTATTGTGCCAAAATTTGTAAACAAACCTAACCTAATCAACCTAATATATATGAAGTGTATGTGATACTTTATTGGTAGTGGGTAATTGAATATGTGTAGTCTTATTGCTTTTTGGTAAATTTTGAGAAACTCCAAAACTAAACATTGTCAATTTCTTTTTGTTGGCAAAATCACTCTAAGCAAAATCTTGCACATTTAATATTTGTCTTTGTTGATTTTGTACTCAAAACTAAATCTTTTTTATGACTAAATTTTCCTTATGAGCAAATTCTATTTTTTTGAGACCTGTTAGGTTATTTTTGTATAGTTATACTGATTTGAAGTACAGTTGTCAATTGCCATAATATATAAAGTTTTATATTTACATTTCTATTTGTTTTTTTGTAATTTCAATTTTATTCTTTATTACAATGGATAGTTGTATTCTTAAGAGTTAGTCATTTTAAGGAAACAAAGCATATTACTGAGAAGTACTTATGTCAAAATACCACCAACATACACAAAGTTTTCATTGACAACTTATGTAGGATATTTATAAACTATCTGCTTAATGATATTTTATGGGAAAACTTAGTGTTGTCATTTCACTAGACAATCTACAGACAAATGATTTCCTTCTGAGTCATCTTCGTCCCATGTCCTGCTTAATATCCTATTTGCAAAGAGTGACAATAGTAAGTTTTAATATCTAACCCTAAGTAGTAATGCCTGTATTCCTAATGTTTCTTTGATGCTATTCTCTAGTGTTTATATAGTTTTAGACCACAAATGTAACTGTCTTTCTCTTAAGCAATACCTGTTGAGGAAGATGTATACGATCACTTTTTTAACTGGCTTTACACTTCCCTGATTATATTCATTTGTTGTTTTGACTTTTAAAAATTTTAAGAATTGAATGCAGTTCAAGTTGGAGTAAGATTACAACTTATTTAAACAACTCAGTAGACTTAATTGGCATTTATTTTTCTTCACATTACCATCATATTATCATTTGATTTTTCTTTTGTATTTGTGTAATATGAGAAAGAAAGAGGAATATTTTTGTTTTTACTTCTATTATGCTGTATATTTACATTTTTTCTTTATTATTTCACTCTTTATTGTAACTTATTTGTTTTCCAGGCCTATAATCAAACTCTTAGTAAAAGTCACTTTTAAATAGTAACTATTTTAGTAGCTTAATTTTATAAATTAACTGCATTCGAGTCCAGTATGAGACCTGAAACACAAATAACACTCTTTTCTAGATAAACATACATTTACTAATTGCTATCATGAATGTTGTCTTAGTTGGCTTGTTTTAAAATATTCAAAGTGGTAAGATAATTTTAATCTTTATCCTTTGGAATTTGTGCTTTTCTGCTAATTTATAAGTACCACTTATTAATAAAGATCTCTCTCTCTCTTATATATTAGTAAAAGATTGTCACTTAGCTGATTAATCTTACCATCAGCACCCTAACTCCTGAGTTTTGTAGGTGTTCATTCACTCTTTAAGGGTTATCAGCAATTTACTGCTTATTTATCTATATATATATATATATATATATATTCATTTTTTATACACACTTTTCATTGGTGTGAGTTTTTTCCCTGTACTGTGTGTTTGTGCACATACCTTTACATGGATATGTGTACATGATGGGTGGTGTAGTCATTTGTCCTTTTCTTTTTTCCTATTTTCTTTTTGTTCAATAGTTTCCACTTGTGATGCCACCATTTTTAATTTTTGAGCATTCTAGTTTTTTTTGCTAGGGAATTTGTTTTTTATATTATAGATATTAATGCTTAAATGATAAATATTTTTCTTATATGTGATACTAATAATATTAATGTTTAAAGTGTGTATATGTATATATATATATATATATATATATATATATACACACACACATGTTCATATATCTTCACTATGCTATTATTTTGCTTTCTTATTTGGTTTGGTGGTATCATATGTATTGTTGGAGGTTAGATTTATAATTAAATTTTTATTATTGTTTGAATTCATATATATTGGATGTGTGGATAGTGTGATGCAAATTGGTTTGAAATGAGAAATTGGAGAGCTGAGTTTGAATTCCAGTCAAATTTATTGCATTCACTTATGCACAAATACCTTTGGGAAAAATATGGAATAAATACTATGGTAGACTAGGCAACCAGTCTAGGAGAAGGCTTCTGAAAAGTGGTTGGTTCTGTAAATGCCTTCCTTACTATAATTGAATTATGTATAGGTCATTCGGTTGTTCAATTCTAAGAACTGAACTGGTGGCTCATCATATGTTGGGAGAAAGCAAAGAAAAAAGGAAGAAGCAACTGGAGAAGCCATTTATATATATATATATATATATATATATATATATATATACACACACATAAAAGAAGAAAAGTTTGATTGTGAAATTGTATTTTTTATTAATATTTAAAGTTATTTACCAATAAGCTTTCAAAAAAATCGAATTTATTATAATATAAAATTAAAAACATGCATGCTGACAAACTATAATGCTATTTTGTTCTGGGAGGTGCAAGTGGTGTAATGGATATCAGCTCATAATGTGAAATCTGAGAGCAGTGTTCAAATTTCAGTTGGATTTGTTACATTCACTTGTCTCCTCTTCTTAAGCTATGGTAGGATTTGTATCTTGAAAAATCATTCTCAAAAAAAAGTAATGCACTTGCAAAAAAAAAAAAAAAATGTTTCAGCTTTAAATAACCACAAAAGGATTGGTTAGCTGTTAAAAAAAAATGTCAAATTGATAAAAAAAAATTTGCTTTAGGAAGATACAAATATTTTTCATAATAAAATTGCTTTGTTTGTGAGTTAATTATTCTGCACTGTTTCTTATTCTTCAGATCTTATAGTAAGTGTTGTAATATTTTTAGCTTCCAAATTATCTTTCTGAAAGAAACTCTATGCTTTTTTTTTTTTTTTTTTTTTTGTTAATATAGACCACAAGCATCTTTCATTACTTGCAAGCCATTTTCACTGAAGTGCATAACTGCAGGCAATTGGCTTGTTCATATTTTCCCTTAATGTGAGAAGACTGTTTTGGTAATCAGTTTACAAAACTAGAAGTTAGCACTGAAGGTTGGCAGCAAAATTGCTACATTGTTTGAGTGTTTTATTTTTCAGAAGAATAAAACACTTTTTCTTGTTTTAATAGTAAATCATTTGTGTGTAACATTTTGATTCAGCTACTTAGTGTAAAATAAATAATTAAAAACTATATTTGGATCAGCTCTTCTGTTGTGTTCACTTTGCACTTATGCCCTTGGAAAAGGCATGCATCCATTTCTTTGCCCTATATTAAATTTAAATTAAATACCAGGTTAGATAGTTCTGTAGCCTTGAGTGACAACCAGTCTAAGAAGGAAAAATTTGAATTTCAAACCCTGAAGAATACAATGAAGAAACCACTTTTTTTTTTTTTTTTTTTTTTTTTTTTTTCAATATATTGTAACAATTCATAGGCAATACTAAGGTAATCTGAAGAACCATGTTTGTTTTTATTTTGAAGGGACATGGCTTTTAAAAAAATAAAAACTATAAAAATGATTGAACATATCAAAAGTGGATTTCTCATTGTTCAATGTTTCATGACCAGTTGAGAGTAATTAAATCAATACTTTTTAGAATAATCAACATTATGCAATGCTGTGTATGGCCAACATAGTCAAAATATTGGGTACTTTTATGTATGTCTTTATCATAAGTTTGCCATTTCACATTTTATTTTTTAACAAATTGTCATGAGCAAGATAGATCAAAAGAGATTGAGGCAAATGAAATGAATCACCAATGATTATCTGTTTAATCCAAAGAAAATGTGTATCTGGGGGAATTAGAAGAGAAACTTCAACTAGTTCTTTCCTTATAAGCATATGATGAAATGGAAAAAGTCTTACTTTTAATTAGACCATTTAAAGTGAGCATTCATAAAGGAGCACAATATTCTATTCGGATAACACTTGACCACTTTGGTGACTAGTCCAAAAGTGTTACAACTTAACTGAAAAGTTTTTTCATGCATCCCCCTTATTCATTAGATATTGCATCTTTGGATCATAATTCTTGCTTTTACAAAAAATATCTGAATAGAAAAATCCTGATAAGATTGCAAAAGACATAAAGCGGTTCATTGTTGAGAAAGGTAAAATGATTTGAAAGGTTTGAATTATGAAATAGTTTGAAAAGTTGGTAACAAAATGGTAAATATGTTGTTTAATAAAGTTGATTTTCTTTTTCATTTTTTAAAATAAAGTGAACTTTTGAGCCATTTCAATAGTCTCATAATTTGTAAAATATAATTACTTTTGCAATAATGAAGACCTCTTTGTAAGAAGTGAAATTTTATTCTATAAATTTCAGTATTATTAATTTTCAACTATACTAAAAATCTTAATTCTTTTGTATGGAAAATATTTTGGTTTGATCTTCTTTACCATCTTATGATACATTATCAATGTATTCTATGTTTTTGTAAACTAGTTTCTCTAAATTTACACAGCTGTTCTCAATAGACACAAGAGTTACTAATGTTATCACCTAAACCTGTTGACTCCTTTTAAACATCTTTTGTCCTTCCTTTTCCTCTCCCTCTATACTAGTCATTCTTTAAACAATATATTCTCAACCCACCCATTTTCCAACTTTTTTAAGTCAATTTTTCTGTAATTTTCAAAGACACTGCTACAGTAGCAATTGGAATA
The DNA here is from genome assembly GCA_037127315.1 of Ascarosepion bandense. Lineage (NCBI taxonomy): Eukaryota > Metazoa > Mollusca > Cephalopoda > Sepiida > Sepiidae > Ascarosepion > Ascarosepion bandense. The sequence continues at coordinate 197,446 of JBBBDQ010000201.1, read as the reverse complement.
TTATGAGAAATACATTATACTTGTCCTAGATTATGATTAAAAAAATATTTTAGCAGTATCCATCTTCCATCCTGTATTTTTTTTTTTTTCTTTCAAATATTCAGGACAAATATTTGATAGATTCACTATCTCAGGTTAGATTAAAAAAAATAGAAATTCTTATGAGCAATTTCTATTCTATTTTCAAACTTAAATTTCAGAAATCCATTTATGCAGTCCTATAAAGGAATACAAAGACATTAAAACTACTTATTGCTTATTTTCTTCTTTTTTTTTTCTTTTTTTTTTTTTTAAATAGTTCACATTGAAGGTTCATCTATTCTAGTACTTTGTGTTAAATGTTTGAATGTCTTTTTTAAGCATCACAAGGTTGATAAACACATCTGATTTTAATTCCAATCCTATTAGGATAAGATTTTGTACATAACATGATACTGGAAACTTTTCTTATATTTGTTCTTCGTTTTCATGATGAATAAAAATCAAATTTGTTAAATTAGTGTGTGTGTGTGCGTGCGCGCATTTCAGAAAGGAATGCTATTATCTTTAAAAAATTTTCTTTATTTAAAGGAAAAAGGCTGGCATAAACTATATAGTCTATTTACTAAGCTTAACTGACATAGGAGGCACCCAAACTTACACCACAAGCTAGTCAGTTTGTGATAAAATCAATTATCCACTGTGCTATAATAGACATTCAAAATAGCTAATGAATAACAAAATAACTTCATCTGATACAAAGCCACAAATATGGGATACTCAGTGAGAATCAAACTTGTTTGAGACTCGTTTGCTCTATATAGCAAGATACCCTACCCATTTTGATTATGGGATAGCCTGATACACATTGAAATGATGTAAGTATCACTCCACCCGAAATGGGTATAAAAACCAATGTTGCCGTTACTTTTTATGGCCCGTTTCCTAAGCCAATAGGATCTACTTAAAATTATCAGTGGGTGAGAAAGCCTCATGACTAGTGGAGTGTCTTGTTCATTTCCTGTTTATAAATGCTTTCCTAAAGGCAAATTTTATAAATAGAATCCCTCATTTTTTTTTTTTAATTTATACTTTTAATACCATTTTAAATTTGATATTCTGACATCTCTGAAGCATCAATTAATTTAAAGAATAAAATATTGATTTTTAGTTCTATTTTGTTTTGAATATTCTCTCTAGCATGTCACTTGATATTTAATTTTTAGCCAAATTGTTTATTTGAATTTGCTTAAAAGGTATTTACAAGAAAAGATATCGATGACAAATAACTTAAAAAACTTTTGTAGAAAGTGAGAATAGTTTTCATTTTTTCAGTAACTTTAATATACAAAGACTAAACTAGTGTAAATCAAAAACAATGTCTCCATGCAGGTTCTTTTGAATCTAAAGAAAGAGGATTTCAAATGGAGCTCAGTGTCACAATCCTGTACTTAGTGCTTTAATAATATTAATTTCTTTCAGAGAGTGTAGCTAGTCAATGGAGTAATGTGAATTCTCTGGCTGCTTCTTAGTTTGCTTGCCTTTCTACTGCAAGTAATTTACTATTCATTGTTAATATTATTATTATTCTCATATTTTGTTTCTTTTTTAGTGAAACTGAAAAAGAACAGTCCTCACTCACAAAATGTCAAATTAATTCATCTTGGATTGTTGACTAGATAACAACTTATTTTTCATGTAAAAATATTTTCAGTAATTTCAAACTTTTAGAATTGTTGAATTTCTTTTTTATATGATTTGATTAGAATTTTTTTGTGTGTGTATATGTGAGGGAAGCACTGGTTGGAGATTTCTGTATTGAAATTTGATATTAAATTTTAACTTTTTTTTTTCTATAAAAATGAATATTACAAGCTGGGTCATGATAGGTTTCCCAGTTATGGAAATAAGTAATATAAAACAAGATAAAATTCTTGTTGAGGTAATTTGCATTAAAAAGATTTATGAAACAAAATTGTTTTCCTGAAAGAAATTCAGATTCAAAATTACAACTTAAGTTGATAATTTCTGATGATTTTTTTTTTTTTTTTTTTTTTTTTTTTTGGATAAAGTTGAATTCATTTCTAGAAGAAAATGAAAATTTCATAGTTTTTTAATGCTTTTGAAAATCTACACTTTATGCAAGCAGTTACTTTAAATGTAAATTTTTAAGTGAATTTTTCACATTCTTTATATATATATATATATATATATATATGTTAGAAAATAGATAATCAACATCACTTTGTTAAATTAATGATCTTTTAAACTCTCTTCAGGAGGAAATTAAGACAAACAGGTTAGATCCCTTTTATAATCTTTTTTCTTTTTAAACTGTAGGTTTGATCAGCTTATTAGAATTGACTTGCAGTGTATCACTGCTTGTTAGTAAACATGAAATTGAAAGTGTTTTGTGTTATCTTTTAGTTTAGTTAGGTATATTAAAACTGAATGGCAGTACTAATAATGATGGTGGCAGCAGCAACTACAACTATTACTTCTGTGCTTACTCATTAAAATCTAAGTCAGTCATGTGAAATGTCTCCATCTCATCTGTAAATTTACATGAGGAAGCAGCAGCATACACTTGTGCTTAAGTGTCTGGTTACACTAGCTGCCAGAAAGTTGTCATAGCAACTTTCTATGACCCTGTGACATCTGGGAGCTGTTAGTTTGGTGGGGCTGATTTTGCTAACTGCTTCCACTCCTGGAGGCCTACAGTCTGCCTTTTGATGGCCATCTGTTGGAATCATTTCTTTTTGTTTTTAAGTCAGGTTTTGTTGATACTCTTATTAGTTTGCATGCTTTTTTCTCTACAAATAAACGTCTTGTTAATTTTTACATAAATTTTACATACTTTATTTACTTATGAAACTTATCATATGAAAAATGTTATCACTTTACTCAAGACTGTTCCTTTGTGATGGCTACTATCTACTCACTTATATTCAGATAAGTTAAAGATGCCAACTCAACTTTTATTGAAAAGTTTTTTCATTTTGAAAGTTTTTATTAGTTTTATATTTATTATTATTATAGTAAATGACTGAGAAAATGAAGTTGCAAATACAAAACATTAGAGAATAATTTTTGTTTTCATTAATATTGTTTTGCATTTCTATAAGTATATAAACCAGAAAGAATTTTTTTTTACACTTCTCTGAATCATTGACTCTTAAATCAGAAAAAATATGATGTCCAATATACCCATATATATATGCTAATGTTAAAAAATAAAAATAAATCGAGTAAATAACTGGTAAATTTATATTACATTAAATATTTTTTGATAAGTTGGTATATGTTATGGAGAAAATACCCCCCCCCCCCCCCAGTAACATAAATGAACTGAAAGAGATGTCTTACATAAAAAAAAAACTTGGAGTTCTCTGAAAGTGTTCATTAGAATACCATTGAAGTCAGGTGAGACATTATAACCATTAGTAAAGTATATTACAAATTATGTGATTGTTAGGAAATTTGTAATAATGAAGTTATATATTAAAAAAAAAAGATGTGATGTGTGCGTATATATATATATATATATATATATATAGGCATGTGGACGAGTGGTTAAAACGTTTGCTTTCTGACCATGAAACCTGGGTTTGAATCTCACCACTGTTAATTTGTCAGGAAGGTAACTTCTTGATATTATCAATCTGGAGGAGGCAATTCCAGCATGTGGCACTTTTTGGAAAGTGCTTGAAAACCATACCACAGATTGGCCCAAATCTTATGAGTGAAATTGGGTAGATGGTTCCCGTTTAGGAGCCATTGATGGTTGGGCTAGCTCAATGTGATTGAGGGTTTGAGTGTCTTGGCTTTGTTCAGACTGTTGATCTCTCCCAAAAACTGTAACTAAGGTCAACTCAGCATAGTTGTAGTATAAACCACAGGTAGGGTCTGTGGGTGTTGAACAAGCACAAGTGTGCCTAAGCAGACATCTAAAATGGGGATTGGCTACCTGCCCTGGTAGATGGGTATCCTCCAATACAAGTGGCCAGCCCTTATATATATATATATATATATATATATATATAGCTTAGTGTGTGTGATACTAAAAAAAACATTTTAACTGGTTGTAAATTTAAATGTTACATTTTTAATAAAGCGGATGTGTGTTGTGGTACAGTGGATATCGGCTCGGAACGAGAAACCGGGGAGCCGAGTTCGAATTCCAGTTGAATCCATCGTATTCACTTACGCGCAAATACCCTTGGGAAAGGTATTAATCCGTTTCTTCCTTCCAGTTATGGGTTAAATAGCAGGACAGATTGGGTTCTATAGCCTTGGTCAGCAACCAGTCTACCGCAGAAAGCAATGGCAACCTACTGCGGGATAATCTTCTGCCCAGTCAGTCATGTCTCTTTCAAGACATGATCGCCCAAGCGTGTATCACGTATGGCACTTAACTAACTGACTGACTAACATAATATTTACAAATTTGACATTTATGAATAATGTTTGTTTTGGGTGATATAAACATGAGATATGATATTTTCGATAGATTTATCAAACATCTGGCCCTGATAAATGTTTTAACACAAAACTATGGATTCAACTGATTTCCATTGAAATTTATTGATTTATTGAATATTGTAGCTCTAGTTATCTACTGACAACTTTTTGGTAGAAGTTCTACTGGCCTAAAATGTTAAATTCTCAAAATTTTCACTTATTTTTTATTTTATCATTATTAAAATTGGGATGTTTCAGATTGTCAGTACCTTAACATAAGTTGATCTAAAAATGATAGAACCAATTTCCCCTAAACCTGTTGCATTAAAATGCTAATATAACATAACTGATTAATTGTATTAAAAATATTAAAGAAGATGTCTCTGAAACGTGTCAGTAACTGTTGATAAAATATTAGATTTCAAACAAAATCTTTATTTTTATTTTTATTTTGTTATCTTTGAAGTAGTTGTTTTTTATGTTTATAAAAAAAAAGATATTTTTAAAAAATTTACTGATTGTTATTTATAAGACTTGTATATTTAAAAACATTCATTTGAAGTTTGTGTGGTTTCTATTATTTGGTACAGATATTCACTTTAATATATACTTGTCATTTACAAGGTATTCTGTTTAGCTTTCATTTTAGTTAGAGCTCTTTAATTTCTTTATTTCAGTTAATGAATGCCTTTATTTTTTATACCTATTTTATCCTGATATTATTTCAGCATCATTTTTTATGACACTTAAAATCTTATTTGATTGTAGAAGTATTGCCTTCTTTCTACTTTTTTGAATAATGCTGGAACATGTACTTAGAAATGTACAAACTTTGTCAATTATGTTTTCTTAATGATTTAATCTCTATCATAATATTTCCTTTGTTACAGGTTGGGAGGCCTTTGTACGGCCAAAGATGACCAACCAGTGGCTAAAAAGGAAGAAAAATTACCTTTAGCTAGTGATCCAGACTCAGGTCAGTAAATTTAAATCCACATTTTGTATTTAAAAGGGAAAGTTATAAATCAGGATTGATACATAGTTATATCTGTAACTTAATGACAAAATCAGTATTTATTTTTCAGCATAATATTCTTCATAGTTAATGCATTTAATTCCAGTAGTGAATATTAATCACATCAAACAGTATACTATGAAAATTTTGGATTTAAATTCAGCTGTCAGATAAGATTTACTGAAGGACTCTTGTAGATGAAAGAACAAATGATTTCTATTTTTATTGTTATTAACAAGTTATAATTGATTTCATACTTAACTTTTTATAACAATTCAAGAGTTTTTTAAGTTAAGATTTAATATTTCATAAAACTGCTGCTAGCTTGTTTTTTTGAATTTTATAATTGAAGATTTTTTAATATTCAAGTAATAAGGAAATTTATAATAATGAGATAAATAGCTTGATATTTTTGCTGTAACTTAATTGAAAAAATTAATTACTTGGACTTTAGTCTTGCTAAAAGTATATATTTGGGTGTCTAGTTTATTTATTTATTAAATAAAAGTAACTTTTTAAAAGGTTTTACATTAATTTTATTGCAAAATATCTTGGTCCATGAAAATTTATTTAAATAATTGCATGTGGGAATATAGTGCAGTAGGACCCTCACATACACACATTTATGTAAAAGCTATACATTAAAATGAAAATCATTAACCTAGTACAAATTATTTCCAATGGATACTTTAAGTAAGTTGTTCATCTTCTATATCATATAACATTGCTTGAGTAATTAATGGCTTGATTGGATTGCTTCAACCTCACTTTATCTACCTGACCATAGAACATCTTTCAATAAAAACAATCTTTTAGCATGAAATTTCAAAAAACGCATTTAAAACCCTCAATCATTCACAATGCCTTCTGCATAAGCTGCACAAATTTGATTACTTAAAAAAAAAAAATAATTAAACAGTACCTATCTAATAATACTTATTAACGTTCTAAATTTTGTTTGGATAATTAAACTCATGCTCTAATGCAAGCTACCATTTATATCTGGCCTTTCTGAGATACACAAGGCATACATTTCATTACAACTTGAGTAATCTGTTGCCTCTTGAATTGCTTTTTACCCAGTATTCTGAAATCTCTCTTGAGCAACACCTCTTTGTAAGGAAAGTAGCCTATTTCTTAGAATTGATTAAGGTGAGTTGGGTGGGAGACAGTGTGAAGAATAATGTTTCTAGAAAGAAAGCCTACCTCTTCCTCTGTGACAAACTGAATAATGACAATAGTTTTAAAATTCCACTAAGTATCTCCAGTAACAGCATAATGCTGAAGTTAATATTTTGGACAAAAATTATACAATTTACATTTTTGGGCTTGATATGATATTGAGATGGCTGAACTATAGTGTCTTCACTGTAACAACCTTCACTTAGAACATCTACATACAAATTTTTTACTGCATTTATTTATTTTTTTAGGATCTTTACTCCACTGAAGCCTTTAATCCAGTAAATTTCTTTGACCCGACTAAGAAAGCATTCATGTTTTGTTGTAAACCATTATATAGTTTGAGGAAAGAAGATAAAAATTATCCTGTTTCCTTGTACGAAGGAAGAGAGTGTGAAAAAAGCCAAAACATGATGATAAATGAATTTAGTTTTTGATAATCTTTTTCTTAAGAACTTGTTGCTTTCAACACTAGGCACAAGTCATCAGCACTGATCCCACTTTTCTATTATCATTTTATGAAAAAAGTGCAATTCAGGTAGTTTTGTCATCGTTACAATCGACTTGTGACATGGTGCGCTGTCTGAGTTGAAAGATCATTTTTTCTTTGTCATTTGTGGCTAATTTTTTTTTTTTTTTTTTGCAATTTCTTCTTTCAAATGTAGCAATAATGCTATATAACTTTCGCTATTTAGGGTTCTTCTTTTCTCTAGGTAATCGATGATCAAAAAAATACCTTGCACATCCCAAAATAGAGGCCAAAACCTTGCCTGCTGATGTTTGTCTTTGCTTGCTTTGAATGGCTTTCACTTGCTGCTGTCTACTCAGCTCACTGCTGATTTGACTCCAGAGTAAAGTGGTGGATCCATGTTTCATCCATTGTCACATATTTACACAAAATCTTGTTGCATTGAAACAGTTGCAAACAATGCTCCGAATTGTCAATGTGTTATTGTTTTTGATCGACTTTGAGCAAATACGGCATCCACTTTGAAGGCAGCTTTCTCATTGACAAATGTTCATGCAAAATGGCGAATACCGTTTTCTGATATGTTCAACTTCTCTGCTATCTCACACAACTTCAATTTACAATCGGCCAAGACAAGTTTGTGGATTTATTTGGTATTTTTTGAGACAACTGCTGATTTTGGGCAACCCGAGCATTCAGCATCATTTATGTCTGTGCGACTGCATTTAAAGTCAGCATATTGCCTCTTAACCATTGTTTCTGACTGAGCAGAGTCCGAATAACACTTATGCTAATTCTTTGCTTGGTCAGTATCTTTTCCCATCAGAAAGTAATGCTTTATCAACGCACAAAATTAAGATTTTTTCTATTGTTTTGAATATTTGCAACAGTAGCTTCACTTAAATAACTAATTTGTAAACTAATAATTTGATTGGGCCCAAATTTTGTCTCATGCCATTTGAAGGTTAGTACTTGATAAAAATCATATGGATTTTGTTAGTGGCACCTTTTATATGTCAAACCGGGGACTTATTGAGTGATGTGTTATTTGGTTTGTATATTTCCTTTACAACTGTAGGTGCAATTAATTGATTTTTTTCTTTCTTATAAAATGATTGGTTCAGTTTAAGTTTAACAGTTATCCTAACTCTCATGCTTCTCTTATTACATGGTATGAGCAGTTTCAGTTGTGGTTAATCAAGTTTAATCCATAGCATTGCAATCAGACCTTGACTTTTGGATAGAAGACAGATTACATGCAAGAGTAAATTTTGCTAAAGGCACTCTTTCTAAGATATTATCAATCATTACTCATATGATTGCTGCCTATCTATCTGGGTGCTTTCACTGGAACCTTTCTTTGCCAAATAAACCAATGACTGGTTAGTTATCTAACTTGGCTTCCTCTGCTGTTATCTGCAGCCACCTTCTGTAGCTGGCCAGATGAAAGATTATCCTTTTTCAGAATTGTAAGTATCACATTGCAATACACATAGCTTGTTGATCACCTGAAAAGTCCATTTTTCATTTGACAAGTAGATGATCTTAGAATAATTTAGCTGTTTTATTAGTCATTTAGTTTCTCTATCTGATATTGCTATTTTGCTGTATGATCATTTACTTCATTTTTTTAAATGCTAAAGATTAAAAAAATGTTTGTTTTTATATCTTGACATTTTTATCATAATTTTCCATTATCTTTTATAGATTTTTAACTTCTAATTCTAAGAGTTACAGTTAGCAAGAACATTGTTTGAACCTACATTGAGCTTATAAAGAAATACCAATTGGGTCATCAGTTGTAGTGTTCAGACAATCCAATTACCATAGTTAATTCTTTGATATTTTTTCTCAAACTAGACTGGTATATATGTATAAATGTTGGTTTGCAGTTTATATATTCTACACCTTTAAGCCTATTTTTTGTTTCCTTTCTTCTGTCCTAAATCTTGGATTTGTTTCAATGTCTTTACTAAAAAGCAAATATTCTTTGAAGTAGTTTCAGTGTTTAGAATCTTAGCATTTCTGCAGGGGTTACTGGTTGGAATTAGGCATAAGATATTTGTTTAGGAATTATCAACACAGCATATTTTCATTTTAATAGTTTTATTTAAATGATTTGATTTGAAGTTTAGATTAATGAAACAATTTAACAAAACAGAAATAAACTTCATTATTTATTATTTCAAATATAGCAGTGCTAAGTAGTTGGGGGTAGGTAATAAGATTTTATATTCTGCCAGCCATAAAACACTCATGGCTCATTATGAGCATCTATCATAATACCTAATGCAAATTTATGTCTCACTAAGTTTCTTTAATTTTTGCTCAGAACTATTTACAGTTTAAGTAGTTAGGATGAAAAATGATTAGAATTAAAATGAAATATTCACTACTGGCCAAAATCTTAAAGCTAATGAAAATAATGAAAATGTATACCTTTTGCTTTGTTGGACTTAACTGCTTATTTAAGTAGAGCTTAAAAAAAAAAAAAAGAAGAAAAATTAAAAACGTTTATAGCATTTAACAGGGAGAATATGAATACTGGAAAATTAGGCTAAATGCGACTGGTCAAATGTTTAAGACCATATTTAAATAAAACTTTCATCAGTAAGAAAATTTAGTCATTTTGTGTTCAAGCATTAGTGCAGTTAACATCTCTCAGTGGTATCTTCTGTGTTACATTGAGTAAAAACATACAAAGTCTAAAAAGTTGATAGTTGTCAAGTTGGAAAAGCAAGTTCTCTTTCAACTTACCATTGCTGATGAGATTGGACATAGTAAAACTGCTTTTGCAAATTTCATAAAAGAGAATTTGAAGTGGTCGGCCCCCAAAAATTTTCATTGGTGTTGAGCAGGAGGATTCAAAGTGTTGTCTGATAAGACATCAGTCAATCTTTCAACCAGCTTAAGGCCCTTAAAGATTCAGAATGTAGCTCAAAAACAATAAGATGGCATCTCTGAGAGAAATGCTTTGAAAACTGTAAACATCTTCAAAATCCATGCCTCCTTCAATACCACAAAACAACTCTGTTAAATTTTGCTGAGAAGTGCCTAACATGAGACAGAAAATGGAAGGTGGTTTTCTCTGATGAGAAAAAATTTAACCTGAATGGTCTAGATGGCTTCCAATGTTACTGGCATGAACAGGATATCTCACTAGAGACATTTTCTACACAACACAGTGGAGGAGGTTCAAGCAAGATCTGGTGTGCTAACTCCTTTCAAGAGACATTGAATTTTCACCTTATACAGGGACATCAAACTGTGGTTGGTTACATTGGCATGTTGGAGAGAGCATTCTTATTGACCTTCACTTGTGTGGAAATGACTGGATTTTTTAATAGGACAACACTGCAATCTATCATGTCCATAGGACAAAGAACTTTTACATGGCAAATAGCTTGATTCTTTTGAACCCTCCAGCATGTTTGCCCAACCTGAACACCATTGAAAATGTTTAAAGCTGGATGGAAAGTAAATTCTGTAGAAATAGACATTAATTCCAAACAGTTATTTTCATGAAGCCATCATTACCACTTGGAATAACATTCCAGCTAGCCTTCTGCAGACACGTATATCGACCATGTCAAAGGGGATTTTTGAAGTTATTCACAATGATGGCCATGTAACTCACAGCCAAAACATCTTATTAGGCATTTCTTACTCTGTTTAGAACTTCTTTTAGGTATGGTTTTAAACTTTTGACTAGCTGGTATTTTACCAAATTTCCCAATATTCAAATTTTCATATTAAATACTAAAGTCAATTTTATTTTTTCTTATTTTCATTTTTTTGAAGCTCTGCTCAAATAAGTGGTTGAGTCTAACAATGCTTTATTTTCATTGACTTAAAATTTTAGCCAGCTGTGTACAAGTTAAAAATGCTTCATCTATTAAAAATTAAGGTTATTAGACATGGACTTTACCATCAAATATTGAGCATACATTTTTTTTTTTTTACATTGGTTGTTTCAAGTATTACATGTTTTAAAAAATATTGTTAAGGCTATTTCTTTAAATAGAATTTGATATAAATTAGTTGTTTACATTGTTTTTTTGGGGTTGTTTTTGTGGTTTTTTTTAATTTTGTAAACTATTTTTATGTCTATCCAAACCAGTTATGTCTTGGTTATTGCTTTTGCTGATATCAAAAATATTAAAATTTAACATATTCAAAATCTAAACATATTTAATCGCTAACATGTTACTTCCTAAAATGTTTAGTTGTTTCAAACATCTGCTATTTCTAAACAGATTGAGATATTTTATTATATTATTAACAGAATACTGGATGAGTTGTTGTAACATGAATGAAAGAAGTTATTCTTTTCCAATCACACTTGATGCTCTAGGGATTGAAAGTATCTGTTTACAGTGAGTTGGCAATTACAGCCGTTTGATATTATAGTCTGGAGAGATAGCCCCCAGTTACTATCAGAATCAGCTGCTTGAGTTTGTTGTTGAAAAGGCACTTAAACATTTATATTTCTAACAGATTTAAATGATAAGGAGAAAAAAATATAAATTTTGTTTTGTGCAATTGTATAGTTTTATTAAGTACTTCCATCATAGCTTAAGTTTTAGTAGAAGTTGTTTTCTCTGCCTTTTGTTAAGTTATTACAGGTGCTACACTTTCCTATGGGACAGTTTTAAGAGATGGTTGGCTAATGTCTTGATAAAAATATTTAATAGCTCTTTTAACTTTATGAAAGATGAGGCTCTCTAAGAAAGTCTTAACTCTGCTTTATTGATTCCATGTGTGTAATGTGCAGTTAATAAAATACAAAGATAATTTGTTGATGATTGTTTGCATCAGTTAAACCAGTTTTCACTATGCTTTGATGTTCCTTTTAATTTTATTATAAATATGAATTACTGTTAATGCACTTGTTTGTAATTTATGTGGAACTGGAATCTAGTACTTTAAAGGATAAATGTCTGTCTGTACATTGAAGTGAGAAAAATTAGTTTCATATTGATTGACCATTTTAAATAGCTGTGTCCCTTTTAATCTTGCTTGGCTGAATTAATGTTAGTAACTAGTTAGATCGTTGTATCCACTCTGTTGTTTTTATATGTCAGTTTTTGATATTTCAGTCTTGTATAAATGTCAGTTATCTCAAAGAAAACTGATTTCATACCAAAATAATAACTTCTTGCTTGTACTTATAGCTATCACTGATCACTTTTTTAAAACATTCTTTCATGTGTATGGTTGGTATTGTTTATTATTATTATCTTATTCAGAAACAAATTTAAACTATCTTTTACTAAGAAATTATTTGTCATGTAATTAGTTTATCTATCAAATATTAGTTGTTCAAAATTACTAATCAGTTTTAATTTTGACAATTTTTTACTTAGACTTTGGTCATTTGTAAGACCTCCCCAACAATGATAATCAATACCTTTTTATGAAATTTACTTGATAATCAGTACTTAAAGTTAATTTCCTAAGAATTCTGTGAAGATTTATTAATGTTTATATGAGAGATTGTAAATATAAAAGAAAAAACTAATAATCTTAGTATAGAATGTTAATTGTAATAACTACTAACCAAATTTGAAGGATTCAACTGTAATTAAGAGAGATTGTATTTTTAAGTAATATTTCATGAAAAGTTGTGCTGCTTCCAAAAATTTTTGACATTACTTTTATTTGTAAATATTAATGATTGGATTGACTTTGATTAAAATTGTTTCCAAAATTATTTTACAGCTATTATCAAATTACTTTATATATAATTTGTTCATAACCAATATAGCAGTTTTAAAAATATCAAGATTTGTACTTACAAGCCCCAAGTTTTCATAAAATAAGAATTAATTAAAATGAGTTTTTTTTTTAATTCTTGTTTTCAATGTTTTACAGTGAAAATTATTTTATAATGTTGTTAGATTTCTCTATGGGCCATCATAATTCTTCAGGCTCTTTCCTTGCTGTTGTTGCTCTTAACATTACTTACTCTTTTAGGAATCATCTATATTTTTGTAGTACTTGTTCCTGCATCCAATTGCTAAGTAGGTTACTTTCTGATTCCCTGTGCTTCTTTTGAATATTATATACATGTTAGTGTTGAATTCTCCAAGCCTTTTTTCCTCATGTGTCCCCAAGTTTTGTTTCTTTCTGATAGAAAGTTTCTTTGTAGTTTCTATTAAAATTTGTCACATGCTCTGTCCATGAAATTTTCAACATTCACCAGAAAATTTTCATCTTGGTTCCTTAAAGTTTTTCTTGTTTTATTGATGATGAAACCGTTCAGTTTTCACTACCATATAGGAGTGTAGACATTGCATAACAGCCCAGCTTATTTTATTTTTTAATTCTTTGATATTTTATTCAGATTCTGAAAAGTATCTGTTGTTATTCATATGCACCTACAAATTTTCATGTCATATTTACTATCATTTATTATGCTTCCCAAATAGTTGAATTTATGCACTACTTTAATTTTGATGTCAGTACATAATGTCTTGAGCTATCCTTTCTTGCTCACCATGCATTCCATCTCAAAATTAATAGTTTCTTTCTTTTTATTAACTATCTTATTTAATTGGTCTAATAAACATGCCCACTATATATAGTGTGTTATTGTGCGGTGGATATCAGCTCAGAATGAAAAGTTGGAGGGCTGAGTTCGAATTCCAGTTGAATTTGTTGTATTTGCTTACGCATGAATACCCTTAGGAAAGGGGTTAATGTCTCTTTTCCCTCCAGCTATGAGATAAATAACAGGATAGATTGGGTTCTATAGCTTTGATTGACAGCTAGTTTACCACAGAAAGTAATGGCAACCTACTGTGGGAAAATCCCAGTCAGTCATGTCTCTTTCAAGATATGATCAACCAACTTAATGTGATTACTCTTTTAGTCTTTATTTTTTTTACTTTTTGTTGAAATCAAAACATGATTATTTCTTAGAATGTTGTTGATATAATGCTTGACCCCTTTTTTATTGATATTAGCTGAATTTTGTGAAACATTATTTTATTCCTGCTTGTAATTGAGTAATCATAATTTATATTTTACAGCCTTTTGAGGTAGTACTAGAAAGCTATGTAAAATTTGTTGAATATATATTTCTGATTTCAGTCTTTTGAATTAAACTATCATAATTAGCCTTATTAAATGAACTGTCATAACTAGCTTTTTATGTAAGAGTATTTTTTTTTAAATTTTTAAAGGGACTGAATTTAGATATTTTTGTTTGCATAAAATTTAATAATTTCTTTATTGTAACCATAAGCTAAAAAATTGTGTGTGTGTGTGTATATATATATATATATATATACATACACACACACACATTACAGGCAAAAGGCTTGGGGAACCCTGCGTTTCTTTAAAGAAAAACACCTTAAAATGAGTTATTTCTGTATTTTTTGTTTTAAAGTAAAAGATAAAATTTAATTTGATTAACAACAGTGTATTTGTTATTATTTTGATAAAAAGTAAGCACTTGACCATAAGAAATTATCATACAACAGCATCATGTTTTGTTTCAGTCAATAAAACCATCACCTGTCTTAATTACTGCTTGACAGATTCTTGGCATTCTTTTCAACAGTTTTTTTTTAAAAAAAATATAATGGACCTTTCCCTAAACATTCTTCAAGCACTGAAAAAGCTCACTCCAACATTTTGTGTATTTTCTTCAAACTCTCCCATCTTATTCCTCCTATACTAATTCAGTGTAAGAGAGATCAGGAGATAGAGGTGGTCAAGTCATAATTTCCAAAATTGTATTTGTCTCTGAGATTATTTTGGCATAATTTAAGTGTTTTGGATCATTTTGTTGAAAGGTCAATTTTTTTTTTTTCCTAATTATGCATAAACCACATGGTATAGCATCTCTGCAAAATTGAATGATATTGTTCTTTTTTTCATGATTTCTTTGACCTGATTCGAATCTCCAGCACTCTCTCCACCAAAATACTTCTATGCCATAACATAGCCACCGCTATGCTTAATTGTTAGAACTACACATTCATCATTCAGTCTTTATCCTGGTTTTTTTTTTCTCACACATACATTTTTCTTATGACCAAAAAGTTCAAATTTGGTCTCCTCTATCCACAAGATATTTTGCCACTCATTCAAAGTTCAGTTCTTATGCTGATTTTTGTGTCTATTCACCTTCTATAACAGGAATTTATTGATGACTATGCACCCACTGAGCCCTGCTGATTTAAGTGATATTTTTTTCACAGTTGAGAGATACTGATTTATATTGAGATGAAATAAGTTCTGCTGTCAATATTGGAGCAGTTTTCCTTTTATTTCTTTTGCTCTCATTCATCAAGTGTTTATCTTCAGCAGCAGTTGTCACTTTTGGTGCTCTACTTGTTTCTAGCTGTCTTTGTAACACATCACTCAATAAGTCCTGAGTCTGACATACAGATGGTGCCACTAATAAAAAAATTCTTATGATTTTTATAAAGTCAGTCAGTCAAATGCCATATGTGATACACGTTTGGGCGATCATGTCTCGAAAGAGACATGACTGACTGGGCAGATTATTATCCCACAGTAGGTTGCCATTGCTTTCTGCGGAAGACTGGTTGCCAGCCAAGGCTATAGAACCCAATCTGTCCTGCTATTTAACCCATAACTGGAAGGAAGAGACGGATTAATACCTTTCCCAAGGGTATTTGCACGTAAGTGAATACAATGGATCCAGCTGGAATTCAAACTTGGCTCCCCGGTTTCTCGTTCCGAGCCTTTATCCACTATACCACAACGCACATCCTCAAATGGCACATGGCACGTGACAAAATTTGGACCCGATTGGATTATTAGTTTACAAATTACAATTATTTAAGTGAAGCTACTGTTGCAAATTTTCAAAACAATGGAAAAATCTGAATTTTGCATGTTGATAACGCATTGTTTTGTGATAGGGAAAAAATACTATCCATACAAGGCAATGACTTGATAAGTGTTATATAGACTCTGTGCTGTTGGAAACAAAAGTTAAGAGGTGGTATGCTGACTTTAAACGTGGTCATACAGACAAAAAAGATGCTGAATGCTCAGGTCGCCCGGAATCAGCAGTTGTCCCAGGAAACCAAAAAAAAAAAAAAATCCACAAACTCGTTTTGGCTGATTATAAATTGAAATTGTACAAGATATCAGAAGTTGAACATATCATAAGGCAGTGTTTTCACCATTTGCATGAACATTTGTCAATAAGAAAGCTGTGTTCAAAGTGGGTGCTGTGTTTGCTCACAGTTGATCAAAAACAACAATGCATTAATGATTTAGTGCATTGTTTGCAACTGTTTCAACACAAGGAGATTTTGCATAAATATATGACAATGGATGAAATATGAATTCACCACTTCATTCCGGAGTCAGATCAGCAGTGAGCTGAGTAGACAGCAGCAGATAAAAATCATCCAAAGTGACCAAAGGCACAAACATCAACAGGCAAGGTTTTGGCTTCCTTATTTTGGGATGCACAGGGTATTTCAGTCATCAATTACCTTGAGAAAGGAAGAACCCTCAATAGCGAATATTATATAGCATTATTGGTGCGTTTGAAGGAAGAAATCGCCAAAAATCAGCCGCAAATGAAGAAAAAAAATGATCTTTCACTAAGACAACACACCATGTCACAAGTCAATTTCAATGATGGCAAAACTACATGAATCGCACTTTGAATTGCTTCCACATCCACCCTATTCTCCAGATCTGGACTCTACTGGCTATTTGCAGACCGCGAAAGACTGCTCCAGAGAAAGAGATTTAGCTCCAATGAAGAAGTGATATTGGAAACTGAAGCGTATTTTCAGGCCAAAGACAAATTGTTTTACAAAAAAGGCATCAAATTGTTGGGGAAGCATTGGAATCAGTGTATCACTCTAGGAGACTGTCAAATTGCGCTTAAAAGTTGTTTTATTAGTTAGGCCTGGGATTTATTGAGTGATGTCCAAATGTATATTACACACCCACATCTATTGAACAGGTTAAGAGGCTCATCCCTTGTTCCCTGTTTAGGTTGTGGTTTCCGGCTTTATCTTTTCCAATCTTTTTCACTATTACGTAGCCCCCTGCACACCAGTGGCATTACCGCCTTGCTCGGGGTGATACGATTAAAAAAAAAAAAATCTTCTACTTCTTGCCAATTTGTCTTTCAGAGTTGCCTTCTTTGAATAAAATTAAATCTTTGCCCTTATCTGTCTTTAGTTGCTTTGATTTTGCCATTTTTGTGCAAATTACATATGAAGATACTATCGTAGTATCATTTGTTTTTCTTCAAACAGAGCCTGCTACATATGTTTTCGTTACAACATTAGTCAATACTGAATAACATTTATAGCCTGTATTAATATTTAATCTAGTTAAATAGTATACTTAGTGGTTGATGGTGAAAAACATTGTTTTACAGACAAAATATTCCTAGTTTAGCAAAATGTATTGTGGACAGATGAATCCAAATTTGCACTTTTTGGTTGTAAATGGAGCTTGGAGAAAGAATGAAAACTAAAAGCTACTACACTTTAGGTACTGTAATTTTATCTTTTACTTTATAAAAATATCTTATTTTAAGGTATTTTTTTTAAAGAAATGCAGGGTAGCTCCAAATTTTTTGAGTGTAGTGTGTCTCTCTCTCTCTCTCTCTCTCTCTCTATATATATATATATATATATATATATATAGCGTATTCAGGCAGCAGATAATATTCTAAACATATACTGTTAAATATAAGAGACAATGGCTTTAATTTCAGGTGAAAATAAAGACAAAAATTCTCCAACATTTAGATATTTTTTTAAAATAAACAACACTTACACTATTGCAAGCAAATACATAATAATTACAAACAAGAAGAAAAAAACTCTCAAAAAAAATAATACATAGAAATGTTAAACCAATAAATAATAATAATCAAATTAATCTCATCATATATTATAAGGAATTTAAAACAATTGACCTCATAGTCTCTAATAACCCTACAGACACACAACTAAATCCTTTACAGAAAACCAATGTAGTGTATCAATTTACATGCCTGTTCAGAGATTGTATCTCTGGTACTAATAATAAACCCACTACATATATTGGTTTTACTACAACCACACACTCCTGTAGACTTACCTTGTCACCTTTCTGATCAATTAAACATCATTTCTTAGAAAAACATAGTCATGTAAGTAATATCTGATAGATTTTAGTCAACAATATAATAATGCTCACTCATACACACAGTAAAAAGAAACTTCAGATATTGGAGGCCATCTACATTAAATTAAAACAACCCACACTTAATAAAATCATGTTTAAATCTGGTCATAACACGTTACATTGCATTTAAATATATGGTTCTGTTAACATTTCAAGCCCTCACATGGTGTGACGTCATAGAACTGCATTACAAATTTACAAACTGCTATTTGGTAACTGTTATCGTTGCTTAGCAAAGTTTTATGCCAACACAAGATAAAATCATCTTTGATGGTGAATGTTTTTATGTTAACATCCCTGTAACCTCTCTGAATATGGCTCATGTGAGCCGAAAGCTTAGAACCAACATTAAAAATTGTCCAAATGTTGGAGAATTTTTGTCCTTATTTTCACCTGAAATTAAAGCCAAAATACGATGTTTAGAATGAATGGCTCATGATTAAACATAATAAAGATTCATTTTCTCTTATATTTAACAATATATATATATATATATATATATATATATATATATAATTCCTTAGTTTTTGGTCATAATAAAATTAGACCAGTACACATTTGTATTAAAGTGTTCAATACATTTATATTGTAGAACTTTTGAATATCCTTCATTTGTAATTAGTTATTACCTGACCTAGGTTTCTACTATGTGGTGTCTTCAGGCGATTTGCAATAACTGATTTTATCATTTACTGTTTTTTAAGAACGCTCACATAACAGTGATTTTTTTTTTTTTTTTTTTTTTTTTTTTTTTTTTTTTGAATGCTCACATGACTGGGAATTTTTAACACAATCTTTAAAATTACAAGAAGTAACTTTTTCATCCATGGTTGTATGAACCTAATTACATTACAAAGCAAAATTACATGACTGAAATGGTCAAAACTGAATATATTTGGGATCAACCAAAGACCTCTTTAAGACCAGGTGGTTTAATCACAGGTCTACATTTAAAATGGAAAACTTTAAAAATTGTACAAAATTGGCTAGTCATGTGTGGGAATTGAAATTAAAATATAGAAAAGACCCAGACATAACGTGGAGTATAATGAAAACAGCCAAGCCTTACAACGGTGGCAAAATTTGTAGACTGTGCCAGGAAGAAAAGTTAGTGATTATGCTATTCCCAAACAAAAATGAATGATTGAATGAAAGAACAGAAATCATGACTAAATGTAACCATACCAAAAAGTACCTATTAGGTTCATATAACCATGGATGAAAACGTTATAATTTCTTGTAATTTTAAAAAATTGCATGTTTAAAAGTTCCCTGTCACATGAGCATTCAAAAAGATCAGTTACATGAGTATCCTTTAAAAAAAAAAAAAAAATCCTGGTAAAATCAGATACTGCAAATCGCCTGAGATATCTATCTCTCTCTCTCTCTCTCTCTCTCTATATATATATATATATATATATATATATATATTTTACTTCAAATGTTATTTTTAGTAAACACCTGTATTTGAGTATATGCTCCATTTATTTAAACAGTGTTTATTTCATCTACCAGCCTGCACATGCAAGATAACATTAATAAAAAAATGTGCCCTTTGACATGATTTGAACCTGCTCCCTACTGAGGTTGCAGGAGAAACAACAGTCTGATCCGGTATGCTTTGACTGCATGGATACAGAGACTTTCATAATCAAGCAAGGTTCTATTTGCCTTAAAACACATTCACTTGTGTAGATTTTCTTGAAAGCCATATATACTCAGTTTTATATCTCAAGCATAAAGCAATTTCTAAAGAATTGGTGGATTTTATTCTGCTCAAATATGACTATCTACTAAAAATAACAGTTCAAATAATAATGTGTGATTTTAAAAAATAATTTCCATTGTTTATGTTTTAGATACAAAACTAAGTAAATATGGCTTTTGAGAAAATCTGCATGGATGAATGTGCTTGTTTGATCATGAAGCTTCCTATATCTGAATGATCAAAGCACACCAAGCCAGATAGCGGTTTCTCTTGCAAAGAGAGACGTGATTTTCTTTGTTCTTCTTGAGTGTGCAGGTCTGTAGACAAAATATTGTTTAAATAAACAGAGCATCTACTCAAATATTGGGTATCTACTAAAATTTGGTTTGAAATAATGAAAATGTTGAATTAAAAAAAATAATTCTTTAGCAGTACACTGGCACTTTAATCTAAAATGGTAAATATGATAAATGCATTAGCCTTGTTTTTATCCTTTTATTTTTTCTAACTTATTTGAATCAATAAGTTGTTGTATAGCCTATCAGCCAATATTCACTTAAATGCTTGACTTATGTACCTCATAACAATGCATTAAGAATTTTAATATTTTTTACTAATTTGTTTTATGCATATATTCAAGAGATCTAATGATAGGAATTGTTTATACACTCTTTAAATTGATGATATTATTTGACAGTCAATTCTTGTAATCTTTTATAATAACTAAAATGTCCTGTTTTAACGAGTATAATGAACAGTAGTTACTACATTTATATTCTATAAGCATTTTATTATTTTTACAACTACATATAATTTTAAAAGAAATATATTTTCTGATGTGTAATAATTATGGAAGAATACCTATTAAAAAACTCTGGTTGATACCACTAGCTTATTGTAGACTGACAATATGTTCATTATACCATTAGGTTAGTATTAATGACAGTTATCCATTCCCTTTCTGGTAACTACAATGTAACATCCACATACTGCTCTACTCTTTTCAACAATTTAATTGAAATTATAGTTAATATGAAGAATTGAATAGTTATTTCCATTTCAATTCAACTCTTTTAGTCTAACCATTATCTTCCCTATCATAAACTTGTATAGTTTGTAACTTTTAAAAAGATTTAATTAAAAAAAAAAAAAAAAAAAATGAATAAAATAATTATCAATTTCCATAATTTTCTGTTTTTTTTTTTATACTTGTTATATTCCTGATATATATAGTGGAAAATTACTTTTTAATCGATACTCATATTTGAGTAGATATTCTATTTCTAAATAAACAATGTGTGCACATATATATATATATATTTCTACTGGCCTGATTATTTATTCTGTTAGGATTTGAACATGCAACCACTAACAACATAAGGGAAGCCACCAACTGATCTGGTGCATCTTAGACCACTTGACCATAAATGATTTCATGGTCTAAATGAAGACAAATCAACCCTTATATACACAATTTTCAATTTCACGTAAGTAATCATATCTGCTCTGAAATGTATCATAATGTAAACAATGTTACAGAAGGTTCTGGAGATTAACAAAATGAAATAAACAATTGATATATTTAACTTATTTGCTTGAACATTATTTTTAATCGATACTCATATTTGAGTAGATATTCTGTTTTTAATTAAAGAGTATATATATATATATATATATATATATAACTACCTAGGTAGGTTCGTCTGGCTCATTAGGTGTTATCTATTTTTTTTGCTCTACCTCTGTATTGAGCACTTTCTGCTAGATGATCACTCGTATCAGGGTTTTTCTTTGGGTTTCGTGCTGTTCTCAGTCCCAACACTTTCGACTGACGTTCATGTACTAAGCTCTTTCTTTTTTTTAAAATCATTTTTTTCCTTCCATCAAAAGTTTTTGAGGAAGGTTTTTGACACGAGTATAATTATAATCTCGTTTTTATCTTTTTATCTATATATATATATATATATATATATATATATATATATATAAGCCTGATTATTTATGAGAAATTTTTTTAGGAAAATGTGTGCGATTTGTTGGGATTCGAACCTGCGACCCCTAACAACAGAGGAAACCACCAAATGATCTAAAAAATAATGTCAAACATTTTGTTAATTTCTGGAACTTTCTGTAACATTGTGCTTACATTATGATACACTTCAGAGCAGAGATGATTATTTACGAGAAATTGAAAATTGTGGGTGAAAATGCTTGATTTGTTTTTGTTTACACTGTGGAATCATTCATGGTTGAGTGGTCTAAGACACACCAGATCCCTACACACACACACACACACACACACACACACACACACACAATTTCATAAAATTTCAAGAAATTAAATTCTATTTCGAAAATTTGTTTTATTAGTTAAATGCAGGACTCTTTCAGGAATGTGAATGATCTTTTTCTTTTTTTTTTTAAACAAACAATTAGCCTTTTATCCAAATAATGAATTTTTACAAGAATTGTTTTCATTTTTTTCTTTTTTTAATTAAAATAAGTTTCAAAAATATTTTTAAAATTCTTCAAGCCTTTTTGTGGTTAGGTTATTAAGTGAGGACTATATTTACTTAAAGGAAATTGAAAAGCTTAATGCAAATCTTCAAACCAAAAGATTTTTAAAGTAATTAAAAAATTTTTATGCATAGGAAGGTTGTTTTTTTTTAAGTATGGTATTTCATTAAAAAGTCAGATGTTTCACAGTTTCTTCCCCTTACAGGAAAAAAATTGGAACAATTATGTCAATTCTGATCAATTGTACTTAGCTTATCAACACATCTAGCTGTCATCAATCACTTTACGCATCAGAAGGATATTACCTGATTAAGAAATACTTTTATTCTAAATTTCATGCTATAAACAAATATTTGTTTCAAATCAGATTAATTTAACTTCAAATTTTCTAATTTTCCCAAATCACAGATGTATATTTTATTTTTGCAAGATTTTTAAAACTGAGAAGCAACTTTCATTTATAAACCTGTCAAAATGAATGAAAAAAAAAAACTTTTGAAAAAAAAAGTTGAAATTCCAACAACTATTTGAAATACACTAGAGTATTTTGCTTACTGGAAATAGTAAATTTAATCATTTAACTTTCATTTAAAGCTAAGATGAAAGCTTTGAGAAAGCTTTTTTATTTTAGAAAATTCACTTTAAACTTATGTATCAAAAATGAGTGGAGGTACCTATAAATTGAGGTGGTAAGAAATGGATTCATCCTTTTCCTAATAGTATTAGTGCAAAATAAACACAATAGACTGCTAGAATTTGAACTTGGCTCACTAATTAATTTTTTTTTAAATCAGTAACTATTATATTGCTTAATTAATTATTACTAATTATCAATTTATTCTTCATATCTTTCACTTGAAGATATGAGCAATAAAATAGTTAGAAGGAAATTTTATTTTCTTGTATGTGTATGAATATAATTTTAGCTCTCAAAAAAAAAGTTAATGTGCTTTGTCATCTGGTTTAAACATTGTCTGAAAAAGATACGTAGGCCCGCTATTTTTAGTATATGTTTGGATGCAGTTAAAGGTCTCTTGCATGTGTGTGTACACACACACACACACACACACACACACACACACAATTTCTTTTTTATTTAGATTTTAAAATTCTATCCTTTAATATCTTAAAAGAAATGTTCTTACTGCTTAAATGTGTTATAACTTGCTTTCTAGCAGTTATATCTTGCTAAGGGTACTTGCTGTGACATCTGTTAGAAAAATTGTAGACTGACTCCAATTGAATATTTTTAGACTCATTGGAGATTTTAAGTATCTAGACTAGTTCATTTGTTTCACTAGTGGTGTGTTATTTACTACCTTATGTTTTTATTAGTAAATATTTTATTTATTAGTATTCACTTCCTCCTATTTCTGGCGAGTTCGCCAATGTACTGAATTTTATGTTTTTCACATTCAGGGTCAACCTAGTTTTTTGTATGTTTCATTTTCAGGAAATTGTATTTGTATATTTAATGAATTCTTTGGGTATAGGTACATCAAAAATATCATACAGTACTTGCATAAGTTCTTCCTTTCTTGTGAGCCCCTTCTTCAGTAAACCTTTTCTTTAACTGATTGTCTTGTCTTTTGTGTCTCCATTTTTTCCTTTTGCCATGTATATCATTTTACTAATTTGTGATATTATTATGCCATCTTCCCACATTTCTTTTTCATTTTTATTATATACTCAGAAAAACACCTTTTCACTAATTTTGAAAAATTTAGTTTCTTTTTTGTTATCTATTGGTGTTCTTTTTTGAGCTGGTAACAATTTGTTGAATATTGATTCAATTTTTCTTGCATACAATAATCTGTCGGTGACATGCCTGACAGTATATAGGAATTTGACATTAACTGGTATACTTTCAAAAATTTTTGTAGTGCTTTTTCGCTTTCTTTTTTATTACTTTTTTTTTTTTTTTCAAAGATCTCTTAAAAGTACACAAACTGTACAGCTTGTCCATTTGACCTTGGATGATCTGGCAGCATAGTAGGATGTTCATTCAAGAACATTTTTTTGAAAATCTTTAAATTCGTGGGTAGAGAATTGTATACTATTATCCAAGATTATGGTATCTGGAATGACATATCTTGCAAACAGTTTATGTGAAAAATTAATTGTAATCATGGAACTTTTTTTAATTTTTTGCACTTAAAAAAATTCAGACCCCTAGTAAAACTTTCTACTATCACAAGATAATGTTATCTGTTTATTGGACCTGTGTAATCTGTGTAGTTTTGGTCTTGACCACAGATTTTTTTCTTTAGCTAAGGTTGTAATTTCATGGTAGCAAATTTTTCTGCCAGTGCACAACCTCTGCAGGCTTCAACTACTTTTTCAATGTCTTGATCTATTTTGGTCTAGTATACCTAGCTTCTCATAAGAGATTTCACCCCTGAAATTCCTAGATGTTCACTCTGAAATTCATTTAATATTCTTTTGTAATATATCTGATATTACTGCTCTTTGTGCAAACATCAGTACTCCATCAAGTAAGTGTTCGAGTCTGGATTGCATTCTTTCTTCCTTTTATTTTTTTATTTTTTTTACTTTTGCAATAAACATGTCTCGTTCTGCTTTTATTTTTCAGGGTAAGTAATAATTCGCATACAACATTGTATAAAATATATTTAATTTCTATTTTACTTTTTAATGCTACAATAACAGTGTCCTCAAATGGTTCAGTATTATTTAGTATCAACCTTGATAACCCATCTGCATGTTCTACTTTGGAATATTGTGAGCTAATGATAAATCCGACATTAGTATTTTTTTATTTCTCTGAACTCCTGACACTTTTCAATCCAGTTCCACTTTACACTTTTTTTAAGTAAATTGTTCAGTATAGCTCTCAAATTCTGCATATTAGGTATATAAATTTGATAATAGTTTGCTAGTCCCAGGAATACGTGTAACATTTGTTGGGAGAGGCATATTCTTAATTGTACTTGTCCTTGACAGAAAACAATTCACACTTTTACTCACAGTTTGAACCTGTTCTCTTGTATTTTTAAAAAGCTGTTTTCAAATGCTTGATATATTGTTCCTTAGATACATTTTTAATTAATATATCACCCAGATAAACAACTGCAAAATCACAGTCTGCAAGCATGGTATCCAGATCTTGTTGAAATGTAGTTGGAGCCACTTCTTTTTTTTTTCTTTTTTTGTTCTTGAAACTTTACTTTGATTTTGGGACACCAACCTAACTCATTTAGCAGAGCATCCGGAAAACATTTTTTTCAATTCTTCCTTTAAATTTTCGTTCTGATTATTTAAACTGGCTGCTTGTTCACTTACATTTTTTTTATAGGTAAGTTCCATAGCTCAAATAATTCCATCTAGTCGGTACTGAATAAATTTGTATTTTTTAACATGTAAGCCTTAGCTTTTACACACTTGTTACAAAATAGACATTACAAGTCATTTTGCTGATAAAATATAATTTCTTACCTGATACACTTAATTATTGCCAGTGTCCAGTTACATTTTCACAGCCACATTATTTATTTTCACATTCACAAATTTTCTTTCGTTTTCTGTGATTATTTTTTCTGTCACAACACTGTGTACAAAACTTTTTATGTCCTGGTTTTCTTGTAGCATTTCGAATTCTTAAAAGGACAGTCATCTCTGAGATGTAACCTTCCCTATCTGAAACAAGGATTAATTTTCCTTTTTGCACACTTTTCTTTTTGTTTGTATATATACACATTCTTTTTCTTCAATTTCTTCAGCATTGCATTTAAGATTTAGGATTCTCTGACATTCGTCCAGTATTTCTTATAGTGTAAGTTTATTATCCTGTTCAAGTTTGTTATAATTCTTACTCTTGCATCTGTTGTCTTTTTTTTCACTATTAACCATTTAAACATATCCAAGGTTAGTTCATTTAATTGGAATATTTCACACTCCTTGTTAATGATTTCAGTATATGTGACAAAATCTTTCTCTTTTTTTCTTTCATCAGATTCATACATTTCCAACAAGTATTAAATAAGAAGCTTTTCTCACTGCATAATTTTTGTCAGGAAATTTACTGTTTCCTCGAAACAAATTCCTCCTGGTTTTTTGGTAGTTCAAAATTACAGTATTTTTCATGTTCTATCAATACTTTCTCAACAAAAATTTACTTTTTTTTCTTGTCACTGCATTTTTCTCTGAAAATTTGCTTGTGTCTTCAAAAATAAGCAGAAAAGGTAATTTCATCATCTGGATTGTATGTAAATTTAGATATGGCATTTGCCACATCATTATGAGTGAAAGAACTAGAAGAATGTTTGGTTTTCTTTCATATTATTTCCATTAACTTTTGTTGCTGTTTCTGGAGTTCCAACAACTGTTGTAGTTGTTGAATTTTTACCACATTAGTTAATATTTCCTCCATATTTGAAGATTTTTTTTTCTTTCCAATACACACCAAAAAGAAAAAATTAAACTGTGGTTCAAAATTCTCATCATCACTGGTATTCTGTGTGCTGAAGCAACAAGTATTTATTTTTTTCCTTATTTGTTCTACTCAGTATGAGTTTCAATATTCTCACCACTCCTGTTATAACTCATATGAGTTTTGATTCCTTGTTACTACTGCTATAACTTGCTTTCTTGCTATTATAATATTAAATCTTGCTTAGGCTACTCTCAATGATGTCTGTTAGAAAAAAAATCTCTAGACTGACTCAAATGGACTTTTCTAGACTCACCAGAATTCTTTAAAGGTCTAGACTAATCCTTTTATGCCACTGGGGTGGAGGGTATTTACTCCACAACAAAATGATTCTTAATTGAAATTCATATGGGGCAAACATAAAAAAAACTATTTAGAATTTTTTGGCCTTCAATTGCAAACTTTCTTGCTTGTAATGTTTTTATTTGTGTGTGTGTGTGTTGTTTTTTTATCCCCTTTTAAAAATGTGCAAGTTACATCATTGTATATGTTCAAGGGAAGCAAATTAAGTAACATTTTTGCTCATGTGCGTAGGAAGTGATAAACAAATAATTATATTTTGTCATGCATTTAGCATTATTAAATATTAAATAATGAAAAGGAAATTTTGAAAGATAAGTAAATTAACTTAGTGTTATAATCATTTTATTTATAATTTCTATTAAATGTGTCTTATTTCTACTTAGAATTATAAATTGCAATTATGTCACGATAATTTTCATAAATATAAAACAGATACAGCATTTATGTATACTATGGGAATTTTTGTAAAATAACATTGTAACATTTTTTTCAAAATGAAGTAATTATTTTAATGATTTTATCAAAATTAATATGTATGCATTATTTAAATTTCTATTTATCACAACACTCACAAATTATTTAACCATTTGTTTAGCATTATGAACATTTTCATGTTAGCTCATATTTAATTAACAAAAGCTAAATGTCAGTTCTTAAAATTTCATGTGAAAACCTTAACTTTTTATGAATAGAAACCAATTTGTGTATTGCTAACTCATTGTAAAATATGTGTTATTCACACAGTATATTTAAACCTTCCCACACTATTTATAAAGAATGTAATTTCTTTAATATGTAAATGTCTCACCAATCATTTTTTATTCTTAATACTAAAGCATTCATTACTGGGGATATTATTTTAATCCCAAAGATTTTGACCTATTTATTTACCTGCTGTGTAATAATTTTTACATGGAAATTATTCCTCTTTTTTCTTTTTTTTTTTTCTTTTTTTTTTTTTGTGTTAAGGAATTTCAGTTAAACACCTTCACTCAATAGAATAGATTTTCAAAAAAGTAAGAATAAGCTAAAACATGCAAATCATCTAATTTTTAGCTTATGTATTTTGCATTTGCATCATCAAATTGCAGATTATTCTTAATTGTAGCCAGATTCTTTTCATTGCAGTTATTTGTTCTCCCCAGTTTATAATTCTATTCATAAACTACATTAACATGTTTGTTACAGTTGTGAACAATGATTAATAGCTTCTTTTGTATGAGAGCTAGCTTTAGTTTTATTATGAGCTATTGAATTCAGAAAGTAAATAGGCTTGGGTTATTGATTTCACTATATTAAAAATTCTTTTTAAAAAATGTCATTTTGTTACCCAAATCATATTTTAATTTAGGTTAGATGGATTTACTTTTTAAATGTTCAGATTGAGGCAAAGAACATGTTGCTATTTCATAGAATAGAAAATCCTTAAAATTTAAACTACATGCACAGAAATAATGCAAATTGCTTTTTACTTTCTTTTTTTCCTTTTCTACTTTTTCTGCTTCTGTTACCTTTTTTTTCTGTTCTTTTTCTCTTTCCTTTTTACCTTTTCTCTTTTTCCTCCTTCTTTTCTCTTTTTCTTTTTTTCCTTCTTTTCTCTTTTTCCTCCTTCTTTTCTCTTTTTTTTTCTTTTTTAAATAGAATAAACTATATTATATTTTTGGCATTAAGTTTCTCAATGGCTTTTACTTAATCTAATTTCACAATTTTAAAATTATCTCAGGAAGTAAGTTTTAAAATATAAGTTTTTTAAGTAAATTAATGTTATACATTAATAATTTATAGAGCAAAACTACAAATTCTTGAAAAGCTGTTCATTATTCACTTGTTATCACAAAGTCTACCATGTGACAAATACACCCATACCACTTTAGTAACAGACTTAAAACAGGTTGGAATACAATGAGCTACATTGTGAGAAACACCTATTGTCCAAATTATTCAATATTTAAATAAAACTCTGTCACAAATGCTTGCATTAATTCCTTATCAACGAGAATTCGGTACACTGCATATAAATTAAGTGCTGAAAACTCCTTAAACAAATTTTGAGCTAAAAAGGTTCTGTATTAATCATGAAATATAATTTTTCTACTGCCAGAAATGTTTGTTGATTAATGCTAAAATGACTAAAACTAAGGTGGTGGTGATAGAATATAGTAAAGTCAGTATCTGGAATAAGTCAAAATCTTGCATTGTACAAGAGGGTGCTGAAATATTTTGATCAAGTGATTCCAAAATATATTCTGAGATTTGAGACATGGGTCAGCTGAGGACTTGGTCCAAATGCAGCTATTAAAATACAACCAAGAAGATTGTGTTTTTTTTATATCCATCTCTTACCAGAATCTACTGTTCAGTATGAGAAAGAATGGTTTTACATATTTGTTTAATATTGAACAGGAGTAGAGGTTTATCACCAGTTTCCTGTTTAGGATTGGGTTTCCAATTCCCTCTAAAGTTTTCTCATTTTCTTTCACTACCAGTAGCATCTTGGTGGTATTATATGCTTGCTTGTGGTGAATTGATTAAAAAAAATAATCCTGAACTTAGCAGGGTTACAAAACAACTAGTATATATTTAAAAATGAATTGTAACCATTTTTTTTAGAAACAAATCAGCATCTGTTATGGAATTTTGATTTAAAAACATTTTTTTTAAATGCTTGTTTCTTGTAAACTGATGAGTTTAATTGAATAAGACAGTTTCAGTTGCTCACATATTTTATTTCAATGTTTTATTATCTACAACTATACTTTTTAATTGAATCATGTACATTATAATTAGGCAATTTAAAAAAAAATGTACCTGAAAGTAAATTTCATTGTTCAAACTGATTCTTTCTTTAAGTATATAGTGGTTTTAGCACTAATCTAACTAGAAGCATCAGTTAACATAAAAACCAAATACAAATGAGATGTTCAATCTGTTAATATAAATTATAATCTAACAATATATATATTGATACTTTCTTATAAAGCCATTAAACACCTTGCTCTTTATTGGTAATGGATTTGGATTTTCTTTCTAGCCTTGACAAATGTTTGTGCAAGTAGTGATTTACCTTTGACTGGTATTTTTCTTGCTTGTGTTAGCTAAAAATATCAAGTTGTTGACATAGTAACTTAGCATTGATGTACTAAGAATATTGCTTGCTTGTGATTCAAATGCCCGTAGTTTTGAATTTATCATTTTTACTACTTATCCTAGTAGACAATACTTAAGAGTTTACATATTTTCAAATATTTAAACATAACAATAAAGTTTGAATCCAGTAAATCCACTACATTAGACCATATCACATCTTATTTTAATTCCTGTATGTTATCAAATACTGTAATTTTTATTTTAAAATAACTTCACATAGTGCAAAAGATTATCTGACTAGATCAATATATAATCCTTACACTCTTCATTCAGCATCAGAATATTAATCCTCTGATGATGTTTTGCTGTCTGCATTCTTTCTTAATGATTTATTTTTATATCTTTGCTAGAAAGCCAAGATAAGTTCTCATTTACATTCTTGCCTTCAGGGTCTAATTTTAACTCAAGTTCTCAATAAATCTCTATTTTTCCCCCTTGTATAAACTTCAGTGAAGGCAAATGTGTTGCTTGTCATGATTGTTTATTCAGCACTTTACAAAAAATCAATTGATCTTTTAATTAGTGATGGCGAAGTTTATGTAGATAATTCTGATCCCTTTATTTAACTTGACTTTCTAGTGTTCATAACCATCCAATTTTTATGTTAGCTTAAAAATTGGTGTAAATGGTAATATTTTAACATTTTTTTTCTTTCTGTTTTATCTCTATTTAATTTTGATTCAACTTGTACATTTTAATCTGATGTCTTTGGAGCTTTTAAGATTATCTTAAAAGCTAATTTATTTTTTATGTTTGAGTTGATTACCTTATATTTTTATTTGGATATTATTTTGTAATATTTAATTTTCTTATGAACTTGAAAAGTTGTTAACATTATTATTTGAGTAGCTATAATTAAATTTCTGTTCTAATTAATACATGTGCTTTTGAGTTTATGGGTAATTTTAACAGGTCATTTTTATCTTAGTTTTAGAGAAAGTGTTTCTTTCGAAGGATATAAATTACAATATCGGTAAGATATGTAAATATATTTAGTGTTTAAATTTTTTTTTTTTTTTTTTTAGTGATTGTTATTTTTCTTTAACTCTTATGAATGTACACAAATTCTAGCAAGTAAATCTGAGTGTTCAAACTTGAACTGTAAAAAGCATTCTTAAATTTAAAAGAAAGTTTGAGTTAATTTTGGCCTTGCTTTAAAACATTAAATTATAAAATGAATTAAAATGACTTTTTTACATATTTTTTAAAAATTTTCTTTTATTTTTTTCCCTCTTCCTCTCTAGGTCAAGTACAACGCTGTGTTATGATTCAGAAAGATGAGAAGGGATATGGACTTACAGTGAGTGGAGATAATCCAGTGTTTGTCCAGTCTGTCAAACCAGGTAAAATATCTTATTTTTCATTTTCATTCAAATTAATCTCATCTAGTTAGCTGTTGTGGAATTATATTTTGCACAGATTCATTTTAGTAGTTATACTCACAAAATTTTGGACAGTGTATTCTCCAATTTTCTTCTGGTGTATGACATAATAGGTAACCTTCTTGGAATTTTGAACTGAACCCTTTATTCAATCCGTGGAGTATAATGTTCTTATTTTACTGTCCATGCTTAGAGGTATCAGTTCATTCTTTCTATTTTTTTTCACCTTTTTATCACTTATCTATTTCTTCTGGTGAACCAGAGTATGACTTCACAACCCAGAGATTGAACTCACACTGGTCAGGAAAACAGATATGCTTTAATTAACTAATTACAGAATTACTGCAAAAATTCAAAGCATTAGAAGTGAGAAACTACAGAACCTCCTTAAGCATCTCTTACAGACAGCATCACAAATGATACAGTGTGAGACACTATCAAACAAAAGACAGGCCCATTGTGAAATCTCATAACCATTGTCAAGGACAGAAAGTTGAAATGGTATGGCCATGTTATTAGAGCCAACAAACTTTCTACTGCCATCCTACAAGGTACCACCACCTTAGTCAAAAGAAGAGGCACAGAAGAAAACAAAAATGGTCTGAGATTTAGACATTGGCACACAACACCCGAGAGAGATCTGGTCATGTACTCACTGCACAGCAACCTTATGACCACACCAAGTTATTGATGGTGATTAATCTATTAGACCATGCATCTCTTGGATAATCCAGTAGTGTAATTTTTTGAAGTTTTAACCTTCTGTCAGTATTCAGGTGGTGGAATATTTTAGTTTTCTTGATCAAATGATGTTCTTTTGTTAGGTCTGTTGAGAAGGTTGTCAAAGCCTAACATATGTACTGATTCTTTCAAGTATCTTATCTTCTAGTGTTATTCCAAATATTATCTTGTCTTCATTCCCTTTTCCCTCTCTATATGATTAGCTGTGTGTATTTCTCTCTCTTTCACTGGACTACAGCTTTTCCATGTTCTTTTTACCCCTACTTTTGGTGAGTGGATAATTTCCTTCTTGTATTCCTTACCACTAGATGTACATTGTGGTGTAGTGGATATCGGCTTGGAACAGAGAGCCGAGTTTGAATTCCAGTTGAATACGTTGTATTCACTTATGCACAAATATCCTTTGGAAAGGCAGTAATCCGTCACTTCTTCTTCCAGCTATGAGTTAAATAGCAGGACAGATTGTGTTCTATAGTCTTGGTTGGCAACCAGTCTAATGCAGAAAGTAATGGTGCCTACTGCAGGAAAATCTTCTACTCAGTTATGTCACTTTTAAGACATGATCACCTAAGTGTGTATCATGTATAGCACTTAACCAACTGATTCTTTACCATAACTACATTGAATGAATTACACAATTATCGGTCATATTCTCTTCTACATAAGCTTCGTTTTTGAGAGATATTTCTGAAGGTCTGAATTGATTTTAAATACTGTACTCGTGCAAATGGAAAGATATAATAATAATAATTCATCTAAAAAAGCCTGACTAATTCAGTGAGTGAATACCTAAGAAAATTCAGGTGGCATAACAGTTAATTGTATAAAAAATGGATTTGGCATGCTATGTTCAAATTCTGGTTAAGGCTGTTGTGCTGACTTTATATCAATGCCTCTAAGAAAGACATGTATTCGTCTCTTCAACCCTCCAGCTATGGGTAAAATAGTTGGGTAGATGAGGTTCTTTAGCTTTAAGGAAACCAAATGGCATATAGGGGACCAAATTCCTCAGAAGTGATCCCTTGCCCGGAATGGAATGACATAAGCAACAGGTGTCACCAGGCCATTTGCACCAAACGAAAAAAAACAAACTCTTGTTACATGAAACATTACAACCATGAGCAATTGTAGACAGCTAGAAAATGTAAAGTGGGAGATGATCAGATTAAACATCAACATTTTAGGTATATGTGAAATGATGTGGCTGAACAATGTTGACTTTGTCAGCAACAGCCACATAATTATATGTGCAGGCAGTGAAAATAACGAAAAAGGAGTTGGCTTGATATTAGATAAAGGCATGAAGAAATGCGTTCTGGAATACTGTCCGTTATCTGAAATAATTCTTGTGGTTAAACTGAAAGGGAAGCCCTTTAACATATTTATTATACTGGTATATGCAGTGACCGCACTAGGTGCAGAAAAAGTTTAACTTTTCTACTTCATGCTGGACAATGCCAAGCTCAGTACAAGTCACAAGAAATTAGGATTATCATGGTTGACCTGAATGCCAAAGTTGGCTGGAAGGAAAGTAGAAACAGTTGACAATTTTGAACTGGGGAAACTGCAATGGCCACAGAGAGAAATGGGTCTAATGGTGCGCAACGAATGACCAAGTAATAACCAACTCCTGGTTCCAAGAATACCCAGGACGTTTATGAACATGAAGCCCAGGAGGAGATATGCAAAACCAAATCAATTATATAACTATCAACAAGTGGTTCAGGAATGAAGTTCTCCACTGCAAAACCTATCCAAGTGCAAACTGCAAAAGTGAACACCTTCCAGTTATATGCAAACGAGGAATGAAACTTCAAAGATTCAAGAAGCCTAACACAGTACCCAGATTGCAATACTACAAACTCATGAATGACCCGAACTTACAGGAAAAATATACAGTGTGAAAAGAAAATAGGAAGGACAAATTGGAAACCGAAATTCTAAATGGGATGTAACTAAGAGAAGCTCTATAGTGACATCAACAAACAACATCATTCCAAAGGAAAACTGCCATAGGAGAAAAAAATAAGATCATCAATGAAATTCTTGACATGATGCAAAGGAGATGGAAAACAATGCCAAGATTGGAAACTTCACAAAGAAATTAGGAGCAAATACAGATAGTCAAAAGAAGACTGGCTCAATGACAAATGTGCAGAAATAGAAAGGAGATATGAATAAAAAAAAAACCCTACAGGAAAAAAGACATGCTTGACAACAGGATGCATAAAATTCAAGGACAGAGAGCTCATAATAGAGAAAGAAAAATATTTCAGTGATGGGATGAATATATCAAAGATTTTTTTCTACAGCAGGAGAGAGCAGCCAGCAATACACATAAATGCTGACAGTCCAGAAATATTAAAAACTGAAGTAGACCAAATTGAACAGAAACAAAGCAGTAGGACCAAATGGTATTGCAATATCTACACTGACCGCTTTAGAAGAGTTTGGCATAGGCAGAATTACAGAAATAAATGAAATCTACAACAGTAATGATATGCTGGAAGATTTAAGCAGATCACTTTTAATAGCACTTCCTAAGAAGCCAATTGCAAAGGAATGTTAACTCCAAGCAATCGGCTTAATGAGCTACATAACAAAACTTATCATTCAGATTCTGATGAATAGAGCGCACAGCAGAATCAGCCCAGATATAAGACAAAAACAGTGCAGGTTTGTCAAAGACACCAGAACAAGGAACATGATATTTATACTCAGAATGTTATCAGAAATAGCAATACAAATGCAGAAGAGTGTCTACCCGTTTTTTTATAGACTATGCAAAGGCGTTTGACAAAGTATGCCACAAAACCTTGTTAGAGATATTCAGTGACCTCAACATATTCAGGAAAGATATTAGAGTTACAATGAACCTATACTGGCAGCAAACCGCCTGTATATAGACAGAAAATTAATTCAGCAGTTTTATGAAAATAAAAAGAGGTATAAGACGAGGATGTGTCTTCTCACTTGGTCTCTTCAACATACACAATGAAATAATTCTGAGAGAGCTAGAATTTCTGCCAGGATTCTGTCATTAGTGACCACAATCTGAAGAATATAAGATATGCAGATGATACGGTACTGATAGCAGACACAAAAGAAAATACAGGACTTTCTACAGAATGTAGCAAGGAAAAAATGGGAGAAAGGGCTAAACATAATTTCAAGAAAACTGAATACATGGTCATCAACAAAAAGTGACCCCCCCGACCCCCCAAAAATTAAACGGGTGCAGAAATTTAGATACCTGGGAAGTGTTCTGACAGAGGATGGAAAGTGTGACACCGAGGTTCAAATGTGCATTGACATGGCCAAAGATGCCTTTCTAAAGCTAAGCAGAGTATTGAGAGAGGAAGATTTCATTTGAAATAAAGAAAAGAGTACTGGAAAGTTATGTGATATCTGTCCTCATGAATGTTGGGCAATCTCCTCAAAGATGAAGGAGAGGCACGAAGCAACAGAAATGTGGTCCTACAGAAGAATGCCATGGATTGAACATGTGAGCATCAATAAAGTTTTGGGGAGAATGCAAACAAAAATGAAACTTATAGTTGGTATCAGGAAAAGACAGCCGAGATTTCTGGGTCATGTAATGAGGAAGGAGGGTGTGAAGAATCTCATACTCACAGGACAGATAAAGGGAAAGAGAGACAGGGGAAAGCAGTGTGAGACATACTTGATGGGCTTGAACAAGTGGATTGCAGAGTGGGATTTGGGAGAGATACCAAGAGGACAAGGCATAGGGGCAAGTGGAAGTCCATGATTGCTTACATCCTGAAAGTACATGGTACATAAATAAGTTAATCAATGTTGGAAAAATACCCCTTAATTCAAAACCATGTAGAAAATAGCACAAAATCATTTCACTACCTTTTCCAATAACTGTCAGGACAGTTCAAATATTGAAGAAAAAGGATGCTGTGAAAAGCAATGATTGCTTACATTTTGAAGGTAAATGACATGAAAGATGTCCAACATAAAAAAAATATTTGTAGACTATTCCTTTCATTTCAAGTTTTCCTTTGTGGATCATAACTATATGTGCATAAGTTATTTTTTGAATGATTGCTGCCTAAATATACTGTGATTAGCTTATTTTCTATACTGAAAATAATGTAGAAATATTATGAATTTAACCTGGATTTTATTACTTGTAAAATCTTACATGCTTTATCTTTGTATTTTTCTTTTTTTTCCAAAATGTTTTGAAAAGATTTCAGACCCAATGAAAATAATTTCTCAATGAGATACAATCAATATATTTTAATATGCTTACATTGAAAAGTACATATCAATTATCAGTTATTAGAAGATTGAAAATCTGTGTTAAAATAATTTGCATGTTACAGGTAAAATGACTCGGTGAAATACTTTTTGCAACTGGAATTAATCAAGGTGATAACTATATAATAGGTATCACCTTGGGATTAATATAAATGGAGAATAATAAGAGGAGATAACTACTGTGAAAAATATAAACATCTTTTTACGTTGAAACAACATTGCATATCAGTTAAATAAATGGATTCCACTCATGAAAATTATTATTTTTATATCGTTGAATTCTATATGAATTGAAAAATTAATCGTAATTGTCAATTCATGAAGCTGTTTTCAAATAAAGAATAAATGTTTGTAGTTTATAAAACATCAACTATTTTGAAACACGTTTTAGAAATATTTATTTTGTTTTGTTTAAAATTCTTAAGAGATTTTAAGACTACATATAGCTTTATATTTAAGTAATTTTGTTTATTTTCAGTGGCTATAATTTTTAATGGTGTTTACTTCAGGCATAATAGCAAGTGGTGTCATACATTTTAATCAAAAGAATAGGTTTATTGGGATAAGGTATTCATTTTTAGATGAGTATATAATGATATTTGGATACTGATCAGTGAATTTGTATATACTAATAAATTTTACATTATTTAATGTTTAGTTGGAACGGAATGTTTTTATTTAGTATCTTTTCTATTCAAAATGAATTGACTAAGACTGCAAAGATATGAAAAATCTGTTTACTAACAAAAAACTTGACTGACTTCAGAACCCAGTGTTGTTTATTTATTTTTTATTTTTTTCTTATTTATCATGAAAATTGTATAATTTTCGGCTTCTGATTTTGAACGAATGGTTTTATTCAATTAAATTTCCATATGATTATAAGTTACTTCCCTTGTTCACTTATTTTAATTTTTGCTAGGTTATTTCCCCTACTTCATCTTTGGCTTGAAAATGATTTAAAATTTGTAATCCATCAGTTAATCTTAGTACCAAATATGTTATTGGAATTTTAGTTTTTAAAAATTTATTTCATTCATTGACTGCATTTTTATGTTAAATTTTGAATTGTCTAATTTTGATTATACAATTTTATACTTTTGTCATAATTTTTTACTATTTTTCAGCTGAGATATTACTAATTAATAGATTATGATCTCTTGCTTTAACATAAAAAATAATGGTTGGTGCCATATGTCATTTTACTGTATGAATTGTAATGTTTTTTAAATTTAAATTTTAAGTTTTTTCTTTTTGCAGATGGTGCAGCTGCCAGGGCAGGTGTACAGCAAGGAGACAAAATCATTAGAGTAAGTTAAATATTGTTGCCATTTTTATTATAATTATAATAATTATTGTCAGATTTGTAAGAATAGCAGATATGGAAAGGAAAATACAGGACTTCCTAAAGAAGGTAGCAAGTGAAAGTTAGGAGAAAGGGCTAAACTTCAAGAAAACTGAATGCATGGTCATAAGTAAAAAGAAGACCCCCCCCCCAAATCAAATGTTCTGACAGAAGATGGAAAGTGTGACACAGAGATACGAAGGTGCATTAGCACGGCCAAGGACACATTTCAAAAGCTAAGCAGAGTATTGAGAGACAGGAAGATTTCATCAAAGATTTCATCAAAGATTTCAAAATGGACAGTATCAGGGAGAAAATTTTAATTTTTATATAATAACATTTAAAAAAATAAATAAATAAAAGTAACATAATTAAAAATGACATTTCACCCAAAAAGAAAAAAAAAATATGTAAATTCTTATTTGATTTTTCATGAGGAATTGTCAGTATACTTGGAATTTATTCACACTATTGTTCTCATTTTTATTATTGATCTTATTGTAGACATGACATTTCAGTCAAGTACCCTCTGCCTAACTTCTTGTATCCATTATTTTGGTTGATAAATGGGATATCTCATGTAGACAGTGTTTGGTTGAAATGTTGTGTCAATAAAAACATCTGTAATAAAGATGAGAACAGTAGTTCAAATAAATCAAAATATAATTTAAATACTTAAATATATGTATTTTCAATAAGTTTCAAATAAGAGCTTTTCAAATTTCACTGCAATTTTAAAATTTTGCTAAATAAGGCTTTTAATGAATTTCTGACATTCATAGCTCTAATGATATTGCATGTACAGATTTGAAAATTGTTGACAATAGTTTATATTTCCTGTACATTAGGAATATATAAACAGTTTAGATGTATCTTATGTCCTTTTATTTTTATAAGGACCTAAAAATGACCAAATGCAAAAGAACTTGGTTCACTTTAAGAGATTCTTATTTACAAAGTATATCAAATTGAGTATCCAAATTAGTTTTCCTGTCATTCATAACCTAATAGATTATTTCTAAACAGTTTGAAAATTACTTGATATTTTTAACATAATTGTAATGCATTTTTACTATAGTAACTTGAATCATTAAAATTCAAATCCTTATTTTAATTCCTTCGGTTTAGTTTCTTTGTTCAGTTTAAAAATTTGTAGATCAAAAAAAAAAATTTATCTGTCCATAGTATCAAAAATATTAAGAACAAAGGTAAAATGAAGCCAAAAATCATTTATTTGCATTGAAAATTATAGGGGTATCAACTTTCAGTGATGTTTTCTTGAATTTATAAGGTGTCAAAATTGACAAAACCATGGTTTTGGTATGATAAGCTGTTCTAGAAAATGTTTTAATGGAACTTTGATCACAAACAAAACTTCTGCCATATGATCTTAAGATCTCAGGTAAGAATATGTGGTAAAAATATAAAAATTTTCTTAAACTGCCTAACTGATTTGCTGATGCCATGAAAATAGGCAATTTTAAAGATGTTAAAAAAAAAAAAAAGCAATTTCCAAACTGTTATACTAAGATTCTTATAACAGGAATGAATATGGTTACTGTATAGAAATAACCTTTTAGGTCATAAATGACAGGAAAACTAATTTGGATACTATATCTGACATACTTTGTAAATGAGAAGCTCAAAAAATGGACAGCATCTTTTTGCATTTTAGCTCTTTTCAGTTCCTTATGAAAATAAAAGCTCATAAAATACAGAGTGCAATGAGCAGATTTTCGTTATTTATATATTTTAATTTCATGCATGTGCATTTTTTATTTTTTATTTTGTTGACTGCTCAGTATAGTAGAATCAGTTTGGCACTGTCTATGAGAAAAAGAGCATCATGACTCAATTCACTCTGCCAGAAATTGACTGTACTACTTGGCTTTTGTGCTGGAAACTTAAATATAAACATTTCAAAGTGTTAATCTGAGGACAGTGTAGAGGATTCTGAGTTGGATGATTCTAATGGTGATTACAAAGGTACAGCAGCTCAGGATACCCACCCTGATTATTCTGATAAGAAAAGAATTCCTGAATTTGTTGGTGAGATCTAGACCATGATTGACAACAATCCCTCCAGTTTTCAAATCTGTACATGTCATATCATTAGAGCTTTGAATGTTAAAAATTCATTGAAACCTTTATTGAGCAAAATACAAAAATGCAATTAAATTTTCAAATGCTCTGATTTTAAAACTATTAAAGGCACATATCTAATATTTGAGATTCATCAGTGAATTTGATCAAAGAACACCTGTGA
Source organism: Ascarosepion bandense (assembly GCA_037127315.1). Classification (NCBI taxonomy): domain Eukaryota; kingdom Metazoa; phylum Mollusca; class Cephalopoda; order Sepiida; family Sepiidae; genus Ascarosepion; species Ascarosepion bandense. Next base: position 157,001 of record JBBBDQ010000201.1, on the reverse strand, counting down.
ATGTTCTGAGAGGGTTACCTGTGGCTGTTGGTTGATTTGATATGGAATGATTTTTTTTCTTTCTTGGAACATGATAATTTTTAGCATTATATAGATTTTCTTGTCATTGTGTTTAAATTTCTTCTGACTTTGCTTTCAGTAATAAATGCAGTTAGCTGCATATGCTTTGCTTTTCTGTTTTGTGGAGTGGATAGCAGAGTTTACAATTAAATTTGAAGGTAGTGTAATCATTATTGACATGGAAAAAGGAATTGGCAAACAGAATTCAAGTTTTTGTCTAGCCTATTGCCTTTACTTTTGTACAAATGCTTTTGAAAAGGCATGAATGCATCTCATCTCTTATCTAGTAGTTAAATGGCAAGCTAGACTGTTCTCACTAGTCTTCAATGGCAGCCAATCTAGCAGAAGGAAAATGATTTAAAACTATAAAGAAAAGAAGAAACCACTCAACTCTTTCCCATGGACCAATTTACAGGTCATGAAACAGAATTTATGGAGAGCTGCAATTGCTTATATCCTGCAGGAACAAGGCACAAAAATGAAAGTGTATATCTGCACCCTACAAAATTTTAATTTTGCTTTGCTGAATAACATATTTTCTTAAGATTTTAATGTAAAACTATTTTTTATCAAAATCTAAAGAGTTCAGCATGTAACTGCAAAGCACTGTTCATAATTTCAAATTCTCTATCTTGTTTATTAAAAAAATAGGCAGTTGTTTGGGCAGTAATATATTTTCATTGGAGATCCTATTTAAATTAGGTATGTGCTAATTTAAGTATCTACAATCTAGTTAACTTTAAATAGAAATGGATAATATTTAGCTAGTTGAGATAGCAAATACGTTTTTAATTTCTTGCTCAAAAATAATCTCTGATGGTTTCACTTAAAATATTTAACCATAGAAAAGTTATTTATTAACAATAATCATTGTTACCTTGGCTTAGATAGAAGCAAGCAAGCATTGAGTTTTAACTGATATCATTACTGCCATCTTTTGAAATACAGCAAGCTGTTTAAGACATTTTCAGAAAAATTATTAATGGACCTAGCACTAATTTGAATAATGAAAAGAAAGATGACTCTTGAATTATTATTTCATAATTATCATGAGTATGAATAGGCTCTGTAAATAAAGATTATAGGAAGGTATTTGCTACATCTATTACAGATATGGTTGAGACATTTTGTAGGACAGGGTAAGTTCTGCCAGAGCAGTTGTAGGTGAAGGTCGTGTAATAATTTTACAGCACTATTTCTATTGGATCTGCTCTGGTTATGCAGTTTTCTTCAGAAAAGGAGGAGGTTGACATAGTCTCCTTGTCAGTAGCTTCTATTAACTACTGCCAGTAGGTGATATCACAAGAGATGACAGTTTTTATTTTTTTTATCTGAAATAATCCTTGTATCTCTTCTGTGGAATTCCTTTGTTTTGCTGATCACTGTCTTTCACCAAGCAATAAAATTTTGGAGAGATTATGTATCTCCTGTTTATAACTCATGGTCTGCACTTTTTGCAGCATATCCTCAATTCATGAGTGCTCGAGAGAAAGAGACAACATTGATGGAAGTGTTTAAGAAAGCATATGTGGTGCTGGTAGTTGACCCAGAAATCAACACCATAAATTATTTTGTGATGTAATACTTAAATATCTAATGTAATAAAAATGAAAATGATTAATCACAAGATCAATGATCTGGTTTCATTTGGTTGACTCATTGCATGCTTTTAATGCTAGGTGGTTGAAGTTTATTATTCTTGTAGGGCATTTTACAGATTATACTCTTGAATTTGTTTTATTCCTTATACTTTTTTTATTATTGTAAAGTTTTCTAATTATTCCTGATGAGTGCTCTTGAATATAAATCTAATTTGTATATTAGTGACATAATGACTTTTTGAAAACTGCAATGCCTCATTCATGCTTCGAGTATTAAACTGTTTTATAAATCTCCATCTTAGATGTTAACCCTTGTACTTACATGTGCATAGTCTAAATTTTTTTTAGAAAGTATAGGCTAACTAGTATATTTTTTAGAAAGTATAGATTAATTTAATTCTGATGCAAACAAATTGTTCATACTGCTCTTTTTCTGATCAATGGTAGTAAATAACTATCATTATCAAAATTATATCTATACATGCTTGTCAAAGATGGGTAAACACATTTAAATAATAATATTCATAGTTTAAAATGTGATTTCTCACTATAAGTATTCATATTACAGCAAATGAATAACAAATATGTCTAATATTAAAATATTGTGTGAGGCATATTCTTGATTTGTTTTCAATTTTACATGACATTTTTTTTTCTTATTAAATTATTTTAATTTTTAATTCTTTTTCACTTGAAATTTTGAAGCCTGCTATTGAAAATGCAAATTGTAACCTATTTCTATTACCAGTAATTTTGAACATATGCTACATTGTTAATATAATTTCCTCAACGTATTAAATGTCAGATACAAACTTACATGTTTCAGTTTTAATTGCTGAACTCTGTTTAGATCTGATTTATTGTTTAGATAAATATTTTTTATCCTATTTTCTTTAATTTCTGCAATTTAAAAAAAATCTTTACATTGATTTTAGTCTTGAAGTATTTTAATACATTTCTTTGTGAGGTTTTCTGCCTTATCAAAGATTCAAAAACTGTTATTAAAGTTTATCATTTTCAAGCTGCAACAAATAATCATTTTAAAATAAGTATAAGAAAATTAGTTTTTTATAGTTTTAGTTAATAAGGTATTCAAATTATCAATTATTCAATGGTATTATGGTTTTCAGATTTTTACATGTTAGATTCTGAACTGATTAATGATTGTAAAATATGACCATGTATTACATTTTTAAAGGAATCTCTAATATAAATATCAGTTGTTTGTGTTTATTCAGGATTTTCTCATATAGCCTAACATTTTAACCAGTAAAACTATATTCTGAACCAACATCATCCAAAGAAGGTTTTTATTTCATTTATTTAAAGCTATGCTTGCATATAGATAGAATATCTGTTCAGATTTCTACCGGGATGAATTCAGTTACCATCTTGACAGTAGCAGTGGATGTGATTTTCTTCCACATTTTAAAGAAAACAATCAGCAAAGAATCAATGTATGAGAAGAGTAAAGATATGAAAAAAATATTCAAAGCAATTGATAAGAGATCCAAAATGGTGAACATTGTTTAAATTGACTGTATTTGTGAATATAATAAATCTTGATGAAATAGTCTCAGTAAGGAAACGTTCATCATATAGTTTGTTAAAATTTGAAGTGAATTTTATTATTGAATTAAAATTGAAGATAGGTTTCAGGGCACTGGTAGTTTGTTATTAGGCTACATAGAAATAGATTTCAAAATAAACCAACAACTAAATGTGTTATGTGTACGTTATGTACAGCCAAGAAAAGTCTTATTTGATCGTAACTTACATGAAAGAGTTCTGAATATGGTCTGACTAGTTTAATTAAATCAGATCTTACAGTTTTTCAAGGTTTAATTCATATTTGTAGATTAATCATATTAAACTACCTTCATAATATATATGGTCTCCTACTTTCAGTGTAAATTTAAGGGAAATCATCACAATTCATTTTAGACTTAGGGCTATATCATATTGAAATACTAGTTCTCATAAGATCATCAAAGTTAAGCAATGTCGAGCCTGGTCAGTGCCTAGTTGGGTAATTGCTTGGGAATATCAAGTGCTGTATGCTTGGATGTGTGAGTGGTGTAATGGATAATAGCTTGAAATTGAAAATCGGAGAGTTGAGTTCCAATTCAATTGGGTTTGTTATTATCATTTATGTGCAAATACCCTTGGTAAAGGTATAAATCCACCTCTTCTCCCTCCCCAGCTATTAGTTAATTAGTAGACTTTGTATCAGTAAATCATTATCTCCCAAGAAATTCTTACTATCTAAAAATACTTTTTAACTTTAAATAACTTGCAAATGGTTGATAGGCCATAAAAAAACAAGCCAATAAACAATTCTTTTGGAGTAAGCAATCAATATAATGTGTGAAATTCAAGAGTTTGAGTTTAAATGTTACTGTTAGTTAACTGTGATCTAACATAAAGAAACCTCAAAATTAGGTACCTTCAAAAAATAAAATCAGGTAAAAAGATAGATGAGGAGAAAAATGCCCAAAACATAAAAACAAAATTTTATCATAAAAATCTTTGTGCTATTATTAAGAGGGAAAATCAAAGCATTTTTTTATGGAGAAATTTCTTTTTAATCCATTTTAGAATTATTGAAAGTTTGGTTACAAATCTTTTTCTAGCATCAATATGGGACCTTCAATTTTTACAAGGAATTTGAGTGTCCATGTGAAAAAAGACATTAATTTGGAAGATCTTGCTAAAATCAGATAGTGGAGTTTTAGGACTTATTCAGAAATTATATCTTCTATCTCTCACTCCACTCATTTAATTTTATGAAATTTCAAGAAGTTCTTTTTGTATAACTTAATGTTTATATTTGTTATAAGGACAAGTCTTCAGAGAATTAAAATCATCAAATTTATTAGTCAAACAGGGCCCCAGTTACAGTAAAATAAAAAATGACCCCCTATATACGAATTTCCTTGAGCAACAAGATTAGCAACTAGTGAAGCCAATAAATTGTAAACACCAATTGTACTCCAGCAGCTTCTTTTCTCGAGCTTCCTGCCTGTGGAATTCTCTTCCGCATACTTGCTTTCCTGACAGTTACAATCTCCAAGAATTTAAATGTAAAGTCAATAGTCATCTCCTGTCACACTAACTTACATCCTCTCTCTCATGCTTTTCTACATCCACCTCACTCTCATCAGTACTCTTCCCTCTCCTACTCTCTTCCTGACACCCCCTGCAACCTCTCACTCCTCATAACATTCCTCCTCGTCCACCCCACTCTCATCAGTAATCTCTTCCCTCTCCTACTCTCTTCCTGACACCCCTGCAAACTCTCACTCTTCATAACATTCCTCCTATGTAACCCCCTGCACAAGAGTGGCAGTAAAATGCCTTGCTTGGGGCAACAACAAAAAACAAAAAACTAATACATTATTTAATTAGAAATGCTTTTAATTGTTTTTATCAATAAAATATATCATGAATGCTATTATCTTAAAAAAAAATTTTTTCCAATGAATAATGAGTTAGATGGCTCAATAACAAATGCACTGAAATAGAGAGACTGAGCACGACAAACAAAGGAGATATGCATAAAAAAAAATAAAGGAACTAACAGGACAAAAGACCTGCTTAGCAACAGGATGTACAAAAGCAAAGGACAGAACACACATACTATAAAAAAATAAAAAAATTCTTTGGAGATGAGACTAGTATATTGGAGATCTCTTCCACAACAAGAGAACAACTAGCAATACACAGAAATACGGATGGACCAGAAATATTGAAAACCAAATTGGAATTGGCAATGGCCAAATTGAACAGAAACAAAGCAGCAGGACCTGACGGTATTGTAAGATGTTGATGTCCTTGGACGGCTTTAGCATAGACAGGATCCCAGAAATAATAAGCAATCTACAACAGTAGCAAGATCAATTTTCATAGCACTATCCAAGAAGCCAGGTGCTAAGAAATGTGAACTTCACTGAACAATCAGTTTAATGAGCAACATAACAAAACACATCTTCCTGATTCTGATGAACAGAGCGCACCGTAGAATCGGTTCAGGGATAGGACAAAAGCAGTGTGGCTTCGTTAAAAATACTGAAACAAGAAATGTGATATTAGTGCTCAGAATGCTATCTGAAAGAGCAATACAAATGCAGAAGAACCTTTATCTGGGCTTTATAGACTCTGAAAGACATTTGACAAAGTATACCACAAAGACTTGATTGAGATGCTCGACAACCTTAACATATCTGGAAATGGCATTAGAATAATCAAGAATGTATATTGGCAGCAAACTGCTTGCATATGGATAGGAAATGAATTCAACAGGTATACAAAAATAGAAAGTGGCATAAGACAAGGATATGTTTTCTTCTTGGATCTATTCAACTTACTTATACAGTGAAACAATTCTGAGAGAAATAAAATCCTTACCAAGATTCGTCATTAGCAACCACAATTTCAACAGTGATGTGCATGAGACTGTGCTGATAGCAGGTATGGAAAAGAAAATACTGAACCTCCTACAGAAGGCAGGAAGAAAAGACAGCATAAATTTTAAGACAACTGAATGATGGTCATCAGTAAAAAGAAGACCCCAAAATGCTAACTACAGGTCAGAGAAACTAAAAAAAAAAAAAAACACAACTAAAGAAATTTAAATATCTGATAAGCATTCTGACAGAGGATTTAAAGTGATACTGAGATTCAAGGACGCATTTCAAAAGCTAAGCAGAGTATTGAGAGACAGGAAGATTTTGTTGGAAATAAAGAAAAGAGTACTGGATTGTTATGTGATATTTATCCTTTTATATGACAGCAAATGCTGGTCAATCTCCTCAAAGATGAAGGAGAAGAATGAAGCAACAGAAATGTGGTCCTACAGAAGAATACTAAGGATACCATGGACTGAACGTGTGAGCAACAACAAGGTTTTGGAGAGGATGCAAACAAAAATGAAACTTATAGTTGGTGTCAAGGAGAGACAGGGAAAAGCAGTGCAAGACACACTTGACAGGCTTGAGCAAGTGGATGGTGAAGCGGGGTTTGGGAGAGATACCAAATGAAAGTCCATGATTGCCTATATCTTGAAAAGACACTGCACACAAAAAGGAAGAATGAATTTTTACAAAAATTAATTTAATCTTTATTTAAATTTTAATTACAATAATTTATAAATTTTTCATCTTTTAAAATTCTGTATCATTTTGTAGAAAACTGTAGTAAATAGAAAAGCTCACTACAATTCAGTAACCTCCAGTATTTTGAAAAGAATTTCCAAGTTTTTTACAGGGATATAAATTAATTTTTGTGAAGAGGAATTCTCTATACACATCTTCAGAAAATAAGAGGTAACTAAAATAAATTTAAAATTTATTGGTAATTTTTTAACACTTTCTCAAGTGTTTTCATGGGTAAAGCCTTAAAAAAAACAAAATACCTAAAATTCAATAAAATATTAGATTGCTTAGAATATTTTCTTAAAAAAAAATCATTTTGTTGCATTTATCAAATAAAAAAAAATATTTTATCACATTGGTCAAATAATTTTTACCATTATGTACACCTTAAATTCAATAGATATGTCACCATCTCATAAAAACACTCACCTCCTTGTTAAATGTTTTCTGCAATATTTGAAACCAAAAATAATATCTTTTTAATTTAAATAAATTAATCCTTAAATCAGTTAAGTTTCAGAAAATATATTTTAATTTTTAAAGATTCTTTAGTGATATTGACAAATTTGTCACTATAGAAAAATTTATGGATTTACTGATAAGTAGAAAAAATACATTTTGAGCAATTTAAATTTGGTTTGAAATAGACCACAGTATTGTGTATTGGTAATATTAAATTACCTTGGAATTAAAACTAAAATTAAAAATTCAAGAAAGATGTTTTCATTTTCTTAAATGAATTTCAAACTTGGTGTTTTTTTTCTTTCTTCAAGCACTAGTGAATAATCATTGTATATCCAAGATAAGTCCTAGCAAAACAAACTTTTAATTAAACCAGAACCTAACTTTTCCTAGGTTTACTTTAGATAGAATTCCATTTATGATTGTTTTTTGTTAACAATGCAAATAAGTAACAAGATCAAATACATTTAATAAAAACCAATGGTCAATCAATTGCTAATAATAATATATGCAAGATAGGGAAATTTTAATCTAAATCTTTGAATGTTAACATTCAAGATTTAAAAACATGCAAATAAGTTTCTTTCTGTAATGTATCTCAAATATAAATGTGACTTGTCTGTGAATCTGGAGTCTTCTCAAAAATTATGACCTGTAAAATAATATATATATATATATATATATAGGAAAGAATATTAATAAAAAGTTTTGAATTTAAAAATGTACTTTTTTTTAACAGTATTTGTTTATTTTTATTATATTTTATATTTCAGACCGTCCTCGGTCCTTCATCAGAAACAAGTGATTTTTAAATTTGAATTAGAAACGTATTTCACGATAGCGTCCGAGTATTTTTTGTTTACATCACGTAGTGTGTTTGTTCACAACATGCAGCACGTCCGTAGAGAAAGTCTGTTTGTTTTAGATAAAAATTTCTTGGAATATCTGGAAAAAAAATTTTTACCTATTGAAATATTTGTAAAGATTCAACACACCTAAGTCCCTATTTAACCCTAGCTTGTGTGTATTTAATTTTAAAATCCAGTATTCTTTCTGTCTGCGTGTGTATGTAGAACTAAAATTGGAGTCTATTAGTAAACATTTGCAATTTTCTAAAGTATGATCAGGTTGATTAAAATGGGCTGCAATTGGGGAGTATACATTTTTTTGTTGTATATTTAGTTTGTGATTATTGAAGCGAAATCTAAAGCTATTACCGGATTTGCCGATATATCCACTGTTGGGGCAAATTGAGCAGAAGATAAAGTAGATGATGTTTTTGCTGTCACAAGTAAGGTTTGGTGGATGTAATTTTATTTTTTTTTTGGTGTTGGGTACAGAGAATGTTTTGTCTGTTATTAAATTAAACAGCGAGGCTTCCCACATTTTAAATTCCCTGATAGGTTTGTATTATTCTATTTATTATAGAGCTATTGTAATTTGGCTTAAAATTCATCTTTGAAAACAAATTTAGAGTGATAATTTTAGAATTGTATGCTTTTATCAAGCCCTTTTTTTTCCTTTTTTTTCTACCTATTTTGGATATTTTGAAAAAAATTGTTTCAATTCATAGGGTAATGTTTGTGCTTGATTGTAAGTTTAAAATTTATTTTTCTGTATTGTGGGTTCAATTCAAACTGCAAAAAGTCTGGGGTGTAAAGTTAAAATATAATTGATGTTTTTGTCAAGTACAGTTTTCATTCCAACAAATATAAGTTATAGCATTCTTGGTAAATATTTACAACTGAGTTTTTTTTTTTGTTTGTTTTGTTTTCTTGGTATTCCTTTTAAAGTGTCTGACATTGAAAGACGGATATTAGGTACCTTTCTCAAGCAATATTTCATTCAGTATCCAGGTATTGCTGAACAAGAGCTGATTGTGAAGATTTGAAAAATTAAATTTTCTATCGGTTATCCTAGTTTTTAATGGTGTAACTTTTATTGTAAAGGAAATTAATCATTTATTTTTACTTTTTAAGTAGGGACCTTCACAAAAAGCAATACCTAATGTTTAAAATGAATTTTTAATGATGAAAAAATTTTTCTTGAAGCTTTTATTTTAGTTTTAATTTCAAGCTGAGAGATTAAATTTAATATTTCCAACAAAAAGATACTATGCTGTGTTTCAAAACTAATTCAAATTGATTGGGAGAAATTATTTTTGAAATTTCTAAAAACTGAATTTAGTGCCCTTTTTAGCAAAGTGTTATAGAAATGTAAATCTCTTTATTAAAAAGAAAACATCCAAAAATAAAATATACTTTTCTGAAACTTTATTTGAAGAATATTAGCCGCTTTAAAGTATAATTAATCTGATTTGAAACAAATATTTTTAAGTTTAAAATATCAGAAAAAATGCATTTTTCAACTTGATGGTTGCTTATTTATTTGACAGGTTTTTAACACCTGTAACAGTCTATGATAGATTGTTATGTAATATTGTTCTATGAGGGTAGAGGGGCCTTTATCCTTTAAAAACATAATTGGTAAATATAATACGAAAACCTCTTAAGTACTCGGTAATCTTAAAAATTTCAAATATTTTCCACAATCTAGTGTTTTATTGAATTTTGGCTATAAATTTACTATAGGTATCACTCTTATTTTCTGGTAATGTTATGTATGGGCAGCTATATTTATAAAATTCAGTACGTTTCAAAATTCTCTTAAAATATTAGTAGATGGGGGATTATCAGATTATAATAGGCTTCAGATATATGATTAGTAAATATAGTCTACTAAATAGCAATCTTCCCTAAGAGTTACACCATTGAAACTGAATTCAAATTATTTAGAAATGTAATAAATTATTCTAATTAAAATGTAAAAAAAATAAACAAACTTTGTAAAAATTCATTTTTTTATCAATAATTTTTTTTTCTGAAGATAATATTGTCCCTAATGTATATTTTATTATATGGATTTTCTTTAAGATGAGGTCCAATTTTTACAAAAAAAAAAAAACAAACTTGATTAAAATTCTCCAAATAATTCTGCTTTTAACTAATATGATCATGTTGAATTTCCCAAGTTTTCATTAAGTTAGGGGTGGGGTGAAGCTCATGAATATGTGTGTGTGTGTATATATATATATATATATATATATATATATATATAGAGGTCTTGAAGGCTGTCACAATGCATTTGAAAGGCACGGACTCACTCGGACAGACACACGCTCTTCTGCCATTCTGAAGATGAGATTTTGATCTCGAAATATTAATGTATAATAAATAGGTAATACCCAAAAACTTCTTTACCTTCCTTTATTTTACTAAATGCTCTGTGACAGCCTTCAAGACCTAACCATATACCTAATATACACAATGCTTCAAGCAAATTCCAAAACTTTACTATATATATATTTTTTTCTTCTTTACCAAGATTTTCTAATAAAAAAAAATTCTAAAATAATTTAATTCATTTGTGAATAAGTCCTAAAAATGTAATTAAAATCTGACAATTATTTGATTTTTTTGCAAGAATTTTCAAATTAATGTGTGTGTCCCCCCACAGAAAGACTAAATTTGTTATGCTAAAATATAGTACATGTGCTGATGCAAGAAAAACAAGATTTTTAATTAACATTTTGAATGTTCTAAAAAGAAATAAAAAAGTTTTATGAAATGTTAAAAAAATATTTGATCTTGTCTCTTAATAATAAAGATTTTGACAAACTATATTTTTTGTGTTTGGAGCATGTTTCCATCAAGGTATGCTGATTTTTTTTGCAATTACGTGAAGGTACCAAGGAAGGCTTTATTTGATTTATAGTTGTTAAGTCCAATACAGTTTCTGATTGGGTTAGTTCCTTCTGTGCTTTCTTTATAATTTTAACATGTAAAGAGGAAATTGTAAACAAGGTAATTTGCATTAAAAAGCTAAATATTGCTGTCTTATTGCAAAACTGAGTGATATTTCATGATCCTCAATCAGATATTTGTATGCAATAAAATTACAAGTTTCTTAAAATCTTTATCAACTTTTCAATTTTTGTATCATTATTTGATTTTTTTCTTTTATATATCGTTGTATTAAAATGTAATCTATTTTTATATTTATGTGTAAATCACTCTAATTTATATTATACTTTTTATAATAACCTAATTTCAGTTGTAAACTACATTGACTTTAAAGAACAGAAGATATTTTTATAGCATTAACATACACAAATAGCTATGTTTCCCTTTCATCAATTGTCTTTTCTGTATTTAATTTCTTTCTGTAAAGTGAATCTGATAAAATATACAATAGTTTAAGAATCTAGTAATGAAATATTCTAAGGATTTTTGTCATTAGAATGAGAATTAAAAAAATATTTGCCTCTATTGCTTCATAATCTCGCATGACATGCTAAATCAAACCATTATTCTTGAATTTTTTATTTGAAAAAATAAAACATAGATGTACCATTCTGAAATGTTAAATTAAAATATAGAATCTTTATAATATTCTTTTAATCAATAAATGTTTTATTACTTTGGCATATTCAAAATAACTCAACTGGAATAATATCACTGCAATAATTATTTTAAATTTCATATTTTCAAAAAATAAAATTTTTATATTATAACATGCTTGCTTAAGAGTAAAAGTGTAAGTAATCTTTTGTAACCCAGTACATTTTTGTTTTTCTCTTCTAGGTGAATGGCAATTCTGCATTAAAATTGAATCATACTGACGTTGTTAGTCTCATTAAATGTAAGTAGTAAAATGTTTTATACAAGCCACTGTGCATAATATTGTTGGCACTTTTTTTTAATACATTCTATCATTTTTGCACTGTTTATCGTATTTCAGTTAAGTTTATGCTTTCATTTTGAGGTCAAAGAAATTGAAATTCCTCATGTCAAAAACATAATGCTGAGAATATTATAAAGATGATTTTTTCAATTTACTAAATGCTTAATCTATTACAGAATCTGGTAATTCATCTTGATATCTTTTTAGAATAAAGTCTGAACATACTTTCAATTTTCAAGTTAATATTTTTACAATAAAATTGGTGATAATCAGTTGATGTTAATAAAATTTTCAAGAACCCCAAAATAATGAAACTGAAGATCCCCAAAAGCCAAACCAAACAAAAACACCAACTAAACAACAAAAAACACCAAGCATCCATACTAGCACTACCAAACCTAATTACCCCCCCCCCCCAAAAAAAAAAAATAACATCAAAAGCCTGTCAGTAACCCCAAAAGAAAGATCTCCTAGGAAGAGGGAATATAACAAACATAAAATAAGAATCTCACTAATAGAAACAAGACAGATTTGAACTAATGCAGATGGGGGAAAATCCTTCAAAACAGAAAAACTCTAAATATCTAAAAAGCCCCCAACAAAGCCAGATCTAAAAGTGTAGAAACCATAGAAATAAATGAATCCAATCAAAGAAAAAATAAAATCACTAAAATTAAAACTACACCAAAATAATAAACTCCAATCACACAACAGACTAAAAAAATGTTACTCATAAAATCATCCAATGGAACTTCCATGGCTATAAGGTAAATTATGAGCTACTTCTATTAATAGTTGAACTAAACCCTATCATCATATATTTCCAAGAAACCTTTAAAAAAAATCAGTGACAAAACATATATGAAAGACTTTGAGCAATATGATTATATACACGATACTGGACTGAGAGCTTCAGGGGGAGCATCAATCCTACTTAGGAAACATATCCCCAAAAGAAAAATCAATATCAACACGAGCTTAAATTTTTGCAACATTATACAAAACTGTCTCCATTTGCTCACTATACATTCCACCTCATGATCAAACTTTCCAAACACAAGTAAACAATAGATTCTCTGATCCATAGAAGTTAACGAACCCTCTCTCTCTTTAAGAAGATAAAAACTTACATTCCAATACTACACCAAACTCATCTTAAGTTTCCAAAACCCTGCCTATAACTGCATCATGAAAATAAGATACCAAAACTTATTTGAAAATAAAGCATAGACCATCAAACCTCTTAATCTAAAAATCAAAAACTTGCTCAATTAAATCAAAATTGACCCCAAAATAATCCATAACATCCTCCCAAAAACAGCACCATGGACCATAAATCAACCCATAGTAAAACTTGAATTAACCATATTATCTAAAGCCAAAACATACTCCCATCACTTTCCAAGAGAAATTCCTTAACATCCAAAATAACTTCCCAAACCATCACCACATTTACACAGATGGGTTTAAACAGGGAAAGAAAGTTGGTTGTGCCACTATCTTGAAAAACCAAGAATCACTAAAACATCTCCCAAATGAATCCTCAATCTATAGTGCAGAAGTCACAACTATTGACCTAGCCATGAACATTATTACTAACCACAAATCTTTCAGATTTATTATCTACTCAGATTCCAAATCCACCCTCTTAGCACTGCAGAACAAAGATACATCAAACCCTCTTGTTACAAAATTCCTAAACAAAATGAACTCTTTCCAAAAATAATAGTATCATCCTCAGCTGGATACCATGTCATATGCGGAAATGAAAGGGCAGACAAAGCTGCCAAAAAAGCACTCCTGACAGACATATCCAAAGCAAAAATCCCATACACTAATCAAAAACCAGTTATTAACAAATTCATATATGTCAAATGGCAAAAATCATAGGATGATCAAATATATAACAAGCTCCACCATATACAAGATATGATTGGTGAGTGGCTGGCAGGTTACAGAAGAAACATAAATGAAGAAGTGATACTTTTCAGAATTCATGTTGGTCACACCCACATCACCCACTCACATCTCCTAAAAAGGAGACATTCCAATATACCTAATGTGCAATGTACCCCTTACAGTTAAACACATTCTCTTAAACTGTAAGTTTCAGACAAACTCTGTCAAAACATTACCAGACAAGCAATTTGAAGGACCTTTTAAAAAGTACAAAACCAGAAGACATTTTGAGTTTTCTTTAAAAAAAAAAACAAAAAAAAAAAAAACAATTTTTTCATCAAAATCTGACTAAATTAAGTTTCTCACTATGATATAGAAAAACAAAAACAAAAAAAAAAGCACCTTTTAGACATTAAATAACCCACAGAGGTTGATATACCGTTAAACAAAACTCAAACTCAACATTTTTTCTACAAATATTAAATATGAGGGAACATTATAACTTATGGTATCATACGCTATAGTCCCACGGGTTGGGACTGCATGTCATAGGCAAATATGCACTAGCTGTTGCTCTCCACATGCACATCTCTCTCTCTCACACACACACACACACACACACACACACACACACACAAAATTGTCATTTTTCATGAACATAGAACTTCTTTTCATAACTGAACACTATAATTGCCATTTGATCCCATAGGTGATCTTCTTGGGACATCATTGGAGATTTGCATGACAATGTTGTGGTAAGTGGAAGTAGAGATAGAGGCATGTATGCTTATAATCTTGTTGACAGTAAATGCTTCCCAGTGGTCCATGTTGAAACTCTCAAGGTGACATTTATTTTGATATCTGTTTGTGTGGTCTGTTACTGCTGCCCTTAGAATGTGTCAATCTTCAAGCATCTGCACTATAAAGTGTAGGAATGTTTATGTTGCCAACATTGAAGCACCACCAATGTGTCATATCTAATATGTGCAGTAGTTTTCCAAAATGGCCATCCAAGGTCTGTCAAACACTCACTTGTTTGTTACCATGTCACATTGTGGCTAATGAATTTGAAAATTTTATGAGAATATCTACCAACCTTTAATATGTACATACTGTACCCAGGCCAAAATTGCTATCATCTTTCAGGGTGTTTTCTTTTCTGTCAATGTAGATAATCCCATTCTATTATCATTGCTTTATGTCAAAAATATGAATATATAAAATATTTTGATTTAATTATTATTCTTGTTTTAAGCCTCCTTTCTAAAGTATGCTTTTTTATTGATAAATATTTGTTAAAAGATATGTTTTACTTATTTGAAGTAGAAATTTAAGTAATCTTGTAGGGAAAAATATCTGTAGTTGCACCCAAATTCTGATTGGATTAGTTTTTAGCTCATAGGTATCCTTTAAAAGGCATTTTATTTTTATAGTTATTATTAACAACTAGGTGTTATAAGATTAAAAATTTATCCTTCATATTAGTTTAGTTTTTTAAAAAAGGACAAACTTTATCACAAAATTTGTTTTTTAGAAATTCTAAAGAAAAACAAATATATATATATATATATATATATATATAAAAGATCTGAATTCTTTCTCTTTGCCAATTTACTTCTGTGCTTATTTTTTTTTTTTTAGAAGATTTATTTTCTTTCATGTTTTTCTCAGTAAAATTTACCTATTATTAAAAAATGTAAGCAATCAAAGTCTCACATTTATTAAAAAAAAATGTTAGAATCTAAATCTTAGTCTTGCCTGATATTGATATGAGTCAAAATTATCATTATTATTCCTCTTCCAATAATTTTTTTTTTATAATCTTCAATCAATTGAACTATACATCTAAGGAAGGCTGAAATATACATCAGCTGAAGCTTAGTAAAAACAGTCAGTGGAAAAATGGTAGTTTTTAGTTTCAATGCTATGGAGAAAATTGTTTTCTTTTCATATCTTTCTCGCTCTCTCTCTGTCCTTTGCAAAGTTCCAAGACACTTCCAATATACATGCTGGTCAATCTTCTCTTGACATGCAAAGAGATCACAACAAAAACTATGAGCATGACTGAAAGCTGTAAGATGCAACTTTAAATAAAAATTGTTGACAGTATACAATCATCATGTACAGTCACTGTAATTTCTTTAATTTGTTAATTAGAATCTTAATTAAAATATTTACATTTATAGATATCTGTTTGTTTGTTTGTTTTTTTAATATAGTGACATTTATAAAAAGATATAATTTTATGAACAAAATAATTTTAAGATCTATATGAATACATGTTCTGTTTGAAATGCTGCTATTACTGAACAAGGTATTTTTGTATAATGAAGTTTATAACTTGAGTGAAACTTGAGCATTTCTTTATCAGCTCTTTCTTATGATTATAAGAAGTTTGAGGAAAAAAACAACTTTAAATATCCCATTTTACTGTTGTAATTGCTGTATAATACTTTCATTACTAGATTATCTGTTGAGGTATGAGGCAGGTGAGGCTGCATGTTCTATATAAATAATACCTTTTGATTTTTGTATCCAAGGTGCCTTCTTAATGGCTTCTATCTATAAACAATAGCATCTTTATTTTAAACTCTGGTGCTACAAATAAGCATTATGCTCTAAGTGTATTATCAGTATATACACACAAATGGCTATCTGTCACAAGCACCTTGGTAACCGATTAAATTTTGCCACCAAACTGATAATTTATTTATAGATTGTTGATGCTAGAGTAAAAATATAGTAAAGCCAGAGTTGTAGATTTCTTTTGATCACATTATTTAAACTCTACTGCACTGTCTAAAATCTGGTCATGAGAGATGAAAGATTTTATAGAATTAAATTATGAAGAGAAACTTGTCAAAATGAAAACTTTCAATTACTCATGAGTTTGATTGATGTAATAACCCTCTTAAAACATTCTCATTCTCTCTAAATCAAAGAAAAAGATGTTGGTTTATTTCTCTTTCTTCCATCTCTTTGATTTTCCCTCAGCTATGTCAAGTAAACAAAATACTTTTATTCTTTATTAAAGCTCAAAGCAGATTTCCAGAATTAATCTTAGACTATTTTTTCTATTTTAGATGAGTTCAGACATTGTGTTATCAAAAAAACATTATATAAATGCATGACTATATTTTATTATTTTTTAATGTGCAATTAAAAATTTTAGTAAAATATTTCAATTACTTATATTTTACAATTAACCTGCTGTATATATTTTATTTATAAGCAATTTCTAAGTTTGAATTCCTTGAAATACGTAAAAGCAAACTTTATTTTATCTATGTCAATGATTCTTTTTTCTGTTATGTTCTTTGTGTGATATTAAAACATAACAAGCATAGTGAGACAGTTAATTAATTGTGCCTGTTGTTCTATTTTGTACAAAAACTAGCATGAAAGATAATAGTTGCTCTAATATTGGTTTATATTCGCTTCTATCCAACTAATTATGATGTCCATTTCATGATGTTGAAAACACTGGCTGTTTGCCTGTTTTGATAACATCAAAACAAATGCCTTTTATAAGATAAATTGAGTAGGTATTCAATTACATGGCAACTACTTACTATTAATTCTCTTACAGCAAGTACTAAGCAAAATCCACACCTATAAATTAATATATTTTTTAATCAAGAAAGGAACAGGTGAATCATCAAGGGTTCCTATTTTTATTGCAATTTCTTTGATTTATGATTTGTTCTGGATTTTGTCTGAGTTGTTTCATTTCTACGTATTTGATGTGTTATAAATTTTTATTATTTTATTTTTTTTTTGTATTCATTAAAGATTTCTAGTCGCAGTGATAATTGATTTCTGTAGTTTAAGAAAAAAGTATCTCTTTATTGCAATAAATTTTTTTATGATTCTTTTTTTTATATATATATATGGACAGTTAAGCTAAAATAAAACTATATTTTTACAAAATTTGTTATTAAAAATAGATTTTCATTTAAGGAATCGTTTTTTTTTTCTTACTCAGATTGACATATAAAGGAAGAGTGAAAGAATCAATGTACAAAGAATGGAGAGAAAAAATGTAATTAATTGAATCATTATTTGTAATTTGATAACAAAAGGTATATTCAAAATAACTGATACCCAAATCTTAATATTTAGTTATAAAGTCTTTATTAGCTATCAGAGCTTTATATTTTATCTTTAGGTAATTCTGATCCATTCCACTTTTCTAAAGTTTCCAATTGTTTAAGGCTAGAAGGCTTCTTCTCCATTAATTGTATCTTCAGTACCCTCTATAAAATACCAATTAGTTTCAAGTCAAGACTCTGGCTTGTCTACTTTAAAACATTATCATTGAACTATTTCTAAGCCAATTTTAACAAGTTTTTAATCATTCATTTGTTTGGTGATTCATTGTTATTTCAACCAGTTTTTTGGTAGACTTGTGTTTTGATCCCAAAACTGAATATACTTCATACTCATAGCATAATACCGTCTCCTCCATGCTTGACTATCAAGACAGTGTTCTTTGTATTAAAAAATTTTCTATTTTTCACCAAGCAAGAGCAACATTGCTGTGCCAAAGAAACTTCTTTTGATTGATGGTCAAAACTTTTGTCCGTGTTAAAATTATGCTTAAAAAAAAACTTGACAAACTTTTATATGCCTGACTTGGAGCATTGAAGTCTTTGATTGTCTTTCATAGAGTTAGCTTTATGCAAAGTTTGTGTGAGTGTTTACTGAAATATTTCAAATACCACTATTTCAAACTAACCAAAAATTCCTTGGTCATAATCCTTGTATTGTTTTTGGTGTTCTTAAGGAATCTTTTTGCTAACAAGGTGATATTTAAGGTTTCCTTCTCTTAAATATCTTGATAATGCTTTGAACTATTAGAGCTGGCACTTGAAATTGCTTGTATATGGTTTTGTAGGCAGTCTTAATCTTTGACCTGAGGTCCTCACTAAGTTCTTTGATTTCAAGCATGGTAACTGATTTCCTTCTAATAAGAAGTGGCAAAGATTGCAGATGCTATAGTCTATTTAATTAAAGTTCTTAAGTTCACAATACCACACTGTTGTACTGACTTTGTTTACATTTGTTTTGTAAGAAGTGAGGAACCTTCTAATGTTAAGAAATTACATCTATTCCTGTATTGTTTTCCTTTTTGCAATATATTGAAATTAATAATTTTGAACATAGTCTTTCGCAGTCAAATTGCTAATTATACTTTTAATAATTCTCTACATATATCACAAGTATTGTTTTTCACTCTTTCTTAAATGTTATTTTATGTGTTAAAAAAGAGTATTAATGCAAATAGAGGGTTAGTTTCAAAAGCATTGAGTAGATTCAAGAACTGTTACTTTTATTTTCATTAAATGAAAATAGAACATTGTAGTAAGCTTTTAGATTTATCACTTGTGCCTTTAAGCATTCAAGAATATACTACAGTTACAAAACAAATGTTTACTTCATTGCTTATCATCAGATTATCATTGACTTAAAATAAGAAAAAAAGAGAAGTATATTTCAATTCACAACTGAATACAATGTTAATTTTCATTTTAAAAAGTAAACTTAAATTGTGTTTTTGTAAAACATTTATGGATTTGATAATTTTTGTTTCTATTTTGTCCCATGAGTTTAAATTGATTCACTTATCCTGTTCTATAACTGAATCTTTGTGCAGTGACATTTAAGAATCCAACTGATGATTAAAGGCTAATTAGACATGCATGCAATCTATTGCATTATAAGGTTGTATTTTGCACAGTATTCTACACAAGTTTTTATTTTTTCTTTGTATTGAAATTTAAGCCTGAATATAGTTACTTAATAAATATTGATGATCTGCAATTATTTAGATTTCCCACCCTTTTTTAATATTGCTGTACCTGCCTTTGCATCACTGATTTCATTGATTTGAAAAAAAGGTAATTAGCAAAGCCATTGTGAAGACTAATCATAAATATCTTGCTGCTTCATAGATTTGCTATTCAAGCAAAATGCAATATCCTTTCTGTTCTGTGTACTTTATTCATCATAGATTATGCAAATATAGCAACTCTTTACCAGAATAGTGTCAGTTTTTTTATAATAAATGTATGAAAAGAGATTTTTTTTCTCTTAAGTAGTAAAGTCCTTATGAACTTTTATTTATTTTTCATATTAGGCTTTAAGACTTATTTAGTTTTCAAGTGAGTTATTATGCTCTTGTCATGATCCATACTGGGTTCACATGGTTGCTGCCATCCCCTGCATTTCATGACATAGTGTAGATGCAGAGTAATTAAAATTTTCTTCTACTAAAAAGTTTTCTATATGCAGCCAAATGTGATATGTTAGTTTCAAATGCTTTGGTATGAATTAGTTTGTTAAAAATGTCAGTGTTGTAAAATTTAAGCAGGAATTTTGTGCCTGCCAACAGAACAGAAAATGTCAACTAAACATATTGTACACAACAATGAACTGTGCTGAGATTGAGTTAGAGGAACTTTGAATATTGTTAAAGTTGTAGTTAAGAAAAAAAAATATAAAGAATTTCAAAAAGCAAAACAAGTCAGTCATTACTATCAAGACAACTTATATAAACAATAAGTTTTTACTTTTACTTACTATTTGTAGATTTTAGAATTACAAAAGTTATTTGAGATTAGTTTTTATGCTACAATATTACGGTCATTTTTTGTTGTTTTTATCCCTCTACATTAGCATGCATAACCACACAGACATAGTACAAAAACAGTTTAAATTTAGTTTTGGGACAAAAACAGTTTAAATTTAGTTTTGGGACAAAAACAGTTTAAATTTAGTTTTGGGACAAAAACAGTTTAAATTTAGTTTTGGGACAAAAACGGTTTAAATTTAGTTTTGGGACAAAAACGGTTTAAATTTAGTTTTGGGACAAAAACAGGTTTAAATTTAGTTTTGGGACAAAAACGGTTTAAATTTAGTTTTGGGACAAAAACGGTTTAAATTTAGTTTTGGGACAAAAACGGTTTAAATTTAGTTTTGGGACAAAAACGGTTTAAATTTAGTTTTGGGACAAAAACGGTTTAAATTTAGTTTTGGGACAAAAACGGTTTAAATTTAGTTTTGGGACAAAAACGGTTTAAATTTAGTTTTGGGACAAAAACGGTTTAAATTTAGTTTTGGGACAAAAACGGTTTAAATTTAGTTTTGGGACAAAAACGGTTTAAATTTAGTTTTGGGACAAAAACGGTTTAAATTTAGTTTTGGGACAAAAACGGTTTAAATTTAGTTTTGGGACAAAAACGGTTTAAATTTAGTTTTGGGACAAAAACGGTTTAAATTTAGTTTTGGGACAAAAACGGTTTAAATTTAGTTTTGGGACAAAAACGGTTTAAATTTAGTTTTGGGACAAAAACGGTTTAAATTTAGTTTTGGGACAAAAACGGTTTAAATTTAGTTTTGGGACAAAAACGGTTTAAATTTAGTTTTGGGACAAAAACGGTTTAAATTTAGTTTTGGGACAAAAACGGTTTAAATTTAGTTTTGGGACAAAAACGGTTTAAATTTAGTTTTGGGACAAAAACGGTTTAAATTTAGTTTTGGGACAAAAACGGTTTAAATTTAGTTTTGGGACAAAAACGGTTTAAATTTAGTTTTGGGACAAAAACGGTTTAAATTTAGTTTTGGGACAAAAACGGTTTAAATTTAGTTTTGGGACAAAAACAGTACTGAAGCGGTTTAAATTTAGTTTAGTACTGAAGCGGTTTAAATTTAGTTTAGTACTGAAGCGGTTTAAATTTAGTTTAGTACTGAAGCGGTTTAAATTTAGTTTAGTACTGAAGCGGTTTAAATTTAGTTTAGTACTGAAGCGGTTTAAATTTAGTTTGCTACTGAAACAGTTTTGCCATTTTTTTCTTATGAATAAAATCACATACTTAACTACAAATAAATACATCAAATGAATATTTTGTTTCCTCTTATTTTAAATTATAGATTTAAATTTGAAAACAACCATTCATAATATCTGCCATACTATAAAATCAGTTACTTTTTTATCATTTCTTAAAATGTCATTTATAATATTTACGATATTCTGCAGGTGGCAATAACGGTTATCTGTTCATATTTGTTTTTGTAGGGTTTACTTTAATTTCATTATATCCTTTTCAGACATAAAAGTTTTATTAGGCTTTACTTATAATTACAATTGTTTTTGTAAAGATACACTTACTTTTCTGTTTAGTTTGACTATCTGTATCTTCAACTGTTAGATATAAGTTTGGAATATAAAACTTAGCAGCTTTACAGAACTGCACTTGTAATCATTTTGTTAATTTTATTAATATGGTCACATTCAGATATTAAGGAAGCATGAGATTAATCATTTAATTACAGGTTCCTTGGTTCTTCTGAAATCCATGATTCTTTTAATCTCTGACATTAATTTAATTACATAAATATTCTCATGTAATATTTAATGTGATATTATCAACATAGGTTATATAACAAATTAACTTTTTAAGGTAAGTATGAGCTCCCTAGCATTTAAAGATGATTATTGATAACTTTTTTGTTAATTTGATAGCATATATGTTTTAGAAACATTTTTATCCTTATTCTGAGTAGATACCTGATTATCTTTACTTTTTTAATGATCTTTAAAATTCATAATGTATGGACTAAGTATTTTATATTGCATGAAGTTGAAATTATTGCATAAAATAAAGTTTTTCTTTGTAAAAAATACAATATTTAATTATTACAAAAAGGGATAATTTAGTTGTGTACATCTCTGTTCTTTCATTTATATCAAGGGGTACTGACAATTTCTTGGCTAGACAAAATCTGCTCTAAAATCTGATATTTGATTAGATCTTGAAGTTACCATAACAATAACATCTCCGCACACTTTTGTATATGTATTTGTTTATTGTTGTTAAAGAAAAATTTACATGTGGAAAAATTGACTCATTTAATGTTCCTTCCTACTAACCCATTATTAACTGTAACTCAATCACCAATTAAGCACAGATAATTGTTATCTTATCACTTATAAATTGTTCCAAAAATGCTAGTCTTTTTATTAGTGAATTTGATTGTGGCTAAACTTGACTTGCTTTATACTTGACTTTCCTTGGTCTAATTATTTTTGTCAAGAGTTCACTTCATAAATGTTAGGTGGAGTTTTTTGGTTCATTACAGGCAATACATTTTTCTCTACAATCAGGGCCTTTTTTTTTTTTTTTTTTTTTTTTTAAGTTATAATAAATTTTGCTGATATTTTCAATTATTTTTAAAGCTCTAAGATAATACATTTTACCAATTATTTCTTACATTACAAATAAAGCAACATCTAATATTATATTTTTTATTTATTTCTCTTTATTGTGAATATTGAGTATGTGGCCAAATAATTAGCGTTAGGATTTTAACCATGAGACTCTGGTTCAAATTTCACCATGGTCAATTAGTCAAGGTGATTTCTTGATAATATCATCTTGTTAGATCATGCCATTGAGCAGTTCCTGAAAATCATATCTGAAATTAGGTACATTAAACTTTTTGGAAACAGTCAATGGTTGTGCTTGTACAAAGTCACAAGTCCTTGCCTAATGGGCAGATAGGTTTTTAGCTTTTTTTTACAATCTATCTAGAAATGAAGTCTTTATAAAAACACATTCTTAGCACTTGTCTGTTAACCTGAAAAAATTAACAATGATTGAATGGGCGGTGTATCACATTAGCTAGTAATCTGCTGCAGACAGAAATAGTGTAACAATGTGAATGTAATATAAGGCAAGTATTTATAAACTTAGAACTGATTAAATACAGAATATGGGAAAATACTTATTGCAGTGTACTTTTGTACACTTTATTAACTTGCATGAAAGAAATTCTCATAATTTTTGTTTGATATTTTAATATCACATGATGGTTAGTATTTTTTAAATGAAAAAATTTGTTTACTTATAGTAATTTGTTGAAATTTAGAATCCAGCATTAAGTAGTTTTGGATAAGACTATTCTTTGAAAATTATCCAAGTGAAGACAACTGCTTGATGCTAAGGTAACATTATATACATCCTTAATCAGGAAATGTTACAAACAACTACTTGTGTCTTGTTCAGTTTCTTAAGTAATATGGTGATAGGTGTTTTAGCTTCATTTTGCTAGCTTGCTAAATCAACAACTTTGGAAAATCACACGTGCCAGTTGATGAGGTGTTTTTCTACCATTTCACACTCTGTATATTTGGCAGATTTACATAGCTGAGCAGAATGGCAGCAAATATCATGAACAGAGCTATTATTTGTTTAGGACTCTTGCCTGTGGATCTACCATGAATATGTGCTAGCTTTTAACTTGTTACAAGGCTACTGAAAATTTATTGATGATTAAATACTATTATAATGATCAGAAAAATATTTGCTACATACTCGACCAGGGTTGTTTGTAATAGTATCTGATTTACTAAATTAGACTCAGATGTTTTTTTATTTTTAAGATTTTGAATATTCTTTTTAATATTAAAACTTAGAAAAAAGTATAAAATAACTTTTTACTGTTTAAACTTGTTGGTTATTTATCATTAATTTATTAAGTTATCATAAATTATTGTAATTTAAAAATGATTCAATGTTTTTAATAGCCTTTTTAATTATTAATTTTTTTTATTTTTGTTCTTTCTTATTTCTGTGACTTTTTATTGCAACTCCCACATTTTCATTTTATGATCATTAACTGAGCAGCATTGATTAAAAATAAGGTATAACCTCCAGCTAGATTTGAAGCTGCCAACCTTAAGTTTCAATAAAAGGTCACAGAAATAAGATGAAAGAAATGTCATTCAAAAATTAATAATTTCAATACCAGTACACATTAACCTAAAAAATTGTGTGTAAAATGTGTGAATTATCTGGTTAATACTAGATAATCATTTTGCCAATGTTTAATTCATGACTGCATACAAGTTAATATTTGTTTTTGCTCTTGATAGGACCATAAATATGAGGTGCTTTACTCAGCAAATTAGTTTACTTTTTATATTTTTAATCATATCACGTAAATCAAGGCAATAAAGCCACTGCCTATCAAAGAATATAAGAAAAAGTAAAACATTAAGGAGCGAGAACAAAAAAGAAAAATTAAGACAGAAGATAACACTTAACGTTGCATTTAAATTTTTGAAGATCAAACGTGGCTGGAAAACAAGAAGGTAGAAGAGAGTTCTACCACAAATGATAAGTATGATAAAAACCACTAGCATAGTACTTATGGTTACATTTAGAAATTTCAACTGTAAAAGAATGAGTTCTTGCTGCCAATCTAGTACTGTGCTTAAATTCATCAAGTCTAGGCATTATAGAGGAAAGTTTATCAGAACAATCACCACGAAAGTATTTAAAAAAAAAAAAAAAAAAAGCACAGGTGAGCTACATTACAGTGGTGGGGAAAATGACTAAAGTTGAGATGCCAAGTCAAGATTAACGACATTGCAAATTTTTCAAGGATCTTTAAATATATAGCAGGAGCACCAGAACATATGTGGCAACAATATTCTAAACTTGTATAACGCAACCCCTGGCTGCATCTAGTCAATCTCCCTGACTTTTGGCTGATTCTGCTCATGTTGTGTTGTTGATCTCAGATTAACCAAAGCAAGACCACTTATTACCACTTGAAGATGGTATAGACTTGCAAGGGATTGGTATATGATGAAAACCAGATTTAAGACCACAATGATACAGTGTAGATTTATATATATTGAATAATTACAAGACTACAAGCAAGTTAAAATAAGTGACAGAAAGGAAATATCAGTTGGCTGGCATTTCAGTAAAATATTTGTGTTGTACTATTTCAACAGGATGATCAGTTGGTTGAATTTGGCAATATTTCTCTCTGATCGTCTTCCTCTTATTTTTAGCAGCAGGTGAGTTTTCAGGCTGACTGTATTTTAAATATCTTTCCAACTTCACATTTTGTCTTTGCATTCTGATTTTGTTAAACAAGCTCCCTAACCGGTGTGGGAAAGAGGGGTGTAAAGTTTTTCATTTCCCTCCCTGTATAACTTTTACCAGCTTAAAATGAAAACAATTACAGCTAACCATTTTGATTTCCAATAGTAAGCACACTCCCTCTATTTGTCTGCCTGCTATTATCAACTGTCCTCATAACCCAGTACACAGGAAATTGCCAAGGCCTCATTTTGACCTAGGGTCACTTATCGTCAAAACTCATTTACAGGTAGTTTATCTTTAATCACTTTGATGAATTCTCTTAAAAATAATTTTGTACTCAGTAAACTTCACACTTGGGTTTTCCGCTTGTTAACACTTCAACTACTTTTCCCGATAAAAATAAATGTATTTTCCAATTTTAGAGAAATCTTTTGTCATCTTGAAAATCACTTAAAATTAATACCAGCTATCTGAAAATAGGGTTACATCACTCCCATCATCACCTGTCATTTATTTCATAAATGACACAATAACTACAGGTTACACTTTTGAGCATGAATATTAATTTTTAGGTTCTATCAAAAAAAAAAAAAAAAAAATTTCCAGGCAAAATATGCATTGAACGTGTTAGTTTTAAGCAATACTAACAAGAGAACAATTTTGGTGCATAGTAGAAGTATCCTTTTTCCTAATCCTACACAAATGCAAAAATATCCTTTTTTTTTTTTTCTCTCATGTAATGTAAAAAAAAAAAAATGTCCTCTTTGAATTTCATATAAAAATGTTTTTTTTTTTTTTTTTTTCATGTGGCAACAGTCTCTTTAATAAGGGGTGTGAACCCTGTAGGGTTCACACCCCTTATGGCAGGAATAAAGGTCCTTAAATATTTTTATATTTTTTTTTCAGATGTGTGTGTGTGTGTGTGGGTGTGTGCTTATGTACATGTCTTTTAGTGCTTATTTCTCTGGAAGTGGAGGTTTCAGTGGTTTCTTGACAGGAGTTGATTCTTTTTCATTTCCTGCTGTCAGGTTCGTTTGGATCTCAACCTCCCCTACCGGTTCTGTTCTGCTCAGATATAGATTGCCAGACAGTATTCCCTTCTTCATCTGTTGTATGCTCATTGAGACCTCATTATTCTGTTTCTTTCTGTATTTCCTTATTTTCCACACTACCACTGTAACAACAACCAATGAAGTACTACTCCCCACTGACCAGTTTACCAAAATTACTTTATTATTTTTCCAATTCATATCTTCTTTTTCCAAAGTATTTAATTTATCTTTTAACTGCTCCAAATTAATTTTATCTATGGGCTTTAATAACTCTGATATTGTGATCATAGGGTATTTATTTATTACCAGCTCCAATTCCTTCTTGATCTTCCTCTTCCTGAAGATTGTTTAAAGCTGCCCTTCTGCCTATTTGCCTCTTGACTCAAACTCTGTTCTGGCTCTTTACTCCTGGCCTTCTGCCTAACTCCTCTGCTATCTTTTGCCAGAGCTATTGCAGCTGACAAGCTCAGAGGGCCCTCCTTTAATACATTGTGGTGAACACGCTCCTCTTTGAGCACACCTATGTACAAATCAGCCAACTGCATCTGCAAAACTGCATTTGCCCGCACCTCCTTGGGGAAGGCTATTTTGGTTAGTTTCTTGACTTCAGTCCCTAACTCTCTGGGGATCTCATCCCTCAATTGAGTTAGCCTGAGGCGTATCCTTATCACTTCTATGGCCGTATATTTTTTGGCAAACTCTCTTGTGATTCTATCCTCTGCCGCTCTCCGGTGCATCTGCGGATCTCCATGCAGAAGCTGCTCTATAAACTCCTCACTGCAGCATTCCAAGCCGCGTATATGGTCTGTCGGTCTGTAAACCTGAAAACAACCTGAGACTTATGGACTGCTCACAGCCAATTTTTCAATTCCTTTGAGTCACCTCCAAATATTGGTACCTGGGGTCCCCATAATATCCCTCTCAGATCGGCAGTGCACTGCTGCTCTTCCACTTCCTCTTTTATTTCCCCCTATCTGATCCCACTCACTCGTGGTCTGCTATCCTAAATTATCAACTATCTAGAAAACTTGGAAAATTTGATAAGAAACAATAATTCATCTTGGCAAACACAAATTGGGGATCAAAGGGAATAGTTGAAAAGCATCTTACCTGATGCTGTCAACCTGTTATCATATGTTCTCGTTGACTTGTTATTGCTTGTTCTAGTTAACTTTGTCTCGCTTGTCCTCATTGACTTCTTGCTGCTCATTCTCGTCAGCTTTGTGACTGGTTCTTGTTGACTTGTTGCCACTTGTTCTCGTCTTGTGGCCACCTTTGGATTGAATCCTGATCGAAAAAGCACCAAATATAGCATGACCTCTGACTGCATCCAGTTAACTTTTCTGATCTTTGGTCGATTCTGCTCATGTTGTGTTGTTGATCTCGGATTAACCAAGGCAGGACCGCTTATTATGACTTGATGAGGATGGTCCAGGCTGTGAGGGATTAGTATATGATGAAAACCAGGTTTAAGACCTCAATGACACGGTGTAGATTTATATATATATATATCGAATAATTATAAGATTACAAGCAAGTTAAAATAAGTGACAGAAAAGAAATATCAGTTGGCTGGTATTTCAGTAGAATATTCGTGTTGTACTATTTCAACAGGACAGTTAGTTGCTTGAATTTGGCAATATTTCTCTCTGATTGTTTACTTCTTATTTTTAGCAGCATGTGAGTTTTCAGGCTGACTGTATTTTAAATATCTTTTCAACCTGTCTCTCCAAGACCTGGGTGCTGACTTACACATTTCGTCTTTGCATTCTGATTTTGTTAAACAAGCACCCCAACATCTCCACTGAGTAGGTTGCTCACAATAAGTGATAGAAGTAGCAATGGAAGTGTCAGGAAATGCTGGAGCTTTTTAAAATGCTACTCATGCAATAGCATCATTGAGAGCAAAGACTACAAGAAATGGGTTTCTCATTTTAGCACTTTTTTACAGATAAAATGTAGAAACGGTTGTTATACTGTTGTAGAGAATGGGATTTGTATCATTGAATATATTAAAATCTGAATGTGTCTGTGATGATTTATATAAAAATGTATGATTCTAGGAAGCAGCCTTCCTAAAGAGGAAGGATTGGTGTCATAACCAAAAAAACAAATTTTAGAAATTTGAAGTTTTCATTGACTCATGTGTTCTCAGAAGTTTGATGTAGAAAGTGAACAAATCTGCATAATTTTTCAATTTAGATATAAGTATCTTTAATTTTATCTCTGGAAAAGTGAGTTGATTGTATTATTTTTAGAAGTTTACTGAGATTTACTTTTGTTCAAGCCTCAAATCCTGGTGGCTACCTCTGACTTTGGAAATGATAAGTGACTGCCTTGTAGTGTGACCGAGTTCTGAGTAATTTCTAATGTGCTGTTGTAAGAACTGTAGATATCAGTTAAAATGCTGTTATCTTTGACTTTTCCCATGCTTAGATATGAATTACATCTGTGCTATCACAAGTTGAAGCAGCCTCTCAGTTAAGAGTTGAACCAAATGAGAAACTTGCCGATAAATGTACCATTACTGTAGCTGTTATTTAAGTAATCTTCAACTTTGTCACTTGGGAACCTTAGTCTCACTTGCAAAGTATCTTTTCCCCCCGGGATGGTCTAATAAATGATGAGGCAACTGTTTGCAACTTACCTTTATATAAAGCACATCTTTTGCTTTTATTTGAATCCTTTGCTTACTTACTGTCATTTTAATATACAACAGTTGTTGAAAAAGGAAGCATACCCTATTATTTCTAATTAGTAAGGTTAAACCAGTAGAATATGAAACAAAATATTGATTTGCATATCTATATTAAATGACAATTGACATCCTAATAATTCAGTTTTATAGCTAAAATTGATTTTGCATGAAAGTTTAAAAGAAAAGTTATTTTTAGTTATATAGTTAAATTTGTCATACAAAACCGATTTGTTAAATTTACTGAGAGTTTTATCAATGTTTTTACTTCAGTTCTTGACAATGCAGTTATTTTTTGTATACTTCACTATTAAATTCAACAGCTTTCCTTTCTTCCAAAAATAAATTTTCTTTATAAGACTTTGAATTCTTAGTTGCTGTATCTTCAATAATCAAATCATTACACTTTTTGTCATCTGGTGTATCATTGAAGGTATAAAAGCAATTTTAAGAGCAGCATATATAATTTATTTAGTCGATGGAAAAAGGTTTTGATTGATCTTTATTATTTTTTTTTTAATCTGTACTAATTCAAGAGCTTATTCTTAAAGAAATTGAAAGGTTGAATTCTGCAAAAATTCCCTCTTAAAGAATTGTCATAAATTGATAATTTCACTTAATTCCAGAATTATCTCCTCTTTAATCAAACATAATCATGAGAAATATCTTCCGAGAAAAAGCTTTATATTTTCACTGTTGGTATTTCTAATAGATCTGTAGGATTGGAACAAAAGATAATTGCATTTTTCAATTGAATATGTGATTGCATTTCATATGTAACTGAAACCTATGACATGCACATAATCTGTGATTTTTTTTTTTTTTCTACTGATGTCTTAATAGTAGGTACATCAATATATATGTTGGCCTCATTTTAGATGGGATATTAATATAAATATTTTGCTGTCATTTTTTACAGCACAGGCTCACTTGTATACTATAATATATATATATATATATATATATCAAAAAACCTCTTATTATGAGAGAAGCAATTTAAACAAAACATCTAGCACTTAGTATTATTTGCACTTTATTTAACAATGGAAATAATATGCTAAAGGCCTTTTTTTTTTTTCTTTTTTTTTCTTTTTAAATAATGTATCAATTTTTGTTTCAGCCACATTCCTTTCATGGGGCTTGCAATAAATGTTACTACTATTCAATCAGCAGCATCACAACTACATCCTAATACAATCATGAAAAGAAATTAGCAATTAACAAGAGACCCCTTAATAATGTTTAAAGAAGTGGCTGAAAGTGGTTGGGGACAATAGACACTACAAACAATTTTTACACTCCCTTGCCCCTACCAAGAAGAAAAATTTAAAAGTACTAGAAAAATTCAATAAAAGATCCTTCAAATTTTCTTTGTTTGTCATATTCAACAAAACATGTTTGAAAGAAACAATGCTGTGCATATACATATATATATATATATATATATATATATATATATATATATATATATATATATGTGTGTAATGATTTATTTGTTTGAACATTATTTTTAATCAAAACTTGTATTTGAGTAGATATTCTGTTTTTAATTAATCTCCAGAACTTTCTGTAACAATGTGTGTGTCTGATTAAATAAATTACAAACATTATATCTCTGCTTATTTCTCATAAAATCCATTCATGCTCCCGAATAATCTTCTGAGTATTATAATTGAAACATGTGAGAAATGCGTTGTAACTTTTACAGATGTATTTATTTTACTTTTCTCAAGGTCCCAAGTGCTTTTGACTTATCAAAATCATTTGAGACTATAAACCAGGAAACATTTATGGTTCTACCAAAATACACAAGCCTAACTTTAGATTCTGCCCTATTATATCTTAAATTCCCATTCCTATATACAAACTAAAACACTTAACCAATTAAATACATCAAAACATACCTAACGAATACAGCATTAAATCATCCCTTGGACTTCCATGAATATTAAAAACCAATAAACTTAATAATGAAACCATAGCATCACTTGACGTTGACAATCCGTTGACAATCCGTTTACCGTTCCAGTTAAAGAAACATTGACATTATTATAAAAAAAAAAAATGTATTATAATTATCTGCCCCCATTAAAAATTAAACTTAAAATACTGAGAAAACTACTTTTAACCTGTACCACCGAAGTTTCATTCTACAATCAGAAATAATGTGTGTGTGTGTAACAAGACAGCGTTTCAATGAGCTCAGTTCTGGGTCGAACCTTCAACTTCTACATGGCCAACCTAAAAAATAATTTATTTAGCACCACTAAGAAACCCTCTATCTACCTAAAATATGTAGATGATTTTCTTATATTATTTAAAAACTAATATAAGAAATAATGGAATTTCAAAATTACTTTAAGAAAAAAAAAAGAAGCTCTGTCCTCAAGTTCACATATGAACCTAAAGATAACAAAATCCCTTTCCTTGACACATTTTAATAGACACAAACAATATCACATTTACTATCTTCCCATATAAAAAAAACAACCAGCAAAAACTCTTGTACTCTCAACTATGAGCGAATGTCCTAATAGCTATAAAATAGCACTTATACACAATTTAATTAACTGAGCACAAATTAACTCCTCCACAAAAAGATTTTTTACACTAAACTCAAAAATATTAAGCAAACTCTCATTAATAATGACTTCACAAATCACATTGTAGATGAATAACTAAGATATCAAAAATCAAAAACCTCAACAGACATCAGACAGAATATGGCACTTTCACAAAGGACCCTAAATATATCAAACTCTTACATTGCAACCAAATGCACAATATTTACAAATAGAATGAAAAACTTATAAAAACAAGTCATTCGTACTGATATATCTTCCATGGATCCTAATTAAAAATTATAATATTATAAAAAAATACAATACTACCAATTTAATTATTTGTAATAACTCTTCCCCACTAATGTAAAACTAACATTATATATCAAGACATCTTACATTACACATGTCTGACCATTTGTCCATTTTGAGATATCTACAACATTTCTGTCTACATTCACAATATCATACAGCAAGAAAACAACAAATTAAACCTACATATCCTTTTGGCAATTTACATTAAAAAACTTGAGCCATCACTTAATAGAATCACTATGAATAATGTAGTAATGTTCTAAAATATTTATAAAAAGAACATTTTTTATGCTTTAATATGTGCATGACCATGACATTACAAAACAAAAAAATTACATAGTGGATAATTCCACATTCTAATGAACGCTAAGCAGAAAAATTACAGTAATATTTAGCAACCCAATTTTATGGTTATTTTGTTACTACTACTTGTACCCTGAAGACGATTTCAGAAGAAGATTGAAAGTATTTGAGGACCTTGAGAAATGTAAAATAAAAACGTATAAAGTTTCAGCACATATTTCTCACATCTTTGAATGATAATACACTAAATATTATATGAGTAGGAATGGATTTTGTTAGAAATAAGCAGACATAATGTTTATAATTTATTTAATGGAATACACAAATTAATAAATACATATATATATATTTGAGATGAGGTAGTATTATTTTAAACCAAACCCTTTATTACGATCACTGGGGTATATCATTTTTATTCCTTGTACAAAGCCTATTTTGGTAGTCATAAGTTATCTCCTTCTCTAACCCAACTTTCTAAGTTACTTGTTCACCACTACTGTAGCCTGGTATTGAATTCACAACTCTTTGGGTCAAGTCACTGGAACTAACCAAGATCTATATCCACTGGGCCATGTGTGCTTAAGGACAAGAACAACTGAATTTCTGGGACTGATAAACCTAATGTTCATTCATCATTTTTTTTTACCAGAGTTCATATTGCAACTTTTGATGTGAATGGTTTTCTCTAGTATTATTTTTTTGTTAATGGTTTTCTATAGTATTTTTTACCAGAGTTCATATTAAGAAATCAGCATATATGCTAGGTTAGAAAAAAATCTAAGCTAATCAAGCATAGAAATGAATACAATATGGGAATAAGTAATATGGAGTACCAGAGAAAATCATTAGTGTCAAAAATTTCAATATGAGCTCTGGTAAAAGATACTAGAGAAAACCATTAACAGCAAAAAGGCCCAGTGTAGAAAGACGTTGGTTAGTTCCAGTGACTTGACCCAAAAAGTTGTGAGTTGAATACCAGTAAAGGGATATATCATAATTTTTCTTAGAGAAGGAATATATCTTATTCCTATTCTCTCATGGGTTAATAAATAAATTAAGACAGGTCACTATATAAAGATAAGGTGGAATGGAGAAATGAGAGAGAACAGAGAACAACCTGTAAGAATTGGACTAGAAGTGACGTCATGAGTGGTTGTCATGTGACCACGTGACCCTATCTCGACCAAAGGAAGATAAGCACCTTTTGTATCTTTTACACCAGGCTACAGCAGTGGTGAGCAAGTAACTTAGAGGGTCAGGTTAGAGGAAGATAACTCATGACTACCAAAAGACTCTTGGCACAAGCAATGAGAATAATACATATACCCTAGTGATTGTAATAAAGGTTTTGGTTCAAAATTCCTAGCACCTGAAGAAGGCTGGAACGTACAACAGCCAAAACATTGTACAAATGGCAATCAAGATGAGAATAATAGTCCGAATAATGTAAATAGTGTGTGTGTATAAAATCAGTAAAATAGTTGCTGGTTGGACCAGTAGATGGTAGATCAAAAAAGTGTTTATTTTTATATATATATATATATATAAATTTGCAATTAAATGAACAAGTTTTATAATAAAATCTCATACTGCAAAATAGTTTGTATGCATGTTGAAATTCAATAGCTATATTTATCATATATGCCCAAGAAACTTTTACCAATATCAATTGTTTAATACCAATTTTATTATGAAAATCTTGACTTATAGAATAATCTCTTACATTGTCTAGATGTAGAGCTAGTATGAAACTTGCTAAGTTATAATTTAATTATTCTTAAATTGGAGCTTTTATGGAACTGATGAACTAATAGCTTGATGTGTCATTCTCAAATTTACTCTATCTTGTCCAGTGCCAAGTAAATGTAAATTAATTTCCATTTATGAAATTCCATCAATAATGAATTTGATTTAGCTTGCAGACCACTTTTGTCTTTATTCAACATTAGTATTTATATTCATATACTATTCATAACATGGATAAAACACAAGTCTTTAAAGCCATTTTTTCTGTTCTTTAGAATTTTGTCCACACTTAAAAGAAAATACCAAATTTACTATTTTTAGCCAAATTGAATTGCATTATCAGTTTTATTAAATAGGTTTTCTTGCTTAATCAATTGCGTACTTGTATTTGATTTGAATATTAGAGTGCATGAGAAGCTAAATTACTTACATTATCATGTGAAATTTATCAATTATTTATTCCTTTTCTCTGATTGCCAAAGCATCTGGCAGATTGCCCTGGCAACAGCTCTGAGAATAACTGTAAAATACACAAATGGTTGGTGCTTGAAGCCTATAATGTTGCTCTTGCCTGTTCTGTATATTTTTGATGATAGTAATCTAGAAATTTTGGCTTAGTTCTCAACTGGAAAAGTCTTGTTAGTCAATGAAAGATGCTAAATTATGCTTCTTTTTGAACTTAGTGATTTTTTTTTTTTTTTTTTAAATTTGCAGCATATCTATTTAATAGATTATCTTGTTTATTTTTATTGTACACTACCTCTGAGACTTATTTCATTTTCTTTCTGAAAAGAGGTTGGTAACAAAAATATTTTTTTTTCTATTTTATCAAATATGATTAATGTTAAACAATTTTATAAGGTAAGGATGTGACAATTATTTTTGTAACCCTTGATTTTGATTAAATTTAAATCTACATATATACTTTGTATTTATTTTGTAATTGAACACTTATCAGAAATCAGTAATGAAAATTAATTAAGCTACACATTGAAAAGGTCTTATCCTAACCTTAAAATCTTATCAAAATCACCAAACATAAGAATTTCTTTTTTTAATCACGTTTTGGTTGGATCACGAACTTTTCAGCATCCCTCTGTGTTCAGCTTTTTAGAAATTCTTTGAGCTGTATATATTATGTTCTATAATCATGTTGCATATTTCTAGAAAATGCAAATAAAATTCCATTAAATTAATTTATATAAAATTTTTATTAATTTTATTTTAAATTTTTTTATTTTAAACCATTTTTTAATTATATACAACAATATGGAAAATGTGATTTGTCATCTTTGTAATTTTTAAATATCCTTTTCATGTTTCTAGTAAGCATATTTTGTTAGTAAACATATATATTGTAGATCATCTTCAATATTTTGAGTTTTGTTATTTTACTAATTATATGTATTTCCTACATTCTAATATTTTTTAATTCCAACAATTTTCAAGATGTCTTTGTCAGCACTTAGAGTAATGAGGTAGGCTAATTATGAATCCTTCTCCTTTTAGCTTTAGTTGATAAATATCATTTTCAGTTAGTGAAAGAAAATGAAATGCCCTATAAACAAAA
This sequence comes from Ascarosepion bandense, assembly GCA_037127315.1. Classification (NCBI taxonomy): domain Eukaryota; kingdom Metazoa; phylum Mollusca; class Cephalopoda; order Sepiida; family Sepiidae; genus Ascarosepion; species Ascarosepion bandense. The sequence goes on along the minus strand of JBBBDQ010000201.1, from coordinate 120,941 downwards.
TATTGGGTCTGTATCAAAAAACAACTTTAAAAAAATTTTTTTTCACAATTTGATTACATTTATATATAATTATTTGCTGATATTTATCCAAATTGTACTGGTTAATCTTCAAATTTTGATCTCATGACGTCAGTTTACTGTGTGTTCATGCATATATCTATGTTCTTATACACGTACACGTGTTAGGGTTACTCAAAAAGTAATGTCAACTATTATGTTGACATGACATCAGAAGTGGATGTTAGTATGACAATAGAAGTTATAAAGGTTGAACTTTCTTGTTATTGACCTGTAATAATTTATATTTCTTATTTATTTATTTATTTTTTGTTTGCAGCTAAGCTGCACTCAGGCAAAATGGTTTCTTCTGTACAAGTGTGTACAAATCAGAGGTGTACAATTAAATTCTTTTGTGCAGAAAAAAAATCATACTCATTGACATTCATCAACATTTCCTGAATATCTATAGATACCAAACAGTAGATATGAGCACAATTAGTTGTTAGGTAATTTATTTCAGCAGTGGTGACAGCAATGTGCAAAAGTGGGTCATCCCGGCTGGTGCAGATTTTTATGAGTATGCCTTGTAAGCTCTTGTTGATTGTTGGCAAAAATGCATAGTGGTGGTGACTGGAAAAATAGTTTTGTAATTGTAAACCTATTCTATCCAATGATGTTATTGTGTTCCCTGTATTTGTAACTTTCATGAAAATAAATGCAAGGTTCATTTATTGTATATCTGAGGTTTCAAAATTGGAAATGGCTATCATATAAAACTTTTTTCTTTGTCTTAATAACAATGGCTATATAATCTGATATGGAATCAACAAGGTTCTAAAGTGTTGCTTGGCTATATCTATGTAGGTACATTTTACATAAAATGTAACACCTATCCCAACCCCACTGGACCAACATACTCCACAAGACGGGTCGTTGGTCTTGTATAGTCTAGTATTACAGGTTAGGCCTAAGCCTGCGGTTTCAAATGTCGATTTGATGCCACCTTTCAGCCACATTGTGATTTTTGATCCTGGAGAGCAGCTATCAGATCGTAGAAATCCGAAGCTCCTCATTGGTTCACCTGCAAGTTCATCTGGTAAGAATCAAGTTAACAGAAAAATAAATATAACCGAGTCGATTCAATTTTAGGAAAACAGTACTTTTTGTATATAAATACAAACAAAAAAACTCCTTGTTGCAAAAATTTGAATATCTCCTGTATATAAACTATAACCAAACAAAACAAAATATTTTAAATAATTTCTATAAAGGAGACATATGACTTTCATTTAACCCTTTTTGGTTTGTTCTTAGCGCAACTACTCCAACTGTCGACATTCTCAGTGTTAGTAATAGTAGCGGTATGTAGACGTTAGCTGAAGTAATTTGCTTCTTCGATCTTCATATCAGCAACACACAGCGGGCATTTTCTTTCAATCTCTGATGTCACTCAACTCAGTTCGACTGTATTCTTAGATAGTCAAAACCCCAACTCCTCTTCTGGTAGACCACTACCAACTCTATCTCAGACCGAAGTGCCTCCATGGCAGCCCACTATCAGCTCCTTCTCACAACTTAAGGTCTGTCTTTTTATTAAGAAAAACCGGCATCACATGTGATCCGGCTGTGACCCATCTCCTGACACTCGCAAGACTCGTGACAGGCATTTTTATTATTTATCCATCTTGCCCTTTGCATTGTTTATAAACAAATCTTCGCCAACCCGATTTGAAATCAAAAATCTCAAAGAAGACACTTTACTTTTTATCCATCAGCCATTTTGGTTTCATCTATTATTGTTCTAGATTCTTTCCTATTAATAGTTCTGACATGGTTTGTCAACTTCACAAAAGAACGTGTTTTCTGTTTACAGGTAAAATTAACATTTTAATTAGTAATCTGCTCTCTTTTGTACACTTAAAAAAAGGGTTGTATCTCGTGTTCTAATTTATCTTTCTATCACATTAATATTTCAAAGTCTTTATGGCCTATCAACCTCTTAGTTATTTGAAGAGGCCTCTCTTTCACTTGATGTTTTCTGTTTTATGGCATATCCACCTTTATTAATATTACTAACATTATCATTTCAGGGGTGATATTGCCTCTGCCACAAAAAGACTTGTATTTATTGGATATTGCTACAGATATTTTAGTGAAGTGTCATAAATACTCAATGAGATTAAATCTAGTGAAAATGGTGACCAATAGAATACCTGGAAGTCAGCTGAGTTTTCCTGGAATTAGTTTTGTGTCAGCTGCATCCAATAGGTGATGGTGTTATCTTGTCAGAACAAACCTTCATCACCATGAAACATTGTGAGCATAAAGAGATTCAAATTGTCTGAAACAAGATTTGTATGTCAAATCCATCAAGAGAAACTTGTAAACCTCAACATAACATATTTTATCTCATTGCATATCTACCACAAGCTTGCACATTGCACAACACTCTGCTAACAGGTTCAATTCAGTGTTTCATGTAGTCTTTTCTGAAAGCATTCACCTATCTGCCGAAATGAGCTGAAAATCTAACTGCACCAGTTTTCCACAACGCAGTATTTTCTGACTCTGATGAGGTACTATAATTAATGAGCATCCAATGCTGCAGTGTCAGTAATGGCACCCTTACTGGTTAACTATTAAGAAACCTTATGAATAGTGGTGCATGCTGTACAGTTCATTGACTAATGGTACCAGCATTGAATTGAAACATAATCCAATGATCTCATTTATTGGATGGTTATTGTCTTCGTCAGTCTTGTATAACACATGGGCACCCACAGTTTTCATTAACCATTAGTGTTTGTCCAAAATTCACATATTGTTGGTATACTCTTTCAACTGTTGATCAAAAAATAAAACTTCAAGCAGTTGTCTATTTTTCTAGTCTCAGCAATCATTTTGCAATCAGTGTTAAATAGCTGCCACAGTTTTTACTTATGTTGCACATCTCATTAAGACCATTTCACCATACCATGGTGAAACCATCCAATGTACTGCTACCTTTAATTTAGGGTCTTTCTCTCTGATATATAATATATAAATTAGTTTTTGGTCATAATTAAATTAAACCAGTACACAGTTGTATTAAAAAGAGTTCAATACGATTATATTGTAGAACTTTTGAATATTTTTAATTTAGAAAGGTAGAATCCAAGATCGAAATAACTCGCTTCATAAATATTCATCTGCTTAGCTGAAAAGTCTGGGTAAGTTATGGAAGGTGCTAAGTGACATAATTTAATGTCTAATAAATGAAAATGAGTAAAAAATGTTCTTGAATTGTTTTTTTTTTTTGTGTGTGTGTGTGTGTGTGTTATATATAAATGTGTGTGTGTGTGTGTGTGCATGAGCATTAATTTTTAATATATTGAAGTATATTATGAAAAAAAAAACTTACCATTTTGTTGTGCCAATTAGACTATATCCTCCTACTTTGTAAATTCTCTTGTTTTTTTTTTTCTGTTTTTTTTTTTGTTTTTTTGTTGGTATACTTCACAAATTATGGAATACCAGTAAGATTTGTCTTTAAAATGTTTAAATTTAAGAAACACTCATTAATATTTATCAGCTTAACTGAAAAGACTGGGTTACTGAAAAGTCACCTATCTTGTATTAAATTTTATTGCACTGTCATAACAAAATTTTTCTTCATCACTGAAAAATTTAATTTTTTACGAAGTAGATTTTAATATTTTGTCCCTTAATATGTTTTAATCACAACTACTTCTGAATTTCCTACTACCAAAACATGTTTTTTGCACAATTTGTTATCCTTGAATAGACTTAGTTGTTAAAAACTGTATAAGTAAATTACATTTATTGAAAACGACCTTATTTTCCTGAGGAAAAAAACATTTGCATATAACTTGGATTTCTGCTTGATAATTAGATTTCCATTTTTTTAGTATTTAAAATAAATATTAAAAATTTAAATTACTCCTCAAAATGCTATAATATGCTAGTATATATCCTGAAATAACTTTTCTTCGTACTTCTATGATGCTATATTTGTTAGTTTTATTTGAATTGGCATGAATAAAATGGGATTATGTTACCAATAAAAATGTTCAGATTGTTTCTTCTTAAAATTATTTTCTATAAAAGTAATTAAGTGGAATTTATAGTAAAAATATCAAATTTTCTTACCAAATGTTCATTGATATTTTCTAGCTGATTGATAGGTCACACTTCATATATTTCTTACAAAATCCTATCTGCTATAAAGGTAAAGCTTTAATATTTACTCATAATCAACTTAAAATTCTTTGTTTATATAAGTAAAAATTTTATAATCATCTGAAGATAAAAATTCTAATATTGATAACATTCAGTTAAGTATTATTATACTAAGTTTAACATGCAATTGTTAAATATTTAATTTTGGGTAAATTATTGCTAAAATATTTAGTTCCTTTATCCTATCTTGATGTTTTATCCTGTCTTATTGATTATATAATCAAAACCTTGTTTATATCTAAGGGATTCCTAAATTTTCTGTTCTTAATGTCACCTTATAATTTTTCAATCTATGAGATCCTAAAACATTTCAGCTTTGTATAATGCCCAATAGATTGATATTTGTTCAGTTTTTCCTCCCATCCTTTATCTACAGCATTATTCAATCACTTGGAATGATTAATAATGTTGCTATCAAAAGATATAATTTCTGGCACAATGGAGATACTATGGATGATGTTAGTTCGCATGCTTAGCTGACTGGCAATACACACATAGCTCTGAGATCAGTTTATCAAAATAACCAACTAAGAAAAGATAAAATTTGCTGCTAAGAAGCTGCTTAAATTTATTTTTGTCTTTGGATCCTGATAAATGAAACAGCATTGTGTGGCTCAGGAATTAATATCAGGTTTGAGTGCGGTATTGGCAAAAGTACTGAACTGCTTTTCACCCATCTTTCTCTATTATGTTGCAGCTACAATGCTTTTATTCTTATTGCAGGTGTAATGATAAAAAATTTTCCAACCTGCTTGTTATCTAACATGATGCATTTTATATTTTTTTTAATAAACAGCCGGCATGAGTGTTTAAGTAAAAGTAACCTAAACTGTTACCGAAGAACAGCAGGCGGGGGTGCATAGCAATTGGCCTCCATCACTTGCTGCATCTTTCTTTTCTTCTTTGTTCCTCCCTGTACTCATGTTTTGATATTTTCTCATGTAATCACTACTACACTTTGGTTCATCTATTTTACTTGATATGGTTTTATTTTTAAATCCTTTTTTTTCTACATTCCTTTTCTTATTTTTGTTTACTATTAGTACATTTCCATTCTTCCTTATTACCATTATGATTATTGATTAAATTCTTTCTATACAGTGTAAGGTAACAGACTACAGGCATGTTGAATGTCTCCTTTCCATCCTATTTTATTCTAGCTAGCATCCCTTAGCTGGCTGCATCAGTTGGGTCCCCATCCTCTTTCCATTCTCACTACTGACTGACTGACTGCCTGCCTGCCTGCCTAACCCTGCCTCCTTCTTTTAGCTTCTCTCTCTCTCTCTCCCCTCTCAACGCCTACAACACAGGGAGTTGAATGACTGGTCCCCTTTTTAGACTGTATGTACACAACACTAGAAAGATCAAAAATCATTTATCTTTTATTTCCATTTTCATATCTTCTATGTTTTGATCACCTTATTACAGACCACAGACCAAGGGGCAAATGGGGAAACTTCTGGGTTTGGAAGACTAAATAGCAGTTGCATTGAAGCATGATAAAAATGTCAGTATGTAAGGAAATAGAGAAAGACACTCCCAATAATATGAAGCTGCATCTTCCATCTGTCTTTGCCAGGCATGGATGTCAGCATCTCCAGCATGCACATTGAGACATTTCATCAATCAGTATTTGGACAATGCCATCACCACTACTGCTATGATGTGGCTATAACTCTGCTAACATGCCGTTGTTTATCATGTCATGTACAACACACTCCTACAAAGTTGATGGTTTGTTTCCTTTGTAGGTCAGGTAGCACTACTAATACTACTACTACTGTTACTACAGCAGATTACCAGAACTACTTGTAAGTCTGCTTTGTGCACTTCTCTCATATTGTCGGAGTACCTCACCAGACTCACTTGGATATTTTAGCAGCTTCATGCCACAGGTATTTTATTGTCAAGGAAGAAATTCCACTATCATTATTACTACTTTTAATTCATAGAAGATTGTTTTATTTCAGAATTTATATTTGTACCTTCAGTGTCTGTTTTACCTAAGTGATAAATTATTATGATGATTTTATCTTGAGACTTGAAGATATTTTCTAATTATGAAAAAGGATGCAGTAGTAAGGAATGTGTCTAGTAGTGATAGTTGTCATTTGGAGAAAGTAATTCTCACTGTGCAAGTAATAAATGTTTACGTAATAAGAGACATAGCAAATTGTTTTTTCTAAAACCAAATGATTATTTTAGTAAATTGATAAAATAACAATTTACCATTTAGATATTACAATAACTATAAATTTAGTCTTTTATATATATATATATATATATATATATACACCTTAATATCCAGCTGTTAATTTTTTTTAATCTTTTCTATCTTCATTGTGTGCTAAAGAGCTTTCTCATATGTCTAAAAATTACCTTGAACTCAAAATGTTTTTCATCATATTAAAGCTAATGACAGTTACTAACCTGATGTAAATAAAAGAAAACACTTGTTAAGATGTTGATGACATTCCATAAAATGGAATATCTGATAAGATATGTTGCATTGTATTTGTTAAATTTATGTTCTGCCTTCTTCCACTGTGTCCATTTTGTCTTCTGCTTCTCTCTAGCTCACTTTCTCTGATACTACCAGTAATGGATTTGTTACGATTCAGGATATTTCAATGTAAATAAGTCTATTCAGATCTTAAACTATTAAATATTTCTTTAATATAACCTTTTCTGTGTACATCAAAGATGGAAACAAAACTTAGTTTCAAATCACTGAATATTTTTACTGAAGTTTTGTAGACACTATTTTTTTTTTTTTTCCTTACTAATTATAGCAATTCTCTTGTTTTCTCATTGGGTTTTTATTTCAAGACAGGTTGTTATATTACCTGCATACAGCATTAAGCTCATATTGTATGTATACTGTCTGTATAAAAACCTTGAAGCACTTTTTACCATTTATAATTTATTTAACTGAAAGAATGTGAGATAATTATTTTTCCTGTTCTAGGAAGTGAAAATTACTACTTTTTAAATCAATAAAAAGATAGGTGTGCCATTCTTACAAGCAGTTGTGACAGTAACAGGTTATGTCATTCAACTGTCAAACCATAGCATATTGTTTTATTTCACTATGTATATTTATTTTTGCTGTTTAGGTTCTTTGCATGAATTATTTATGAAAGCGTATTGTTTATTAACTTGCTGGTGTTTTATACAAGTTGTTTAATGTTTTTTAGTTATTAGGTAATAGTCTCTATTGTATACTTTCTATAATTTTCATCTTTAAGTAATAAACTATTATTAAAAGCATTCTGTCTATTGATGTATTAGTAAAATCTAAATATGAAAGACATTGATTGTGGAGCTGCTTGTGTATTTTCTAAAAGAAAATTAACTTGTAGCTGTTTCCTAGAAAGCATTTAGTTTCAGAGTTTTAAGTTCTATTTACAATTAGGTGATGTTGAAAAGGTTTCAGCCTAATAAAGAAGCCCTTTCAAAAAATAAATTCTGATGTTTAGTCATTTGGTCAGATTTGGGCTTGTGGGACATACTGAGAACATTTTAGCACCCCTCTTTATATTTAATGAGAAATTTTCAGATATTTTATTTTTATGCGTGCTATCTTATTTATAATTTGTTTTTATCACTGTTGTAGTTTGGTTTAGTAATTAATTTAAAAAGAATTAAGAAAAATTCTCAAATTCAAAAGTAGTTCACTATTATATTTTAAAATAAACTTAAAATATTTTTGCATTGTGCTAGGTTTTTCTGACATTATTTGTTTTTATATAGTGTATTCACATAAGTATTACTATAAATGTATAATTAAAAACCTTTTTTAAAATTGCTGCTTGCTTTAAATGTTTATATAAGGTTAGATAAATTTTCAACTTGGCAATCTTTAAATGTACTGTAAATTTATTCTTTTTCCTTTTTACTACAATTGAAGAATTTATAAATCAGTTCTTTACTATACATTTTTAACTAAGTATTTGTATTTTATTCAATGCTACATTAATCATGTCATGGATAAATGTTTGCTTTTCATTAGAGTATAAATTTTAACTAGTTTATTTTATCAAATATTTGCCTCAGATGCAAACTAATGTAATACTAAATGCATATGTAATATCTATGGATATAAATATTTATTGCTTCTTCCATTCATACCAAAGGAGCATTGCCTCACTAATTTTTAACTATTGTTAACTCATCAAACAACTTCAATTGTTTTTTCTTATCTAAGATGTATCATTCACTCTTTTATCGTCATGTTACTTGTGTAATTACATAGTTAATATTTGATATTAAAATTTTTGTTGGTTCAGACTTGCTTATTTCACTTCTAAACACGAGAACACAACTAGTTTTAGGCATCTGGGTGAAATTACATATGTCTTACAGGTATTATAATTTTATAAATATTGGGTGTAGCAGAAGAAAATGAATGTTCAGAAAATACCTTGGCATTTAATATTCAGTGTTATGATATATAACATCAGTAAAAGCAGCCTTCAGAATATTAAAGAAGCTGACAAAAAAAGCAATAAGTTATAAAAAAAAAATAGAATACCACACTAATATTTTGGTTTAATGATCTATATATCTTTCATGTAAAGTGCTATTTTTTTAACATTAGTTCATTTTCATATATTTTGCTATCATTTTAATTATATTTCATTTTGAAGCATTTGTTTACTATTAACATTCTTCAATCTGCATATGCCACATGCTCATAATATTAATATGGCAGATACTTTTTGTCTTATGGTAATAGGAAGACTAAATTTAAAAAAAAAAAAAGTTACTATTTAAGAATATTTCAGTCACTGAGTTTTTTGTATTTTTTTTTTAATACATGTAAGTTAACATTTCCTATTATTCTTAACAAAGTTCTCTTCAACATAAAATCCAAATGAAATAAATTTGGTTTAAAAAAAATAAGCAAAAAACTTAGCTTTTTTAAAGAAATATTTGGATTGTATTTCTTGTCCTCCTCTCTTAGTTTAATAATGCTGATTTTCTAAGTGCAGCTTAGATGTGGCACAAGGGTGAAAGTATGAAACACTCGGTGAGGATTGAACTCACTACTCAATTGTAACGATTCTAGCGAGACAAGCTTGCTAACTATTACACCATCTCAAAAATGTTTGTTTAAAATATTAAATACAGACGAAATTTATGTATATGTCAGTGATGCTAAATTATACTTTTAGAATTGTTAGTTCAAGTAAGTGCAAGTAGTATAATAGCACGCTAATTTCATGTACTGTCTTGAATCAGTTGCAATTTATCTATTTCTTCTCCCTTTAGCTATGAATTGTATAGTAGACTGGGTTCTCTAGTCTTGCTTGTCTGCCAGTTTAGGACTACTTTGAATTCAAAACTCAAGTAAATGAGGAAAACATGTCATTGTCTTTCTCCTATAAGATTATAGCAATTTACAGGCAATAAAGAAAAAGGAGTATGTGGAGAGCCATGAACTCCTATGTTCTGAAGGAACATGCCATTTTAAAAAGTAAAAATGTTAGTTAAATCAAAATAGTTATTTTACTTTCTTAGAAATTATTCTAAATTAATTTTTTTAAGCAGAGCTTTACTTAAAATTAGGACTCATTAACATTTTATGCTTAAGTACCTCCCTCTCCCTTAATATTATTTTTTCAATCAATTGAGTCAGGCTTTCTCTTATTCTGATTCAAGCTAATATGTTTGCTATAAATTTACACTACTTTTTCTACTAATAGCTTCCATGTTTCATTGCTAATGCTGAATAAATTGAAAGAATAGGGAGACATTTTGTAGTTACATCTTAATTAGTAGCAGAAAAATGTTCATTTCTTTTTTATCCTCTCCCTCATTGTTTACTGATTACTTGGTACTACTAAGAGATTATGCATTCTCAGTTTAGACTCTGCACTTGGAATATTTGTTTTGCCTTTAAATTTTTTTACATAAAACTATTGAATTTTTTTTAAGGGCAATGTTTTCTTAAGTTTTGTTTTTACTTTTGATTTTGACTTTTTAGGCCTTTATGAAATAAGGCAAAAGTATTTTTAACTTTTTTCTTTTTTTTTTTTTGATCCTAACCTAAAACAGCACATAACATACCTAACAAGCTTGTGTAAATTGTTGACAGTACAGGGATTAAGAAAGATAGCATAAAAAAAAACTTTACTAAGAACTCTTTGTATCCAAAGTAACTACAACTTTATATATTTGCCTACAAGCTTTCTCTTTACATTATCCCAAAACTGCCATGGTTTCATGTAGACCTTGTGGTATGATTGGTATCCACATACCTTTATTCATCTATTCCTTGCTTCAAACAGGATAATAAACTATTTGTACTATACAAGCTGTTACAAAAACCTAATTTAAAAGAAAATGAATTCTTGTTTTTTTTTTTTTTTCTCTCTCTTAAATATTATCTGCCACGTCACGGTTATTATGGTGGAAAATGTTTTGGTAGTTCTACTACTGGCATAAATGTTCAAGCTTTGTATTTTTTATATGAATTCATATTTCACTGATGGACCCCTCCCCCAATACTATTTTTGGTTAAGAAAAACCACTTTTAATAACTCATATATAATACCTTTAAAAAATTGTTATATTATTTAAGACCTTTACTGGTAATGTATATAATACTATATACTGTCATTTGCATAATTTTTATCTGAAGTAATCTAATATAGTGACAAAACTTTAGGGTTTAAAAATGCAATATTGTTTATCCAATATTTTGGTTAAGTTTACAACCTTGACTAGATTAAGTTTTGTTTTCAGTGCACAATATGTTTACATGAATGTATCTAGACTTATGAGCTTCTGATAACTGATGGTACTGGGTCATTTTTCAGGCCAACTACTAGTTTTACTAGACACTAGCAAATGCAATATTATATCTTCCTTCTGTATTTGCTAATTATCTTAAAGGATAATAATTATCTTTATATTGTATATAAAAGTTTCAAATCTGATTTCTGATATCTTTGTCATTGAGGAAAATTAGAAGTATTTTAAATAAAAATACCATTTTTGGTGAACAATAGCTAAAGGGGATGAATAATTAAACTAAAATTATTCAAATAGATGTTTTTTAATAAGTAGTACTGTTGTTTTCATGAATATTGGGATGAAAAATAGAACGTATATGTTTAGATAGTATACTTGTTCTCAAGATTTTATCATATATCTTCAAAAAGCTTAAACATGCCATTTTTATAATTGTTATAATGTATCTTTGAGATTTTCTGATTTTATTGCTAATATCAAAATATTTTAATGAATATTCTAGTTTTAGCTTAAAGTATAAAACTTATTTTTAATTGAAAGTATAGACTTTATATAAGATTTAATTTTCATTTCTCTTAATGTTATTTGTATCAGTAAAATATTTAGTTATTACAAAAATTAGTATTTTCAGGATGTTTCTACTTAGAATGAATTAGTTTAAATTTTCAAAGTCATTTAAATAGAAAAAGTTTATAGTACTGAATGAGAACTTATGTTCTCATTTAGTACTACATATGTGGCACTGAACATATGTTTACATTTTAACAAATATGACAAAGATAACTATTTCACACAAAGCAAATTTTTTAACATTTAACTGTAAAAGAGCATATAGTGCATTTTGATAAAACTGGAAAGCAGATTATGTTGCACACTTGTCACAACTGATACAACTGTTAACTAATATAAACATGAATTGGAAGCAACATCTGATTCTGCTCTGTAACTTCTAAACAGTTCGAGAAACACAAATGTTGATATTTTCTAACAAAAGTTATGCAGAAATCATGCTAATTTCAATTTCTGTTTAGTAGTTAGGTGTAGATATATGAAACATTATGAAAAACATCTTTCTCCTTAATTGGTAATTTAAGTAGGTTATGAGTAGTTTGCTTTATAATCAGTAGATTTTGGTTTTGTTAAATGTAAAGTTGGGAGGTATTTTTCTCTTATTTTTATGTAATAAATAGCACACTTTGTATTTTTTAAAGCAAGACTTTTCTTATTTGATAAGTAAAATGACCTTTTTGAAAGAATTTTATTATATAAATATATTGCTGGAAGTTTCAAAAACATAATCACTGAGTGAGAAAATAAATACAAGATTAAAATTAAAATCACTAATTATTATACAATAGTTTTTCATGAATATATAGTTTTTTTTTTTTCTGTACTAATTGTAGAGAATCATTTGACATTATGTTTTTCATATTCTGTAACAGACTATTTTGATGGAAATGATGACAAGGATAAAAACCTCACTATAGATTATCAGTGAAGAAGCAACTGACCTATTTGTCAGTAACTATATGATAGCTCACTCATATCTTCTAAGTTTTAGTTTGGACTAATGAAAAGTGCCAGAAATATTATTACCATCCTCTTTCTTAGAGCATTACATACTACATAAATCCAAGTGAAGGACATAATCTCAGTGCTACACTAGTTCCATTTTCTCTTAGTCTCTGTTAAAACACAGAGCTTTCTTTCATTGGTTCCTTGATAATGTCTCTATTACGATGGTGATAAAGAAAATCTTATTCTGTAGCTTAGTTTTCCACAAGTTTCTAAGTAAAAATCTCACACATGCAGCCCAAATTGGATTCAATGCGACCCACTGTTTGCCACAAACACTTCTGTATAATACTACTGTTATGATAATATAGAGAAAAAGCAAAATCTGTTTCCTTCTGTTGGAGATGTTAACTTTGAACATAAGCTTTGCTGTCTCAACCTAATTGCCTTCCCAACTGATAGTTGTATAAGGTATGCCTATCAAAGATAACTATTAGATAAAAGCCATTATATAAACAATGGATTTACTTTGCATAAAGTTGTAAGCATTAACCAGTTAGCATTAAAATTAATATATATACACACTAGAAGTTCTCAGCTCAACCAAAATGAAAAATGTGTATGTGTGTATTTGCTATATATATAAAATGTGGTATACTTACAAGAGAAGAGTGCTCAATATCAAAGATAGGGTGTATATATATATATATATATATATATATATATAGCATGGTGACTATAAGTTTCACACTTCAATGTGATCTTCAGACCAAGTGTCATTACTTTAGTAGGCTATATATCATGAAATGGATTAAATATGCTAAATAAAAACTGCTAATTGTCTTTCATAATTGTAAAACTGTATAAATATATAATCAAACAATTTCAAATTAAGTGTTATCACATTGTTTTTAGTATAGAACAAATTTAAAAATTGGTTGACATTGAGAAATAAAATTTTTATGTAGCATGTTTAAAATATTATCTGTCAATGAATTCAATAGATTTAGCTTATCCTGGTGTTTCTTCAAAACTTAAAGTTGGAAGATGAGTTATTTGAACTTTTATTTATCTATTGACCATTGTTGGTATAATCTTAATATCAAGCACTTCATTTGCAAAACTTTTGCATCCAGTAATTTTCTGTTCAATATGTTACCTGTGTTTTGTTTATATATATATATATATATATATATATATATATATATATATATATATGTGTGTGTGTGTGTGTTCAAAATTTATTTAAGAAATGACTTAAAAATTTCACTCTCAACTGATTGTTTAATGTCTTTGGCAATGCTTCAAGAATTCAATCATTGCTTTTAATGCTTTTCAGAAGCACAATTGCAGTTGAAAAACTCTTTAGAATCATTTCTTCTGACTTGACTAGGAAGTCTTTTCTTAAGTTGTTGAGGATACTTAATTTATGATCAAATATTACACAGGAAAAAAAAAATTTGGTAAGATAGACAACATGTGCTAATAGTTAGCTTGGTACATTGTGAAGGATATTAAATTGCAACTGAAATAGTTATGACTAATATTTTACAGATATATTGATTACTAGATAGTAATCTAGTGCCAATTTGCCAAAGTAGAACTGAAAATCTATCTCTGATTCAAATATAAAGTGGTGGTATAAATCAATCACTTTACTAACTACAAGATCACATCAACATATTAACACATCTGTTTTTGTTAAAAGTAATGAAATCAGAGTGTCAGCTTGATCTGAAGTTTTTTTTCTGCTATTAGTTACTGATTTTTATTTATTCTTATTCTAAATAATTACAGAATTTCTTTTATAATGTAGCCATACTGTTTTTGTCTCATGAGCAAATAACCTCTTATGTAAGAATTGTTATTCACATCTTTTGAGAAAATTTTCAATTAAAAAATTATATTGTCATAATAAACTTGTTAAATAGATATTAGAAAATTCCATTATGGTTTAAGGAAATATTTAAACAATCATTGGAATTTCATTTAGAATTGTAGGTTATTTAGCTGGAAACTTACATTAATATCATGTTGGATATAACACATCATGTATAATTTAAAATTTTATCTTTTATCTAGTAGCATGTGAATAAGTTCAAAAACTCTAGTGATGTTTTATTTTGGAAACTAATTTATTCAGACAAAGTATCTTTATTGAGGGATTAATGGGTGATAGGAAGAGAGGAGAAAATTTTTAAAAAATTTAAAGTTTGAAGTCTTATATATCCAATTTTTCAATTTAGCCCATTTCATTCGGTTTTTGTTGCTTTTTTTCTTACTATTTTTAATTTATCTAGCATTGTATTAGTAATTTTGTGAAGAAAGAAGTATGATTCTGGTTATAAATTTGTTGATTTTTCTGAAATTAGTTCATTTTCAATGTATTTTAACCTTAAATTCCCTTCACTTTTAAAGTTTGAATTAACGTGTATTGACAGTTCAAGCTTTGATATTTTATATTTTGTTTGTAAAGAATATATATTTAATTTTTTCAATAAGTTAATCTGTTTTATATTTTTGTGTGTTTGAATAAGATGCTATCATATATATTTTTAAGTTATTATAACTAAAGTTGCCAGTTTTTTAGATCAAAAATATCTTGGGCTTTTTCAGTTTGACTGAAAACAACTGAAACACTCTTGTATAGAAAATTATCAAATTAAAATGTCTTTTATTAAACAGATAATGAATTTTGCTAAGTTCTTTTCTCTAGTAACATTTTATTTATATTAAAGTAGAAAGGTAATTTGCCAGTGAATTTCCAATTTCATATCATTTAGTATTTTAGGAAGGGATGTTTTTAGCCTTTCCTCATTGAGAAATTTTGAACTTTCAAATATGGATTTGCATATACTCTGTACATTTTCATTCAAATGAGAAGCAAAATGTTACAAGTGAGTCACTGATTTTACATTACTGTTAAAATTTCTTATTTCATTCCAATTAGTTCTTCAGTTCATAATCTATTGTTGTCTGTTACCATTCATTTGTTGAATGGATTTATTTGCTAGGTTAATTAAATAAACTATCTCATAAAATGACAATCTTTGCTTGCCTTAAGTTATGAAGATATTTTTAAAGAAAATTTTTAGCATACATGTTAGGGGATGTATAATGTATGTTACTGATTACCAATTTAATTATTTTGATTTGGGCAATGTAGAATTAATAATGTTTATAGCTCTTCTCTTGTCTTCTGTATTATCTATGATACAAATCTATGCTAAAAACACCCGTTTATACAGATGTATTCTACTTATTGCTTATAGGATTCAAGAACTAATTACTTTTAAAAATGATATAACTCCTTGTTAAACTATTAGTGTCAGTTAATTATTTATGGTAATTGGATAATAAATCTAACAACTCTGAAAAATATCATACTTCATATTATCTATAATAATACCAGAAGTTTTCCATGCTCAAAGATTTGTGATAAAGCAGGGAGGATGGTTTAGCATTCTTAACAATATATATGATTGACCAAAAAGTTTTTTGTTTTTATTTTTGAACTTGAGAAACATTTAAGATTGCTTATGGTTGTATTATATAAAAATAATAAGAAAATGAGCATTTTTGCTATCTTTTTTTTTTCTAATTATTAAAAAAATAAATAAAAAATGTAGCTGAAACACAGAAAATGTGTACAGTTTATAAATATTCAAACATGTCAAAAGTTGATAGTAATCAAATAAAGATATTAGTTAAAAGTATGATGTAGGAGATAACCAGCATATTCAAAATATGTAAATCAAGTATTGAAAATGACTAGTATCAGTTTGGTTATGTTAGTCACTGCAATGTGTAACTTTACATCATTTAAAAACTTATTAGTCTGTATTTAAATGTTTTATTTTTGAAACAGAAATTGACAGTCAATAACAAATGATTATTTTACAATCATGTTGAACACAAGATTGTGGAATCAAGTAAACTATTTCTAACCTTGCTAAATCCAGTTTGAATCCAAAGAAAGTTGTGCTGATAATATAGTGGCATTAGTAAGAAGTCCTCTATCCTTTCAGATAACCAAATTGATTGAGTATTGCTTCAAATTAGAATAATTGAAATCTTCTATGTGCCCTGTCCCTTCAGGACGTAGGCAATCATGGCTCTCCACGTCTCCCTATCCCTTGTGGCTCTTAGTATGTTTGCTCCTGTTGCTCCTGGCAATCCCCGTTCCGTCATCCACCTGATCAGGCCCTGCAAATATGTTATCCGCTGCCTTCCTCTGTCTCTCCTTCCTTCTATCTGTCCAGTCAGTATCAGGTTCTCCAGGCTCTCCTTCCTCATTGCATGTCCCAGGAACTTCAGTTGTCTCTTCCTAATTGAAATCAGCAATCCATAAAAGCACCAGGAATTAAATGCTTAGAAATTAAGATAAAGTCTAATATCCTATCAGGATATTTAACTTCATATTTCTTTAGTGATTAAGCAAATCTTTTTATAGTATTTTAAGTTTGGAATATAAAACTCCAGACTGTTCAGTAGAAATAATTTAACAATACTGTTTATCTTTGCATTTGTATCTGATGAAAGAACATAAACTGAGTTGGTAAAAACTAAAAGAAAGAATTTTGATTAGTTGGCAAACTCTGTCTTGTATAGTAGTGCCTCATATTTTAATTTCATCTTAGTTAAATGAATGTTATTTTATATCTATTTTATAATGAATAACTTCACATTATTCATATTATGCTTTCCATTTGTTGTTTTCTAACTGAGCTAATATTTTTACTTTAATGCTTTCTCTTTTTTTATGAGAATATCTTTTGTATCTGTTGAGGAAAGGTTTTGCTATTTAAGGACAGCCATTTATATTCAGAAAAATGGAAGGAAATTACTTGAAAAGTGAGCTGAATCTGTAATGTTCCACATGCCAATGACACATCCACCGAACCTCTCTACAGCATATAATTTCATTAAATTTCTTTTGAATGTCTTCCTCCCGAATTTACATTTAAATTAATTTGGGGTCATCAGGAGAGAATGTTCACTGTTTCAGGGTCTTCTTCTCAGTGGTTTCACTTGTACACCAGCCCCTTCTTATAAATGTTTTTTTCCTTGTGCAAACCTTAGATTCATCTAAGACAAGCCATAGCCCTAAAATACCTGTTTATAATTGTCTTCTGGAACATCTTTACAATTTCTTATTTCCTCTGTAGTTTAGGATCTTGTTAGAATATCTTCATTTTGATTTCTGGAGTATATATATATATATATATATATATACACTAATTAATGTATATATTAATCATTTCACCCCAAGCAAGGCAGTACTGTCACTGGTGCAGAAGGGGGCTACATAAGAGAAGACTGAAAGTTTATATAGAAGGAGAGCGAATACAAAAAGGAACTGGGTACAGGGGGTGTCAGATAATGGGGATGAGAAGGATGCGAATACTAGTGTGAAGAGTTGCATTTGCATGAAAGTAGAGTGAAAAAGGGAGAACAACAAGATTCAAGGAGTGTTGGGGAAAGGAGAAGTATGGTAATCATGGGGATGAGAGATGGCAATTGATGTTGCATTTAAACTCTTGGAGATTGTTGCTGTCAGGGAAGCAAGTATGTGGAAGGGAGTTCCACAGGTGGGAAGTGCAAGAAAAGAAGCTGAAGAGTAAAAGTTGTGGCTGCATTTGGTTGTTTTGACTGTAAAAGGGTGGGATCTTGTTGACAGTCTGGTTGTTTGAATAAATTCTTGTAGAGGGTGCACCAGGGAGCTAAGCTTGTCAAAGCAGAAGCCATGAAAATATATGTAGAAGGGACTAAGGGAAGCCACATCCTGTCGATGAGAAAGTGGCTGGAGTCGAGCTGTCAGGTCAGGATAGATTACATTGCAAATTCTCTTCTGGAGCCTGTTTAGAACTCTGAGATGAATAGCAGGGGCGCCTGACCAGATATGACAACAGTATTCAGTGCCTGGGTGGATGGTTGATTTGTATATGTGCAAGATGGACTCAAGGAAAAATAAAAACTTTCTGGCCTGACAGTGACCCAATCTTCCTAGCAGTAAATTTAACTATTGATTTAATGTAGTTGTTCCACTTGAGGTCGGCTTAGAGAATGAGGCCAAGGAGGTGCAGTGTTTTGCTTTCAAGGAGATTAGCTAGATCCATGTTAATGGGGTGGGTAGGAGGGACTGTCTGTGGTGGTTGACAGATAGCAGCTTTGTTATGGAGGCATTAAAGTTTACAAGCCATTTCTTACCTCAGTCTACCACAGATTGAAGGTTCTTCTCAAGATCAGCAGCGATGTTATCTTTATCCACCTTTACAAATTTCTGACTGAGGCAGGAGTAAATGGTGTTGTCATCAGTGTAGATGCCTACTTAGGATTTGATCACATCAGATAGATTGTTGAAGATCAGAAAGAGTGTTGGGCCTAGGATGGAGCCCTGGGAGACACCTGTATTGATGTGATAGGATCTGGATGCATTCCCATTCAAGATGACCTTCATTATGCCGTTTGATAGGAATGATTGGCTCAAACCAAGCAAGCGTCCAGTGATACTATAGCTCTGTAGCTTGTACAGAAGGCCAGTGTGCAAATGTTTTGGAGATATCCAGGGCAACAGCTTGAGCTTGGTCGTTCTTATCAAGGGCCTAGTTTATGTACTCGGTTATGGTTGTTAGCAAATCAACAGTAGACCTCACAAAGCAGAAGCCATACTGTCTGTCTGAGAATAGTTTATGGGCGGTAGATATTGAACTATTTCAGCATTGATGATAGCCTTAAACACTTTGCTGAAAATTGCTAGGAGGCTGATAGGGGCCTGAGGGTTCTCTTGAGTTTGTAAATACAGGAACCACATAAGAGGACTTCCAACAGATAGAAAAACAGGAAGCAGAGCAGCAGTAATTATAGAGTTTAGAGAGGACAGAGGAGAATTCAAAAGGCACAATTCTTCAAGACGATGACTGAGATTGTTGCCTCTGCTCACCTTATGCAGGTCAAGTTTTGAAATTATCTTAGAGACTAGAGAGAGGGTTATGTAAACATTTCTCAGTTGAGCCTCAGTTCTTAGAGGGAAGTCGGGTGCAGACACTCCAGATGAGTCAAATGTAGAGTTGGAGAAAAATCTGAGCAAAGCACTCGGCCTTGTCTGTAGTGGCTGTGAACCTCAAATTTATCGATTAAAGGAGGGATGGAGGATTTACTGTTGTTCAGCACACATTTACAGAGCTGCCAGTAGTCTTTAGAGCTGAAATTGTGGGCTGCTATACACTGCTTCATTCTCTCAGCAAACAACAGCTTAGTATCTCAAGATCCTCTTATGCTCATTGTGAACAGAGGTAAATAGGTGTCTATGGTGGTCAGACGCGTGGCTTCAATATAGCTGGAAGAAGTGATTCCTGTGAGCATTGGTGGTAGAGGGTAGGTAGGATGAAAGCATCGATGTCAGCTTTCACCCAGAAGGAGACCTCAGAGGCGCAGTCGTCAATGGGAAGGCTAAACACTTTTTCCCAAGGGATGTGACATAGGAAATCACAGAACAAATCCCAGTCTTCTCTTTCATAGCAGTAAGAAGTTCTGTTGGTAGGAGGTTCCTGAGGGGAATGGGAGTGGAGAGAAATATTAATGGAAACAACAATATGATCGAAATTTCCAAGTGGGCAAAGCTGCAAGGCTTTGTCAGGGACAAGGGTGAAGCAGAGATCTAGCAGAGAAGCGTGTCTTGTAGGAATACTTAGGAAGTGTGTGGGGAAATCCACCACTTACATAAGAGATTGAGTAATTGCAAAGTTCTAGGCATGAATGCCCACAGGATTGGTGAAAGGTTTTTAGCCACTTGCCATGGTGAGCAATAAAATGACCAAACACAAATATGTTAGCGAAAGGGTGGGAGGAAATCGCCTTATATTGTCAGAGATACTGTCTAGCAGGGGGCAGTCGGAAGAGAAAGGGAAACAGTACAAAAAGAAAAGATAGCTAACTGATTTTAGTAGACACATGTATGAATGGCAAGAAGATTTGAGAGAAGTCACCCTAGCTAGGAAAGGATATCTAACAGAGAGGTGGAGGTGTTCACTGACATAAACCCCAGACCATGCATATGGACAGTGGAGTCCTTCCTTAAGAGGGGAAGGTAACCAGGAATCGAGAAGTCAGATTAGGGGGTTGAGGGGTTAAGATTAGTTTCACAAAGCGCAAGGATGTCAGGGGACTTTTGTGGAGGAAAGATTCCATGCTGCAGAAATTGGTATACATACCACAGTTGTTCGTGAAGGAAATGTTGAGTAGTTTAAGTGATTTTGGTTTAGCTGGCTTAGCTTTGCTTTTTGAGATGCTGTTGTTCATTTTTGTGCTTTTGGTGAGGTAAGACCTCAAGAAGAGGTGCCAGATGATTAGTGACTGCGACATGTGAAGGAAGGGAGCTGGCGCTGACTACAGCATAGTGTGGTTTTGGGGTTGCTCACCGGAATCGCTTTCAAGGACACCTATTCATGCACATTGGGACACTGCAAGAACCCCAATCCCATATTATGCAACTGTTGATCAAAGCAGCCGCTCTCAATGCTATGCAAGATTTAGGGCTCCTAATTACTAATTGGAAGCAGCAACCAGAAAACTGCCAACCCGGTACCATCACAATGAAGAGACGTTACCCCAGAAAAATTGCAGGAGCACCAATACTGAGGTCTGAGAAAAGAAAGAGAACCAGGAACCACTTCCTAAACGGGGAACAGGGGATGAGCCTCTATACTTGTTCAATGAAAGTGGGAGAAGTGTGAACAGGGCGATAGTAAATATATCAACCTTTTATCTTTAGAAATGTTTAGTATTACAAAAATAATATAAATATTATATTTGTAACATTTTAGTACAACTTGGAATTGCTAATTTCTTTAAGAAATCTGTATGTCGAAAACTTAAATTCTTCCAGTAATTTTATTATTTAACTAAAATTTAACACATAGCTTTTTTGACTCAAGGAACTTGATTGACATATTGGGATTACACTGAATTATTATAAAAAAAAAAACATTTTAATATGCTTTCTGTCTGAATTTCTGATATGAGGAAATAATTATTTACATTCAGACTATTGTTCTCATCTTTGTTCTCACAAGGTTTCAGCTGTTGAACTGAATACTTTATTTAATCTTATTCTGCTGTCCATGTTTAGGGATATCAGATCTTCTCCTTATTTAGTACTGCTCAGTTATTGTTCACATTGTCTGCACTACTCATCCAAGGAATTGAGCTCACAATTACTATGTTACCAAATTCACAAACCTATATTTTAATCTGTTAGATCATTGCTCCATTGAACATTGGGCTTTTACCTTACTCTACCTGCTGCTGACTCCTTTGCTGTTGAAACCTAGCTGTCATATCTTTATTAATGGTCCTCTATATTGTATTTATTTCTATTCTAATCCTTTTAAGGAGGCTTTCATAGCCTAGCATATATAAAGATTCTTTCAGAGGTTTAAGTCCGCAGCGTTCTTCTGTCTAGTATTCTATTTCGCAGGGGTTGTTAGATATCCTTTCCTTTTCATACATAATTAGGTATACCTGATTTCATTGTCACACTCAATTATGACTTTCTGATGTTTCTCCATGTTTTTTAATATCTCTTACCTTGAGAAAATGGCTGGTTTCATCTTTATATTCTTTGCCACAATTGTAATGGATAGGATACATACAAGATTTTTGCCATGTTTTCTTCTTTGTTAGGCTTGACTTGTCAGATTTCTTCATAAGATTGAGCTACTTTTAAATATTATCCTCACCATCCGATTCTTATGGATGGGAGTCCTTCAGATCAACTTTATTAAATGTTCTTTCTTAACATATGATGAGGACTTCTCTGATAGTGGGTTGATAATATCAATTAGAAATCTCTTCAGCGAGTGACCCTACAAGCCCCTGCAGCTTATTATAGGTCTCAACAGAATACCATCTATATGAATCTTGGTGGGATTGTGTATCTGTGACAGCTTGGCATAACAGTAAATCAACAATCTATACTTATTCAGTGTAAAATAGTCCTTGTACTTATTTAATATCTGTGACCTCTTCCTCTCAGTTTTCTTGGAAAGAACAGAGTAGGAGTCGCAATAAGGCTCATCACAGTTCAGTTAGTGTCATTGTCAATATTAACAATTGTGTATCTGAGTACTAGTGCTAAACAAGGGTATCAACTTTGCCACAACTATCAGGTGTGTTTTATACTCAGATATTAGAAATCCAGGAGAGGAGGTTGCCTTTAAGATCCTTGTCCAAAGCAGATGATTAAGATAGAAAGTGAGATAAGTACTAGAAAAAGCCAGCCCACTCAAGTTATACATCACAAGGTAAGAAAAGTTGGCCATCAAGACCTTGCAAAGTGACATTATTTTCATCATACTCCTGACTGACAAAGTAATTTGTACAGTAGTGATGGACAAGTTAGAATACTAGTTGGCGATGATAGCTATAACAAGTTAAAAAAGGATCTGACCCTAAAAACCAAGAGAAAGCTGTTGCAGACTTTCATTTGCTGCTTCTTACTCTGCTGCAGATCTTCTGTTATTGCTAACAATAACTGAGAATGTGTTTGTCTATACTTCTGAGATGAGGTAGTATTTACACTATTTACATTACTCAGACTATTGTCCTCATCTTTTATGCCATTATTACGATGTTTCAGCTATTGTATGCTCCAGCCTTCTTCAGGTGCTAGGAATTTCGAACCAAACCTTTATTACAATCATTGGGGTCTATCATTCTCATTCTATGTGCGATGCCACTTCTGGTAGTCATGTAGTTATCTCCCTTAAACTTATGCACTGATGTCCTCAAGGACACATGACCCACTATATATAGATGTTGGTTAGTTCCAGTAACTTGACCCGAAGAGCTGTGAGTTCAATACCAGGCTACAGTAGTGGTGAGCAAATAACTTAGAGTTAAGTTAAAGGGAGATGGCTACCAGAAGTGGCATTGCACATGGAATGAGAATGATATACCCCAGTGATTGTAATAAAGGATTCAGTTCAAAATTTCTAGCACCTGAAGAAGGCCAGAGTATACAGTGGCCAAAATGTTGTAACAATGGCGATAAAAATGAGGACAATAGTCTGAACAATATAAATAGTGTAAATAACTGAGCAGTACTAAATAATAATAATAAAAGATACTCCTAGACAGGGACAGCAAATGAAAACAATCTAACTCTATAGATTAAATAAAGGGTTTCATTCAAAATTTCCTGACAGTTACCTATCATCTGGTAAAGGCCAGAGGACCAAAAAAAACATAATAGCTACAAAGCTGAAGATATTAGTTTTAACATAAATAATTTTAATATGGATCTGCAAAATAGTTATAATGACTATAACATATCTCAGTAACTTTCTCTACTTGATATGATGATTCATTTGGAAACCTGTTTTAATTTTCATTTTTTTTTTAAACCTGATGTTAAAATTTGCTACATTATCTAGAGTATCATATATATTTTCAGTTATAACTGTAATAAAAATTATCCTATTGAGATATATATGCATTTAAAAAAACATAAATAACAAATCAATTTTAATTTTTCTCTAAAAGATTACTAGAAGAATACGTTTGATTGTTTTTGTTTATATATAAATGACTTTATTTAAAAGAAAAAAGTCAATTTTTCCAGATTTAACCTATATTTTCTTTTTTCTGTGTATTGTAACTATCCTGATTAAATTTTGTATTTTCTTAATGTACTATAGTTAAAATTAATGTAATCTGTTGGGTGTGGCAATTGTATTGATTATATAAAGAAGCAAAATACAGACAGAAATATTAAAATAGAAGGAAAGGTAGTGAATATTGTTCCAGTGTTTTAAAAATGTATACACACACACAGCAAATTGATTATATGTAGGGGGAGGGGACAACATATCAAATAGTCTTAAAACTGAGTCATACCAAGCAGTTTAGGTTGTATTAAATAATTGTCTATCATGTTTATTAATGAAACCTGTTTTATCAAGTCATAGGTTAATAGGTTTCAACTACTTTTTAGATTTTAAACAGCTTGTACATTTTCCATTCAATAAATTTATGACTAATTAGCTTCGATAGTATATAAACTTATAGGTCGATCATCTAAAAGAAAACTATTTGAATAAAGTATAACCTAATTTGTCTAATATCTATATACATCCAGTAGGTAGGGTATATATATATATATCTAATATAATATTATTTAGTATTTCTGATCATGTATTTTGATAATTTTTAAAATCATTTTGAAGATATTATCTAGTGATCTCTTCTTACCTCATCAATTAACCTTTACTCAAAAAAGGCATTGATATTTTGCACACCAAAATCATATAATTTAGAGTTGACAGCGATATCTAATGTGAAAACAAAAAGATTGGTATAGCATCAGTCTTGAGAAACCATGGATCTGTACCTGGAGAGATTTGATATATCTTGCATTTTGCAATGGTGAGGCAATGTTGGGATGTCCTCTCCAAGGTGTTAGACTAGTCAGAATTTTATGAGATTAAAAGTTGCTCATAAATATCTTTCCTCTCTATGCGACATTCCTGAAATAACTGTTACTGAGACCATGACTTATATGCTCATAGTACTTTAGCATAGTTTGGTTTTGCAAATTGTTTTAGGATGATTCCCTATGTCTGTAGATGACTTTTTTGTGTCCAATGAGGTTCATGTAGGAAAGGCAGACCTTTATGCACTGGCTGTAACAGAAAGTTTGGCAGTCATAAAAAGCTTCTATTTTATGGCGATGTTTTTATTTGAGGCTTGCTCTTGGATTTGTTTCAGAAGTGAATGCTTATCAGTCAACTTCACTGTTTCCACCAGTTAACAGTCTCTTGTATATTGATGATAGTTAAACAGGATATGAAGGTCTAATAACTAGGAATAGGGTAGAAATTTCTTAGAAATTCTTTGTTTTGTGGTAGTCAAAATAAACTGGTGTTGCTAGGATATAATTTGAGGAGTCTGCATGAAGTATACAAAAGCTATTAAGTTGTAGGGGCCATAATAAGTGAATATTGTTGGTAAAAAATAGAAAATATTTACCCCTCCCTCAGTTTATTTGCTACTCATGAGTATGCAGCCTGCCCACCAGATTAATCTTTCACAGTATAGTCTCAATGCTTGTGGCCCTGATTGACTTATGTGGAGGAAACATTCAAGAAATTGCTTGAGTAAGTACATAGGGTATATGACTCAGGATTCAGTTCTATATAGAAGGGAGGTCAACATGATAGCTTTCTAGACTCTCATTTTTGTGTAGTCTCCTTGAACATTTGGTTTTTTAACCATGTTTATATCATTCTATAAAAGTTTATCTGTTCAATCTGGCATTAGATGCTACCTCAGTAACTGAAGTCCTGCCCTATTTTCATCTCCATCAAGGTGATAGACAAAAAGCCGGTAATACTCCTGTTGAAGTGCAACTTTATGGATGATGACTTTTTTTTTTTTTTCCAGGCTGATTTCTATGCTTTGTGGCTTTTGCAAAGCAGAATATTGCCTGCTGGAGAGTTGTTGAATGAGCAACTAGATCTGCATCACTTGCAAACAGGAGTTTTCTGACCAGTTTACTGTGGGTGTAATATCAATTCATGTGCTAATGTATATGTTACCTATGTTATTAGCCTGTTTCAACATCATGCTAAAGAATATTGAGTTTAGTATCTATCAAGTCACTAGAAAAACAAATAATACTGATTTGATATATCCTTTGTATTTAGCAAGATGAATATTTTTTATTGGATGAAAAGAAGTGTTTTATTTCATGTTTTTAGCTAAAGTAATTTCATTTATTTAATATTTTGTTAAACAATGCTTGTGTATCACCTTAATTTCTTCTTAGATGGTTCCTAAAATGTCAATTCTTTCAGATTGGTTGGTTTATCATGATCATATAACAAACACTACTAGTAATTGTTGATTAACATTTTCATGATAAGTTGAAATACAATGGTATGCTTGAGATTTATCTTCTGATTGGATAAATCTTCAATTTTAAAGTTTCACATTTCTAAGATTTGTCTTAAATATATCTGGACATTGAAATGTTGCTACTTAAATGTAATACATAATCCAGTCATACAAGCAATTTTAAGTAGCTTATTTTTCATGCTCAGATCTGAATGCTTGCAGATTACATTTATCTGTTATCAAGAATTGAATTCAACCATTGTAATTTTACTTGGAAGCTAAAGATTGTGATATTAACTTTCAAAGAACGTAAGTTAAAAATTATATAACATTTATAAATTGACAAAAACTATATTCAATGTTCTTTTTATTCCATTTAACATAACATTTTATTTTTCAAGAATAAAATGTTATGTTAGAAATTCCATAATTACTATTCTTGTGTGTAACTAAAATAAATGATAAATGCGATCAACTCAGTAAAAATTGTTGCATTTATTTTACAGCATACTTGAATTTATAGTGCCACTACATTTTAATTGAGAGCCAGTAGCAATATTTTTAATGATAAAAAATACTCTGAAATTGTTAAATTTGAACAATTTTAGTAATGTGCATGTTGAAAGAGACCTAACTGACTGACTGAGCAGAAGATTTTCCTGCAGTAGTTTACCATTACTTACTGCAGTAGATTGGTTGCCAACCAAGACTATAGAACCCAATTTGTCCAGCTATTTAGCCCATAGCTGGAGGGAGAAGCAACAGGTTAATATCTTTCCTAAGGGTATTTACACATCAGTGAATGCACTGAATTCAACTGAAATTCAAACACTGTGCTCTGATTTCTCATTCCGAGCTGATATCCACTGCTCCACAATGGACATCAAAAATACCAGTAGAAAATGAGTATGCTTGAAAATGAAGTGATTCAATGTTTATTAGCAAAGCTTTATTTAAGTAACTCTGAGACTTGTAAAAAAAATCTGACAAAACTTAAACTTTAACAATCATGTCTTCAGAGAAAAAAATGTATGTAGGTGTAATAAGCTGCCATTGTTTTCATATTTAACAACAATCCTAATTTAAAACATGAGACTAATATATACATCAATTTGAAATAAGGAAGTTTTGCACAGATTTTGTTCACTTTTTTCTTGTGACATGCCAATAATAAGCAATGGGAAAGTGAAGTGAAGTGAAGTGGATTTTATTCTTTTTCATAGTTATCTATGTAAAAATGATTCATGCAAAAATGATTCATGCTTTTCTGTTATCTTTAAATGTGGTAATCTGTGTTTTTTATATCTAAAAGTGTTCTTAATACTTACTTTCCTAAATTTATAAACCTATTGTTTAGTAATGAATTAATATTTCAAATGTTGCAAGAAGTTACACATTATTTTGAACAGAAGAGGCTTAAGTTTATTGATGAGAGCCAGTAAACTGAGAATTGTTAACTTTTTATGGTTTCAATTTTAATAAATAATAAATTTTTTTTATATTTATTTTACCTAATTTTTATTGTTCTCATGAATGCTCTAACAAATAAATAAAACATTTAACAAAAGTTATATGTACAATTGATAATGTAAGTATTAATGGCAGGTCAAGGCATCAGTTTGCTTTGCTATACTCTTGACCGAGATGTCAGCAAGAAGAGTAACAGAAAAAATATCAAGTGATATGAAATGACTGATATTTGAATACATGCTAAGAAAAGATTTAAGTGGTTAGAATATTATTAGGTTGCTACAAAAATACTGGCCAATTTCAGAAACCTGATTTTATTCTTGAAAAATTAACTGTAGAAATTTTTTAAATTAGTCAAAATATGAGCCTTGAGCATGTATGCACCTCTGCCATCGATCGACTAGATTATTTAAAATTGTTGATAAAATGTTATTGGCTGTTATGCAACGAAACCTTTGAAAGCTGATTCCACTTCTTGTTTGGACTTGAAAGTTTTACCATTTAAAAATGTGCAACTCTGAGTTTTTGCAATGTCGTTCTTGCAACATGTGGCTGCACATGGAGCAGAATTGGACCACATCAATTCACCAATGCAGGTCTCATTTTTGGCAGGCATGCATACATTTCAGCAAGTTGATTGCAGTAAAGTTCTGCATTAATGCTCTGATTGGCTTCCAGAAAGCTGTAGTGAATAACACCAATTGCAGACCACTGGACAGTCACCATAATCTTTTGCTGATGCATCTTTGAATTTGGAAAATATTTGGGAGACTCAATCTGATCAAACCATTGACCTGATCATTTGTGGCTATCATAAAGGATTCACTTTACATCAACAAGTGACTATTCAGTCAAGAAAGGGAAGGTTATTGTTACGCAGAAAGAGCATTGAGCACAGTTCAAAACGCCTAAGTTTTAATTTTCCTTGAGATCATGAGGAACCCATTTATCAAGCTTTTTCACCTTGCCAATACTTTGTAAATGGTATGAGACTGTTGCAGTGCTGACACCAATTATCTGAGACATTTCTCTGACACTTTGACATGGGTTTTGCTCAACAACTGCTTGCAATTGTTTGTTGCCAAGACTGTCTACCTTCTTCATCTTCAAGGTTCTATTCACCAATACAGAATATCTGGAACCACCTTTGTACTGTCTGATCACTTCTGGACCATCTTCCCATGCTCTGTTGGTGTTGGCAGAAGTTTGAGTGGCACTTTGAACTCCTGCAAGAGAAGTAAACAAAGATCATGTTTTGTCATGTCATGTTCATAATTAAGGGCTTCTATTCTTCAAGAATATTTCTGTCAGAAAATAAGCTAAAAATTATTAGAGTACATATAAATTATTATGTATACCAAAATTCACCATGGATACTATGTTGAAATGGCTTTTCAAAATACAACACTTAGAGTGGCCATTATTTTTGTAACAACCTAATAGCATGAGACATAGGTTTAAATTTCACTACATTTGATATGTCTTGATAATATATCTCTGGGGAGATGTTCCTATCATGCTGCACTATTTGGAAGTGTTTGAAAACCCTACCATTTGTTAAACAAGCCTTGTGCATTAAATTGTGTAGACAAAGCTTTTGGAAAGCTGTCAATGATTGTGGTAGCACAGTCATAATTTGTGACTGAAGGTCTGAGCTCACTGACCTTACTTAACTACTTCTCAGGCCAGATTATGTGCTTTCTTTCAGAAATTGTAACTAAGGTCTGTTCAAATCATAGATTTCTTTTCTAACTGTTGAAGAAACATAAATGTGCCTGAACGGTTGTCTGCAATAGGGATTAACCAGACATCTTAACAAACAAGAGGTTTTGGAAATGAGCAGCAACCCATTAAAATCAGTGTAATGTTAAAAACATACTAACCAATTTACAGTTTAACTTATTGATGTTTTTGCATTAGTTTGCATTCTGACTTAACCATTTTACTTTAAGGTAAAACAGAAGAAATGTTTGTTTTACATTTTAACTTTTTGAAAATCTCCCAATTTGATAAATACTGAATGGCCATGTAAAAAACATTATCAGTGTATGTGCAAATTTTTTAAGTTAACTTTTCTTTCTCTTCATGCATAAAATTTTATAAGTGTTCAAATGACATATTACATAGAGCTACAGATCCTTTAGTATTAAAATAAATTTTGAAATGTTATGGCAAAGCAATCATGTCATTTAATTTCTTAATCTATCCAATGAAGATAACTTATATAGATAGACTTTTTTTTACATTGGATATATCTACTTAATTTTGGATATTTTGAGTAGTTAAGTATTTCTTTTTATTTATCTTATTCTAAACTTAATTTACATCTTTGCTTCTACTTACATTTTCTATCATTTTCCCCAAATATGCTCAGAGTTAAAAATGTACTAACTGCAACAGTGTAAAAAGACAGATTAGCTGTTTGTTTAAAAAATATATAAATGTCTGAATCTCTTTTAGTTTTGCATTTTGTGATAGTTTTTACTTTTTTGCTTAAACAACACTTGGCTTCAGAGCAAAGAAGAAAACTGCATAGAATGCTAAAATGTTAGCCGAAAGAAGTGTATGCATTTCACATTCCATCTTTAGTTTGCTGATACATCTCTTTATTTCAAAGATTTTACATTACTATAGTTTCCTTTGTGGTTTCTTTTGCAATTATTCTTTGTTACTTTAAGCCTATTGTCTTCAAAATATTCCATAAACATCAACATTATCAGATTTGTGTTCTGTTTAAAGCTTTATACAAACAGCCTGAAAAACACTTTGGATTGATTTTCCACATCATCTTATGTACTACTAGTTATAACATTCAAAGTGAATTTATATCTTGACATTTAGTCTTGATCATACACTGTCTTAAAGGATATTTTTTATTTTTGTTTTAGAAACATCATTACATGAATAGTGTTCTCTTGAGATTTCTACAGTCTTCCATTGGTAACTAGATACCATATATAAAACAACTTACACCTCTCACAGCAACAAGTACATACTAATGAGTGACATTCCAGACTTGCTTGCTCTTATAGATTCTAAACAGATGGCTTGTCTATTTCAATAATAATTTCAAGTAGCCTACGGTAAATTGTGAAGTTTATATTGATGCAAAACACTAACAGGTATCATAAATGGTTTAGTTGAGGTAATGTAGATAATGGATGACATTGGTATTCTAACAGTATGCACCTACTTTGATGCTCTTTACAAAACTGTAAGTAATAATATCAATGGAAATGGGACTGATTAAATTTGAGATGGGACCCTAAAGTATTTGATGTTTGTGACATGGATATGAAAAAAAAACTAATAAAATTTAGGGTCTGCTGCTTTTTAAATGTAATTAATTATAAATTCTCTGCAAAAATTATTAGACGACTGCAAGAAGGCACTTAGAGCAGTTCTTTGCTGAAAAAGAAAGTTCTGGAAAGATGGAATTCAATTTTCTGAAAGATAAGTCCCACCCTTTTTCTTATCTACATTAACGATCTCCCCGATGTAATAAGATCCCAAGTAGGCAAATACGTTGATGACACTATGCTTTACTCTCACCTTGATCAAAAGTCTGCCGAGGCTGACAAAGCAAACCTCACTGCCTCGCTCGAAAAGGACCTACAAAACAGCTACTATCTATTAACCACCACAGACAATTGCTCCTACCCCACATCAGCATAGACAAGTCTAGTCTCCCTGAAAATAAAACACTGTGTCTCCTCGGGTTAACTCTTACAACAGACCTCAAGTGGAATGACTATATAGAGTCCATAGCTAAATTCGCTGCTAAGAAGGTCAGTTCTCTGCAAGGCCAGGAAGTTTTTCCCATCTGAAACAATCCTGCACATATACAAATCTACCATCTGCCCGTGCATTGAATACTGCTGCCATATCTGGTTGGATGCTATCCACCTAGGACAAAATCCAACAGAATCTGTAATGTGATCGATCTAGACTTGGCAGCTCGGATACAGTAACTTTTTCACCAGTGCAGTGTGGCTTCCCTCTGTCACTTCTACAATTACTTTCATGGCTTCTGCTCAGGTGAACTTAGCTCACTGGTACCCCCCCCCCCATACATGAATTTACTCAAGCAACAAATTTAGCAACTAGGTCCCACCCTTTTACTGTGAAACCAATAAATTGTAAATGCAAATTCTACTCCAGCAGCTTCTTCTCTCGCACTTCCCGCCTGTGGAATTCACTTCTGTTTACTTGCTTTCCTGACAGCTATAATCTTCAAGAATTCAAATGTAAAGTCAATAATCATGTCTTATCTCACTAACTTGCATCCTCTCTCTCTCTCATATGCTTCTTTCTTCATCCACTCTCATCAGTATTCTCATCCTTCTCCTACTCTCTTCCTGACAACCCCTGTAACCTGTTACTCTTTCTCATAACTTACCTCCTATGTAACCCTCTGCTCAACAGTGGCAGTAAAATGCCTTGCTTGGGGCGACACAATTATAAAAAAAAGCAAAAAAAAAAAAAATTTGGAACAAAGCAGCAAATATTTTCTGTAGAAATATCAGAAAAATTTTTATTTGTTTATTTTTAACTAACAAATATACTTTTTTTATGTTGTCCTGTACTAATCTAATATTAACAGTTAAATTACCAAAATCATTCTTTCCATATTTCACAAATGGAAAGTATTTTAACTCAGTTATTTCTAAGTTATTCTTTGTCATTGAGTAAACAGTTACAATTGTAAGCATTGGGATATGATTTTGAAATTAAATTAGAAATTTAAACATCTATATCTTAATTACTTATTTTTAATGGAACTGTTTCATGTAAGCATTTGCACTAATGTTAATTATATAATCTGTTTAGTACATCTGATCTGGTATTTTTTTTAATTGAATTATTCAGTGATAGATATATATATATATATATATATATATATATATATATTATTTATTTATTTTTTTTTTTACAAGTTTAAGGTTCTGTTTGGTTATATTTTATGTACATTTTAAAAATTTTGTTTAGATTCTTTTATGTTTCTAACATTAGTAGAAACAACAGGTTGATTAATTAAGAGGACTGATGAAATTCTCTTTTTCTTATTGCCATCAGAAATATTTTAACTGGCAATTGTTTTGTCCAAATGAAATCACTTTCAGCTCAGCAGCAGAATAAAAACTAATATTATCCAAAGTGGACATTCTACCTGCAACATTCAGATTGAATGTCGCTTACCTGAGGTGGTTGGCTGTAAATTGTAATTCACTGTTAAGTAGCTGCAATGAATAAAAGTATATAATCATTTACAAGTTGGCAATTCTGCATGAATAAGATTCTTTGTCTTTTTGATAAAAATGGACTTTGTAAAGCTTTTTTTTTCTATTTTTACAAATAAAATTAAACTTGTTCAATTAGACTGAATAGAAAATTTTAACATTTGTTTAGAAGTCTTGATATTTGATAGAAAATTTAATTTTTTTTCTTTTTGCAAAATAAAAATTGATTACATGAATAGATTTTTGTATTCGTGTCTCCCACCATATTTTGTGATGGTTGAATTAACACAGCTTACCTCTTGAAAATTAATTATCTGTTTATTTTTCATTTTCTTTGTGAAAACAGAAAATTGTAATTGCTTGTATTTATTGCATTTTAAACTGCCAAATTCTGAGCAAACTTTTTTCCTTCTTAGTCAGTCCAGAAACTTTTTAACACCCCTTTGTAGTTTAATAGATATGTTAGAAAGCAGCTTAACTAAATTGTGCTGACCATCTATTTGTGTAAATGTGAGCTATAGGATTGGTTGTGTAAGATATTACCTAAGCTGTGATAAGGATGAGTAATTTGTAGTCTCATTACTTGCTTGCTTGAATTTAGAAACGAGTTAGCTAGTTTCCTTGTTACGTATTTAGAAAGAAAATTTGGATGTTATTTGATATTCTTATATCTAATTGTATCATTTTTTTAATCTTTGTTTAAAATAGTTTTTAGCAAATCTGTACAAGATTAAATAAATGAAATATTAAGCAAAGGTTGTATCCATTTCTCTCTCTGTTTTTTTTTTGTTTTTTTTTTCTAATTTTTTTATATTTTCTACTTTAGGAGTACTGAAAAGTTCTTTGTTCAGCCCACTTCCCAAAATCTGATCAAATATTAGCTTTTTTATATAATATTTATTTTATTTATTAGAACTTTTCAGTACCAACCTCTTATCAAGTTTAGTCTGTATTTATACAGCAATAGTTGTGATAGATATTGTGTATGTTTCTGAAGTCAGGAGAATTTTGTTTAATATCCACCAAGATTTTGGAGAATGTCATAAGTTTGTATTATTCTGTATCTGGACTGATTTGTAATTGCTGAAGACTAATTGTTCATTTTCAATTTAACTGTTTTGATGCCCTGTAATGGCTAGCCATTATCCTAATTCAACTAGATCCTGGCCTATTAGAGTTGGTTTTTTTTTCTCCATAAGTTAAACTACTTCAGTTAACATTGATATATTTCATAATTTTTTGTATGTAAACACTAAATACATATTAGTTAGAACATTTGACATTGAAAATGTTTTTCTTTTAGATATTTTCATTATATTTTGATAAAAGCTTGGTTCTATGAATTAAATGGTAACTTAATAACTGCTTTTCAATTATTTCTGAACTAAATTGTGCTTGTACTTCGCAGATTGAAGACTGTTCTTATTTTAGAAAATAAGCTTTGTTGATTTTTGTAATACTTTAAAACATAAGCATGTGCCAAGTTTATTTTAATTGACATTGATTCTCTAGGAATTTAGTTCACTGTAGCATTTTCCTTAATATGCAAATATCTAAATCTAAACTTATTTATAAATGGAAGTTTGTGTGTGTCCATTACTTATAAACTCCGAAACAGCTGAACCGATTTTCTTAAAAATTTACACAGTTGTACTATAAGCATCTGTGAGTGTTCTTAGCTAGGTTTTGTGTTGAGGTACCCCTAATAAATATTGAAAATCGATAATCGAAAAAATCAGGTTATAGAAGGAGTGGTCCGATTTTAATCCAATTTGATACACTCATAGACAAAGATATAAGAAACGATATTCAGAAGTTTCAAAGTTGCAATTCTTACAATAGTGCAGAAAATTGATAATATATAAAAGGCAACATGTTTGTGTGTGTATTGCTTTTTAGTCTTTCGTGCCAACATCCAAAGAGCCCGAGTTCCAGGACAATGGATTAGTTTTAAAGCTTTCATTACACCCGAGCAACACCGGGCTATACTGCTAATATAGCTGTTTTCTGAACTTAGCTTGTCTAAAGTTTTCTATAGTATATATTTAATTACATCCATCAACAAAAATACATTTGACAATTAATGACTTCATTTACATATTAAATGTTTTAATTATATCTGTAAATTTAAAATATTAGGTGTGTACAAAAGTTTCTAGCCATTCTTTTTTTATATAAACTAGAGACTAAATACAGTTGGAAATATGTTCTTGACTGAAGGTTTTTTTCCTCAACTTATACAAATGTGTAATAAGCTACTAAATAAAAGTTTATTGAAAATTATTTCAGATATATTTTATTCTAAGGTTTACCAGAGTTTCTACTGATGCTGAATCTTTTTTTTTAATTGTTGCTTTTCACAACTTAATATATCTTTTTGCATATTTACCGTTAGGAGGGCAGTTATCTTTATCTTTTGTGTGCAATATTAAATTCCTGAACTTTGAAAAATGCATATGTATACCATTCCAAATAACTTATTAACTAAATTCTACCAAATATTTAGTGGTTAAGATATAATCAAAACATCTTTTCCCTTTACTTGAAAATATAACTTGTCTATATCATGACAGCAATTTTCTAGTAAAAAGACAAAGTTGAATGGAAATTGTGCAGTGCCAATCATTGTGTAGTCTTCCATGCAAATTAGCCTGGTATGGTACTATTTAAGTAATATGTAGCTGACTGGTAGGGCAGCAATTCATTGCGTCACACTTGACAAGGATAACTACGTTATGTCTGTTGCTACACACAGTGAGGCTTACGGCCATATCACGTTGAATACACCGGTTCTTGCTTAATCACCGAAGTTAAGCAATGTTGAGCCTGGTCAGTACTTAGATGGGTGACTGCTTGGAAATACCAGGTGTTGTAAGCATATAGTGACGGATGTGAGTTGTGGTACAGTGGATATCAGCCGAGTTCGAATTCCAGTTGAATACCCTGCATTCACTTAAGCACTGGTACCCTTGGGAAAGGTATTAATCCGTCTCTTCCTTCCAGTTATAGATTAAATAACAGAGTAGGACTTGGGGACCCTGTCCTTAAAAAAAAAAAAAAAAAATCCCAATGAATCTTGATACTCGAAAAGAAAAAAGTATTACTAGACACAAAACTTATATAAAAAAACAACAATAAATTGTTGAAAGAAAAAGGTATTACCAGCAATAAATAAAAAAGTTTAGTTGTCAATAAATAACCCGCCAAGGTTGATATGCCATAAAAACAAAACAACCAACCAACCAAAACACAGTGATATGAGAGACTCAACACAATGAAAGTCATCATTTGAAATTCTTGCTTTATCTAGGCTCAAACACTTATCACAGCCATTACTAGAGAATATGTAACTATATCAGTTAGTATAGAAAGTATATATATATATATACACACACACACACACGGAAGTGTAGTTTCTTTGGAATTTTTAAAAAATGTGGCTGTTATTAAACTCTGACTGTATCCTTTGATGAAATCCATGTCAATGTATTGCTAGCTTTGTTAAATTAAGACCTGTAATATCCTTTTTCCAAATTACAGTGACAATTTTTAAACCAAAACCATGACTTTTCATGTATCTGATATTTTGAAATTGGGTAATTTCTTAAGTCTTTTATGCTAACTCTTAGCCAGAGTAGGGTGTAGAATAGCATCTGAACAAAAGTGGATGTAATGTGACAAAGTGTAAAACTTTTACAGACCTGTTTTGCCTGCATGTGGTTCAAACTCTTCAGATCAGAATGAATGAAAAATCTGTGTATAAAGAAAGTGCTATGAGATGTTTTGAAGAAGGGCTAATAACCTTATCAGATACACTAACCAGAAAGTACTCCCCCCATACATACACACAAATATCTTTCCGACCTGAAGATGAAGGTGAAACACATTATCTGCTTTTCATTTTGTTTCATTATCTCCACATAGACATAATACATTTGTACACCATAATCCACTTTTTCTTCAGAATAACCTGAAAAGGTTAGAAGAAAATTGCTTACTTTTTCATGTTTTTCTTTACTCTATAAAACATTTTTAGTATACATAAATACATTGTAAAAATAAACATGAATTGAAAGAAATTTTTTTATCTAACTTGCCAAACATTTTGGTTACAGTGATCTATATATAATTGGTTTGATTTCAGGCTTATTTTGAATACAAATCTTGAAGACAATAAAAATGTTCACAAGCTCTAAACTTTGCGATTAGTTTTATTTTTAAAGATAAGTTTAACAAAGAAGCATTTTTTGTATATTGCACAATTCATAATATGAAAACCATGAACAAAACTTCACAGTAAAACTTATGAAAGTTGTGCATTTGATTTATTTGAGAAGGATATTAGAATAATCCACTACTTATACTGAGGGCAAACTGCCTGTATACAGATAAATTCAATAAATACAAAACCATAGAAAGGAGCATAAGGCAAGGATATGTCTTCTCACCTTACTTATTCAACCTTTAGAGTGAGGCAATACTGAGAGAATTAAAAATCCTACTAGGATTCATTATTGGTGACTTCAATCTAAACTAGATTGGATGTGTAGATAGCAGACATAGAAAGGAAACTGAGAAATCCTAGAGAAGGTAGTAAAATGAGAAGAAAAGACTAAACATTAATTGTAAGAAGACAGAATGTATGGTTGTCAACAAAAGAAACAGCTCAACACACAAATTTCAATTGCTAAAATCAACCAAGTATAAAAAATTTAGAGGTTATATGGCAGTGAATGTTGGGCAATCTCTTCACAGATGAAGAAGAGAATTGAAGCAAGGAAAATGTGGTTCTACATAAGGACGCTGAGAATACCTTAGATTGAACATATGAGCAACAACAAAGTTTCAGAAAAAATGGAAACACAAAGGACACTTGTGTTTCATATCAGAAAGTGATAGTTGAAATTTCTAGGGTACATAATGAGGAAAGAGCTTAAATCTGAAACTTACAGGACATTTTGATAGGCAAGAGAGACAGGAAAGCTGCACATGACCTACTTAATGAGCTTATGTAAATTGTTAGCAGAATAGTGATTAAGGAGAGATATCAAAAAGATAAACTTTATTAAGAGATACAAAGGACAGGAAATTGTGGTAAGCTGTGATTGCCCATATCCTGAAGAATATTTAAAATAAGCATTTACAATAACTTATTCTCACTTATAGTTAAAATCATTCTCAATCAGTTTCACATTGATAAATGAATCATACCTGTAACTTTCTGGATTTATTCAACTTATTGTTTCATCTTTGTTACAGATGTTATTAGCAACACAGCATTTCAGCTAGGTGTCCTATAGCCATCTTCAAATGTCCATCAATTTAGCTGATATGGGACATACAAGATAACTCATATCAGCTAAAATAATGGATACCTGAAGATGTCCAGAGGTACACTGTTGAAATGTTGTCTATAATAACATCTATAACAAAGGTGAGAAAAGTAGCTCAAATAAATTGAATGCCAAAATAGACAGACAGGTTCTAATCCAGAAATAAAAAATAATCATGTCTAATTTCTTTTATTTAGATTGAGAAATAATTAGTATTTTAAATATGTCATACACAAAATGTATCTATTGATGATGATATTTAAAAACATATATAAATGTATATATCTGGATTCAATTTGACATCTTTATTAAGATTTTATGGGTGGGAGAAATCTCCAGTTCACTAGAATGAGGGGGATGTGTGTTTTTAATTTATCTTTTTCTTTCCCCTTCCTACCTCAAAAGTAAAAATTTATTTATTGACACATTAGAAATGCCAGTCACCAAAAGGAGTTCACTTTTAGCAAATTCATCAGATTTGTAAATAGGAAATTCTAAATACTTATATGAATTGATAAAAAAATGGTGCAAAATATTTTGCAATTTGTTAAATTTTAAGAACCTACCATTGAACGATCCAAACTGTTTCATTGAACACTAATTTGAACTTTTTTTTTTTTCTATAATTTTCAGCTGGCTCCTGTGTTGTACTCATGTTGCTGGGAAAGTCTTCAGGACAGCTTAAGTCCATGGAGTCCAAAGATAACTCTAGCTCAAATAAAAGGGTCACAGCTCCGCAACCTGTTGATGTAAATATATTTTATTATGTTAACATTTGTCTTATGAATATTTGACATTTTAGATACCTACAGATTTCAGATATTCATGAAATTCAGAGTAATATATCTTGTTTTTGTCAACTTCACTAATATTATAAAATATGTTACCAAATAGTAAGTTCTGGTTATTTTGCACTTACTAAGATAAATAATATAACTTAAGCTCATAAGGACCATAAATATAACATTAATGAAGTAAATTGAAAATAGATTGTCAAATTAATTTTTATCTGTTATCTTCAAAATTATTTTTTCCAATATTTGAATCTTTATAGTATTTAATCAAATGATTATAGCTTTCCTAAAATGATTTAATACTTTATCCAATACTACAACTTTCTGAAAAAAACTCATCTCTGTTTACCTCTCTTTAAAGTAGGTACTTCCAAAGAAAAGTGTTACTAAGTTTAAAAATGAAAAAGGCTTTAAGCTAACAGATTAAATTTAATATTTCCAAGAAGCAAAATACTTGGCTGTATTTCAAAATAAATTTGCATTGATTGGAATGAGTTTTGTTTATTTTTATTAAAAATGGTTGAATATTTTTATTATTATTATTATTATTATTATTATTATTAAGAATGGTTGAATTTAGCCATATTTACATAATTTTCTTTATTACAAAACCTTTCAAAAATAAAATACACTTTTCTGAAACTTTGTTTGATGAAGATAAGCTGATTTAAAGTTTAATCTGACTTGAAACAAATTATTCTCAGCTTTAAATATCAGCAAGAAGTAATCTTAACATGGAAGTTGGTATTTTTAAGGGTGTTTTTAGAAAAAAAAAGTTCAAAGTAATTTAATGTTTTATTGAATTTTAGGTACTTTGGCTTTAAATTTACTGTTGTTACTACTTTTATTTTCTGATGTCATATATGGAAATCTGTATTTACATAAATGTTTATGCACACACAAAAAAAAATCAAAATTTTTCAAAAAATTATGGTGGTCACTAAATTATGAAGCTTTTTTTCATTCATCATTAGTAAATTTAGTTTTTTTGTCAACCCCCCAGACTTCTGGTTATAGCTAACATAAACATTAGACATTCAAAAATTAATTTGTTGAAATTTCATAAAATTAGATAAGTGAGATAGTTAACAGATATAAAAAGAATATTTTTACTAAGATTTGCTAAAAAAAGACGTGTTTCTAAAATAATTCATTTGTGAGTAAGTCCTAAAAGTTTCATTAAAACCCAACAATTATTTGATTTTTGCAAGAGTTTCCATGTGAACTGTTAAAAAAAAATTCTAAAATGTTCTATACTAATTTATGGTCACCTTCTGATGCAAGAAAAAAATTTTTAGCCTAAATTTTAAAGGTTCTAAAACAGATTAAAAATATAATTTAATAATAAAAAATCCTTTTGTTTTTTTCTCTTAATATAAAGATTTCAAATGATAAAGCTCTCTCTCCCCTTTTTTTTTTTTTTTTAGCTAATCTTTCACTCTACCTACTTTAAAGATATCTGTAAGCAAAAATATGCTTGTCTTATCTAACTTTATATATGGCGGTGGCAAAAGAATAGTCCTTTCATGCATTTGTTAATGCAGACAAAAAAATATAACTTTTTCTTCTACATCAGCATATGTAAGTGTTGATGTACAAGAAAATTTATACATTATTTATTTTTTAAAAATTTCATATCTTAATATTGATTATTCCATAACTTTCTTGCTCATGATGCAAATTAGTAATGGTTTGCAACTTAGAAAATAATTGGCAAACCTAATTCAAATTCCAATACTGGTATTATTTTTACGCTATTGTTTTTATGAAATAAATGAATCCAGCTTTGCATCATCCATCATTTTAGCAATGTTTCATCATTTAGTAGAGCCTGCTCTTACATAATTACCTTCCCAGACAATAGCAGAAACAATATCTTCTTTATTCATTATCAACATCACTATTTTGGATATGTATGCCTCATTCTACGTGTTATTTTAAGTTATCCTGATAATAAATGAAAAATTGTGTTAAAAAAATTACTCATGAACTTATGTAGATCATTGAAAATTGAATACATTTATCATAAAGCTATTATAGTTAAGACAGACATGAATAAATATTGAGGTGCTTTCTGAGAGTATAAAAGTGGTAGAAGAAAGGATGGTGGCTATACAAATCCCAATTTGCTTGTTATAGCAATAATATTTTCAGGTATCAAATATCAAAGCTACATTTAGTTATACTTTATTTTCACTTACTTTTGTAGGTATTATAGTAATATGATACAATTACAGTTTTTTTTTTATCCAAATTGTTAATCTTTTTATCTTATAAAGAGCCTACAAATTAATCCAAACTGATTTCAAAATAATTTTTTTTCTTTTATAACTTGTATGAAAAGTACAATGATTGTTACTAAAATAAAATTTGCATTGTGTAAATATCAAATTTTAGATTTAAAATTTACATGAAAATTTACATAAATGATGGTGCATCTAAATTGGTAAAACAGTGATTTCTATATGAACTTGACTAATTGTATAAGTAACACAGTATAACAGTGGTTTATGTAAAACTAATGATATTACTGTTAGTATTTAAAAAAATAAAGACATCAAAGCTTGCATTCCACAAAAATATGGAGTACTGAAAATTTCAGCTCAACCTACTTCCCAAAATCTGACCAAACTTCAGAATATTTTTAATCTGTTTTTGCTAAGGCCCAAATCTTTTCAGCACCATTCTCAAAGATTTAGAGAGATACAGCAAATTTTAAAAGCATATATAGGAAGTGAGATTTCAAAGCTATTGTAAATTTGGCAATGTGAGCAGATATATGAATTCAAAAACTGTTCATTTAATACTTATTCACTTTCTGCTAGGAAACTTATCTTAGTTTGAGTGAAATGTCTAAAAGTTGAATTCTCCACAACTCATCCTCCTCTCCAAACAAAAAAATTGTAATAGTCCACTTTTAGTAAATGTTAATCTTGTTACAAGCTGATAGTTATACACATCATTATAAATAAAAATTAGTATAGTGATATGAGTTCTAAAAAATGTAATTTGTTTGCTTAAACATTAAAGTTTATATTTTTTTATTTAACATTTGTTTAAGCACTTCTTGCCTCTGGAACTCTATTCTGGTTTTCTTGATTCCCTGCCACCTACAATTTTCAAAAATTTAAATGCAATCTCAATTGCCATCTTCTGTCATTCTGTATCCTGTTCTGTCATTGTCCTTTCTACTCACAAATATTGTTGTCTTCTCATTCAATCCCAGTGGCATTAATACCTTGCTTGCAATAAAATGATTAAAAAAACAATTTTTAGTAATATGAATATTATGTGTTGAAAATCAAAATGTTGACAGTGTTATTAACAGAATAAGGCTATTATATGTGTGTGTTCCATGGCTGGTCCTTACTCAAGTCCAGTCCCCTCGGTTGATGGTGAAGTAGATTGCTTTCGGCCAAAAGCCTCCTCTCACCTTGCGTTGATTGATCACATGACTGGCTTGGTCTGAATGGTTGACTGGAAACAATGATTTGGTCTGGTCTGAGTAAAGTCACATGAAAAAAAAAAACTTGGACAAAAGAAAAATATTTACATGCAATTCCTGGATACAAAGTTGTGAGTAGTTTAGTGTTGGCTCAAACAGGTCTATATTCTTCATGCAATAATTATCTGTATTGAAGAAAACAGCAAATTACCTTGTCAAACCATGTATTCTATGATGGAAAACATGTCAAAGAAGAAAAATTTAAAGAAAATTGGTAGCACATAAAGAGCTGCTAAAAGTATCAGAGATGCTATGCTAATATTCTTTTCCTCCCTGTCTGGCATGGCCAATCAGAAAAATTATTCAGTGAATAAAAGCTTTGACTTACTGAGGTATTAGGATTTTTAAGCTTGGGGAGCAGAAATGCATTTCTGCTGTTGCAAGGCGGTTAGATTGATGACCTTGTTTTCATTATGTGGCCTGCTGGACTGTTCACATCAGATTTACCATTGAACTTTTTTCTTGTTTGTTTTTACTGACCGCACAGGTCAATACCCAATACATTTGATGTTAAGTTGATACCCAAATTTGATGGTCCAGAGACCAGACAAGCAGTTAGTGAATGAATTTGTGAATGAACTTGTTTGTGATCTGTGTGGAATCAAGAAGGTTCTTGAGATTAATGGGTGGAGCATTTCTGTTTACCAGCAACTAAGTGTGGAGCTAAAAGCAGATGTTGAACAGATTAAACAAGCCCTGTGGATCGCCTTTGCACCAGATCGTTTCTTAGTTTATAAGTGTTCATGAAACACTGAGTGCACCTAGACAAGTCTGTCGACATGTTTATAGCCAATTTGAAGAAGCTAGCAGGACAATTTGGTGAGATATCCAAGCAAGTGTTTATAGCAAGATTACTAGTACATGTCAAGCAACTACTCCGCATGTCTTCTAGGATGGAAGACATGGCTACAAGTCAACTGTTGGACCAAGCTTGGGTCATGATGAAGGATTAAACTGTAACTGAGGAAATGGTTGCATCTAGTATTTCACCAGGCAGAGCTGATAAACTTCCAAAATGTTGAGCAGGGGGGGTATGCAATGCTTTGAGTGGGATCACATTCCCAAGGATTGCCCAGTTTAATGAGAAGATGCCTGTCAGCCACACAGGTTACATGCAATGATGCATTACTTTCAGTGTCAACAATTTGGCCACATTGCTTCAGTGTGCATGAAAAAAAGCAAAAAGGAACACTAGGTCAGCACTAGTCTCTTCCCCAAGTGAGTTGTGATGAGACACTACCTGTTCACATGAACCAAATTAAGAGTGTGGCACTAGTGGATATGGGCTGCTCATGGATACTTGCGAGTAAGTCAGTCTGTCAATCCTGATGGGAGACAAAGGTGGACATACTCATCATAAATGATAATACCATTTTAATTTAATTTTCCAAAACTGACGTGTT
Organism: Ascarosepion bandense; assembly: GCA_037127315.1. NCBI lineage: Eukaryota > Metazoa > Mollusca > Cephalopoda > Sepiida > Sepiidae > Ascarosepion > Ascarosepion bandense. Next base: position 76,787 of record JBBBDQ010000201.1, on the reverse strand, counting down.
ACAGATGTATATTTTATTTTTGCAAGATTTTTAAATCCAAGAATTAACTTTAGTTTATAAACCTGTTGATTACCCAAAAATGTCCCAAATTTTTTTTTTAATTTTAAAATCTCTAAATTTTAGATTCCAATCAATATAATTTCTGTTTGAAATACACCAGTGTAATTAGTAAATTTAATCATTTAGCTTTCAATTAAAACTAAAATAAAAGTTTTAAAAAAACTTTTTTATTTTTAGAAATTCAATTTAAAAGTTAGTTATAGAAAATGAGTGGAGGTACCTACTCTTAGCAGTAATTTTCTAAAAGTGCAAATGGGTATTCACAGTCAAAATGCTTGTAACAAAATGGATAAGATCTGGAAATCCAATCTTGATCATAAGATCAAAATCCAAGTTTTTCGTGCACTTATTGAACCAATCTCACGCTATGGATCTGAAATTTGGACTCTTTCAGCAAAACAACAGCACTGTTTAGATGGATGTTATACTCGTCTTTTGATCTTTCATGGCGAAACCACCCAACTCTAAAAATGATATATGGAGACCTGCCAAAAGTATCAACCTTAGTTCAAAAGAGACATGTCCAGTTTACTGGACATTGTACACATACCACAGATGAACTTGTTTCATCATTTCTATTATGGAGGTACCCATCATCTCACAATCGATCTCGTAAGTTAACCTTTCCAGACAGGATACATAGAGATACATCTATCGCCAAGGAAGACCTTACAGGAGCTATGACAAATAGGGAATACTGGAAGGGTGTAGTGAGTTCTATCTCGGCCGAGGCCACAGAATGATGATGATTCGCAGTCGGCCTAGTCAATGAATTACTCTTCTGTGAATTATCCACTTACCGATTCTACCCGGAGTCTAATCATTTGATCAAGCTTACATTTTTGAGCTAATAAATTGACTCTGCTCTTTAAAAAATAAATTTCTATGAATACTAGTGTAAAATAATTTACATTAATTTTTGTTGAAATCTGGAGAGTAAATAAGTAAAATCGAAGCAATCTAGCATGTATTTAACTTGGGCTTGTGTCAATCCAAATGCCCCATTTGATGTTTTGTTTCAGGGTCATGGAGAAATTATATTATTTAAATTATTTCCTTATTTCAAAGTAGCTTCTTGATAATATGGTTGGACTTTGCTGAAAATATAAATTAATTTTTTAGCTGATTTTTGTATGGCTGTGGTACCTACAGCATTTTGATTGATTTTGTTGCATTATTTTATTTTTGCATTTTTTTCTTGCATTTATTTTTTGTGCTTTAAAAATTTTTGTAGAGTAAAAAATCAGAGCAAACAAATCACACTGTTCTGCTTGTATTGACATTAGTATTCACCCTTTGATTTTGTTTTGAAATTAACTTCTCTTGTGTTCCAACAACTTGAGAGTGAGAAAGAAGGCAAGAATAGATTAGAACTCCACTGCTATAAATGAAAAGTTATTCTATTTAATTTAGTGAAGTAACATATTATATCTAAACTCATTCCCAAGTTGTGTATGTGATAGTGGTGTAGTATAAAAATGAAGACACTGCTTGAATCCCACCTCCCGAAAAATCTCGGCCCCTAAGTGCCCTCCACCATTTTCAGAGTTCCACAATCGCTACTGCCAACAAATTTGCAACTGAACATAGTGTTGGTATACAGGTTTTTCCTTTCTTGTTTGTTTTTACTGACCCCATTGGTTGATGATACTCAATTACACTATCAACACTTTTTGATTATCGTGAGGCAGTATTTCTTGTCCTCATTTTTAACAAGATTAATGGAACAAGGCTTTAAGTCAGTTTTTTCTTCAGGGCGCCAAATCACATCAGATCAGGCGAAGCAGCAGTCTCAACTCTCTCTCTCTGCTCTCCTGTCTGCCTCCAGTCTCTGTCTTTCTCTAGTTTGCACACACTCTTCATCTACCCCCTCTCTTATGTCTGCTGTCGAATCTACTTGTGTATTATGCCTCCGCAGGGTCTCTTCACATATGCTGTCGAATCTCACTCATGTGTCATGTCTCTGCTCGGTATCTCCAGTCTGCACACACTATCTTCTGGTCTGCCATTGTTCTCTGTCTGAACATCTCTGCACTTTGTTGGTGCCTCCTCAGCCAGCCAAACCACCTATCTCTCAGTGACCAGCTGAACAGACTCTTCTTGGTATTCTCTGACTTTGCTATTCAAAATATCCAGCTTATATAGAGAACTGCATCTAGCATGGGTGGGGTATGACATACTGTGGGTATGCTAGAATTCCTCCAGTCAACCAATTTGGGCTCTTCCTGCAAATGTCCAAGTCTGGGGAAGTTCCCTTTCCCTTCTTGGAATTCTACCTGAGCCTTTCCTCTTCCTTTGGTCATGTGAGTGCCTTTCACCATCACTGCCTGAGGGGTGTGGAACATTTCAACTTTCCTGAAATTCCACCTGGACTTTTTCTTCTTTGGTCATCTGACCAAACCCATCTACCCCCTGCTTTATGTGAGTGCCTCACACCATCACTGCCCGAGGGGCATGGTTTAGCTTAAACAGTCAAATTTTAATTATCAGCCAAATTCTTCTTATGCTTTTGTGTGTGTGTGGTTGTTTTCATACCTGGGATTTTTCATTTCAATCCTTTTGCCAACTAGTGACAAAAACAGTGACAATCCCTTAATTTGAGACATTTTATCGCCTTTCAGCAGACAAAACATTTAATTACTATTCTTTCTTATTTTTGTTTGTGAGCCAGTCTGGTCTTAAAAGTTATTTTTTATCACTTGGCCAAATTTTGTTCCTAGTGGTCTCTCTCTATTAAATGGTCGTAAAAAAAGATTATCTAAGCTGGCAGCTCATTTTCAATGATTATAAAAGTATTATCTTTGTCAGCTGCTTGTATTCAATGGTCATAAAAATATTATCTATTCTTTCTAGGAGGTCCTTAGAATATGCTGTCACTTATCTCAATCTTGACCAAAACCAAGTGATCCCTTTGTTTTCAAAACTTTAATTATCATTTTTTTTTTTTTTTTTCTTTGTGGAGTCATCAGTGTATTAAGGTTAGTTTTTATCAATTGACTGAATTTTTCAACCAGAGGTGGTGAATTCCTCTATTTCTCTTCCAGGAGGGTGCTTAGAACGTGTGTTCATTTATCTCAGTCTTGACCAAAACTAGATTGTCCCTTTGTTTTACCTTTCCTCTCTTTTTCTTACCAATAGCCGAAAATAACTTTATCATCATTTCCTTCTGTTTTCCTTTATCGGTCATCAGTATTTCTTCAGTCTATCAAAAATTAGTGTTTTAAATTTTCTAGTTTTTTTTTTTCTTCAATTTACTAGCACCTTTCCAAATATATAACATCAGTGACATATTTATGACAAGATGTTCACTTGAACTTCAATTGCTGTCTTTCTTTTAAGAGTATTAACATTTCCAAATAAATATACACTTTCCTTTTTGTTTATTCCTTGTCAAACTAACAATATTCTGTTTTTTTTTTCTATTGTCTATATACTGAACTTTAGGCAAGACTGCTCTCACTTCTGTGTATCTTTATGTAGTGCATCTGTTATCTCTTGAAAGATCTATGTACAAAAGTGCTCTTTTTTCCAAAGTATTTGTTAATTTACATTTCGTTATTGTCTTTTTTTTTTTCTACATAAATTTGTATTTTAAGCCTAATATCCATCTTTTAATTTTCTCCTGTCAAGGTACATCTAGTAATTGTGTTATATATGTAAAATACTAAGTTTATACCATTCTTTTATCATTAATAATTTTTGCAGTTGAACTTAACTCACTTAACTAATTTAAAGAATTGATTATACTTTCTAAGAATTTGAACAATTGTTTCTATATTTAATGTTCTTTCCTCTTTACAAGTTATAATGATGTATTTTCCTCTTAATTGGCTATCTGGTAATTTTTTCTTTATTTATGGAAGAATTCAACTGAAATTAATTGACTAGCACAAGTAATTGGTAGAATTTGTTTTTTTCTATTACTTCACTTCAGATTTAATACAGATCAGAATATCTGATTTTTCTATAAATAAATATCTCAAAAGTGCGACTTCATTTGTAAGTAGAGAAAATACATTGGAATTCTTTTGAATCTCTTCTATTCATATCCATAACATGTTTATGTCAATTATATCAGTCATTATTCAAAATGTATTCAGCATAAACAGATTAGTTAATATGTGGAAAAGTTGGTAATGATTTAAATGAGATAGAAATTAAATAGGCTTATCAAAAAAGTACTTTGTAGATTTTTTTTTTTTAATGTTTAATCTTTTTAATAAAATAGTTTGATAATTAGTTGGATTTTTAAAATAGACCAAATGCTGAACTTGTATCATTTATGTGAAAGGATAATTGTTAATTTTTAATGCTCTCACATTATATGCATTTTTATATCTGTAATTATCTCACACTAATTCTCTACTTGTTTGTTATTTTATTGTCCTTTATATTAGTTTCCCTGCTTTCCTCTGCAATAATTTTCTTTGCCTTAAACATCTCAATACATCTTTTATTCCCTCTGTCTTGTTTTCCTTGCCACAAAAGCTAATTTTTCAGTATGATAATTTTAATTGAATGGCATTTGTATACACCTACAAAGTTCTTGATAAAAACTGATTTTTAAAAAAAAATTGTTAAATTTCATTGGTATTTTGAATAATAATTCTTTATTTATCTGACTTGTAACAGCTCCAACTAAAACTGACTGACTATAATGGATTCTCTTTTATATCCCATAACATCAGAGATATGGTATGACAGGAGAAGTTGAGCCTTTCTGCCAATAATCCATATTTTACTTTGTCTTGCTACAAATAGCAGCTGGATATCAATCTGGCAGAGTATTTTGTAGCTTAAAATTTGCTATGGTAATATGCTCTCAATATGTAATATACTTTATCTAAACTTATTTATAAATGGAACTTTGTCTCTGTGTGTGTCCGTTACCTATAGGCTCCAAAACGGCTAAACTGATTTTCTTGAAAGTTTACACAGTTGTACTAAAAGCATCTGTGAGTGTTCTTAGCTAAGTTTTGTGTCGAGGTACCCCCGATAAATATCGAAAATCGAAAAAATCAGGTTATAGAAGGAGTGGTCCGATTTTAATCAAATTTGATACACTCATAGACAAAGATATAAGAAACGATATTCAGAAGTTTCAAGGTTTCAGTTTATACAATAGTGCAGAAAATCGATTTTATATATATATATATATATATATATATATATATATAAGGCAAGATGTTTGTGTGTGTGTGTGTGTGTTTGTTTATCTGTATGTCCTTTATACAAATCCACAATTTTTATCTGATTCTCACCAAACTTCACATATAATTCTTTAGGCTGAGTCTGAACTCCAGGACCATGGATTAGTTTTAAAGCTTTCATTACACCCGAGCAATGCCAGGCGCTATTGCTAGTGATGAAATAAATGAGAAACATTACTTTTGGAACATTCCTCAGATCAGCTTATGATCTCAAGATTTTAGGTTTTTTAATCTTTAAGTAAAAATACAAAAAATATGAGCTTATCATTTCAGCTTAGGAAATAAGTTAGCATCAAGTATGTCATTTTAATAAAGAAACCTACTTTCTAGCTACAAATTTCATATATAAAATGATTACATTAATTTCAGTTTCTTTGCATTATAATCTGTTAATATATTAATTTTCTTTATCAAAAAAGCTGTTATAGTGATATTGAAATTGTTTTTGAAATTCTAAAATTTAATATTTTCATTATACTTTTTCTTCTTTTTAATTTTTTAGCTAGTTTCTTTAGCATTTTGATTTTTGGTGACATTTTTAAACTTTGAAAGTGAATTTGCAAAAAAAGAAAATATATATATATGTCCAAATATGGTATGCAATGCTCCTAAAACTTATGATGTAATTTTTTTTATTGTAAAGTTTTATAAATTATTAGTGTATGTTTTTTTTTTGTTTTTTTTTAACTTATGTTCATATAATATAAGGTTCAAGAGTTACTCAAGGTGGAGAGTTAATGAAACATTTGATATGAATGTAAGAATAGGAAGTGAAGATTAGGGTAAATAGGTAACAGTTGACCCTTACTATGAACAGGTTAAAATTGTAACTTTCAGGAAAGCTTCTGTGTGGGGAGTCTGTTACACAGTAGAATTACCTCTTTATAATAGGAATACGGAGGAAATGAGAGTGGTCCAATTCCATTCCATAGACATAGCATAACATGAATCTATTACTAAAAAGCAATTTACCCCCCCCCCCTTTTTTTTTTCAGATGAGTAAATGCATATTAGGATTGAGAAATTTTTGTAACCCTTTGTTCCTGTGTCATAACTTGAACTCTTGTTTAAAAGTAGTGAAAAAGACAAAAAAACATGAATTTGTTTTCGTTCTTGAACCCCACCCCCACTCAAAAATTCAATTTTTACCATATGCACAATAAGAGATATAGATCAAAATATTTCAGAAGCTTTATTTTTCAATTTGCTAATAATTTAATAGTACTTATGTATTTTTTTTAATGCATTTAAGTTGATAGCTATAGCATAATATACAAACTTTATAATATACAAGTTCTAGAAGGTTCCAGCAAGTCATAATACTATTATGCAATTTTATAAATTTTGTGGTGGGGGGTCAGTTTTCTAAGTAAACTGAATTAAGCCCTTCATTATTTTTTAATAAAAGTTCATTGAATTATGATAGAGGAAATCAATTACAAAAGGTCAGTTATAACCCTTTTGCCTATATTTTATGATTTCTTCAAACTTTTGTTCTAATTATTGATTAGGTAATTGACACCTAAAATTTATCTGTTGAAACATGTCTATAATTACATCTACAATATCTAAAGATGAGAACAGTGGTTTGAATACCAAAATCTTTTGAATTTTTTACTTTTTGAAATGATATTATAGATTGTGTTGCACACACTGCTCTGAATCTTCAACGTGTTGTTGTTTTTGATCAACTATAAGCAAACACGACACTCACTTTGAACACAGCTTTCTCATTTACAAATTTTCATGCAAAATGGTGAATACACTGCCTTCTGATATGTTCAACTCCTCTGCTATCTCAAGCAACTTCAATTTATGATCGGTCAAAAGGAGTTTGTGAATTTTTTGATGTTTCTGGGACAACTGCTGATTTTGGGCCACCTGAGAGTTCAGCATCATTTGGATCTGTACGACCGCATTTCAAGTCTGCACACCATCTCTTAATCATTGTTTCTGACAGAGCAGTTTGAATAACTTATCAAGCCATTGCTTTGCTTGAACAATATTTTTTTCCCCTATCAGAAAGTAATGCTTTATCAACACATGAAATTCAGATCTTTTCATTGTTTTGAAAATTTGCAACAAATAGCTTCACTTAAATAACTGTAATTTGTAAACTAATAATCCGGTTGGGCCCAAATTTTGTCACGTGCTATTTGAGGTTAGTACTTCATAAAAATCATATTATTTATTTGTGGCACCATCTATATGCTAGGCCCGGGACTTATTGAGTGATGTGTTAGATTATTATCTCCTCAATAACTGAATTACATAAGAATTAGAAACTTTCTTTTCAAGTAGCCTTTCTGATTTGAAAAGAAAATAACAATTATATATGTTAAAAGCTCATACAATCATTAACTATTCGTAGGTAGGTAAAAAATATTACTTTAATATTAGTACCTTTTTTTTCTTTTTCTTATAAAAATGTGTATTTATATATATAATGACAGTATATTTTGAACTGACTTGTTTATATTTTTCAATTGTATTTTGATTTAAAATCTTTAAGAACATTAAAAGACATGTTTGACAGTTTATATATCTGAAGAAATTTTTAATGCAAATATTGATAAATGTATATTTATAGATATGTCAAATATTTGCATCAACAAGAATATAATTTTAAATATATGCAGTGTTTGGTATGTTTAATGTTTGAAACAGCTTTATTAAATGATTAATCTTTTTTTTTTTTTTTAATTTTTTTTTTTTAAATATTGTTTTTTGTAATTCTTTTTATAAAATGTTGAAATTACTTTATTTTCTCTGAAAGGAGAAAATTCAGGATGTAGAATTATTAGAGAAGGCCTAAAAACATGGGCAAAACATAGGGGTCAAAACAATAAAGATGATGATACTAGTTTGATCTTAGTCAGAAAAAAAATATTTTTCATGTATCTTTGTGATAAAAACCTTAGAGGTCTACTTTTTTTCGAAATAGTTTTTGATTTCAGTTTAACTTAATGGTAAATAATGAGATTGCCCTGAATGAGCATGGTTGCCTTACATCTTATGTAATAAACACTCTTGATATAACAGATTAATTGCTTGTGTAGTAACGTATCAGAAAAATCATTTCCTTTTTTTTTTTTTATATGTAGTGGCTTCCATTGGGGAGGATAAAATGTCAGTGGTGGATTTTAAAACATAGCTTTGCAGTTTTAAGACAAGTCGACCAATTTATATTAGATTTTTGTTGCTTTTACTTAACTTTTTTCTTGACCATTTCACAACATTTTAATGTATTTTGGGGGAATAACTTAACTGTTTGCTTCTTTCACTATGCATACAAAATAAACTATGCCCAGATAGAATAAACAGTACTGCCTCTATGAATAATGACCTTGTTTACATTCTGCTCAAGTTTTAAAAAACAAATGTCTTAGTATCTTTTATTCAACTCCAGTCATTACTTAGAACTGGAAACAAGATGGCATCACTTTTACTCAGATATCTCGCTTTACACTTCCCTTGAATTTTGTTTGCATGCTTAGTACCATTGTTCATTAAAATTACTTGACAAAATAAACCACCTTACCAGCAATGAAAGTTTCAACTCAATACTACTAAAATCTGACTTGACTCCTAATCTTATGTAAATTCCTACAGTAGAATATTACTCTCATTCAGAATGTTTATAACTGCAATCTGCTCTCTTGGATTGTAGTCAAACAAAAGCATTTAGCACCCTGTCTATTTACACAGTTCTGCTAAACTTGTATTTCTTTCAAAATTTCTTCTCTATGAACTCCCTTTTCTTTGGTTATCTTACATTGTAAATTCAGGTTGTAATTGGTCCTATGTGGTTTGCAAGATAACCCTGCAATGAGTTCATCTGTTATCTTGATTAAGAATCCAGGCTTTTAGTTTTAACAGGTGGAGCTTGCATTCAGGCTCAACAAATCAGATTTACTTCCTTCGGTCTTCTCTGCATAAATAGAATGAAAAAGTGTAGTTTCCATTATTGCTTTATTTATTTTTTTACTGATATCAAACGCAGGTGTGTATTGATTTATTATGAGTACAAGTGAAAGTATCTGGAATTTGAACAAACATTTTAACAAAACAAAATAGTTTATAAACAAAAATAAAATGAAACTTTTTAAAATTTCAAATGTCTACCAAAAGTATGTTAAACTAAAATTTTCAGTATAACAATTTAAATTAGTAAATATTATTGACAGGTTTAGATTGATGCTCATTTAAATACTGATAAAAAGTAGGCAAATTTACCATTTATCATAGACAATTAAATATTTATCAAACATGCAGATTGTCATAATTTCAGTAAATTGCAAAACCTGAAAATTTTATATATATTTAATACTTGGTTACCTGTAAAAAAAAAAAAACTAAATAAATAAATAAAAAAAAGGAAATGATTATTAACTTCATTTATCAACTTAGAAACTTCTTGCACATTAAAATAGTTGTTAGTTTCTAAGTTTATTCCAAAGCCTGTTTTTGAAGGTGCTAATAAATCTTTTATTTGCATATCCAAAACAAAGTTATGGCTGTCTTGAAAAAAATGTAATGTTAATTCTGAATACGAATTTGATACTCATTTTTCATACAGTTTTACTGCATTTTGCAGGAGAGCATTTCTTGTAATAGACTAATCTCAAGATCAGATAATGCATTCAATTTAAAGAATACTCAACTATAATAGTGATAATTTTATTTTGAACATAAAGGTTTAAATACTTGTGTGCTGGCTTCAGTTTTTTATATTTTTTTCTTTGCAAGCTATTTTACACTGAAGTGGTAAGGAAGAAAACAGGCAGACATTAAGGATGACAAATTGACATTTAAAACTAAAATAAAGCATTAAAGCTACAGCAACAGTTGGATTTGAATGATATTTTTTGTGACAGTGCATATTAGATGGCAAAAAAAAAAGCTTTTGTGTTAGTTAAATTTTGTTAACCAACAGAATTCTGCATCAGTTTCTTAAGACTTTTACAATAAAGATAAGCATCCTTTGGTATCTTCTGATTTTGATAACTTTAGCATTGATTACAATTTTGTACAATTTCTTTTTTAAGTGTTCTAATAATGGACCAGAAAACTATGCACATACAGGGTGCGATGGATAAATTGTTCTCTAAATTATGCAAAAATGAAAATAACATTTACATTTTAAGATATATTTACCAAAAATACACAAAAATATCTTAAAATACTAAAGAGTAAATTTATTCAATAAAATTGTGATTGGCATCAATCATGGCCTCCAGAAGACTTCGGAATCTTCTGCAACTCTTCTGGATGGTCTTCTTGTATAAGTTGGTTGAATACTGTCTTAACCCTTGCCTTCAGTTCATCCTTGGGATGACAGTTTTGTTGGTCTCTTGCTCAACTGCAGCCCACGTATAATAATAAAGAGGGTTGCAATTCAAAGAGTTAAGTGGCCAGATTTAAGGGGTGATATGGTTGCAGAAATTGTCTGTCAGATATAGGGTCATCCAGCAACCACCTTCTTGATCCAGGGAATCACTACCTCCTCAAGGCACTTGATGTAGGATCTTTGAGTCTGAGGTACTCACTGATAAATTCAGGATTTCTTTTCTTACCAAAACAATCAAAGTAAGTTTTCTATGCTGCTGTACCTCTGTAATCACCATATCTTCTTTCATCCTTAACTCCAGGAGTTGTTGGGGCACCAACGTGTTGAGTTGTCTACCATTCTCCTCCATCTTTTGTTGTGTGCCAGAGCCTATGTCTCTACAATTGTGTTTTTGGTGTGCTCATCATGTGGCATGTCTTGGGAGTTTTAATCTGGTGGGTTCCATCCCTTTCCAGGTTATACCACAGCTGATGTCCTCTCGCAAAGTGCTTGCCTTGGTTGCAAACTCATGGCTGTTGTACTTCATCTGAGGAACCCTTACATCCTGACTGGTGACCAGCATCGAGGAGGTCTTTCACCCAGTGCAGTTGTGTTAACACCACCCCCTAACATGAGTTTAATCCACCAGCTGAAACAGTTTACCAGGGCATGGCAACTTGGAGTCATCATATAAGAGATTTAGAAGAGGATCGAGGACCGGTGATGCCCATCCACTTGAAGGTGCAGGGTAACAAACATCAAAGGCACTACTTCTATCCAGGGCCCTCTATACCCATCGTGTGTATACACTGCTTATATACAACACGTTAAAATTTCTCTTTGATTCCATACACCTAATGGCTTCGGGAGTAGTAACTCCGACTGACACCAAATTGGTCAAGTTTTGATCTCGGCCAGAAGCAAGTGGATGTGTCTAGCCACAGTGAAACAGGCTTGTATGTGAATGACTAATATATATATATATATATATAACTGGATGTCACAGTGAAGTTAGTCATCAAATGTACTACTTTAAGAAATATATATATTTTAAATGATAATAATAGAAATCAATAAATAAATAAAAAAGAAAAGTATAAAATTATCATCAATTACATGAGAACATTGCAAATTTTTGTGGTTAAAATTTGAAGCAATAAGAAAAGTAAATAAATAACAGTACAACTCAAAACACTGTTTTCTTTTAACTTTGAAAACATGCCCTTGTCCAAACAAAAAATTTTACTTACAGTTCATAAATAAAAGGATGAAAGAATAAAATCACAGGCAAATGTTGTTAAAAAAAAAAAAAAGTTTCAATAATGATAGGGAAGGAAATCAATGATACTGAATAGTCAGAGATAAATAAAACAAACATTATGACATGCCTTTCTTACAATTTCAAAAGTTATGTCCTCATTCATAAAAGAAATGTTATACTTAATTCTAAAATAGATTAGAATTATTCATGCCAGTGTATAAGTAATTTAACAAATATAGGTTATTAAATGTTCTTAATATAATAATTCTTTGTGAGACAAGCTTAATAAATTAAACTTAGTAAATAACACTTATTTTAGAAAATAAAAATAAAACAATTATTGCATACTATGGCTTATCTTAAAAAATAATAAACAAATATGTATTTTAATAATTAAAGATTATAAATTACAAAAATTATAACAAAATTATAAGAATAAATGGATAATTAAAAAAATCAAAAATTTCCTTTTAAAATATGACATTTTTTCATTGCTTAAAGAAAACAAATACATTGATTCACTCCAGCATCAATGTCTCAATATTTCACCATTAGACTCCTCCAACTCTTTCTGAATCCTCTACACTGTCCTCAGATTAACACCCAAACTCTCTGGAATGTTCATATTGGAGCTTCTGGTGTGAATGCCAAGCAGTTCAGCATGTTGCTTCCAAGTTAGTGGCTGAGTGAATTGCACCATAGTGCTTTTTCTCACAGATGGTGCCCAACTGACTCTACTGTGGAGTCAATAAAATAAAAATAAACAAAATGCATATGCAAAATTAAAAATATAAAAGGGCAATAATTTACCCATCACACCCTGTACATCTTTTTATCTTTCTCATGTATCTATATCTTCACTGATACTTAACCTAAAACATTGTCAGTTAATTTAGATCCATTTTATTTTCTTACCTCTTTCTTTTTTCCATGTGTTTTTTTTCCATTATGACTGATTCTCATTTCATCAAGGACTTTCTTCTTTTTTTTTTAATCTTCCTATCTTGTTTCTGAAGTACATGACCTTCATTTTGTTATGATGTGATATAATCTGTACTTGTGATTGTAGCTCATCTCACCATCTATTGAAGATATGCCTAACATTCCTGCTTTCTTGCTTATTCAGGTGCACTGACACCTGGCACTGTTCTTTTCTTTGCATTATCACTTTGAAAGCTTTTACATCAACTATGCAAAAAACTTTCCATCTCCTTCCTGAATTGGCTTAGATTTATCTTATCACTCTTTAACCTGTTAGCCAAGAAAATTTCTATTTAATAATTTTCCAGTCTTTCTATTACTGCTATATATCAGTATCAGTTACCATGTATTGCCTGAAAATAAAAATTGATTTTCTGCAGCAGATCAAAAATCAGTTCAATATATCCAGGTTTATCTTCCAAAATTTTCTCTGTAAATGTCTGTTTTCATTTATGAATTAGGTTTTCAAGTGAAAAATCTGAAACATAAAATAGTGCTCTTGACATTTGAGAGACAAAAAAAAACTTGACTAGTATTTAATAAATTCTTTTAAACTAATTTTTCTTGTGTATCTTTGCAAGAAGAATGTATTATTGATATGCATTGATCTTGAGTCTAATAATCAAATGATGCTTATATCTTACTGTAGAATATTTAACTAAATCTGGCATTCTAGGATTGTGGATCAAATATTAACCAAGTTGTAGACAACTTTTTCTTCTAGTAATTAAGATGAGTATCTTTCATTAATTTTCTTTGTTTTTTCTCTGCTTATTTTTATTATTTTGGAAGAATAAGTTCTGGTATTTTCATTGTTTTGTTCCTATACTAATAAGAAATATTATCAAACATTCAAATGTTTATGCATGCTTGCATCTTTTTAGGAAAATTCAAAATCCTGAATTTCATTACTCTTATTCATAAGTAAAATATCATCTCTCAGATGGCATTTTCATGCTCACCATTAAGCATAGTAAATATTCTACTTAATCATTTTGATAATATTTAAATATATTAGCTATTATTGACAATCTTTCTGTTTTTGGCCACTGGTTTCTTCTATAATAATCACAATGGTTATAGTACAGTATTTATATTATATAGCTTTTTAAGTGAAGTCTGCATTGCCTCTACTGGTTTTTTTTGTTTTTGTTTTTGTTTTTTTCTTCTCTCTCTTCTACTTAAATCCATATGGTTATAACTTGAGATCCAGGGTCAGTATTTCCACTGCAATGCAGTCCTATTGATTCAGTGAGAGCAACATTTTCAGGCTGGCTCCTATCATTCTATATGACCATACATAGACACATTGCCTATTTTTAGAATCCTTTTTATTTAATCCCTGTTTTCTCCCCATTCTCTTTAAACATTCACAACAGTACAGTGGTTTGTTTACTTATCTCACATGGCTATGATAGATTGTTCTTTATTGTAAACTTGAGGATTATGACTTTGTGACAAATTTGACTGTCAAATGTTGATTATACAATTATCAGATAACTTCATTCGTCCTAATAATTGACTGGTTTTGAATGAAACTTTTTCAATTAAAATTTTTCTTTTTCTTTATTTTTCCTAAGATATTATTATGATTAGGAAATATGTTTACTTCATATTTAATATAGAAAAGCTATATAATCCTATATTGCAGTGACTAAGCTTTCTCGTTTGTATTTTTCTAGTTAATTTAGTTATGTTAATCAGATAAACTTTCAAGTTAAAACAAAGGAACTTTGTTTTTAAGTTTGTGTTACACATTAACTTTCCCTGATAAAAGAACAGAAAATCAATGAATTATTCAATGTATCAGCCATGAATTTAAGTGAATTAAAGTAATTAAAATATTTTTTATTTCTGATGATGAGTAATAAAGAGTTCCTTACTTATTAATGTTAATATTTGTACCACAGGACTAATTTTATGTTTATTTACCTATTTTGTATAAATCAGTTGTTGCCAGTATCTGAATTGTCTCTTTGGTTTTTCTAAATATAATAACTGTTTCATATTGTTGAAATATAAACATGTAATTCTATGTTTCAATTGAAACTGCCCTAACGCACAATAGCATACATGCCAATTTGTGTATGTGCTGTAATCTTAGAAGTAGTACAAACTAATGGATTGGTAGTCCACTGTTTTACTTTAAGAGTGCTCAGTACTTAGTAGAGCATTATATATGGTAATCTAAACTTATTTATAAATGGAACTTTGTATGTGTGTGTCCGTTACCTATAGACTCCGAAACAGCTAAACCGATTTTCTTGAAAATTTACACAGTTGTACTATAAGTGTCTGCGAGTGTTCTTAGCTAGGTTTTGTGTCGAGGTACCCCCGTTAAATATCGATAATCAAAAAAATCAGGTTATAGAAGGAGTGGTCCGATTTTAATCAAATTTGATACACTCATAGACAAAGACATAAGAAATGATATTCAGAAGTCTCGAGGTTGCAGTTCTTACAATAGTGCAGAAAATTGATTATATATAAAAGGCAAGATGTTTGTGTGTGTCTGTTTATCTATCTGTATGTCCTTTATACAAATCCACAATTTTTATCTGATTCTCACCAAACTTCACACAAATATTCTTTAATCTGAGCTCCGGGACCATGGATTAGTTTTAAAGCTTTCATTACACCCAAGCAACACCGGGCTATACTGCTAGTTATTATCATAAGTTTATAATAAAAACATGGTTTACTGCAACACAAGAGCCATTGTGTTTTGGTACTATTTTATTAGCACCTCGTCAACTGCCAGACAAGGTGCTAATAAGATAGTACCAAGACACAATGGCTTGTGCTGCAATAAACTGTTTTTATTATAAACTTATAATAAAAGTATTACCATATAGTTACAGTGAAATACATACTGGCATTAATTTTGCTGGTTTGCATTTCGCTATAGCAGTTGGTTTTTGTGACAGACACAATCTTAGAATAAAACTCATGTTAGAGGTTGCGCCAAAGTATGGATTAATCTGGACAAGCATTTATACAGCTGTGCTATACTAACTGCAAGGTAGCACTACTGATGAGCTGTGATACAGCGAAGCAGATCTGTCTGCGGATGACTACTATATATATATATATATATATATATATATATATAATTTATATAACTGAACAAGAAATTTGAAAAGGCTTTCTTTCTTTTAAACACCCCCTCACACTGGAAAAGGAAGTGTAAACTGAAAAAAATAGGAAATAAAAAGAAAAATGGAAAGAGAAATAAAAGAAGGAAAAATGTCAACGCTAAGCATGGAGTATTCTCTTAACATCTTCCCTACCCCCCCCCTCCGACATGATCAGTGTTATCATGGAAGGTATGCAACAAGTAAAGCTGTGCTACACACCAAGTTAAAGAGAGTGAATTGTTTTTTGATCTACCTGAATTGAGACATTGAATGGATAGATGAGGAAATCATCTGTCTTTGTGGTTGACAGAAAAACAAGGACGATTTACTCAAATGACCATGTTGAATTAATGACTGTTTTACAAGCAATAATTTCCTATGTTGTACATATTGTTACCTACTGTTAATTGTTTATCTCTGACCAAAAATATTTTGAAACAAAAGAGCATATTCTGGGTGGAATATAAGAACAAGCAGAGGGCTATTGTAATTACACAAGGTTTTTAGCCATGTGTTAGGAAATAACTTGTTTATATATTTCTTGGAGTTTGTGGAAATTGTGACTGAGTGTCCTGACTAAATATGTAGAGAGTAGACATTGCCTCTCATAATTAGTCAGAAAACCTTTAGTTCCATTTTCACCTGTTTTGATGTTGATAGCCAGAAGCTGCTTGTCATTGTATATTGAAGACTAATATACTGATATTTTGGGGGATTTGCTCCCCTATAGCAGATATGATGGATTTTTTTATGAACTAGCTAATACTACTAAAGCAGAAATTGATAAGTGGTGGGACAAACTGCAGAGTAAAATTAGGTCATTTGCTTCAGTCACTAACTCAACTTACATAGATTAGTGGTACAGACAGCTAGTGAATTTAGAATAGAGACATGGGTGGAGTTTTTATAGGTAAGGTAGAGCTGGCTTTCTTGTTTAACATGAATGGTCAAATTCTGAAAGTTATGGCTAGATTAAAATGAATGTCTGCCTTGTTAATAAATATGGTTACATGATTGCATATCACACATCATTTCATAAGTCCCGGACTTAACTAATAAAATAACAACTTTTTAAGCAAAATTCGACTTTATTCATCAACATAGTCTCCTTCTGATTCCAATGCTTTTCGAACAATTCGCTGCCTTTTTTGTAGAACAATTTTTCTTTGACCTAAAAATATGTCACAATTTCTGATACCACTTCTTCATTGGGGCCAAATCTCTTTCCTTGAAGCGTTCTTTTGATATTTGCAAACAACTAGTAGTCACTGGGGGCCAGATCTGGAGAATAGGGTGGATGCAGAAGCAATTCAAAGTGCAATTCATGTAGTTTTTCCATCGTTGCGATCAATTTGTGACATGGTGCATTGTGTTGGTGAAAGATCACTTTTTACTTCTTCATTTGTTGCCATTTTTGGCAATTTCTTCCTTCAAACGCACCAATAATGCTATATAATATTTGCTATTGATGGTTCTTCCTTTCTCAAGGTAATCAATGAACAAAATACCTTGCACATCCCAAAATACGGAGGCCAAAGATTTGCCTGTTGATGTTTGTATCTTTGGTTGCTTGGACAGCTTTCAAACTGTGGATATTCTTTTTGGTGTTTTCCGGGACAGCTGTCGATTTTGGGCGACCTGAGTGTTCAGCATCATTTGTGCCTGTATGACTACATTGAATGTTAGCATACCACCTCTTAATCATTGTTTCTGACAGAGCAGAGGTCAAATAACACTTATCAAGCCATTGCTTTACTTAAACAGTATTTTTTTCCCATCAGAAAGCAAGGCTTTATCAACACCTGAAATTCAATTTTTTTCATTTTTTAAAAAATTTGCAACAATAGCTTCACTTGAAAAACTAATTTGTAAACTAATAATCCAATTGGGCCCTAATTTTGTCACATGCCATTTGAAGGTTAGTACTTCTTAAAAATCATATGCATTTTTTATTAGTGGCGCCATCTATATATCAGGCCTGGGACTTATTGAGGAATGTGCTAAAAAATACTTTGCTACAGAGTGCTACAAATCAGCATATTGCCAGTGACACATTGATACATGGTCAATTTGAATCTAAATCTACTTGCTCAGGTCTCTCTCTCTCTCTGCACAGCTATATATCCGCTGTAGTGACAATATAAAAAATACAAATTTTACCTTGAAAAAGAATTTGTGTTCTCTGTACTGTCAAGAGAAAATCAGAATCTAGATTGAGTTGACTTTAGTAGGCCTCAAAATATGTTGTTTGCATTTCCTTACCATTTTTTTTTTTAATATTTGATACTTGGAATTATGATGGACTTATTATTTTGTGAGATTAGAAGATTTATTTATTGTACCTTTTCATTTATTTTTTTTTATGCAATTCAGTTGTTGGTAGGAGATAAGATGAAAGGATCTCTTAAGAGTCATCTGTTTTGATAGTCTAAAAAAAATGTCTGGTTTAGATGATACACTATGTGGCAGAAATGCCGCCAACATAATGGTTAGACATTAATTAGATGAGGACACCATTGTCACTAATGTCTTACAATTATGTAGGAAGTATTTCTACCATGCCTTGTATCTTCTACTCTTGATATACTTATGGAAAAATACTTTATGGAACCTTTTTGTTTTTATTACAAATCAGAATGTATTTAAGATTAAAGATAAGTGTAAGTAAAATGCTATATTTAAGTCATTACCTGGGCTTTAACACACTTTGATATAAGCTTTAGATTTTTACTTAACAGATGTATATTTCATCAGCTTATGCAGTAGTATTCATTAACATATTTCATAATGGATTTGATATGTGAATGATAATAAAAACCAAAGTTTGATGTGCATATATTTTATTCTAATTGACACACGCTTGAACTGATACAGTTTATAGAATGTACCAAAATCATATTTTCTAATTTAATTTCTGTGCATATACTGAATATGGATTTATCTTCATTGGAAATGCAAGTGTTAAGATTAAGATCCATAGGTTTTATGTTGTTAAAACAGAACTTGATTGTCTAGCAAGTTAGCTCAAATTAAGGTGGAAATCAAATGAAAGTAAGCATATTATGGTATCAGTTAAATGGGGAAAGCCTGTCTTCCAGTCTAGAAAATTAGTCCTGATTTTAACCTGGGTTCAAGCACTGACCACTGGCACCCATAATGAAGAAATAACTGTTTTAGCCTCTTGATTGTTGTCTAACATAATCTGATTGTGGCTTATTCCCTTAATAATTATTAAAATAAAGTTGATATATTCAGACAGTTTGCAATGATTTGCATTATCTTATCTATTGTAACATGGGATGCAGAGAAAAATCATTAAGAAGACAAAAGTTTGTCTGATACTTTTCTCTTGCCAAGTCATGACTTGTCCATCTGATCATGAGGAATAAATGACACTGATTTAAATTTTTTGTGGGGACAAAGTTTTTAGAGAGTGAAAGTCATTACACTTGTCATTTGTTGATCAGTTAATGTTAATGAAATAGAACTTGCTAACAATGAGAAAAATATGCCAAATAGAAAGTTATAAAAATTGACAAAGTGATGGCATAAGCACCACAAATATTTAGAAGATGATGATGATGATATTTTGGTTGTTTATAACCTTATATATTCCTTTATTTATTTTGCAAGTGGCATGGTGGTTATCTACATGGACAATAATATTTGGAGGCAGACTTTAAATTCTGGCTGAGGTCATTACATTCACTCCATGCTTATGTTTCTGAGAAATGAATGAATCTATATCTTTTTATCACAACATTCTTGTAATGGACTGAACTGAAAAATGGCTGACATATTTCACTATGTTTCTGATATAAGTTCTTAATTTATTTGTTTTTATTTTGATGCTTACTCTCAGTAAGATATTTGAGGAACCATTTGTTGCATTCTGTATTAATCTTAATCATTTTAGGAATTTTTATCTTCATATAATTGCAAATTAGTAATTGTGCTTTTATGATTGATAAGTATTGAAAATTTTCCTTATTTTAAAAATATTTCTAGTAATTTATAAACCAGTGTTGCAATTAAATGAAAGAAATTTACTGAATAAAATAAATTCAACAGGTATATAAGCAATTTGAATTAGCAAAAAATGTTTTCTTGCTTTACTCTTAAACCATTTCTCTTTTTGTTCTTTGAACTGTAATTAACAGTTCAATCATTTATTTTTATGAGATAATACTCTATTCTCATAGATCTTCAAATTTATATCTTTAAACTAAATTAACACAAGTTTGAGTTGATTTACTTGAAATCTAAAGTTTATTATTTTAAAACATGCTAACATTAAAATTGTTTAAAAGGCCTCAAGCAAGTAGAGCTTCTTGTTGAATGAGTCAGTGAAGAAACATCTACACAATATTCTGAACTCATAAACAGTTGGTTCTAAGTACTTCTTCCTTTCTGTATGCTACCAGTAATGTACAATAGTATTGCTAATAGTACTAGTAGTGTTGTTGAACATACTTAGTGCAACATGGCATTGTTTCTTTGTTGGGCGTGTCTTTTAAGTACTTGGTCCTGTCTCTAGTAGTGGTAGTAGGTATGGTGGTGGAGTTGCAGACCACTAGCATCTTCACTCTTGGACTCTGGCATCAATCAGTGGGCACTACTTATTTTCAAGCAGAGTTTACTTAATGGCAATTACTTCCTTCCACTGGTACCAGTAGAGGTAGGAAACAATGGTAATCACAATGTTTATATTGCTGAAATTATTTTTCTTCTTGTTTTCATATATATATATATATATATTTTTTTTTTAATCAACATTTTTGTGTTTGTTTACAAATTTCAACTTCTTACACATATACAAAAATAGCAAGGCGATCATTTTCTTTGCAAGACATGAATCTTAACTTTTCATTTTTGTTTATGCATTGGTACAGATTCAGTCAATTTTGATATCTCAAAAATGTCAAACATACAAATCTGGTCAAGATTTTGTAGATACCAGTTAGTCAAGTTAAACTGACAGGTTAATTTTCTTTGTAGAAATTCTTCTCTTACATTTATCCACACCTACAAGATTGTTACTTGTCATTCTAATGATAGATTCTTATATGTTTCATTCTCTTTGTTATTTTATGGTCACTTTGTTATACTTGCCTAAGTCCACCTTATCTAGTAATGACCAATATCTAAATACTTGTCTCAATTACTCCTATCCTTTAATATCTAGTCTGTTCATTAATCTGGCATAAATGAATTTAATGACTCATAACAAATTGCAATGTTTAAAAAGTCATCAAATTAATTTTACAAAATGTTCTTTTTATGCTTGTTCTAGTTCTTTTTTTTTTTCTCTCTCATTCATGGTCACATTTCAAGTTGACTGAATTAATGTTCATTTTGTTAGATTGAAATTCTCTACAAAAAACTGCATGCTGCATTAGCTTTGTGCATTTCATCTTTTTCTGAAAAAAAAAAAGACTAGTCATTGTTAAATAGTTCCTTCCTCCTTACATTTATTTATGATCAACCAAGCATCTTACTCTGTTGAAGAAATTTTAAATTCTGGCAAGAAATTTTAAGCATTGATTTTTTTTTTTTTTCAAGGCTTCTTGCTTAGGCCAAGAATTTTTCAGCATTATTTTGTATAAGAAAACTATTGCTATAAACTATTTTTCAAGTTGCTTATAAAATTATGGCTTTGACAATTTAATTCTGCAATTCAATGTTTTTCAGTGTTTCTAAACCTTGAACATTTTAATTTCCTACAATATCAAATATTGTAATAAAACTTTTGTCTTACACTGAAATTAGTTGAATCCATAATATATCATTTTATTTGTATTGTTTCTACAATGATACCAAATATCAATTACTATATTTTGACAATGATATAACACATTCTGTGATTCTCATGTAGTGGTTACAGGATTATGTGTTTCATATGTTATGTGATGAACTAGTGATTCATTAACCTAACTTTTCATATACCATTGCTTTCTCTTGTCAGAAAACAATGTGATGTTCTTTAAATGTTCTCAAAATATAGAAATTCTTACAATCATCTTTTGTCTTGTTTCAGAATATTTTGTACACTTAATTTAAATTGAACTTTTTGTTGATGTGTCAATAACATTTTTGTGGTTTTTTGCCTTCTAAAATAAGCTATTTAGATCTTTTTTGTGATGAACAGCAGTAAGCTCAAGTTCATCTGTCATTACAAATATTCACTTGTTAGAGAGTGTTAAGGTAGAGATGGACAAGCCCCAGTTTTGTTACGTGTTTAAGTGAAACAAAAGAAAAAAAATTGATTGACTAAAACTCAGAGTTAATTCCCAGACCAATATTTAATTTACAAAACACACTAAATAAAATATTTACAAATATACAATTTTTGTTGCATTCAAAACAAGAAACATAGTTTACTACTAGCGAGTGTTACAAGGAGAGAAGGGGAAGGTAAGGTGTCAAATACCTTTACCAAGTTTAGTTGGCGAAGAAGTTAAGTGCTATACTTTTTAGAAATCCTTAAATGTGTCTATAAGACTAATTATTTGTGTGGTCATTGCAAGAGTCAAAAATATGTATTTACCCCTTTTTGTTCCAGGAGGTTCTCTTTCAGGTTTTAGTTGGTCGAACTTTTCTATGAGATTCTTTCAGCTGGATATAAATCCTTGAATCAAAACTGGAGCTGATAAGGTTAGCAAATCCTTTTAACAACTCTTTCAAGTTTTAGTTTGTCATCAACTTTACTTAGCGAGATTCTTTTGGCTGGATATAAATCCTTGAATCATAACCAGGGTTGATAACATCAGCAAACCCTAGTAACAACTCTTTCAAGTTTTAGTTTGTCAATGACTTCTTATGAGATTCTTTCGGCTGAATATAAATCCTTGAATCAAAGCCGGAGCTGATATGGTCAGCCTATCCTGTTATCAACTAACTGCTCTGTGCCCAAAACCTATTTTCATAGGAGCTAACACCTAATTTGCATATTTCTAGAACCTTTCAAATTCTCTCAACTCTACGGGAACATTCTAGCATTTTCCAAACATTCTATTTCTAATTTCCTTATTTTTACAACTACTTCATGAATTAAAACTTTTTTGGAATAACATCTAGGACTCAATAGAATCCCTTACTACAACTTTTTAGCCATTATTATTATTTTTATATATAAATGCATCCTCATAACAGAGTGATGGCTGAATGTCAGATGTTTATGTAGTGACTTCTTACTTTCAAATATTTGTATTGTCAGTTACATAATAGGCTACATTACATTGTTTAAAATGTTAAAGATATATAAATGCTGTGAATTGTCTACCTACAAGTTTATCTGTAATGTTCCAGTTAATAACTCAACTCTTATAAACTGTTCTTATTTTGAGTGGTTTGTATTATACTCTTTTAATTTCCATTCCTTCTTAATATTTTAAAAATAACCAAAGTAGTACCACTCAGTAGCCACTGTTTATTTCCAAATTTGTCTGACTACCAAATATGTTTTTATTCAAATATATTGTTTAATATAAGTTATATTGCTATAAACATTAGGACCAATAAATTTAGTATTTTCATTTATTTTTGTCAGGTAAATTATACAAATCATCTTTACACTTTTGTAAAATTTTTCACTATGCTGAAACAGTTTTGAAATAGTTAATTCCTTTTTATCACTTTCTACTTGGGGACAGAAATGATAAAAAATTGGGGGTGGTGTGTTGATGAATTTAGATTCTCTCCTTTTTTTAGATAAATAAAAATATATAATGGATAGTATTTTTTGTTGGAAAATATTCAATGATAATTACCAAGTTCATGAAATAAAAAAAATTGTACTTTAATATACCATCAACAAAATAGCATAATCTTCATTCTATCATTCTTTCAGTATCTCCAAACATTCCTGTATATTATGCCAATATCTGATAAGATACACCCAACGTATGAAATACTTGAATATGTATTAAAAAAAAAGTTCACAAGGGCATCTGTACAACAGGTATGTTACTACCAGTTCTCATACAGGTCAAACAGTTCCCATTCTGTGGAAGCTATTGCTGCTGCTTTCTGTAGAAAACCTACTTCTTTAATAATATGAAAGTACATAGCATAGTGTCAATTAGCTGTTATTTACAGTAAAGCTGCTAGCTACCAATGACTAATAGTTGTAAATGTACTACACGTGAGGAGAGCTCTTGCCAATTTCATGCATGAACATTTCTCTGCCTAGCTGTAAATGTCTACTCAAGGAACTTGGAGGTGCATGTGAGATCACCTACATTGTGTAATGACTCCTCTTTCATCTGTGTTCTATCACATGGAAACACACATAATTAACTGGAATAATAATAGTGATATATGAAAGGGAACACAAGGTGGTTTTGCAATAAGTAATCTTTTGACTGTAAACCTTGCTTGTATGTATGTGTGAGCACACCTTCTCTATCTTATGACTAATTCTCTACAATCAACATCAACTCATTAGTAGTTATGACTGATATTTTTGAAAATTAAGAAATGGTTTATTATCAAATAGTACTCCATTGATACAAAACAATTGGAAATTATTTTTATTCATAAAATCTTTGGATCTTTAAATCTTTATATAAATTTTGAACTTTGTTTATAGTTTTAATATTTTCAAGTAGAAATCTTTTATATAATATTGGATTTATTAATTGAGTTTTAATATTAATTTTTGAAGATATTAAGATTATTGAACAAAGTTCCTTTACTTTAGAAAATAAAAATCAATTCAAACAAAAATTTTTTAGGTTTCATATTTATAATATTTATATTGACATGTAATAGGAGTTACCTTAATTTCCAAACCTAAAATATTCCATTTTCATTATATGAAATTAAATCTTTTTCACAAGGCAATATCCCAAAATTTCAGAAATGTTACACAAAAATATATGGATAGCTTATATTGCTGGACAGATTCTATAAAACAGTTCAGTCCTGGCCAAAACAGAACATATGTTAAATCTATATGTAATTCAGCTACTGCTGTTATTTAGAATATTTACAGTCTTGTCAATTTTTTCTCTTTAGAAATATCTTATTTATACATTCAATAGTATTAAATTTTGTAGCTCACAAATGTGCATATAATGAAAGAAAAGTTGGTAATCCATTGCTACTCAAAACTAACATCTTTTGAATATCAATAACTTATCAAGAATGGAATCTCTTACATTCACAAAAAAGTTATTTTTGACATTGCTAAAGTAATAATGAAAAAAAAAATAATAGCTGAATATTTCTTGTAGAAGTATCTTTTCATAAATCTTTATAATCTATTGAAATGAAACTTGACTATCAGAAAATGCTGACCTTAATGTCTTTATTATTAATATCTTCAGAGTTAAAGAGTAGCATTATGAGAAAAAGT
The DNA here is from genome assembly GCA_037127315.1 of Ascarosepion bandense. Lineage (NCBI taxonomy): Eukaryota > Metazoa > Mollusca > Cephalopoda > Sepiida > Sepiidae > Ascarosepion > Ascarosepion bandense. The sequence goes on along the minus strand of JBBBDQ010000201.1, from coordinate 51,451 downwards.
TTAAAAAAATAATATCTGAAAAATTAGAAGTATTTTCTTAAATTATCATTAATTTCCTTAGAACTTTTCTGATGCTGATAAGCTTGTGTTGGTGTATAAAACTAATTTTAACTAATTACCATTTAATGACTTGAATACGACTTAATGTACAGATTACTGAAATGTCATGTAAATGAAACTAAATGACAAAAACTGTGCAGCAGGGAAATTTTATTGAATATCTTTTTTATTTAGAGGTGATATATAATTAAAACACTTAAAAGGTATTACAAGGGGTAAATGAATATAATCAGCTCATTTTTATAAAGTTGTGTAAATAAGTTATGAAAAATAATGTCTTTCTCCAATTAAATTTGATTATCATTGTAAAAATAAGTTGGATTTTCTACTCCAAGGTACACAAACCCTAACTCTAATATAAAAATGAAATATTTGCCAAATTTTTATATAGGAACACTGTGTTTCAGATCTAAGTGACTCAAGAAAACTTCCTTTAATAATTTTAAAAAAATGTATTATATACCTTAGATGGTTTTATAAAGTTTCATAGAATATTTCAACTGCAACATTAGATGTATATTACACAATGCTTATACTGGAATATAAAAATGACAATCATTCTTTTTAAACAAAACAAACTGTTCTAAATTTCTTTAAAAGCTTTTTTATTTTCGCATATTCATATCATGGCTGGAATGGAAATTCTTTGATGCCTTTAAGAATTTCAGTGATTATTTGATGAATGAAGATTATTACAGAGGAAAAATATAAAATGGCCTGATTAGTTATTCATTTTGGACTGTTGTGTTTGTTCTAAATATTTATAACACAGAACATACATAGAATTCCTAGATAGAGCATGGAAGACTAACCTTGTTTACAAAATTATCTAAATATTAATGGAGAATAACCAAAAAATATATCTATTAGATAATGACAACACAAGTTTGAATAATGAACAAAAGTTGAGTTTGATATAAAATATGATATGGTCTTTGATTTAGATAGATGCTATCAATTAAGAGTTATTAGCATATATAAAGGCAAACTAATATACACCACTCTTTAGAGCATAAATGTTTTGTTTAAAATTTTCTGTGTAAAATAATATCTTGGTAGTGTAGTTTATTACCAGAATTTTAGTAGAGCTTTGACATTTTGTTGAGATTCTTAGAGATTCTGTTGTTTTTTTATCTTTGCATCTTTGTTTTTTTTTAAATTTTAATAATCAAAGAACTATCCTGAATATATATGAATATGTATACACCAAAGATGACACTTATGTTGAAGCAAAACATTGGACATTTAATTAAGAAATAAATTCACTTACAAGATCGTTAGGGGCTCAACTTCAAAATATAGTGGTAATTTTTTTTTTCCTTATGAAAAATGTAGAAGTTAGCATAGTGTCCTTCTGTCTTTTGTTTTTTCCCCTCTGTGATCTCTGTTCAATTCTGAGTAAAATAAATTTTTATTCAAGTTGTTTCTATTGTCTCTGATGGACTAGTTTTTCATTCATACATTTTTTCAAAAATATTCTTAGGTTATCTAAATATGTTATCAGTAGACAATAAAATCAGTGTGCAAGTTGTCTTTGCAGACTGTGATTTTACTTATATGCACTATTCTCTTTAAATTATAAATTTAAATTATAAAAAAAATAAAAAAAATTAATATTAAATTTGTATATTCTTTATGACTCTGAGGCAAGTTAGTATCTTCACCAAAAGATAAAATAAACATCTCTCAGATCTTGCTGGCAGTTCTTATCAAATTATTTTTTTTTAAATTTATATATTCAGTTGAACGTAAGTTACTTAATTTGTGAAAAGTTACTCTGACCTTTCCCTTTTGTCTGAAGTGTAATATTGTTTTGGGAAAATAAATTTTAATTTTTTTTTTTTTCATTTGTTCTCCAAGTAACTCCTTCAGTTATGAACTATTATTAGAAATACAAGAATGCTCCAGCTTGCTGTAAGTGTTCTGTCTAAAGTCCATAAGTTTTAATAACTATATATGCACTCGTCTACCCACATCCCATATGCAAATAACTGCTTAATAGCATCAGGTAGATACACCAACATAAGACAAGAAAAAATGATATTGCTCTCTTTATGAAAAAGATATGGTAATAAAAATAAAATGAGGAAATCAATGTATCACTTTTTATTGCAATGTATTGGTATAACTTCCATTTCTTTTTGGCTTTTTGATTAGTATTTATTGGAAATAAGAAAATGCTGATTAAACTTTGACACTGGATTGTTAGTACCATCAATGTATTCATAAACTACTGTCATTCAAGGTATTATGCACTGTCAGATACGAAAGTTTTGCTGTTGTGGAATATTATCATTCCAGGAGTATTGGCACTTTAGCATTCTTCAGAAGCTTTACTTTTACTAATGGATCAGATACATATTTTGTCAATATACACTACTTACCAAAAGTTTGAGACCACATTGATTTTTTTCCCCTTTAAACTTAAAAAGTGAATCAAGTTTCATGTCTTTAAAGAAATCAATTTACTTTTTTTATGTTTGCATGAAATTATGCAATTTAAAACAAAATGAATATAAAATAATTATAACTAAAGCAAATTTATATTTTCTTTTCATCAGAGAATCAACCACGAGCATTTATTACTGCAGAGCAAATTCTTGGCATCTTTTTGTAACTTGTGAAAGTATATTGGTAGAAATGATTTCCAAGCCGTGTGTAAATGTATAAACAGTTCTTGCTTATTCTTAGGCAGTTCACTTTGAACCTTACAATGAATTTTATCCCAGACTAATTCAATTGGTGAAAGATCTGAAGACTGCGGGGGCCAAGTCATGATTTGCAAAATTCCCTTATCTTCCTTTGATTTTAGATAATTTGTAACTGTTTTAAGCTGTGTTTTGGATTCTTATCATGTTGCAAAACAAAATGTTGTCCAATAATGCACCCCATTTTTTTTATATCTGTAGTTTTCTAGCAATCTGAAGTTCAAAATGTCCTTCTATAGAAAGAATTTCTACTTGGGCCCTTTTTCTTTTTTTTTCTTTTTTTAAATTCTAATCTGTTTATTTGTTGGCATTTTAACTTTTTCTGAAAATTAATTTCAATCACGCATTAATCTAGATGGAAGTGAATCTCTCAAACATTGGAGTTGAAATATTTGTAAATTTCTGCTTTATAGTTCAGAATTTCCAAAGCTTATGCAAATAAATTCATAGAAAAATTTGTTTGAATTTTATTTGAGGGCGTGTGTGTGTGTATACACACACACACACAATAGGTGAATTTAGTTATCCAAATATTCAAAATTTGCTTTTGTTATATTTTACTTATAAGACAATTTTTTTCTCAGAAGATTGTGTTATATAAATAAAATATTTATCATATTTCCTCTAAGTCTAATTTTTTTTTTATAGTAACCAAGTTGTGTTTATTAGGTCAATGGGTATTTTATTGTGTTACTGTTTAAATCAGTTTTCTTTATCCTTTTCTACTAAAAACATAACATAATCATTATTTACCCTATTTTCCATATTTCATTTTCTTCTTAAACTACAATTGATTCCTTTTTTTTTTTTAACAAGAAGCTGGAATGATTTTATTCAGGTGTTGATAAATCTTCTATTTTTTTCATATTTATAAAGAATATATGAACGTCGTTATTATTTTATGTATATTTTTTTCACTAAGATTTATATTTAAATATATGATTTTAATTATACAATTTCTTTCTCATAGTTTTTCTTTATTTCCTTAGTCACTTTTAAAACTTTTCAGTTTTTATTTTTAGTTTCAAATTTGTTTTGCATAAGGTCATACTGACATTATGCAATGCAACCATTTAATGTTTTCTATACTTTTGTCTTTTTGCCACATTGTTCTTGATTTATGATTTTGCATTATACCTAAATTCACAAAGATTTGGTTTCATTTTCTCTTTTCTATTTAGAACTGTCAGTATCACTTTAAAATAACATATTTTTTTAATTAAGAAATTCCATTTATTATAAAAATAAATGGAAATTTTTAATTAAAAAATTTCAAGAGTTTAGGTTTGTTTTCAAATGTCTATAAATATTAAAGTTATTCAAATGCTGAATAGATATTAGATATGATAACAAATCATTCATTTGGCTAATGTCATTTATTTTACTTTTATTACTTTTTATGCTCTTTTCCAGCAAGAGAAAGAGGAGGATATGCGACAACAGAAGATCCAGACAATTGAGAAAATGTTATCATTGCAGCAAGAAGAATGTGAGGTAAATGCTCTTTATATTGTTTGACTTTAAGACTTTATCTTTGCACAATACACATGATTAAACACTGATTGCTTTTATTTGATTATTTATTATACTGATAATGATTATATTTAGAACTTTCTAGTTAAGAATAAAAGTTGCTGCATTATACACTTAGTTTTCTTTTCCTTTTTAATAATCTTATTTTGTCACACTCTTATGGCTTGTTCTTAATAACTCTAGAATTTGAATCATGGTTAAATCGAGATCTTTTTTTTTTATGTTTTTGTTTATGTGAAAGAAAAGTAAAATAGCCACTGATTGGAGGAACATCTGAAATGTGTTATGTATACTTATTCAAATGCATGCCAGTTTTGATTTAATAATCAAAGTTAAAAAATATTCTTGGGTATTATTCACAAAATAGATGTCTTTTGTTAAATCTAGGTACCTCCATTGGAGTCCAGTCATTTTTTTATACTTAAATTTAAATTGAAATTTTAAAAATAAATAAGTTATCTTCAAGCTTTAAAATTAGCTTTAATTGAAAGCCAAGAGATTAAATTTAATAATTCTAGTAAGCAAAAAACATACTGGTGTATTTTTAACCGAAATTATATTGATTTAAATCTAAAATGTTAAAATTTGATCAGTTTTTGTTAAAAATACCGCCATTGATTGATTGACTCATTACGTAAACAGTAGCCAAATTTCTGTTTTTAAAAATCTTGAAAAAATAAAATATACTGCTCTGGCACATTATTTAAGTCAAATTTTAATATTAAAACTTACCTTTGTCTGTTTTCAATCAATTGCTTACTCCCAGAAATTTACAATAAAAAAAAAATTAAATACGGAAGCCACTTTTTTTGTTATGTAAGTCATGGAGGTGCTGACAGATGACAGCTACCGGATGTTGACAGACATGCAATGTCTGGTGACCAATTGTGATAATTTTTTTTTTTTTTTTTTTTTTTTTGGTGGTGGTGGTGGGGGGGGGGGTAAGTAAATAGTGAAATTAAAAATTTAACATAATAATTTCAGCACTTATATAATATTTTATAGAATTTTAGCTTAGATTTATAGCCAGACATTTGAATATGCTTTCTGAATAAATAAAAATTTTAGAAACGTAGAGAATAAAATATCGTAAGAATGAAAGTGCGTTCTTCTGTTTTGCTATGTAAGGAGGAATAACCAAGAACGCTTGTTAACTTATAAAATCATTTTGACCCATATGGAACACAGTACTTTATAGATTTGAACATCGTACTTTATAACTTTGAACGTATTTGCACGAATAATTTTTTTCTTTTTCTTTTTAAAAATATACGTGGTGAAAAATTTTTTTTTTTTATAGGCAGTATAATCATCAATTCTTAACTAATAAAAAAAAAAAACGATTCAGTTCTTTAAAAGATTTTTAAAATATTTTTAAAACTTTATGAATTATGTATCATAAAAAAAAAATGAAAACAATTCTTTTAAAATTTTATTAGTGATCAAAAATTTTTTTCTTCAGACTATAATGTCCTTAATTTTTATTATTTATTCCAGCAATTAAAAGCTTATCAAATTAAATTATATCAAAGTTTTATTGCATTTTTTATATTTCTCTTCGGAGCAGATTTTCGTATAGTGAATCATAATTTTTAAAAAAAAAATACATGATTTATATTTCCCGATGAGTTCTGCGTTTAACTAATAAAACAGAAACTACTAGAAAATTAAAATTTATTAAAATTTCATGAATTTACTTGAAGGGAGGTAAGTTTAAAAAAAATTTTTTTCAGCAATATTTTAAAAAAGTAATAATTTCAAAAATAATTTTATTCATTTGTGAATGAGTACTGAAAGTTTCATTAAAATCCAACAAATATTTGATTTTTGCGAGAATTTCCAAATTGTGTTTGTCACCGAAAAAGTGAGTGAAAAAAATTACGTAATCAATTGTAAAATAGTTGTAATATTTTCGACCACGCTAACGCCAAATCAAAACAAAATTTTCTGCCAAAATTTCGAACATGTTAAAAGGGATTAAAAAATTTTATAAAATAAATAAAATCTGCTTTGATTTTTCTCTTCATAATATTATAAACATTTTGGATAGAAAATGTTTGTTTTATTAAGTTTTGAACCTTTTAAACCTTTTTTATGCTGGATTTTTTGTTATGTAATGGAGGTACCTAGTTAAATGTATACATTAATGGATTTTTATTATCAAGACATTTGTCTCTCTTAGATGTGTATATATTAGCATTGCATTTTTGTTGAAATTATTGTTATCATTCTACAGCTCTGTATATATGATAGCCAGTTAGAATTTATTATTTTATTAATTCCTTTTATGGAGATGTAATACTTCACAAATATAACTTTATCTTAATCTCACATGCTAATAAGAATAATAAATTAATAAAATCAGTATTGAAGGTATGAAAATTAAATCCACTACTATATTGAATTGGTTTATTTTTTTTTTTATTCCAGAATTCTTCTGCTATAAACCATTGATATTTTATGAATTTCTGGTTCTATTGCCTAATGTAGATTGCAATGACATTTCACAGATTTAAAATTCCTCTTGTTGCCTGCTTTTTCTATTAACCTATATTATTAGCCCATACTGACTTTGTTACTGATTATTTTTTTTTTTTTTTTTTTTTTTTTTTTTTTCAAAGCTGCTGTCAATTTTACAATGAAAAAGGTGATATCTGTAATTACTAAAAACCTACTGCTGTATTATTTGTGGCATTTCACACATTTCTATTAAAAATAGCTGAAAAAGTTTAGGGTTCAAGTATTAAAGTTGTAGCTAACATTAGAATTTTAATTTTGATGTTGCCATCATTTTCCAGATTCGTATCACCATCCCTCTTTTGATTGTTCTAATTTTTTCTTAGTACAAAATTGATTATTAAAGCAACAAATGGCATTATTTCTCTGCACATTAATAAAGAAATATGTGAAACAAATAATTTGAATCCTTTTGGTGATGAGTTTAAAAGCAAAGATGACAGGAAAATGCATTCTTCATGTGCTTATTGGAAGCAAGTAAGGCAAATAAATGAAGATGAGTCAAACATTGTGGTGTAGAGTTAGCATGAAGCATTAAAACATTTTTTTTTTAATTTCTTAATACTGTCTAAAATGAAAATCTTTTCATTCATGTCCCCTTTTTCATAGTGTGCTGCAATTCCATGATAAAATTAATTGATAGATTTTAAATTGGGGGAAGTAATTCTCAATTATGTCATTTATTTTCTTTCATTGCTTTTTATTAATGTTTTGTATTTATTATTCAGGAGTACTTACATTCATTTTAGGTTTTAAAAGGTAGCTTTAATATTTTTCCTCATGAATGGCATTGCCACCAATCCTCCTAAATCAATTTTTTGGTTTAAAATAAATAGTTTTAAATTTTTGTCAAACAGATTCTTTTGTTTAAAGGCTTTAGACATTTTCTTGGGGAAAATATTTAAGCAAATTGATTTAAAGAAAACAATAATGATATTAATATTTGAATAAAATAACTTTGGTAGTCTACTTAAAAAGAATCTGAATCAGTGCTATTTGTAACATTTTATTAATGCTGTTTATTGAACTTTACAGTTTTAATCCCATCATGTTCTGAAATTTAATATTCTAAAATTTTATGAATATAAAAATGTCATGTACCAATAGATAACAAAAAAAAAAAAAAAAAATCACTATTTTGAAAAGAAAAAATTCTCATGGATAATTCCAAATGGAAGATGTTTTTATATTTGTCATTAGAAGTTGATTTAATGTAAATTGTTAACATAAAATGTGAAAGTAAAGTTATGAAGATAGTTACTTCAAGAGTGGCTCTAATTATAAATAAAATTGTTCTGGTGTATTTTGTAAACTTACTGGATCAATTACGGTTCATCTAAAGTTATGCAAATCACATAAACCTCAAAATCTCAAAATTGGTTTGAAAAGTTTTTGCCAAATTTTTAATGATGCCAAAACAAAACCTAAATTAAATTCTTAGGTTGTTTCAATATTTTATTAAAGTTATTGGATTTATTATAAAAAAAACTAGTCTGAAGTTATACAAAACTAGAAAATCTCTTTACTTCAGTATCACGGTAATAAAATCACCTTCAATTGATCAGCATCTATAATGAAACAAATAAGAAACATATGTTTTTGAAGCATTTACATGTTAATATAGTGACCCTACTTAATAACAGCCAACAATCTATTATCCATTGATTTTTTTTTTTTTTTAGTTCAGCAAGTTCAGTTTCCAACATAGTGGTTTTAATTGCTTCCAATAGGTCTACTTTCCTGTCATATTGTTTGCCACCTTCATATAATTTCATCTTCACAATAAATCATAGGTTTTTGATCAGATTCAGATGATAGCCATTTCATTATCTTCTCTCCTGTAAATCTTTTACATTGAAAAAAATCATAGGTAATCTTAGATGAGAAGTAAATGCACAGTTAACTTTGAAACTCAAGACTGGGACTTGTGCCATTCAAACAAAGGTTTGTCCATGAAATTGCAATTGTTAGCACTTTTCAGTTTAATTCCATTACTGATTTTGAATGGCCCAATAATGTTTTGGTTGACAATTCCAGCCCATACCATCACACTACTACTTCCTTGTCTTCTTTTAGCCATGAGCACATCTGCATTGAATAAAATCTATCCATCAAGTCCATCTCCACCTGAGATTTTTTTCTATGAAAATTATTTTAAGAAAGTCAGTGGTCATCTATTTTTGGCACAATTTTGAGGCTTGAAAATATTTACTTTACTGAGGGGAGTTTGCTGAGGAAACTTCTTGATACCAATTTACAAAGTATTTTGCACCTTTTTTCTTAACTCCCTCAATCCAGCCTGTTCAAAGATTTGATCACTGTTCAAAAGTACTTGCTGCACGAAAGATGGAAATGGACTAGTTTAAATTTAACAAATATTGGTCATGGACTTTAAGTTATTGAAGTTTTTGTGATTTACATAATAACTTCTGGTATGCTATAGTTTTTTTGTTTTTTTTTTAACTTTGAACAATTTGTCAGATACTATGGGTCCAAATTTATTATGATTGAAGTATTCTTTTCATCATTTCTATGATAATTGTTAAATCTTATATATTATGATATCTCACTTTTTTCTTACTCTACAGTTAGATTTATACTATTAACAAAAACAATTATTTGTTAAACTATACAATACAAATAATATATCCCTAACATGGCTAGTTAACCATCCTTTTCAAGTTTTAGTTCCATACAGGATTGGCAACATAAGTGGTATTTCTATAGTGAGTCTTTATCTAAAGAAGTACATAAGTTGTCTCTCCTATTTTAAGCATGTGTTGGATGAGATGTTAATACTTTTCTATGTCTACTATCAACAAATAACTACTAACAGTTGGTAGAACTTATAAATGATATTCAAAATTTGCTTTCACAAGTGAGATTAAGACCTTACATTTGCCTATTTAAATTTGTTCTACAGAAAGTACGGAAATATTACAATAAATATCCATCAGAAAAAGTACAGGGAGAGTTAAATGAGAAAGAAAAAACAGTGCGTACTTTGGAAAATCAGCTGCGACAGATGACTGGAGAATATCAGGTGAGAAAATTTGTGTTTTAATGTTCTTTTATCATCATTACAAGATATATTGTTTACTTATATAGGCAGTAAAAAAAATTATGCCAATCATATGAAGGCTTTCAAATGCTGTCTTTATATTTTTCTCTTTCTTGTATTTAAACCTAAAATATAACATAATCAAAATGAGTTTACAAATTCTTTTCTTGTTTTTTCTATTTTGCTGAATACTTGTGTAATCTTAAAAATACTTGATTCCAGTCAGATAATGCACTTTTGGTTAAATATTTAATGAAGAATAAACAAAACATTTATTTTGGTTGTTAAAAGGTTAAATTAGATAATGCTTTATGTTCAAGTCTTCCTATTTAAAGTAGTTGACAAAATATTGGTTCTTGAAAGTAGTAATGATTTAAAAATTTTATTCAATATTTAAATGAAATATGTCAGTGTAGTTTTACTTTTGAAGATTTTATTACAATACAAAGCTAATCATTTTTTTTCTATTCAGCATATTAACTATTATTACTTATTGATCTAAAATATATAAATGTACTATCTCGTTTAGATGAAAATAAGACAAAATTTTATGTAAGGCTAGTTTGAAAATAGTAATTACTGGTTCAAAAACTTTTTGCTTATCACATTTTAATGTATGTTTCATATACATTTAATGATGAAACCCAATTGTTAATGCTAAATTTATATTTCTCTCAGTATTTTATTACATTAATGAATACTTGTAAAATTGGAGCACATAATTATCTCATTCGATATAACTTATGATAGTGAAATTCAAGGATTATTTATTTATTTTAAGCTGAAGCCAAAATATTTATACTTATTATGATTCTTTGACGAAAAGATTTTTACTCTTTAAACCATTGGTGATGATGTCTAATGTGTCCAACTCAAATATGTAGTAGAAAATGTAATTAAATATGCATGAAAAGAGCTGAATATTTCTATATTATATTTAAGAAAATATATAAATAGGGTTTGGGTTATGAAATATCTGTGTTTACTGGAGCTATCTACAGTGTGTGTGTGTGTGTTTTCATTTTCCTTCTATCTTAAAAAGCCAATATTTTTTTTCTGCAGACTGACTATAGTGGATTGGGATTACCAGAAACTTTGCCAGCCAGGGTATGTATTAACTATTTATATCACCCTTATTTTGCTGTTGCCAGATTCACAAGCCAAAAGTTCCTGCAAGCACCTGGCTAAAGGAATTAGCAAACAAATGAAGTCAAAGACAGACATTTTTTTTAAAAACATTTTTAATTTATTTTTGGAAATTTAATGTTTTACTTTCAATATCTATTATCAGTGCCCTTAAAAATTTTTTTAAAAAAAGCCTCTGCTAAATCATATTTTTAAAATTTTAGATATAACAATTTTCTTTAAGAAAATCATCACCATCAGTCTACTAATTTTGTTTACTTCAATTTTTTTTAATACTGTTTTCTAGATAAACATTTTTAAGATAATTATTAAATACAATACATTTTAGATCTTGAAAAGCTGTGGTTATAGACCATAAAACCACCATTTTATAAAATGAAATGCTTTTTCAGTTTTGGATTGTTCCTCAAATTCATTGTTTAAAAAAAGAAAACAAATTACTGCTTTGTACATGTTTATACTATTAAAGCAGTATTGTGAATTTTATATTTGAACAAATGAAATTACAGTGATAAGCAAACAGGTAGAAATACTTTCCTAAGGTCTGCATGGCCACTTTTATGTTTAATGCTGAGTCAACTATGCTAATATAATTGGTGAAGGAAACAACAGGTTTACCTGATGGAGCATGCCATATTCTCCAGGTGGGCTTGTATTTACTCTGACCAATTTTTCATTTTGCTCAAGTTTTATGTTAAGAAGGAAAGTTTGCTTCTCCCTGCAACCCTCCTTCCATTTTTTCTTCTTTCTGGAGAAGAATATAAACTAAGTTCTTATGAACTACTTCCTCTGACCCCACTAGTAACTAACCTGTCAGTGACTTATCTTTTACTGCAAAATGTCTTCTTTGTCTTCACCTTATTCCAGCGCATGGCAACTATTTTGTGCTCTCAGGCAACATTACTGAAGAATGCTAATATTTTGGCTACAACTGTTGTTTCCCAATTTCCTGTTCCCGCTTCCATCTTGTTTTCTCTTGCTACCATTTCTGTTGGCATGGTAAACCATTTCTCACCTCCATTATCTTATACTGTACCCTCTTCAAACATGTAGCAGTTCCCTTTTGTATTTTTAGTACTTATTTGTTTACTGTGCATTTGTGTTTATTGGATAAAGTGTTTTTTATTTTATGGCTAAATCTCTTATTGTCACAGCAACAGATTAGCAAATAATTTGTCAGTCTGGTACAGTTTTGTTCACTGTTAAATATATATTTAACAAGTAACTTTTGAAAAGTATATGCATACTCACACTCAATTATAAAACAAATGTAAATTTTTTTCTTATTTAATTTTTTAATAAATCAATATTTTTGTTAATTAGTTGATGTGAAGTTGTAATGAGCCTTGTTAAAATGGGAGAAGATTTTACATGGTCTTGGTATAATGGATTAATACATTAACCTTTCCTCTTAGTTATGAAGGTAAATCAATAACACTATGCTTTTTAATATTTCTGCTTTACACAGAATTCTATACATGTAGTTATTGGTTTTACAATAATTACATTTCACATGTATCCATGACAAATATGCCTTTTTCTTGGTAGTTAATCATTACAAGTTTTTAGTAGCATATTAGAACAGGATGTTGGACATGTTGATTCACTTGATTGTATTATATTTTGTAGATGTGAAATAATTTGCTAAAAAGTTTATGGACTTTGCCAATTTTTCTAAAGATAACCATCTGAAGTAGATTACTGTTCTGCCTGAATTTTAATTTAATAATTGATGCACAATGAGTTCTTATTTTCTGAAACTATTCTCTTAAGTCTTATTACAATAGGAAAATCTCATGAAATAGCATCTTAAGCTAGTTTTCATTGATGTGAAAGTTCAAAATTAATGCTCTCAATTCTATGTTAGAACATTTTTATACTTTTAATTCACACTATCTTAATATTTCATTTTCTATTAAAAATTTATATTTATTTAGCAAGTAATTGTTCATGTCTTAAACAGTTTTTATAAAATTTTATTTTTAATATCCTCATTATTCTATGCCATAAACTATGAAAGAGTGAGAGTTAAGTTAATTTAATCTGGAGAATGAACTAGCAGAAACATTTACAACAGATATGAGGGTAGTGAAGTGAAGCAAATAAAAAAAATCTTTAGTTCACTCTTTCATTCTGTTGTTCAACATAAAAATTTCAATTTCACTTTGTCATGGCTAGTGGTGGTAAATTTGGCTGTAGGAAATTAAATTTCTGTAGATTTCAAGACATACCTTAAAACTATTAAACTGCTGATTCTATTTATCCAACCTTTTGTCTCTTTTTTCTTTGAAAGGTGTATATTTCTTGTCAAAGTAGTTAATATCATAATTCAGTATAATATCATAAGTCATTAATATGAAAAAAAGAAGCTATTTCACAAATATCATCTGACTTGTAAAACATTGACCTATTTTAACTTGAGTCCATTACTTTGGAGACTTTCACTTGTATGTGACTGATACAATATCATGATACAAAAGATGAATGACACACCAACTGCATGGTCTTTTTACCACTCATAAGTACTTGTATTTAATTTAAACTGTTGACCTCAATTTTACTTCTACAATGAGTAAACTGCAACTCTTAATCGACACAAGCAACTTATTTTGAATAACCACTATAATGACACTGATGTGTCAAAAGTCATGAGTTATATACATGTAGGTGATGCCAGCATACCTTGATATTATGTAAATGCCCAGACCTATATCAGTTGTGGTGTGATATCTAATAAGTCAGTGAACATCGACTAGGCTACTCATGGTAAAGTAAGGTAGAAGTTAATTATCAAACGGGGCATGTATACCAAACAAGTGACATTCCTTTTTTTTTTAAATTGTGAGGACATTTGACATACTTTGATCGGCAATGTCACATGCATTGTATTATTACTCACCATGAACAGTGAAGTGGGTGAAAATTAATCCTCAAAGATCATAACCAGACATCTAGCTAGAATTCTTTGCAGTAACAGACAAATGACACTAACTAAAATTAAGTTCATATTCAATACAGGAGGTGCATAGCCAGCAGGTCATTTCAGAGCTCTTGATCTTATATTAAAACAGACGACCTACTGAGTTGTTTCTTGGAAAAATGTCTCACCTGGGCTTGAGATGTTCTTGGAGGACTAGCAACATGTAGCATGGTCCATTGAGTAAAAATTCCAGTTGTTTCAGGTTGATGGTAGAGTTTGTGAGAGGTGTAGACCTCTTGAGGCCATGGATCCCAGTTCTCAACAAGACACTGTACAAATTGTTAGTGGTCCCATCATGATGTGGAGTGTGTTCCCATGGCATGGAATGGCTGCACTGCTCCACCTGAACAAGTCATTAACTGATGACTTCTACATCGCACAATTTTGTGATCATTTGCATTTATTCATGGACACTGTGTAACCTAACAAGGACAAGTTATTTGAGCAGGATAATGCATACTGTTGTCAGGCCCAAGTTGTCTGGAGTTGATTTGAGGAGCAATCTAAAGATTTCTAGTAAATGATGTAGCCGCCATGTTGGCCAGACATAAGCCCAATTTAGAATTTATGGGACGTAGTGGTGAAGTCTATTTGTATGCTAGATTCTGCACCAACAAATTTTAGAGGATTGTGAATAGCTATCAAGATGTCATAACTCAACATTTCACTAAAGGTCTTCCAACTACTTGTTACCTTATCAAGTTGCTGCTTTTTGCAAAGTTAGAGGGCATCCTACATAATACAAGGCACCTATCACATGATATTTTTGTATGTCATTTTATAAATATAGGCATATAAAAATGTTTCTTTTTTTTATAAAATAAAAAAAATTAAGTTATAATGAAAATTAAATGTGATAGTTTTTAAATGATGATATTTAGTTTTGTAATAAGGCAATAAAGTTGTTTCATAAACAAATTAATTTCAGATATTATGTTAAAAATCACATTATCACCTGTTTTATAGGTTTATAATGCAATATTGGTTTTTTTAATTTTATTACAATGTTTTTTTGATGTATTTGATTTTTCCCTTTAGTCTGTTCTTGAGTATTTGTGATGTGTATTTATTTGATTGTTGAATAATGTGCTTTTTTCCTTCTGTTTGTCTGTCTGTATCAATGACCTCTGAACAGCTGCCAGGGGGGTCCAAACACATTAAACACGGCTCCGTTCCAGCCTCCATCTACAAAACAAGAGATGTAGTAGACATTCGGGACATCAGTGTGTCTCGCTCAAAGTCGGATGCATCCAGCAAACACAGCCAGGTTGCTGCTGGAGGAGGCTCTGACCCCAGCTACCCCCTGCTCCCATCTGGATATCACCAAAGAGACTTCATCAAGGAGGTATCTATGAACAATCTACATCTCGTCAATGCTACCATCAACATCATGTGGTCATGGATTTATTCCTATTGTCATGTGGTCAATCATTCAGACTATTCTCTGCTTGCTGTTGTTAGTGTTCTCCCATAAAAGCCTAAATGTTTTTGGTTTTGGTTTCACTTTCTTTTAGCAGGTCACTGGAATGTACTTCTAACTTCAAGTTGATAATCCTGATACCACTGAAGTACTACTTTGAGTTTGCAGATTATTTTACTTTCACATATTTTCCAATTATAGTTTGCAAGAACATCATTATAAAATACATTTTCTAAGTTACAGTATTGAATATTTTAAACCAAAGATTGTATTTAGCTAAAATTACAAAATAGAATTAATTGAAAATGATTGATAGTCAGAAATAAACTCCGTTTTTTTATTAAAAATTTAACAGCAGCTTTAAAAATATAATTAATATAGTTTCTTATGTATGGAAGCAATCTTTAAAAACCTAATGTTCTTGTCTAGTACATAAAATTCTTAATACTACAAATAATTCCGAGACGCCATCTTGTCAGTAGTTGTTTTTTTTTTGTTTTTTTGTTTTTCATCAAGAAAGTTTTATCTAAATCTGAAAAAAAAAAAAAAAAAAAAGCAGTTTTATCAAAGTATTTTGTTTGAACTTTAATAAAATTTTTATATCGTGTCCAGCTGTCCTTCAAATTATTCATCTGTTAAAAAAATGACTTTCATAAATCTCATATTATAAACATGGATAGAAGCTATAGATATCATTTGTTTAGGAAATTATAAATGGTTTCAACAGAGAAATGAGATTTCCGTTTACTCATCTGCTATGCCAAAACTAACTGAATTACTATCAAGCAAAATTTGCTCAAAGAGAGCAGTCAACCTTTTTATGTTACTCTTTTGCTTCATTTGAGGAGTGCCGCTGAAGAAAGTGACTAATATAAAGTCACTGTTGGCCTCTAGTTAGATTTGCTTTTATACAGCTTTCTTCTTTATTTTTACACTGCATTGTAATCACCAGCTTCTACTGTTGCAAAATGTTTCTATTTGTGTTAAATGCACATAGTTCATGAGAAAAAGGAACAGTCACATTTAATTAACCTTTTTTGCTTAGCTGCATCATTCCATACAAAATGCCTTCTACTCATTGAAGGCTTTTCCCTTTAAAAATAAATAATTTGATTTCTACAGTTCACTAATGACAAATTTCACAATTGATGAACAAGTTAGTTTGGTTTTAAAAAAATGCCACTTGCTTAATTATACAAATCATCAGAATTCCTTTTTAATTGTTTTCAAACACATTTTCAATGCAAGGCATTACACCTGGGAGAACACTATAGCCTTGTACATTAAAGAGAAAGTAACCATGTGTTTGCAGTTAAGCTGTTAAACTGATTGACTAATCTTGACCAATAAGCCACTAACCTCTACTGACAATCCACATGGTCAGCTCAGACTTGGCTTCTGCTATTAAGCACTTTTTCTCTCTTTACTATTAATACTCTTCTCTTTTTCACTTTCATTTCCTTTTGTTATTTCTTCACTGTTTAGTTTTTGCATTATATGAATGTTATATTTTTATTTTATCGCATTAAAAATAAGAATTATTGAATGATTGTTGTTTTATTATTATAAAAATTCAGGCCTGATGATATAAAAATCCCATTGAAATACAAAAATTAATTTTATTGCATTTTCTAATTTTAAATATTCAGTAGTAAAGAAATTTAGAAATAATTTTATAAATGATAATTTATAAGATTTATCTCAAATTGTTTTTGTCATATTCTAATTTTATGTTATTTTATTTTAGAAGGTTATTATTTTTCTTATTGAATCAAATCTTTAAAAACCATATTTTATGGTATGGGTAATCTACAGTGTCTAAGTGTCTCCAACTTCATATATAAGACTCAGGAAATATTTTTTAGCCATTTTATGTGATAAAAAGTAGTTTTATATATACCATTTAATGTAGTAATTTAAAAAAAAATGATTTAGTAAAATTTCTTTCCTACTGGTCATGATTAAAAAGATTTTAAGCACTCCTATAAAATAGGATCTTTAAAATGCACGACTCCATAATTCTGATATCTCGTGTTTAACAAAAAAAAAAAAAAAAAATAATGAATTTTACTAATTAGGGATTCTTCTTAAAAATCAGTATACACTCAAAAAGAATAGAGAAATCTGAACTGTTGGAATTCATGATCCAACTCTTTTGTAAGCAGATAACAAATGTTTATTGTGAAGCAACAGACAATGCAATTTGTTGTTAAATTGTTGACTACTTTGCATAATGCCTTAAAATAATATTTGTTCATGTCATGATTACATTAACTCAACTCAGCCAAATATTCTTGTGAGTCAGTAGATTGCTTTAAAATTTTTGCTATAGTTGAATGGATCATTCATTTCTTGTTAGAGATTTTTCTTTCTGCTTTATTGTCTCGGTTTTTTGCTTTCTCCTTGAGATATTTTAATTTCTTGTACCACTTGCCATGGTTTCTGTCTCACCTTGCTCTGCTTGAATTCCTCATTAGAATTGTCTGCTTGACAGCACCATCAAGAGCAAGATTATAATCTGCTTTTCATTTTTCACTGACTGAACTCTAGGTGTCCTTTTGTTGAAATTCAATCTTTCAATATAATTAAATTTTGGAAATTCTAAAGAATCTCTAAAGCTGGATTCTGTGAATTTCTCTTGTGATTAAATAATAATGCAATATTGCATTTAATAAATAATTTACTGTTGGAAGAAAACTTTTTTAATAATTAAATTACTGTCTTAATTTTAAAGAAAGTTAGTAAATTTATTAAATTTAATACATATTATAATTTTTGGATATGTTTAACACTTCTATTGCCGTGGACAAAACTCTACAAAAGTTACATTGCCTGCTATCAACACATGTATGCACACACATTTTTATGACACCATGAAATGTCAGTTACTAGTGTTTGTCTTACAAACTAACTAGTGCTTAATGTTATCTCCAAACCAGGTAAGCATATAGTAGCATACAAAACACATTTTGTGGTGTATTTTTATTTTTCTCTGTGTTAGGCTTTCTGTTTAACTTAAGCTGTACTGAAAATAATCCTTTAAAAACCAAAATGGTGGCACCCATGAGAAAATTTATCAATATCTTTATAGTCATTTATTTCTAGTAAATAGCAATTTTCTATTTTTCACAAAACGAGCAAACACAACTACACAACAATGCTATAACAATATTGCAGCAAATTTAAATTTTAGGAATACAAGTATATTTTCTGATTTATACTTGGTTCATTTAAACCACTGTCCACATTCTTGATACTTTTATCATAGTATTTTAGTCGCTATACCATTTAGCTTTCCTCAAGAACCATTAACTCAGTAACTTTCCAAAAATGTAAAAACCTTTTATTTGATCAAATCAATGAGAGTATGTTGTTCTCATTCCAAGACTTGTCATAGGTTGTGGCCTTCTTTGTGAATTTTGTATTTTTACTTCTGATGCCATCCTACTTCTCCACTGAGCCATTATATATTTCGGCATTATCTGATTCAGGGATTGAATTCATGACTTCTAGAAAACTAGATAAGCTTTACTTTTATTTATATGGCCATGCCTTTAGGATGCTCAGTGTTTTATCTCACCATGTCCATATCTTTGCTTACCCTATTGATGGGATGACTTAAAGATGTGTTGTTGCTTCTTTCAATCATTTCATTCTCTAATTTTGTTCAGTGTCTATATTGTTTTAAATTTGTTTTATACAAGTTGGGTGTTCCTCTTTGCTTTCTCATCTCCCTACAGATTTCTGATGTTCTTAAAGTCTCTTTTTTTTTTTTTTTTTTTTTTTTTTTCTCCCCCCAAAGATTTCTCCTTTATTTGATACTCCAACTAGATGAAATAGTTTTTGGTAATTTATTTTTTAGTGGAGATTTAAATGATAAGAAATATGATTTGAATACTATCCTGGTATTGTACAGACTGTATAACCTTTGTATCTTCTAACATGCCTTTGAACCTTGGGTAGAGTGACTAATTTTGTCTTTCAAACACATGTCTGCTGATGATAGCTCTGGAGAATTTCTTTGAATGTACATCTCTTGTTGGTACATATCAGTGTTGCTATTTAGGAGTTTTGTTTAGTATTAAAGTTAATAAATTATCTCCTTTCTTTTTAGTGAATGGATGGTTGAAATTTAATTTCAGATAAAGCCTGGTAAATGTTAATTTAAATATACAGGTATTTTCAACCAATGATCTATATGTGTTATTTGTACATTCAATAAAGTCAATTTATTTGTTTTTTCGTAATAAATTGGAGTTGAGTTTTGTAAAGTCTATGTGACATAACAGTACTTATTTCATTTTGTATTGTGATCTAAGTATGAACATGTCATCTGTCCCAGTCAGATGATTGCTTTGATGGCATCATTTTAAGGCCATTTCCCAAAAGTATTTCACATATAAAGTTTTATCATAACTAGAGACAATAGTGATCCCATAATCATGTAACCTTGTTCAAACACATCAAATCCTAATTGGAGATATGTCATTTGAACATAGAATGTTAACATTTCCATAAAGTTGTTTATCTGCATGCTGATACATTTGCATAGTTTTGGATTGGATTCAAGATAATCTTAAAGTCATATAATGTTATAAGGCATATGTTGAGAGTAGACTAAATAGGGACATCTTTATTTTCCCAAAATAAGCTGAACATTTATATACACAGTTGATAGACTGACTATATCAGGAAGCTGCTCAATTGTTGGTAAGCTGAACCTTGGCAACTCACAATGGGATTCTACTAGAATTTAGTAGAATAATGACAATACATTCTCTAAATTTGAACCCATATAACCATATTTTACTGTTACGACAGTGATAATCATGTTTTTATTTATTTTATTTTTTTTTTAATTTCTGATTAGTAATATCATTTTGAGTTTATGGGTAATACATAAACTAATTGTAGCAAAATTCTGAAAATTTAAATTAAAATCTGTTTATGTCCTGAGATGAAAAAAGTAAACAAAAGGCCTGTATTTTTATTTTTTTTTTTCAAATATTAACAATTACTTTGTTTTATTTAATTTTTTATTTAATAATGGGAATTTTTAATGACTTTAAAGCTTTTTTTTCTAGAGATTTCATTTGTTTTATCTCAATCATTTGAGACAAAACATTTTTGTTGAGCAAAATTCATTTAAGCTTGAACCCTTAATTATACTGTTTAATTTATACATTATTTTATAAAATAAGTTTGTCTTTTTCTTTCTTTTAATACATATTTCACTTCAAATTTTTTAACCAGTATAACATTATTCTAAGAGTATTTGTAAAAAAAAATTAGGTTGTGTGAAGAATTTAATCTCATGATTTGTATTAATGTTGTATTATTTGCACAAAAATATCATTAGATTTACTAAGATACTGTTGCTGTTCTTGTTCCCTGCATGTTTTTTTCCTAAATATGTTTTCCCTCTGCCTATAACATTTTTGCATGTAGCATATTTATCACATTTACCTTGATTACATAGTTAATTGCATTTGTTTCTGAATTTCTTATCCTTCAACATCATCTATTATTTGTATTAAAACTTTTGATTTATCCTATTTTTCATTTTTATTATTCTTGCTTTCCTTTTTGACTTCCAACATTTCAGATGGTATTGCATAATGGCGTAAGTATATAAGTTAGGTTATCTTTAAAAGAAACCCATAAATGATTACAGGCTGCTGTGCAGATAATGACATCATCATCAGTAGTTAAATGTTAAATATCTTTTAAAAAGTAAATATTCTTTATGCTTTTTTCATATAAAATCTCTATTATGATAGCTGAAGTTAATATTATCTTATGCCAATTATTTACTTACTCAAGAAAGTGCCTGAGCTGTATTTTTGTTTACGAAATGATCATTTTTTTCTCGTGTAACACTGTATAAAATCAGAAAGTATAACATATGAAGTGTTTAACAATACTTTTCACTAACTTGTCATCATATTGATTGGTTGAAAGTTTGTAACCATTAGCCATATCTATATATCTTTCATAAATATCTATCAGTAGTTGTAAGATTAATTCTCACTCAGTTCAGAACATAAGTGATTGAATTGGGTTTTTGTAATTCATTATATATACTGTAGATGCAGTCGATCAAGTATCGAGTATTAATGTCAAAATACTGTATTTTGCCATTTTAATAACAGATAGTGTTAGAAAATAAATTGACTGTAGCTGTCTTAATAAACATTCAATGTACAAAAAATGTAGAAAGATTCTTGGGCAATTGTTATAGTTTTAAACTTTTTTTTATGACAGAAATCTATCAAAAATAGATAAAAAATATTTTTTTAGATTTTACAAATATCTTTTATCATTTGCTTTTCAAAGGTTAATTTTTAGTATTTCACATATTTAAGTAATATTTTTTTATATAGGTCATTGAAATTGTTTCCTACTTGTATGAATAATGTAGTTCATTATTAGATTTGCTTTTACTTGTTTCATACAATAATTAAGCTAGTTGTTGCATAATTTATATTCATATGAACATTCCAATAGAGCATTTTTACCAAGAGTGTAACATTACTGCTATAATTAAACTGACAAAACTCACTTGGATATTATATTTATCACAAAGTTCAGTATATACAAGGATTTCTCCAAAAGTAATGCCTCTTATTTTATGTTGGCCTGTGATATCAAATATAAATATCAGTTGTGTGGCAATAGAGGTTGTGCTGCTTTTTTTTTTTGTCTTTTCATAACTGAGCAGCAGTCTAGAAAAATGGTATTTGACATGAAAGTGTGTATTAAGCAAAAGTGTCATTGAATTTCTCCATGCAGTTAAAAATGACACTTGCTGAATTTTTAGAAACCAGACATTGGATATGAGCACAGTTAGGCTGTGTGTAATGTGTTTCAGCAGTGGCAGCAGCAATATGATGTGACCATCTACATTCCAGATGGTTCTGTACAGCTGTCAACCTTTGAAATAAAGAGTTTTTTCAATCTGTTTCTATGTGAGTTGGTTGATTATTACCAGGGAACTGTGTACAGAGCTGAACGCCAGCTTCACTGCATTGAAAATATTGCTGACAACATTGGGATAATGCAAGTTTGTCAGGGACAGCTGAACAAACTTGGACTACATCACTACTGATTATGAGACATGGTATTACTGCACAGCCAGAATCAAAAGGAATCTGTGGAATGGCTAGAGGTGAATTCTCTATCAAGTAAAAAGTCTCAGATATTAACAGGCAAGGTGATGTACAGTCTTTTGGGGTGAAAATAGTATGATCCTCTTGAATTTTCTGCAACCCAGACAAAGCATCAACTGTCATCATTACCTTGTAACACTGGTTAAGCTGAAGGCCCAAATTTTCAGGTTCAGAATAGAGAAGAAAAGAAGTTTTCATTTATAATATGATAATGCAATGCGACACACTAGCTGCAGAGTTTTAGAATGTCCTACCACACCCAATATATAATCTGTATTTGGTACTTTCTAACTTTAACCTGTTCAGTCTAATGAAAAATAGATTACATGAACAACACTGAAAAAGTGGGTTACTTCTGCTGGTGCAGATTTTTGTAAGTGCAGCATGCAGGCTCTTGTTCATCACTGGCAAAAATCCATAGTCAATGGTAGTGACTGTAGAAAAATGATTTTGTAACTAAAAATTTGCCCTATATAACAGTGTTGTTATGCTTTCTGTATCTGTTGTAGTTACCATGGGAATAAATCAGAGGCATTACTGTCAGAGTATTCTTTTTATATATATATATATATATATATATATATATATATAGTTATTTGGAAAAAATTTAAACATTCTATAAATAATTAATAATTAATTTCAACATTTAAGCTTTTTGTTCCCTACCAAAACAAACTTCAGTTTGCTCTATCAAATAAACAAAGTATTGGAAAACATATTCATGTCTATAAAACTAAAATCAGTTCTGTGTAAAAAAAAAAAAAAAAATGTATATTTCGGTCATGAGACTGAAATATATATTTTTCTTTTTTGCACTTTATGCTATTGATATTTTTTTGTAAAATATGCATGTTTCTAAGGACAAAAGATGTGCAGTTTGATTTTTTTAGCTGGAAAAAAGTTTGTTTGTGTCATTTCATATTTTATTTTATTTTATTTTTTTAACAGCGTTCATCTTTACCTATTAGTTCATCAGACATAAGTAGCTCATGTGATTCTCCTCAGGCAAGTCCAAGCAATTCACCCACTCCAATACATCCAACAAATATGAACTGGTCAAATGTAGATGCTGAGGTATGGTGGTTTTTTTCACTCATTCCATTTCTCTGAAAGAAAGTTTCTATCCCCAGTTCATTTTTAACAGGAAAATCAAATATTTTATTAGAAATAGTTAAGCTTTAATTAGTTTAAAGAAATATTTAAAATGATTAAACATTGTAGTTAAGGTCTGTTAGTTTTAGCTGTTGATACACTCTTATTTCAAATGGTAACAATTTGCTCTTATTTTTCATTGATTTGTTTATAAATAATGCTTGTTATTCATTCTTTACACTTAAAAATAATTTCAGACTCACTGAATAAATTTTAAAGATTTATAAATAATATAAAATATTCATCTACAATACCAAAGTTTACACTGCAACTTTGATCTCTTGGTCAACATAACATTACAATAAATTTCAGATGTAGAGATTTTTTAAAGATTAGTATATATTATTGAAGCAAGGTATTAATACTTTCAAATTTTGCTGATAAAGAATTGTGATTATGAAGTTTCCATTTAGGTTATTAACAAACTCTGTGCATGAAAGATTACTTGCTGTTCATTTCTCTCTTTATGAAAAAAAGAAAATTGGAAAGCACTTTAACTGTGCAATTATTTTAATATAATGAAGTTTAGACCTAAACAAGTTAAGAATCCTCTGTAAATGATAGATATATTGAGTTTATATAAGTCTATAACGCAATGGGGAAAATAGTTATTTTATACAAATATTTATTTTTCAACAATTTTCTTTGGCTGTAAGTTCACCAATGTTAATCATAGATCAAACATTATACAGTGAACATTTTGGATCAAAATTCAACTAATATGTTAGATGATGGACTTTTTGATCCATTTTTGTGTATATTATAAACATCTACTGAAACTAATATATTGTTATAATCCTCTTTCCAAGGACTTTGCTTCCAGTTCTCATATCATGTGCTTTGAGGATGATGACCAGGATGAAGAATCACAAGAAGAAGTAAGTTATAGATTTGAATGATGTCAGTTGATGGTACTGTTTGACTATCATCTTTTAGTTTATAAATTAACTATTATTATTTTTTCTATCCTATTGAATGAAACTTTAAAAAAATAAATTATTGGATTTATTTTTCATTTTTATTCATATGACATTAATAAATATGCAAAATAATAGGTTAAATTGTTACAGCTGAAATTTTTTGATGATTAATGAGGATAATTTATATGTATACATGAGTTTTGTGAATATACAGTGGTAGTTTCAGATCACACCAGTTGCCAATTTAATATAATTTTTACAACAAAGATAAACAGAATTTGACTTTAATTTAGCTGAATGTTTTTAACATTAATTGCAAGAAATATGTAATTGTATTCATATAAAATGAAGTCTGCTCTGAAAAGATGAAAATACTTCTGCTTTCATTCAATAGTAATCATTATTATAAAAATGCAGTATCTTGTCATTTTTATATAGTTATTTTGTAACATGTAAACTAAGTTGTTAATGTGAGTTGATTCAAGTGAAAATATAAAATCATTTTCTTTTTTCTTCAGTTTTTAATTATAATGTAGATTTTATCTTTCTCATACATGCATTGGCCACACTGAAGATTTGAAGGGTTATTTTTTAATATTTCTTCCAATATTGGTATATAAATATATTTTAACATTTCTTGCAGAATGAAGACTATAAACCGTTCCAGCATTTACAAGAAGTAGAAAAAAGAAAAGCATACCTTTCTATTCTGTTACATTACCTCATTTCTAATGATGATCCTTCAGCTTTGGTAAGGAACATTTTTTAAAAAATATCCTTTTAGTTATCAATACTGAATATAGTGATTTGTTGAAAAGAAAACCAACTATGTTTAGAATGCACAAATTGATATAACTTGTTATTTTTAAGTCTATGATTATATTTATGTGAAATTTTGAAGGATTGGAATGTTGTTTGTGAGTACTTGAAGCATTGAATTAGAGTTGTAATCATCAGTTCTGAATATTGCAGAAGAAAATCTTACTTTAAAATTTGAATCTGTAGTATTTTACTGAATAATCATGTTTGTAGTTTAGAAGTCAATAGAATACAATAGTTGAAACTTTCAAGAAAGTAGCATACTGTCACTGAAAATATAGATAGGTATTGCTCATAATGATACATAACAATAGCAATCGGCAATGCTGGTCACCTAAAGAATTATAAGACGCTAGATGTCATATGATAACGATAATAATTTTTTAATTGTCCTGTTGGATACCTTTCATTGCTGTAATGAGTTACTCTCAAGGATAAGGGAGGTGAGATTTCATTGGAGTTTTTTTTTTTTTTTTTTTTTTTCTGATCTATGTTGCTTGCTTAACAAGTCATCATTACATAACAGTGAGTTGCAATAAAAAAAAAACAACAAAAATAATGATAAATGAAAAGTCAAAAGGTGTTTTAGTAACTACAAAATAATCTTGCAAAATATAAACTACAACTCTTTTGTCAGTATATTTATTGTCTGAGAGCAAAAATGTTGGGAAATATTTTAAATTGCTATTTTAATTGAAAAATTAGTAATATAGTGTAATAACCTCTTAAACTTAAACCCCTGTACTGTTAAACTAATAATTTAACAAAATATGAAATTTATTTTTATATTATAATGATCTTATTTAATTTCTCATTTTCAGTTTTTTTATGTAATAACTGAAATATATGCCTCAGCTCCTGGTAGTGCCAAAGAATTACGAAAATGGGCCTATGAAATATATTCCACCTTTTTGATCCCTGAAGCTGTGAGTACAAGCTGAACATTATAATGCAATAATTTATTGTAATCATTTATTTATTCAGTTTTGTGACTTTCTTTGTAATTTTGTTTGTACTTTCAAATGCTTGATTTTTTTTTTAATTTTATACCCACAATTGTTAGTTATTTTTCAAAAGCATTTTAAGCCTTGAATTGGCATTTTTCACAAACTTGAAATTTTCAAACTAAATTTTTTTTTTGTAAAAAAAGACCAAAATACTTTATATGTTGTATATTACTTTCTATTTCATTGATTGTGTTTATTTAAATCTGAAGAAAATGTTCAGACTTAATCAAGTTTACTCTTTTTCCTATAGATAAATGTTTTGATAAATACTTTATTATATCGTATTTTTTCATCTGAATAAATATTGAAAATTAAAGATTACATTCAATGCAGGAGTTTTATGTAAAGAATAAGAGGAGCCTTCTGTTTAAATATTTTCCTTGATTCTTATAAATATTTTGTGCTTTTTTAACATTCTGAATTCTTTTAATTTATTTTGCGTGATTATATATTTTTCTCTATTTTTCAGCCCTTGAGAGTAACTGTTGATGAGAAAATTATAAAGACAATTGATGATGTTCTCAACACAAAAAGCGACAAAGAAGATTGTCTTCGATGTATATTCCAACAAAGTCGATATGATGCTCAATCTGCTGTCAAATGTATGCTGAAAGAGTTTTGGAACAAACAGAAATTGGGTGAGTTCATAAAAATCTTAGAGGCTTAATTTTGTTCAATCAAAATAGTAGTTAAATGCTAAGTTTACTGATCATAAAATTATCAAGTAAATTCAAGTATTTAAATTTATTGAAGATTCTTGTAAAAAAACTGCGTTCACAAACTTTTCTCTTGATAGCATAACCAGTGTTTTTAATGGTATTTTATAGCTACTGTCAAAGTTTAAAACATAAAATGCTTATGACAATACAAGATGATCTTGTTTGTTTTTTTTCTTGTGTCCCGTGTTTGGAAAATCTGAATAAGTTTGTGCTTACCAATAAAATATAAAAATGTCATGAATACTCAAAATCTATTGAATTTTGTGTCTATGATTTAGTAACTTTTTGTTTACAATATTTCTATTACTGATATTTCTCCTATTACAATTAGAAATATTTGAGAAATGTCTATTTCATGTTTATTGAGCTTGTTTCTTTTAACAACAAATATTTTACATTTATTAGTAACAGTATAACTTATTTAAAGTAAATTGTTTTAATTTGTATTAAAGGTCTTGGTAATATTTATGGGGTTGATGAACTTAAACTCAACCTGGATAAAAGTCAAGAAGCCAAAATTATTGAAAAACACCTCATGCCTCACATGGAGAATTTCATGTAAGTATTTATCATTGCTATTTTTATATTGTCTTTTTTACAAAAACTTGGAAGGTTTTTTTCTTTCTAAAGTTGAAAACCAGAAATTTAAGTATTTTCATTTGGAACCTCAACTCATTAATTTCTGTTATTAATAATAGGGAAGACAGAGCTAAATCTGCACGTGATCAGGCACAAGGTTGGGCTCTGGCCACTTTTCTTCGCCATGTTGGAGTTCCAAAGCCATCATCCCATAGTAATATCTTGGAGCGAGTACAAAGTTTTGTGATGAAAGAACGCAAAGAAAAGGGTATCAAGCTCCCTGGCAGCAGGTCTAAAACTAAAGTAGGTGACAGGTTATTTTTCTCTTTGATGACTATCATTCTTTCAAAGTATTTTTTTTTTTTTTGTTACTTTGTCAACATATCTATTATGTAATAAAAAAAAAAAAATGTATTTCAGGAAGACGAAAATTCAGCCTTTCAGTCATATCAATAATGTGTTCTACTAAGGATTGGCTGGAAATAATTTGCTAATTTTCTATTGTCTTTTTTAATTGTTAATTAGCTTCTAATAATCAATATATGCAGTATCTTCATTTCTGATTGAAATAATTTAATAATTTAATTTAGTGCAAAATAAGATTTTTACTCATTTTTCAGACCCATCGCAACCATCAGTATGTACCCCAGCATTATTATGTGTTGACTGAATGTGTATACTGTCATAGTATAATATGGGGTGTTGGTTATCAAGGATACCAGTGTAGTAGTGAGTATTGTGTTGATTTTTTTTTATTTAAAAAGAAAAAAAAATTGAGTGATTTATGTTAAATTGTTTTGCAAATTATGTTAAATTGTTTAACGCAAATCTCATTTGCTTGAATATTATTAAGAAAAGGAATTATTTGCACTAAATATGCTGTCTTTGTTTAGCACTGACAACTTTTTATATATTTAAGTAAATATAACAAATTTTTGAAAAATTCTTTGTTAACAATGTGAACTTTTTTTTTTATCAGATTGTGAGCAAAATGTTCATAAACAGTGTATTGAATTAGTTGAAGTATCATGTGCCCCGGTGAAAAAGAAGAATACAAAACGGACTTCTGGCTTGATGGATAAATGGGGACGTAAACCTAGCAGCATAAGTGGTGAGTGATAACTTCATTGTACATTTCCATTTTAAATGCTCATCAGGAATAAGAAAACCTCTGCATTACATATGTGTTTTGAATTTGCATATGATGACTTCACTCTTTGAGGGCTTTGCATCTGATCATTCAAGGTTGATAGGTTGCCCAGTACAGGTACATAAAAATATCTAAGGAATTTGGTATTTACTACAAAGAAATATACTGTCAGTCTGGTGTTAGAAAATGAATTCCAAATTGGTATTGTTGTCATTCAGAGAATGCACATAACTTCATAACTGGTATCTGGAAACTGATGACTTGGTTGTGATTTTATGATTATTTCGTCTATAATTTAAAATTTGTTAAGTTGTGAATTTGACTATTCATATTTTTATACACGCATTCAGCACGGCTATGGTTGATACACACACTCTTGGTTCCTCCCTCTTTCATTTATTCAGTCGCTCATCTCTCAAACGCACAGTAATGTTCACTAATTATATCTTGTATTTTTTATACTCTTACAATTTCAATTCTTCATTTTGTTGGGATTAGATCGACGAGAATCATGCAGTCCAACCCAGGTGGGCGTTTCCGCATTTCAATCTAGTAACACAGATGAAGACTGTGATCCGGGTATGTGTACTTAATCCAAGTTATCCTACTTCTTTGTGTTGTCAGAATAACACTTTTACTGCTAAAACATTCCTCTAATGCTTAATTTGGGCTTTATTAATATTAAAACTCTAGAGTATACAAGGTCAATGCTTTTTATAATGATATTAATGAGCTTGGACCCTCTTTGGCTGATTGATGATAAACATTAGTACAGATTATATGTCAGACAACTACAGTGATTTTGTCATTTTGTGTTTATTAGTATTATTGATATTCATTTTAGGGAAATAAAGCAGTCTTAGTCTTATATTAGGAGGACAGATATGTTTAGCAGTCCCCAAAATGTCCTTAACAATATAGGCCCATAGGCACAACCTCATGGAATAAGCTGGTCTCAGATTATTACTGTTAAATAAGTTCAATCATTGCTGGTTATTTCATACTTATGCTCTTCTACCAAACTTAAACTACATTTAGTAAATAGTGATGATATAAGCCTAAACACTTCTCGTTGTATTGTTTGAGCATGCAAGCATTTTTCTCAGAATGCTACACTGTATTGGCAGGTTGTTAGTATAGTTATTGAAATATTTTCTTTTTATACAGTTTGAACTATATTTTTAAAGGCATTCTTACCCAAAAGTGGAAATGAGACTTGTTATTATATTGGGAATTTCTGAAGAAATAACACTAGTTATGCTAGTTAAGTGTTCAGACATGTTATTTTATATATATATATATATACACATACACGCACACACACAGTGTGTATTTAGACAGTAAATGTTCTTTAAGGCTAATACTATTAAAATAAGACATTTTGCACCAATTTTAATGCTTTATTTTCCAAATTACAAATAATAGTTCTTCTCAGACAAAAAGGAAATTCTGTCACAAATTCTTTGAAGCTCATTTTGGAAGAAAATTACAGGAAATATGATCCAAGCTTTTGATTTTGTCATCATCGGGGTAGGTAGAAACAATTAGTCTGTTCTATAGAGCTAATGAGTGTTGTGATGTAAGCGAGGAGTGACATGATTTTATTTTCTTTGTTGCTTTATATATATATATATATATATATACTTTTAATGATGCAGGCTCTTGAGTTATAATTGTTTTTATTTATTGATGGTTGTTTTTGTTATGAGTATTGCTAATAGGTCATAAGTTTCCCTTTACTAGTTCATTTTGCTGCTATTTTGGTATTGTTTTTGAGTAACTGTCTAATATTACTATGATCCTTATTCTGTATATTAATGCTTTATCTGATGACACTATGGTCCAATAGGTTGCAAATGTGTCTCTGTTAGAATGTAACTGTAGGCCATTTTGCATTTTTTTAAAATATTCTCCAAGTGGACAAGCATATTCATAGACAACATTGATCTTATATACAAGGTTGGAAGTTTGGGATATATTACTTTTTAATAATTAAGTTGCTAGTTTTTAATTTTTTGTAGTAAATAATAAATCTAATGTATATATTTTTATTGATTGGTTTTATATATCTATGTATGATAGTTTTATTTTTATTACTACTGTTTTATTTGTTTGAAATTGTGATGCATTTGATTTTAATAATAGGTTAATAGCATTACTGTCAATATTATGTTTGACTAATTTTTATTATTAAAATTGTTGTTGTTTAAATGAGATTTGCTTTGCTTGTCACCCATATAATTAAGTTACCCATTATTGATAAGCATTTGTTCTATATTATTATATCCTTTTCCAAAATCACCATGGTAATATTTATGCCCAGACTGTGAAGCCACCACAATGGACCCCTCAACCCTTTATTTTCAAACTTTTATATCACTAACTTAGGAAACAAAATATTCAATAAAATGAATAAACCCATCATTTATTGATGGCATTTTCATCCAAACTGAATCTTTTAATGATATTTTAGTACTTAAACAAATTTTGAAAGCAATTTTGTTTAAAGTTCATTTATAAACTAAATATCAATAAAAAAAAATAATCCCATTTCTAGATATTCTCATTGATTATAAGTGATAATTTTACCACATCTCTATATAAAAAGTCTACTAGTTCTTATTCTTGCCTTCTAAACTACAACAGTGAATGCCCTGAAAAATATAAAACTGCTGTCATTCATAACCTTATCCAATGAGCTTAACTGATTTCCTCATTGAAAATAATTTTGTTTAAAGAATTAAATAACATAAAACAAATTTATCAATAATGGCTACCCTAATTATATTCTTGGCAAACAAATAAAATTTAATTTAAACAACAACAATTTTAATAATAAAATCTATTGTTATAAACATAATATTGACAATAATGCTATTAGTATATATTATCAAAATCAAATGCACCATAATTACAAAAAATCACACATAGATATATAAAACCGGTCAGTAAAAATAAGTACATTAGCTTTATCATTTACTACAAAAAATTAAAAACTAGTAACTTAGTTATTAAAAGTAATATATCCCAAATTTCTAACCCTCTATACAAGACCAGTTGTATATATTAATATACTTGCCTAATCAGAAAATGTTTAACATTAAATAAAAAGCACAAAACGTCTTACATAAGATATACCACAATCAAAGAGATTCATTTGGCATCTATCATACCATAGTGTCATCAGACAAAACATTAATAAGCAGCATAAGGGTCATAGTATCATTAGACAGCTACTCAAGAATAATACCAAAATACTAGCAAAATCAACTTGTAAAAAGAGACTTATGATTTATTAAGCAATACTCATACAACAAAATAACCATCAATACATAAAAACAATTATAACTTAAGAGCCTGCATCCTTAAATGTAGACATGAAATACTAAAATAAAGCACCTCACATTACAACATTCTTTGCCTATATCACAAAACACATCTATTGTCTCGTCTTGCTCTGATAATGACTTAAAGTTGAAAGCTTGGACCATATTTCCTGTACTGTACTTCTGAAAGTATACTTGCTGTAGCACAATGGTATAGTGCTTGTCTACATTGCAGAAGGTTGCAGGTTTTATCCCCAGCTGCGTCATACCAAAGACTTTAAAAATGGTACTCAACTCTTCTCTGCTAAGCACTCAGCAACAAAGAGAAGAGTTGAGGGTAAGTGGAGAAATCTAAGAATAGGGGTCACGCCCATCCCTCTTGCAAGGTAGCAGTGAAAGAAAAGGAAGCCTTTGAGTTGCCCAACTTACTACTTCTGAAATGAACTTCAGACAATTTCTTTCTCTAAAAAAATTTGTAATTTTGAAAAAAAAAATCAACCATTAACATTGATCAACATGAAAAATATGTTTATGGTAACATTTTAATAGTACACAATAATTTTACTAATATTGGTAAAAGCTGTGTTTACAGTGTATCTAAAAATTTCTAAGAACCTTATTGAATTATAATTGAAATTTATGACTGAGAACAAAAATGTTTGAAGTATCATTCGTGTTAAATTCATCCTGTTTCAAAACTTACTACTGATGAATTATTAATAATTTTACTTACTTAATTTAATGTGATGGTTTTAGTGATCAAAGGAATTACACAAAATTCAATTTTTCTATAAGCTAGAAACTAATGTTTTTGTTCTCTTTGTATCTAATTAAAAATGGTCACAATATGCTAACTAGCTATATTATCTAAAACTTTTATTCTTGATTTATTTTGACTGATCATATTATCTATACTAATTGAATATCATTAAAGTGTTTTAAATGTGTTTATTTTTTTTTTAATTCTGTCTTCACAAGACAAAGAAGCAGTAAAAGTACTTGGTGTTGTGGTATTTTCTGAATATTTTGCACCTGTTTCATTTTTTCATTTTTTTATGCACTTACTCCTCTTGCTTTATTTTGCTGCTCTTTTCTGGTTCACACACTCCAGTGTGCAGACCTCTGATAAATACTCCTTTATCACGCTTCTTAGTTCTTTGTTAGCACTGAAGTGTTTTTATTTATTTTTTATTCTTCTGTGTGTTGTTTTTGGCCCTACCCGTGCTGTTGTGTTGTTTTTTTTTTTTTTTAATAAAATGTGTTGTGTTCATGACTACCTATAATATTCATATTTTGTACTCTTACATTATTCTTTACTCTTGATTATTTTTTTATTATGCTTTTATCTTGCTTTAAAATATTAAACTTTTATGCTAATTCTTGATTAATTTAAAAACACAAATGGGAAATATT
Organism: Ascarosepion bandense; assembly: GCA_037127315.1. Taxonomy (NCBI): domain Eukaryota; kingdom Metazoa; phylum Mollusca; class Cephalopoda; order Sepiida; family Sepiidae; genus Ascarosepion; species Ascarosepion bandense. The sequence continues at coordinate 17,772 of JBBBDQ010000201.1, read as the reverse complement.
TAAAAATACTTATGATAATTTAAAACATTTTTGTTTTTAAATATTTGAAGTTTCTTTCCTTATGTATCATTGTACTATATAAATTTCTCTTTTCTATTATACAATTTTAATCTGAGTAGTAATATATTAAGCATTTGATTTCTTTTCAACATGATTTACTCTGATAATTTGAGATTATACTCTTTCAAATATCATTGTCATATCAATAAATAAGTTTTGTTAATGTAATTTAGTGTATTTCTCAGGATATTTTTAAGCTGACCTATCAGTAATTTGTAATGTTAATATAATTTCAGTTAATATAAAAGCATATATGTGAAATTACCAAAGTACTAGTTAAGTCATTCTCCTTGTGCGTTTTGGATGAAAAAAAGTTTCTCATTGTAGAACAACATTCAGTAAACAACTTGGTCCAGCGGTTTGAGAAGAAAAGTCCTGGTGATAGTGAAGATGAGCGTCATAAGTAAGTAAATAAATATTACCATTGTTATTGTATGCATGTTTTTTTAATGAAGCAAGTATTCGTGAAAAATAGAATTCATTTTACTAGTCATAAAACTACTTAAAAGATATCAAATACCATTTTCTGTTCTTCATTTAATGTACATTCAAGGTTTTAGTCTCTACTTCTGTGGCATATCCCTCACAATAGAATGTGAAGAAAGTGCATTAAAAATGTTTTTAGCTAGATGCAAGGCTTAATTGGCTTAAGTATATCTTGTGCTGAAAATGGCTGACTTAATAAGATATCCTGAACACTACTCATGACAAATAGTATAGCTGTTTGGTCATTAGTACTATCTTACCAAATAGATACAAATCCGTTATTTTCATACTATTTGGTTTTAAGAAAAATTAAAAATGTAGGTACTTAAACTTCTAAAGTTTTGTCAAAGTAATTTGTATAAAATATCAATTGTTATTTTGTGTTATTGAATTTCTTTAAATTATCTTTAGAACAACTTACAAGCAGTAACAATTGTATAATGCATGATTTGATCAGAGTGTTAAATAAATAATAGTTTGAAGAACTAACAAGCACACTCAATATTCTCTCTTCTCATGAAACCATGTATATTTTTCCCCCTTTTTGAGAACTTTCATGGTTATGACTAAAATGTTTTTGGAATATTCATATTTGTTTTTCTTTTATAACAGACGAGGAACTGATCTGGGCAGGTCAGAAAGTTTGAAAGATAGGCCTGATCCGGTAATTATATTTTACTTTTAAGATCTGCAAAAAAAACTCTGTTTCTCAAACAACATTGTTAAAGCCAACATTGTTTATACTTGACAATATATAAGCGTTAACACATTACAGTGGCCAACAGATAGAAATATTATTGTATCATAAAGGTTTAGAGAATGACTTCTATGAATGCTAGTTACTCAGTTACTAATATTTAATATTAACACCAAAAATTATTGCTACATTGACAGCTTTAAGAATTTTTCAGTTTTTCTTAAATATCTATTTTCTTTTTACTTTTGTTGTATTAAAATGATTTTATCATTTTTAAAAAATGTAAGCTTTGATGTCCTGTTATCTTGCAACTATCAAAGTTGTAGATATCCAACTTGATAAATTTGTACATTTTTTCCTCTATTTTCTTTAGAAGGGTGATCGGCGGACAAGGAGGGCAAAAAGTGATGTAGAAATGGATGAAAATACAATGAAGGCACTTAATAACTCAGGCAGCTCATCCACGTCAAGTCTACAGTCTGGCAGGTTTGTTATCATCCATATTCTTTATCATCTTGTTTGTCTACACTTCAACTGCATAGATGTACATACTTAGTTGTAGAAAAATGCCATTTTGCACTGCTTATAATGATGTTCTGTTAGTAAATAGGGAAGTTATCAAATGTAATTATGAGTCTCATTTCTTTTCCATCTTTTCATTCATTCACATTTTTATAGAGAATTATTGTTTATCGTTTGTCTTTTTTTCTCTTTTCTTCCCTTTCACTCATCTATTTTTTTCTTTTTCTCTTTTTCCTTAATGATAAATCTATGTACATTGTGTTGTAATGGTAAAGAGAGTAAGCAATTAAAAAGAATTTATTCATTTATTCACCTTATTTTTCAGTGTATTCAGCTCAGTATTTTTAAAGTAGTGTATATATGTTTGTTCCTAGTTTAAATCTAACTTCCTAAATATTTAAGCTATAACTTAAAAATATGCTACATCTAATGAGGTAAATTGAAACTATTATTACAATCTCCTTAAAGTGAAGGAAGAAATTTTAGAGATTTCATAACACAAAATGACAATACTCTTATGGCTGAGTCTGCCAACTTCATAAGATAGATATCTATCAAATAAAAACTGGAAAATCGAATGAAGTATGATGCAAATTTTCTTCTGTATTTGTTAATTTTTTCTATATAATATAAATTGCTATTTTAATACAATAAGTTTTATGAAAGACTTGTATTTACATTTGATACTTCTTAGATTGGTTAGTTTGGTTATGTTTTTGTTACTATTTACAAGAAGCGCTGAAAAGTTTACAGCCCATTAAAGAATGTATTTAAAAAAAACATACTCATTTTGATCATTTGATCAGATTTGAGAAAGTGGCTTGAATTGAGAACTCTTCAGCACCCACTCATACATCTGTTTAACACAAACACTTTTTTTCAACTTGGCTTTTTTCAAATTTGACTTTTTATTTATTAATATATAAGTGTGTGAGGAAGGGAGAGAGTATAAAAATGCTAAAAATATGCTAATTGATTTTTCTATGTAATATACATTTAATTTTAATATTAAATAGTTGAAGTAGTTTAAAGCATACAGACATCCTAAATATTTTGTGTATATTGTGTATTAAGTTGTGATTTATTGATATATAAATCTCTTAGTGCATTTAAAAAAAATGTAGCTTGATTATAAAATTATTCATGTATATTTTCCCTCGCTATTAGAAATAACCCCCTACCTTTTCTGTGAGACTAAAATATTCAGTTTGTTTCTTTTTTAGATATTTGTTTTTTTGTGATTCCTATTGTGAATGTTTTCAATTTTCTTCTGTTAGATTTTGTTTCTCTTTAAGTTTAGTGATTTAGTAATCTTTTAGTTTGTGTGTTTAAAGTGAATGTATTTATTGGTACTGATTAAGTTGATTCTTTTTTGTCTCAATCTGTTAACCCTTTCAATACTGCAGGCTAGTGTTAGAATATAAAGAAAGGTTTTGAATCTATAAACATGGTTGTGTTTTAACAATAAAATATGCCAGTTAAATTATAAGAAATGATAAAATATAATAATCTAATTTTAAGAATTTAAAACGGTATGAAACATAAACAATAATGTTCATTTTATTTTCATTACATTCAAAAAAGTGTTGGAAAGTCCTTGGCTCAGCCCATTTTTAAAATTAATATTTTGAGGATCATACATCAGAATACTGATTTTTGGAAAGTGTTGGACTGAGAATATTTTATTACTTACTTGCTTGCATGTGTGTGTGTATGCAACTGAACAACTACCTATACAATTTATTTTTTTTTAAATATCCACCTTAGATTTTTGTGAGCCTGTCAGGATTGTGTTGGAAGGGTTACAGTGCTGCTTCTGTATTTGTAACCAATAGAAATTTTCTTCATTCATTCCTGTACACCATTTTATCTTCACTTCTTTGTGTCAATGTCTGTTATTATTGTTGTTGAATTTTTCAGGAAATTCAGCGACAAGCTTTTTGGGTAGGTATATGATATCCCCACATTAGTGCTTTCCCTTTATTTATGCTCTTAAGGCATGTGATCGTATATGTTGCTAATATTTGATATATCGCTAACTTGTTCTGGAATACAAAAAATCAGTGAATATTGTTTCCTTGGACATCTGGATGTGTGGTAAAAATGACATCTATGTCTGATACCAGGTCTGGTTTGAATAAAATACTTCAGGTGTGGCGCTAGCAACAGCATTTTTGTGCAATTTATGTGTGACTTGGTATGAACAAGCCACATTAAAAATCATTTACTTACTAATACTATAATAATGGAATGTTTTGACAGTTACCATAAAAGATAAATTTATTTTTTGTTGTATGGTATATTTAGATTTGACTATTTAATCAATTCAAATATAATTTGTAACTGACCAGGATTATAAGCAAAATATGTGATTAAGGAAATCATTTGAATGTGATAGATTTTTTTTCTTTTTTTTTCTTTTTTTTCTTTTTTCTTTTTTTTTGTTTATGGTTTAATTAGAGATTTTTTAAATAAAAGATGCTATTAATAATTATAAATTGAAAAATTTGATTTATTTCACAAGTCTAAGGTCAATATTTGATGAAAGTTTTTTTTAAGGATTTGATTGGCATCTTCATATTTTGTTTGTAAATGTTTAAAGTTAGAATGGTTATAATAGGTATTTGCAATGATTTTATAATGAAATAATTTTTGATGATTTAACAAGCTGCATCTTGTTTTTTCATGGAAAACTTACCTTTAAGAAAATAGATATCAACAGCTATTTTTATTACTCAATTTAAATACCTTGAAACATTCAGTTATGAACAACACTCTCACACTGCCCACACTAGTACAAATATTTGTCATGGTTTTCACTGTCACACTCAATACTTAGATCACTTATATTGTATCTTCACTTATTGGTTGCCCATATATTACTGTAAATAAAAGGTTTCCTACAAACATTTTCACAAGAAATGTAATAATGCATCTTTTTAATATGCTTAATTTTGTTGGTATTGATATACATGGACATTGGTATCACTAAAATTTCATAAATTTTACATGATTTTGTTATTTTCTATCAATGTTTTGTTTATAGCTTTAAGAAAAATTAATACTTTAAATTTTGTTTGGTCAACTGAACTCTTGTTTTTGACATTGCCAGCACATTTAAGATGATCCCTTCAAAGCCAGAAGGAAACACTCATAAAGAGAATAGATTCTATTGATTTATTGACATTGCAGTATTTATGTATTTATTTTTTTTTTTTAAATTTTATTATTGTAAACCGACTCTTTACTAAAATTGATCCCTCAAAGAAGAATGGTTTGACAAAAAATTGCATTTATAGTATCCTATACAGAAGTAGGAAAAGTTTACATATTACAAAATCATGTATCCCTTTATTCAGACTTGTTGAATAAGAAGCTATAGCCAAAGGGAAATAGAGAAAAATTTGATATGGTAGACAACATTTGAAGAAGGTGCATCCACTATCAGATAGTCCAGAAAATTTACAGAGAATACTGTTGGAGGCTGAGAAAACAGAAAAAGTCAGCTAGGTGCATAAGTCAAGCATGTTTTGATTCATGATGTTGCCTTTTTGAAAAGTTGTTAGAGGAACTTGTAATAGATTGCAATCGCCTTGTTACACAATTGTCAGTAAAAGTTTCATCTATGTATTTCATGTTGCTGAAATGAACTGATGCAGTCGGAATATCCTTAACTATTTTTCTGTCACTATTTTCTGAATAATTCTCCCGCTTTGTTCTAAAACATTATACCCCCTGAAAACTGCTGAATAATAATTCAGTCAAAATGTGCTAACACCTAGAACTGAAAGAGTTCCGTTGTCCAAACAAAATGAAATTTCAATTTTTTGTTATACATATGTAGTTGTGAAACTTGGCAAACTACCTTCTTTTCAGTTATGCCTTATTTTATAGCTATTCACTTTTGAACGCAGCCCAGTTCATCTCAAATATTACCAGCCTTGTTGAATGATTTTATTACCCTTATCAGATATTTTCATCTTCCTATGTGTCTACCTTAAATGAGCTTATAAGTATGTGAAATTGTATTGAACCTTAGCAAATCAAAAAAGCAATTCTAATGTGTTTGAAGCCTCTCTGCCTGAGACAGTAACAGGAAAAGGAAAAAAAAAAACATTAATGTTGTTTTTACTGAACTAAGCTTTACAGTTATTATTCCAATGTGCATACACTATCAGTGAAAACCTTTCACATATTTGCCATTATTTCTGGAAAAGTGAATAATGGCTATTAAATGAAAGGAACTTTACTATTTCAACAGAATTTTTAATTATAAGAAGTTGAAAAAAAAAAGAATTTATCTATAGCCAGAAATACAATTCTGGAAATTATAATTTGCTCATTAGATCTGATGATGATAATAGCAATAATAATAATAAGTAACTTGATAATAATAGGCTTGATAGAACAGAATTCTTTATATGTATTGCACAAGAGCAGGCCTTGGGAACACACCATGTCAAATATTATTGACAAAACAGGATTCTGCACTGTTTAGAATATGTGAAAAGGCTGAGAAAACTTAATTATATAATAAATAAATGTACGATGTTGGCACAATGATAGTATAAATGGAAACACAATATAGAACATATTGTACACTGGATGCTATGTTGTAAATATTAATTAAAGAAAGAAAAGTGGTATGAGCAATAAACCAGTTGCAGTAGCAGAAAATGAGGGTGAAGCTCCTCTGATTTCATCCTTCAGCATGGTAATGTAAGATACTCATATTCAGAGAACTTGAACGATTACTTGGTTACTTATTTTAGTGCATCATTTTACTTACAATTATTGCTACATAATGAAAAACAATAGTCAGTGCATTATTTAAGCAAATTAGATATAAAAAAATCAAAATTGCTATTTATAGTCATTTATAACTTGTATTATTACCAACTAAGATTGTTTTTACATACAAATAAGCAGGGAAGTAATTATTCTAAGTAATGTGGTTAATCAAAATAAGTGCTGCGTAATGTATTGCAATAATCTAATTGAAGCAAGAAATCCAATATGGAATCATTAATATAGTGGTAACAGTGTATGTAAGGGTAGTTGAGAAAGAAAGGGGAAAATGTGACAAGATTTAAAACCTGTTTGCAGGGACTTAAAAAGTACTTGTTCCTGTTGTAAGTAACTTTGGAATAGTGACAGAAAAAATCCAAAGATAGGTAAAAATGGACTGATTCAAACTAAGATGCTTCAGAAAACAGCACTGCTTGGAACAACCAGAATTCTGAGAAAAAATTATATATAATGATCACTGTTACAGTCCACGACTTAATTGTTAAGTTGTAGAGTTCAAATTACAGAAATAAGATAATGAATAAGCATAAAATTAAGCATCCATCAGTTATTCAAGTATCTGTCATGGTTAACTATTTTTCAGTTATTGATTTGTAAGGAAGTGAAGCAGTTCATTAATTAAAGCTATAAAGTGTATTTGAAATAATGATTTAGAAATCCTTGAAATAATGTATAAACAAAATGCTATCGTTGCACAATATTTGATTCCTACCTCTTATTGAAAACAAATGTAATTATTCTTTATTATATAAACTGCTTACAACATAGTTTGATTAAAAAAAATAAATGAGCTAAAACAGTTTCTTGAACATGCAAAATGAACATTGATTCTCAATGCATGTGACTCAAAAAAATATTTGACCTGAGGTAATTATGATTTAATTTTTTATTTATAATTGTTTTCTCTTTTCAACTTGTTCATTTTCATGTTCATTTATCAAAAATATCATAAATTTAGCAGACATTGCCATGATAATTGATACTAACCAATTCTTCATGATTTTCATTTTCTCTTTATCAAATAAAATACATTAATCATTTTTTTAACATTTAAAAAAATTTTATTTTAATAAACTATTTTCATAGAGGAATTATTTTGTATTTTCCTTTTTTTAACTCATTCTATACTAACTTGTTTACAATATCATATTTTTGTTTTGTGAACAATTTAGTGACACATTTGATTAACTTAATTTTTTTCCACAATTTGATGAAATGATTTCTTGAAATTTTCAGTGTATGTGAATATTTTAATAAATATTTAATTTTAAATCCTTAGAATAAACTTATTTGGGTTTAACTGATTTGACATTGGCCACTAAAAATACAATTTAGAATTTCAATTTGAATAAAATCAGTTATATACATACACACACTTCAAGATGGAGAAAATATCTTTATTATAGTATTTATAATTTTTAGGTAACAAATTTCAATCAACTTGTGTGTGAAGTAATGTATGAAAATACTAATATTTAATTTTCCCCTGTAAACATCTTACAAAATTTAAATAGAAATTGTCAACTCTATTGCAACACAGACCTTTAAAGCTTCAAGTATTCTTAATTCTAAACATTTTACAGGTTTTCAAGTTAAACCTGTACAGTAAATTATTTTTTAATTTTAAGAAGTCATTAACATTCCAAACTTTGTTCAAACAACTGACCTCTTTTTTTTTTTTTACTTTTTTTTTCTGCTATTTACTTGAAGAGTTCAAAAGGAAACTTTTATAATAATTATTTTGAACAGCTGTCAATTTAAAACACATCATATTCATAACTTGTCATGCTTTCAAAATCCCTTTATATTGGGAGTTTAATTCTCATAGTTATTATATCACTAAATATAATCATTCTTTCATATCTAAACTGTTCATAGTATTCTACACTCCATTTAAAGCAGAAATCTCAACTACTTTATCAGGTAAAAAAAGACAGAAAAATGTTTCATGCCTCTTCAGCATCTTTCCATCATACAACATTCTGTATATATAAATTTGTACATTTGTAGACATAGAATGGAATACCACTTACATTTGTTATGGCCTGTATCACAACCTTCACTATCCATAATCAGATCTTTTCTCTGAGTACAAATTGTTTGCTGTTTACATTCTTATAAAGATTACAAAATGTAATAACCATAAAATGAAAACTTAAAATGTGTAAACTTTAAATTTAGAATTATAGCAATTGTCCCAGAAATAATTCTGGAATAAATTGTAGTTGTCCTCTTGCCTGCAAGCTTTACTTGTAATTTGTTTTATCAATATTTTTATGTCTTATACTTCATCTCCATGCTTACATATTTATACAACAGGTTAAATGTTATCTTCATGACTCATCAATAAGCATGATAATTAGATTGGCTTCTTTTTATTTTTCCTTTTTACTCTCTTGCTAAATATTGGAAAGTTTTGTGCGGAATGAAGCAAATCTAGTGAAAATATTTGCTGTAGCATGATATGCTGGAATATTACAAGAAGTTGACTGAAAATTTTAGACATTTTTTCTCTCTTTATATCTTCTTTTCTTGTGCAACATGTTTATCTAACATAAGACTAATGTTCACAAATCTTTCCAGCATTTAAATACTTGAAAACTTTTTAAACCTTAACACAACTTACTCTTTTCTAAAATGTCCCTAAATTAAATCTTTTAGCATTTCATGCTTTCTATTCGAATTGTAACATTTATATCTATTAGAGAATTTTAAGAATATTTTAATTGCATAAATTAAAATAATTTAAGTTTCAGATTTAAAATAATTTACTTCTTTAATGCACAGATTGACAAGGGTAAGTTATTTCATTGAATTTAATAATTATCATTTTTTTTTTTTTTCAAAACAAAATGGTCATCAAAATAAGTTCTTTTTTAGTAAAGCAGATAAATTGGGAGCAAGTTTGAGCATGTATTTCTGCCAATTTTCAATAAGAAAACTGTAACTGTACAAAATCACATAACAGGGTACAAGTGGGAAACATCTCTCTCATAAGCTGTTAATAGTAACTTTGATCTGATCCTTGGATATTCTCTAAGTATATTAGACAGCTTATTCAAAATCAAATTATACAGATTTATAATAAACAGCTTGTATTTTTTACCATATAAAAAATGCTGAAGAGTTCTCAGCATGGCCAAAAAGCTCTTACAAAAAAAATCAAATTTGATGTTTAGTCTTTTGATGAGATTTTAGGAAGTGGAATAGGTTGAGAACTTTTCAGCATCTCCTCATACATTTTTTTCTATTTAAAATTTTACTTCATTCTTCATCAATCACTCAAATCCTAAATCAATATTTCTTTATCTTTATTACACATTTCCTTTGACTTCATAATCCTTTCCTCAAATTTTTCACAGTATTTGCTTCATGAATAGACTGAATCTTGTAATTATTGAAAAAAAAGAAAAGGAGTATTGAATGTGTGTTTTAAGATATATAAACCAACAGATTCACTGAATCTTGTTTCATTGAATATAACTTATCAACATTTCTTAATGATAGTGATCTTTTTATAATTTTGAATACTCTTTGAGCATTGCATATCTGTTGCTAAATTTTTCAATGTTAAGCAAATTTATCAAATTTCTCACTATTATGTGGACTTTATACTTTTTTTTTTTTTTTTTGACTAAGTGAATTGTGAAATTTTTTAAAGTAATCTGGTATTGTGTGATCACTGTTAGGAAATCTTGGTCTGTTACATTTAACAAAACTTAACTATAGTATTTGTGGTTGAAAGTAAAATCTTAAATCTTTCAACAATGTTTTACGCTTTTTCTGTATCAATGCTAATGTTATATGCTTTGACTCCTATTCATCAGTGTGTTAGTTCATAATGCACCAGTTCTCACTCATGAAAATTTTAACTGGCTATTATTATCTATGGACATATTTCTTAAAATCTTGTCTAGGCTTCATTTGTTAAAAAAAAAAAAAAATTCAATAATTATTTTAGCATGAACTTAGTTTGTATCCTAAAAACAGTTAAACACACTTATAAATAAATAGTTCATTTGAATTCCTGAATGTTACCTTAGTTAAAACAGACAACAAATAAACCTCCTGAAAAATTATTTGAATTTTCTTTCTTTCACTCTGCTTTTACAAATACATTATTAAATTAGTTTAATTTGCATTCAACTTCAGTTTTATGCTATTCTCTACCATCAATTTATAACATCCTGTAATATATGTAATTTTTATTCATTTTAAGCAAAACTTATTTAAAAGTAAATATTCCTGCTTAACTTTTTGATAAATTTTTAGTTCCGGCCAAATTGAGATAAAAAAAGCCAGATATGTTTGATAAGAATATTTTTATGAAATCTAGAAAAACATTAAAGCTATGCAAATGCAACCAATAGAGAATGTCAAATATAATTTTTTTTTTCTTTTGACATTAGCTTTTGTCATGATTCATCTCAAATTTTCTATTTGCCTTATTTGAATTAGAATTTATTTTATTTCTAGTGAGATTCCTACTTAAATTTTTACTCTGGTGCCTCATCAGCTATCACACTGCATTTTGAAATAAAATTTGTTTAAAATGACTGTGTTATTCATTTACTTTTGTTTTTCAGCATGAATCCTTAATGTCCTACTGTTAGCTTTTAGAATACTTCTCCATCTTTTTTTTTATTATTGTTGTTGCTGATGTTGTTGTTGGCCGCTTTCATCAAAACCCTACTTAAGTAAAGCTTACTCTTTTCAGGAGTCTTGACAGTCCAAGTAATTCCAATGAAGCTGTTAATGATGTCTCCACTAATTCTACTCCTTCCCTTAATGATGATTCTGATATGGAGGTGCAAACAGATTTACCCCATCTGAATGAAATCCTCTCTGATGAAATTCTAAGAAGAATGAAGCCAAAGGAAAAGAAACGACAAGAAGTTATTAATGGTAAAATACTCTCTCATATCTCTCTTTTAACCCCTATCTCACTTTCTTTCTTGCTCAAGCTTCTCTTGTTTGTTTCATTTTTCTGTCTTTTTCTTTTCCTTCCTTACTGCTTTTCTCTCCTTTCTTCCTCTCTTTATAGCTTCTTCTCCTCCTCCTCCTCCTCCATAGCTTCTCCTCCTCCTCCTTCATGGCTCCTCCTCCCCCTTCATGGCTTTTCCTTCCCCCTTCCCCCCTTCTCCTCTTTCATGGCTTTTCTTCCCCCTTCTCCTCTTTCATGGCTTTTCTTCCCCCCTCTCCTCTTTCATGGCTTTTCTTCCTCCTCCTCTTTCATGGCTTCTCCTACTTTTCTTTTATAGCTTCTCCTCCTCCTTTCTCTCTCTCTCTCTTTTTTTTAATTATAAGAGAAATACAATTTACTTTGTCTTCCAGAACTCTTCCATACTGAACGTGCTCACATGAGAAACATGAAAATCCTCGACCAATTATTTAATAAGCCAATGTTGAAATCAGAGCATATATCCCAGGAGCTTGTGAAAGCATTATTCCCAAATTTAGAAAAAATAATTTCTCTTCATCGTAAGTATCTCTTTTAATTCCTCATGAACAATCATCATCTCATTTCTATATTAATTCCACCTGAAAGCCAAATTAGCTATTAATAGTAAATTTTAATCTATCTGTATATTGTTAAATTTGTTGGTCTATAACATCACGTTGTATATTGGGAGTTTTTGATTTGAAATTTCACATGAATTATCAACATATTATCTATACTAATAATAAACAAAATAATTGGCACTGATTAAAACAAAAAGACAGTGGCAGAAAACAGGGTCTAGGAGATGCAGGACTCAAGTGGATACAATAGGGCAGACCCTTAAGACTTTGTTTATGATAATAATCCAAGAATTAAGGAAAGTGTATTTTAAAACTGTATTTTATTAATATCAGCTGAAATATATCTAACATGCACAAATATTAGGACAGTATGTATATGAGATATCTATGCAGAAATCATCTAAAGATATATATATAATAAAAAAAAAAAAGTGATCAAAAGCTATTTTTTTTCTTTCTTTTTTTTTTTTCAGTATACCCAAACTGTTAAGGCGTTATTGACTCATTGTTGGCCTCAAGAAAATTTTGATCAGTTTGAGCTTAAAAAACTACCTTTCTTCAGATTCAACTGTCATTAAGTTAGTAAGAATTCCAAGAGCAATAAAGAAATTTGAAAATGCTGTAGATCTGTAGTTGCAAGCAAGAAATACAACTTTCTCAAAGAAATCAAGATCCTCAACAAAATATAATACTTTCAAATATTGTATATGTATGTAAATGTGTACATGTGTATATACAATCAGAAACAATCACAAGATAAAGTAATTTATAAAGAAAGAAACAAAACAAAAAAAAAAACAGATTATAAAACCCAACAGCCTTCCAACCTTTTATACAAAAATAAATAAGGCTTTGGCATAAAATGACCCAAATAGGAGTTGACATGCCATAAAATCTAATGACCTAACCCACTCTAGTATTTTTACAGGATTTTGTAACAGCTCTGATGGGATAATTGGCTCTATTGCTTCAATCTCTTCATAAATCATAAAACCATCAATATCAGCCATTTTCATTATTGTAAGTCTTTTTGCTGCATGGACTAATTTGAGATAAGGTATTTTCCAAATCCAAAGCACTTTTTTTTTCTTCAGGTTTCTTTGGGCATATCTTAAAAATTGCTCAAGAATAAAAAAAAAACAAAAAAACTGATAGTGTTTTGTCAATTGCTCATATTGAGACTTAAGGCTTTGCAAAGCTTTATCCACTACCTAACTAAAGTATTTCACTTTAAATGTTTCTTTTGGATCTGACAGAGGTTTATCAGCTGTTTAATAGTCAAACAATCACTTCTTCTTATGTACATTCCCTAGCAGCAATTAATGCTTTCTCAAATCTCTTTTTTTTTTTTCTGAATGTTTTTACCAGTTGCAGAGCTTTTCAAACACCTCCAGTGCTGCTGTTACATCTATTGTTTCACTTTGAAGCTCCTTGTTCACAAAATTTACCAAGTCATAAGGAACTTGTAATTTCTCATTTCGTTCACCAAGGACTGAGCATTACTTATGGCATGGGGATCATCAGTAGTGGCAATGGACTCTTTAAGAGCAACATAAACTTCAGAGGCTTGGTATCTGACGACCTTTACAGTGTCTATTTAAAATTCCCATCTTGTTTCTGAAAACTGTTTTACAGATAAATTGGTAATATGACTTCTGAAAATTGTCTATCCATATGTGGATGAGGAAGAAATGGTGTATATCCATTGTAATATGCCAAAGAAAGTCGTGGCATTTGGACACATGTCACTCCACAGAAAATTATAGTTATGATATGTGCTGGATGTGAAAAATGTTTCAGAATTTCTTTGCAAGACTCATGCCTATACACTTGAGGTGTGTTTCATTATCATAACCTTGGCCCCAGTAATTTTCAACATCAAGTCCTAATAGCTCAAGTTCCTTCAGAAGTGTTAAAAAAGATTTTCTCCAGTGCTGCTTTATTTCCAGGATATCAGTCATTTCATTTTGAATGTTTTTTCCCCAAATAATTATCATATATTTCCTTGTTTTTCATATGTTCTTGCATTGTTGGATCAAACTTCCCAAGTAACTCAATGAGGTGCCATTATGTGACTGTCAGTGTGTTCAAACCCATGGAATAGCAACTTTCTTTCTACCAGCACCAGTATGGTGGCGCCATATCACTCAAACACTTGATTCCAATGATATGTTTCATTTCTTAACTTTTTTACCTGTAATTCAGTGATAGTCTTTTCAACAGGCAATCTTCCCTGCACTTCACAACAGATCAGCATTGCTTGTAATTGCTTTTTTTTCTCATGATCAGCCAGTCTTGTATTGATGTTTGGCCAGTTATTAAAATCAGAAATTATAAGTGCAGCTGTGGCGTTAAAGTCAAAGTTTATAATAGTAACAAAAGACTGTCACTTGAGGCTGAGTATAATAGCTATGGTCGGTTTATGACTTCATCATTTGGTAGCTTTCTCTTGCAATGAAATTTTGAAAAGCACGTTTCACTCTCATTTTAAGGGAAATCTTCCCTTAAAAAGTTTTAGCAGTCCTCTTTTTGACCAAATAATCTCTGTTATAATGCTCATATAAGCTGGTTCTAGTTAATGCAAGATTTAAGAAAGGTTTATTAGGCCATACAGAGTACTTTATGAATGACTTATTGACCATAAAATGAAAACAAATAGTAAATAGGACAAATTTTGGATAGATGAGGAAGTTCAACTACTTAAGATCAGATGATATAAAATATTTTGATTGTCATCAATATTGCATTTAATAATCATTCACTTTTTATTAAAATCTTATGCTCATGCACATATTTGGAATCAAACAAAATAACAACATGAAAAAAAAGCACTTAGACATGTTTTGGGGTTTTTTGGGTTTTTTTAACACAGTTTATAACAATCATCATTCCATTTTTATAACAGTTCTATACAATGGCACACCATTATACTTGATACTGTTTTTTTTTTTTTCATAAGGAAATAGCAGGGATGAATCCTAAGTGACACTGAAAGATTACTTGAACATATACACCCATGATTGAAATTTATGGTGTTGTAGTGGAAGCAACAAGAGTAAAGATACTGATCTTTAATAAACATGAAAAGACCTATATTAATCAAATTTTAGTTACCTATATTGTTTTGACTTTGAGTTCATATAGTTTCTTCCTATTGTTTTGGAGTAGCACAATCTACATTTTGGATATTATTACAAGTCAATAAAACAGATTTAACTATTTGCCATGCATTCCTCAGAGATATTGCAATACAGCAAGTCACACAAATAGTTTGTTTCTCAGTGTATATAAAAGTTTAGTTTACACTAAACTGTAGTCTTAAGTGTACAATAGATCTAAAAATGTATATACATTAATTAAAAAACAAAACAAACTTAATCCTAAAATGGGACACAGACACCAAATGAGTAAATGCAATTAGTGAAAGTGTACTAATTGATATACCTGTATTAACATTGGGCTATGGTTATTATAGCTAAGAAATATATGAAATGTACTTTTTTTTTATATCTCCCACACTATAGTTTAACAACAAAAAAAAATGGATCAGCTTAAATCTATTGAAATGAGCAATAAATGAAATGAGTATTTGCAATTAAATAAAAATGTCTCACTTTGCAAATAAAGGTGTTTCTAAAAAATTTCATGGTGTTTGTATTTTTTGAATGTGAACTTGATTTGTTTTTCTTATCACAGGGGAATTGAATGAGGCAATGAAAACCAGGCGAAAAGAAAGTCCATTGATTTCAGGAGTTGGAGACATTCTTTTAAAAAGAGTAATAAAGCTTTGTTTTACTCTATATGTTTCATAAGTTGTGAAAATAAATTTATTCATTTTTTATATATATATATATATATATATATATATATTTGACATAACAGAACCTGATTTTCATAAAAATTAACAGTGTAATAAACCAAAAACTTTTAAAAATTATTGATCTCATGTTTTGAAAATTTATTCATCAGCTCTATGAAAATTTCTTGCTGGATGATTCTTACTGCTTTAATTTTCAAAATTTTAAAAACTTCTAGATTTACAAATATTTGTAAGTGAAATATAAATTTGCTTTTTGTTCTTATATCCACTTTAGTTTGATGGAGAAGATGGAGAAGAATTTAAAAAGAACTGTGCAATTTTCTGTAGAAATCAGTCATCAGCTCTTGAAACACTTCGGCTTAAACAAAGAAAAGACCAGAGACTTGCTCAGTTTTTAATGGTAAGCACTTTTCTTGTATTAGAAACATTAAAAACTCTTATTTCATTAATGTGATTATGATCTATTTAAAATTCCTTTATTTATTCTGAATAGTTAATTAATAAAAAACCTAGTTTTCTAAGTGTGTATGGGGGATGGTCAGTATCATATAATGAGTTGCATAATTTCTCCAATTCATTTTTGTATAATTAAGGATAATATTGCAGAGTACAGTGGACTATATAGTGAATGATAGTAATAAGAATGTTGTCCCTCCTTTATATCTAATGTAATACTCATTTTAACCAAAATTGCAAATGAAACATCTAGTGATTCATTTACAAAACTTTTCAGATTTGAAAAAGATAGAAAATCAGCCAATTAAATGCTACAGTCTGTCCTTAATTTAAAAAAAAAAAAAGTAATGAAATAGTTAAATCTACTTATTAAAAGTGCTCAATCATCCAACATAACTGGAAAGAAATACAATTTCAGAAATGCTTTAGAACCGTGGTTATTAAACTTATTTTTTTAAACCTCACAGCTTTAGGAAATGTTTGATGAATGTTCACACCACCTAAAAAGGTAAAATTTGAAGTTAGTTACTAATTTATAATTTTTTACATTTGAAGATGAGTTTATAATTTTTGAATAAGTAATATGATCCAGACTCATAAACACACACATTCATACATGATTCTCTCACTTTATTTTGGTTCTGGGAATGACGGTAAACTGTATCTGGCAGCAAGGCCTCTGATTGGGAGGTTGTGAGGACCATGGAACCACCTCTTAATTGCTGCTGTTCTCAGGTCCACCCTGACCTGAAGTGATAGCACCTGTTAGGGTCCCAACTATGGGCAAATTAGTTAACCCCCAAACTGGGGTCAAAACACTATGAAAGTATAAAAATCGAATATTTTATATATATATATATATATATATATATATATATACACACACACACACACATAAAAATAGAATTTTATAGAAAAATATACATTTTTGAAGGAAAAATATTACCAACAATACATTTTTGATGGTGGGAAAAAATTATTTCCATAATAAATTTTTGAAGGGAAGAAAATTATTACTGGCAATACAATTTTGAATACAAAACTAGAAGACATCTTCATTTTTTTTTTTTTTTTTTTTTTTTTTTTAAATAAAAAAGAAAAAAAAATTTTTCATCAAAATCTGACTAAATCAACCTTCTCACTGTAACTGAACATTAAAAAAAAATACCTTAAAACCCCACCTTTTTGGCACTAAATAACCCACAAAGGTTGATATGCCATTAAACAAAACTCACTCACTTTATCCAGAATAGAAAATCATTTCATCACTTGACATGTGTATACCTTATTTCACATACTAACTTTACTGATTCATAAATGCCCACATTCACACAATTTCTCTTATACACATACATTCACATATGATTCTCTCATTTTTGTTTAAAAAAGAAAATCGTTA